>CM032326.1:30533864-31163864 GCA_019022515.1 Quercus aquifolioides
GTGCTTGTGTTGTTTAGTTTCATCGATCTCTCTAATTCTTAAGGCTGCTACTAGATTAAACCTTTAGCGCTTGTCTTGGGTTGTTTAGTAGTTAGGGTTTATTAGATCACTTGTTTTCTAATTAACTGCAACTAAGGAGAGATAGGAAAATAGTTCAGACAGTGAATATTCAAAGTGTGAATTGATATATACTTACATCGATGATCAGTTGTAAAATTCCGATGGTGGATGTTGACTTAGACCAAGGTTTGTTCTCTTTATTGATTTCGATACTTTAATTTGAATTGTTCCTTAGTTGTTTATCTTACAATTGTTTTCATTATACTCAAACACCCCCCCCCCCCCCGCATCCTTGTTCACGTAGCATAAAACTAGGCTAGATACTCTCTATGGGAACGATCCTTACTTGCACTACTACATATATTTTTAGGAGTATAGGTTTTTTTTTTTGGTTGCCAGTGACAGCACACCATGAAACACAGATGTCACCATCTGTCCTAACTCTTCGCATTCCAGTCATGTGTAGGGCACATGCATCATTTTGCGGGATGCTTAGTCGCGAGCTACCGGCAAAAACTTCTTCAGTCTTCAACTGCTTAAGTCTTCACACACTTTCTCTCTAACACGCAACCCTTACAATTAAATCCCACAATAAATACAGGGTACAAAATATTGAATAAAATTACAATAAAATTTGGCACAAAATTAAAGCCAACAAAACACAGTTGTAAATTACAACTTTACAATCTCCCCCTTTGGCTATTCCGTGACAAAACCCCTAAAACAGACTCTAGACTTAAACATGAGTTTGGGAACAGTGGCGAAACTCACTCACACCTAATCTAGAAGTTGTGAAGCACTTGCACGTATATACCTATATCCTGAAACACTTGCACACAAACAAAACTTTCATTAAGCTTATGACAAGTTGAACACAAGGTACGTACATGAGCAAGTAAAGTGCGATCAAGTTTGTAAACACTATAACACATGTAAGCATATCTTGATCATACAAGAACAGTCATTAAAGAATGACTACAATGAACATTTAACTAGTAAATGCTCATCCGGACACGCAATGCAATTAAGATCACTCACAATGATCAATTGCATGTCCAACACTCAACCAACGCATTACATCTAGGAAACAAGATCCTACTAGGGCACAAGAGTGAGGTACTTAAGACATATTAGCAATATCTTAAAAGTACAAAAAAATGCTACAAAGCATTGAGATGATCACAAACACTGAAAATAAACTGAAATTAATAACAATGTACTAAAAGCTTTAAATAGAAGCAGTAAAGACAACTATCTAAGAGTTATAGATGCTAAAACAGTTTAAATCAAAACATAAATAAAGCTAAACTGCCTATAATGAACCAATGTATCTAGGGTCTAAGCTATGCTAGCTATGCTCCCCCACAAAAATTTATCCCCCTTTTTGACCGAAATGGCCACAGAGGCTAGAATTGATCGGACTCTGAATCTGATCCCTGCGGTACGAACAAATCATCGATCTATGAGGATAAGGCAGTGATCTGGCCCTGAATATAGGCAAACTGGTCCGCAGTGTGCTGCACATGTGAGTTAAGCATGGTAGACATCTGGTCCATTTTAGCTAGGGGGCGATCAAGTCTGTCTGATCCTCATGCTGGTGCTGACGATGATGGCTGAGTTGAAGACTCTGGAGCAGAAGTGAATCTATCAATCTCTTCCTCTGTATCACCACCCTCGTCCACAACACGATCCTGTGGTATCGTATGCACACCTGTTTTGGAGCCTTTGATGTGAGCTGTGCTCCTAGTCACTGTGTGTGCACCAATAGGATAGTCCCTCTGAACCACTGTCAGACCACTTGGGAGTTTGAGCCTTGTCTTCGCAATTAGGCCCATAATTAGTGAGGGAAAAGGCATAACTGTTCTGGAATTTTGCTTCTCAATGCTCCTCTTCAAAATGTGGAAGATGTGTCCACAGATATCAATCTCTTTATGAGTGAAGAGATCGTACAAAAAGATTGTCCTTGGGGCAGACAATGTGGTAAGGTTGGTGACTGGATATAGATTATGGATCATCACATAAGCAAGTGTCCTCATCTCTGGAGAGAATGGTATTGTATTCATGGATGATTTCTTCGGTGTACCACCAAGTATCCTTATCATCTCCTCAGTAGATTCCAATCTATCCTCATATTGCACCGTGATTGGTTGTGAGGGAGGACGAACTTCTAGGAAATCCTGAATACTTTCTCTAGTAATAACAAACTCTTTGTGTCTTACCTAGCAGTCTATGTGATTTTCTTCTACACTGGCATTGGCGAAGAATTCTTTGATGATCTTCGAGTACACAACTCCAGTCGGGTTCAAGATCTTTGTTCACGTCCTGTCCTTGAACACTTCAGGTATGAAAGTGTCCTCAAGTGATTCCATTTGAACAACCCTTTCCATGATGATCGTTTTATCGTTATAACAGTCATTATACTTCATGAATGTTCAAATAACGTTGAAAACACTTTGAACGTTTAGACCCCCAAATACAAAATACCAATTCAAGCTTATAATCAAACAATAAATGTGCGGAACATGAACATAAGTTAAACACGGAATTGATAAACAGTCTAAACTAAATAAAATCACATCCACAGCAAAAATTAATTGGCAAAGATTAAGGGAAGAGAGATAGCGTTGAAAACACTATGAACGTTTAGACCCCCAAATACAAATTACCAATTCAAGCTTATAATCAAACAATAAATGTGCGGAACATGAACATAAGCTAAACACAGAATTGATAAACAATCTAAACCAAATAAAATCACATCCACAGCAGAAATTAAATGGCAAAGATTAAGGGAAGAGAGATGCAAACACAAGGACAACACAACGATGTGTTATCGAAGAGGAAATAATCCACTAAAGAATGTAGTTGGGATACATGAACAACAGAAGACCCTCCAAGCCTAATCTACCCAATGTACCTAAGCCCTCCAAGCTTCTTGCTCCAACGAGGTTACGCCGAACCTATTTCTTCTTTAGCTTACCGGATTCCGCTATAGCCCATAGTATCAACCAATAGTCATTGGTCCCTTCCTAACTACTTCCCAAAGCACCAAAAAACCTTCTCATAGATATGGGTATGGTGAGAAAAGGATTTGGGTAAGAACCTCTCAAGGATGTAACAATGGAGAGGGTGAGAGTAGAGGAATTTGAAGAGTCTCTATGTGAAGATTGTGGATGAATCAATCTTGTTTTTCTCTAGGGTTTCTCTCTCAAAATTCTCTCTGGAAGCTCTCTACATTTCGTGGGTATAAGGGGTATTTATACTGGGGTGAGAATGGAATGCGAAGAGTCAGGTTTTTCAAAACAGAGCTGGTTGGCGGCTTGGCCTCGCGACTTGATTGAGTCGCGAGTTCAAGCCGCGAGATAACAGAACGGCCAGGTTGGACTTTTTGTCCTGTAATGCTCTAGTTGGCGCGACTTTTCATCTTCTCGCATGCTTCACTCGTGTGCTGTAGTTGGCGGCTTGCTAGTCGCGAGTCACCTGTGAGTCCCAGCTGCGAGTCTCTGCATCCTTGCACAATCTTGAGCATTTCTTCACACTCTCTCACTCACTACCCTTACATGATTCCCACCTAAATACAGGGTTACTAATTGCTAAATTACAAGAAAATTTGGCACGGAATAAAGCCAACAAGATGGTTGATTAAATTCAACCTTACAATTCATATCAGCCTCAGCAGACCTAAAGTTATCAGACTCAGTGCGTGCACGTGTGGGGGATGATCTCTTAGGAGCTGCATGCTTAGTAGGAGACGTTTGCACACATGAACACAAAACAGAAAAGAAACATGTGCACAAACACAAAACAGAACACAAAACTTGATTAGATTCAAGTTAGTCCAAAACATAAGTAAAACATCTTGAAACAGAGTAAAACCAACTCAAAACAACATGCTAAAACAGATAAAACATGTACACATAAACACAATGCATGAAAATAAGTGAATGTGCATGTGTGTGTTTGGGCTGTGCATGTGTTGATGCATGTGAGTGCAGCAGGTGATGCATTGGGTGTGCCTAGAGGATGCCTAGTGTGTGCCTAGTGTGTGCATTGCATGGCATTGAGGCACAAATTGGGAAAATGTGTAAAAACACATACCCTTTGACCAAAACATGTTATACATGTTCAATCAAGAGTAAACCCAAGAAAAAAGACTCATTTGAGTCCAATTCAACACAAGAATGTCACTAGGGCATTCTGTCAAACACCTAACATGCAACACTGCACTACAACTCTGAACAATGCATGAACATGATGAAAACTGCCTCAATACATGCTTAGATTGCCACAGGGGCCCAACACAGATGCACAAAGAACAAATGGGACTCAGCCCAATCAAAATTTAAAAAAAAAATTCACAAAATAAGAACCCTAACCCAATTTTCAAAAATCCCCAATTTTATAAAACCCTAAGCTAAAATCTGCAAAATTTAAGACAAAAGTGAAAACAATGTTTAGGAAAACATACCTTGAAGTGATTTTGCAGAGATTTTTGCTTGAAAATGATGGGTTTGAGAGAAAAGTGAATTTAGGTTGAGAGGGGTTCAAAAGAGGCAGTGCGAGGGAAAGACAAAGTGTTTGAAAACATGTCACATCTGGTACATAAAAACTGAAAACACGCGTTTTTCGCGGGTTAGACAGTCGCGAGAGTAGTCGTGAGAAGCACAAAAACTTTCGCGAGAAGCCGTTGGTCACGAAACAGTCGCGATAGCCTCTGTCTGAAATTGAAAAAATCCAGTTTTTGCCTAAAAACATTTCACGAGAAGAGTTTAGTTGTGAAATACTCGCGAGGCAGTAGAGAGACTCTCTGTATGAAAATGTGACTTTTTAATTTCTCTTAAGCACATTTCGTGGGAAGCCCTAAGTCGCGAGCCTCTCGCGAAACAACCTCTGAACCAGTTTTTGGAGAAAAACACAAAAATGCATTGTGATAAAAAACTAAAGACACAAAAGTATAAAATCACTTTCAAAAACATACAAAACACTCAAAAATCTTTTTGGGTTTGATCAAGTAATTGAGCATGCATATCACATTTGAACATGTACAATCACACAAATGGGATAAGTATTAATTGAATCAAAGTCTTGTGTGTTATGGGTGAGTATCAAATGTGGAATGATCCTTAGACTAGAGTGAAGCTTCAATGATCAATTCAAACAAGTCATACACAACTGGTACTCAGTCAAGTGAACTATCTCAATTATAGAAATGAGCATATATGACCTCCCACAAGAGATAGATTACAAGACATAGAAGCTTTTCATTTGGTTTCGTCATAAATCATAACATTTGATCCTTTTTGGATGATACAACTCTTTTTTGAGATCAGTGTTTGAAATTTTTGATATTTCAACACTGAGAGTTAGCCTTTGGCTTTTTGAGCACCATACATTTCATTAGAAAAGTCGCTTTCCCTTTTTCCTAGTCAAATACTAGTATGTGCGACAAACTTTTGTAGCTCAATATCTCTTTTCATTTCGAGATTTACATTTGATGTATCAAACTAACTCTCCCCCTTAGTTAGTTACATCAAAAACATTCTTCCTTTTAACATGAAGTTCTCCCCCTAAGTCTATTACTCCCCCTGAGGAATGACATTCAATTATCAAATTTCTCCCCTTTTTTGACATGATTGTCAAAGGGCATAAAAAGCCAAAAGACATGATAGGAGACAGACAGAAAACTGACAAAGAGGGAAACGAGGAGAACAAGGAACCATAGACCTACAAGAAAAAGAATAACAAGATGCTATGGACACAAAAGAAAAAATGCAAAACAAAAAAAAAACATGAAATGCATGCAAGGGGATCTCGATTGATCGAGAGGTGGCGAGACAAGTGTCGAGCATAAAAGACATCTACAGATGCAGCTGTCGAGGATCTGTCGAGGGACAAATCAACAAAAGGCTAAAGAGAAGCTCGATCGATCCACAAGCTGTCGAGAAGCTATCGAGGGGACAGGAGCTTTCTTAATCGATCCACCAGGTGTCGAGGGAGTGTCAGGATTGCGATAAGAAAAAGCTTGAGAATCTCGACAGATAACTAGGTATCGAGGAGGTGTCGAGGAGGTGTCAAGACAGCTTTTCAAAATAGTTTTTCGAGAAGAGAAAAACACAGACATGAATGCAATCCAACATGCACCTCAACCATAGATACAATCAACATATAAAGCACTCAAAAACATCTCTCGACAAGAATTTTAGCACATGGATCCTCAAAAACACACACACACACTAAACAAGTCTAACCAATTTTATATTTAAAAAACAAGTCAAGACAGTTTAGTGAGCATACATTAGCACATGTAAACACTTGTGATGGCCAAATCACATTGTACCTGCACATGTATCAGTAGTAGCAAAGAATATTGCGTGTTGTGTGTGAAAAACATCGCAAGATTGCATATGTGTATACATGTTATGATGATCTGAGATATGAGAAAATAACTTTAACTCACACACAATCATAACTGTTTGATGGGGACTATCACCTTCGAGGTACATCCTATAACTCCCACATCTCCTAGAAAACACGCTTGCAATCATATTTAAAGCATTTTAATCTTTTTGCTTTTTATTTTCTTTGCATATTTTCTTTTAAGCATATCATGCATGGGCATAAAAAGAGAGAAAAGAAATACCCAACATGTTAAACATAGACATTGCACTTTTGCTATGCCGAAGCATACGGATGTCTTTGACACTGCACTTTTGCTATGCCGAAGCATACAGGTGTCATACATGATTGGCGGGCAACAGTGGTGAGATGGTTATTTATGCCTTTCTCTTAGGATTTTCTAGTCCTACCCGTCAAAAAGAGTGATATGAGTGTTAAGTTTTAAGAGATAACTTAATCTTACTCATCACAAACAAGAGCCACAAAGCTCACTTGCTTAGTTGTGCATGGAGATGCTCATCTAAGCTACAAAAGATACAAAGTTTAGAAAACTTTGTTTCAATGGCCATCCAAGGTACACAAGTACCAATGTACACAAAACACACACTGTTTTTGTATTTTCTGATTTTCAATTTTTTTTATTATTTTCTTTTATATCAAAAACAAAATAAACAAAACTGAAAATAAACAAACAAAAACATGTTATCAAACATGAAAGCATGAAAGAAAGATGCTTATGCATGAAGGCATGATAGAAAGATGCAGATGCATGAAAGCATGATTCCAAAAGCAGATAAGAAATCAAGCAAAGAGAGTCCTACTTTAGATAGAAAGAATTAAAGCAGAGGACAAACAGAAAAGACAATTAAGTCTTAGGATCCTTTATCACCCACACAGCACGAGTCTTTGGCCGTGAAGATGAAAAGGCACGTGTCCTAGTATGATTACTAAAGGACATAGAGGAATTAGAATTCCCCTGAAATTGAGTCAAAAAGCTCAAAGCTTTTAATAACTCACCAAGAATAGGTACAGAGCCTTTAGACAAAGGATGAGACCTATTGGACACTCGCTTATGAGGAAACAACTTGAAACAATTAGGGCGAGTGTGACCAGAATCACCACAATGGTGACAAACATGAGTAGTTTTAGAGCTACTCGGCTTCCTAGAAGGAGGTCTAACCTTAGAGGTTGACAACTTAGGACAATTTGGCCTAATATGACCAACAATATGACAATGATGACAAGTGGGGACAAATTCAGAATTTTTATTCTTCCTAGGAGGAGTTTTAGACATAGGTTTAGAAACTTCAGCGTTAACATCAAATTTTTTACCATTGTTTATCCTAGCAATATTAGCCTTCAACTCTTCATTATTCCTTTTAAATGGGGGAATATAAAAATCTTTTTCTTTTGAGTTAGGTTCAACAACAAGTTTGGCACTAGTTAAATTTTCAACTTTAATTTTAAATTCAACTAGTTGCTCTTCCAAACTCTTAATTTTGTCCACTTCAGATGAAATTTGATTTTTAAAATTCTCATTCAAATTATTGGCTTCATCCAATTTTGCAATCAAATCATCTTTTTCAAGTTTGACCTTTTTAAATTTAGCTTTTAATTTTGTAGAACATTCAAGAGATTTCATACAAAAATTATAAAGCTTGCAATAGGCATCTTGAATATCATTATCATCATTCAACATAAGATCATGCAAATCAAAACAATCAAGAGTTTCCATGACAACAGGGGTCAATGGATCAACACAGCAAAGATTAAAACCTAATCAGAGTGTGCCTGCTCTGATACCACTTGAAAGGCCACAATCTGAATGACCCCTTGTGATTAAACCAATTAATTAATTAGCCAAGTTGTTAATTAATCAATTAATCATGCAAACACGTGGAAGCACAAAAAAATCACCAATAAACTAAATATGCAGCGGAAATTAAATAACACGGTGATTTGTTTACGAATGGGGAAAACCCTTATGGCAAAAACCCCACCGGGTGATTTTCAGGTCACCACTCCCGAAACTCCACTATTATCAAATCAAGCGGTTACAAGTAAAGGAATCCCAAGTACCTTACCAACCTACAGTTGAACCCTTACCCCAATACCCAATTGGACTTGATCTGTAGTGACAGTTCCCCCTTTTGATGCACGGCTCCCAAGTACGTGACTAACCAATTTGATGCGCGGATCCCAGTACGCGGCTTACTCCTTTGCACGAATCCCAGTACGTGACTAACTCCACAGCAACCCTTTGATTGTTGTAGTTGATTTGCAGCAGCTTCACATAGAAACACCAATAAGATCTTCAATGTTGGTGCAAGAGACTTTGCTTGGTTACAAAACCCAAAGGCGTACAAGAAACACAGCAAGAACTCTTTCTTCTGTAGGAGGAGGCTAGGGTTTCAAAAAGAAAACCTTATGAAGCTCTCTAGGGTTAGGTTTTTCTTTTTCCCACCTCCTTTAAATAGGAGCTTAATGGGCTCTCCTATTCTAAATAGGTTTACACAAGCCTTGGGCTTTTCCTTGTCCATTAAGGATTATACAAACCCTTAAACAAATAGCCTTTTAGATTAAAAACGTTGTGGCTATAATCTGAAAACCCGTAAGCTCGATCGATCGAGACATCTATCGAGCTTTAATGAATCTCGACAGATCGAGCTTCTGTCGAGGAGGTATCAAGACCTGCAGATTGCACTTTTCTTGAGCAGTTCTTGAGTAATCTTCATGTCTTCAATTTAACCACTTGTGATGATCATCTTGAACCTACTTAGATTTACCCAAATACAAGTAAAGTGCGTTTTGTCAAAGGATATGCCAATTACATAAAAATATGTCTCCAACAGCAAGTATCAAGACCATCAAGACAATTGACCAATCATTCATGACAAGCTTGAAAATTTATTTACAACAATCACACATAGTTTTCAAGATTTCTCCCACATAGATATATGTGCATACATAACAAGCTAAGCTCGTAAATGCACTACACCATTAGTACGAAAGTACTAGGCTAAACTCACATGTGATATACACAACACAAGCAATCAAACTTTTTGAAGATTTTTCAATTTTTATGGGTTTTTTGAATTTTTTGAACACATTAAAAAACAAACCAAATAAAGTAAGATCAACAAAAAACAGGTACAAACCAAAACAAGTAAAAGAAACATGCTATAAACCAGAAGCAGTTGACACAAAGTGAATTATGCATGTCATGATGCATGAACATATGCCCCTAAACATCGGAAGAATTAATGCATGAACATGTTGTAATGCTTATGCATGAGTACCCCTCTTCACCCATACAACATGCGCGTTTGGGGTGATATCCCTATAGGATTGGGTACGAGTGTTGTGGCCTTCAAACCTTCTGGAGAAGCTTGCAAAATAGGTGGTGAATGCATCAATCATTTTCATCAAATCCATCACACCGGAATCACCATCTCGACCTCTTGATTGCTCAACAGCCCAATTCTATTTGTCATTTCTTGGTCCTCTTGACCTTTGATCACTTGCATTCTTCAATGCCCTCAGCTTATGATAATTTGGTATGGTGTGTCCTTGAAGTCCACAGTGATGACAGAAATGTTGAATTCTCGACCTCTTTGTGATTTTGGAAGTGATTTCCCTTTGGCTTCAAACCTAACCACTGATTGGTTATAAGGCTTATTCAACACCCGTTGCTCAGCCACATTTCTATTCTTTTCCACCTTTACTTTTTCAGCAGTAGTGTCAACTTCTTTCGGTTCTTTGGCTTTCACAAGCTTAACTTCCTTGGTTATATTGATAGCCGAACTACTCTCTCCAGTATATCCCAATCCGGTTTTGTCGAAGAAAGGTTTTTGATGAGAGAGGACTTCATCAAGCTTCTTGGAAGAGACTCGCTCTACTTTAGCATTGGCTTGAACCACCTCAAGCTCAAGGAATTTTATCTTTGAGTAGGCTTCGGTCGGCTCTCCATTCAATGTCTCTATTTCACATTTGGCCTCCTTATATTGCACTAGGAGACTTCTATAGTCCTCCGAGGACTCAACATGAGCAATAGTCATAAAAGCGGAGTAATTCCCTTCTCCATCATAGCTCTCTTCTGGATCTGAATTGGAAGAATCCGAATCACTAAGTGTTGTGGCATACGCCTTGCCCTTCCCTCTTAGATAGTTGGGACACTCCTTCTTGAGATATCCATGACCAGTGCGTTCATAACACACAATGCCTTGAGGGGATTGAGAGTCATTCCCTTCTTTCTTCTTAAACTCCTTTCTATCACCTTTGAAGGATGAAAACTTCCCTCTGCTGAACGGTCTCCCACTGTTCTTCATCTTCAGAAATTTTCGGAAGTTCTTTGCAAGAAATGCTACCTCATTCTCCACATCATCTCCTTTAGAGGAATCATCCATTCTCTCGGTGATGGTTTTAAGAGCAAGAGATATACTTGACTTATAAGAAGGCAATCCCAGCTCATATGTTTGGAGAGATCTAATGAGCTTTTGGATTTTGGTCTCATCCAAATCTTTACTTTCCTCTATTGATGTGACTTTTGCTCGGAAGCTCTCTAGAAATGATCGAAGGATTTTCCTCACTATCTTTGAGTCCTCTGTCTTCTCACCTAAGTTGAACTTGCCAATAACCACCTCGTTCAGCTTGCTATATAATGAGTCGAATGACTCGTCTTCACTCATTTTCAGCTCTTTAAATCGAGTGGTTAGCATCTGCAACTTAGTATCCTTCACCTTCTTTGTGCCTTCATAGGTGGTCTCCAATATCTCCCAAACTTTCTTGGCTACTGTTATGTGAGAAATCCTGTGAAACTCATCTGGAGAAACACTACAAAAAATTGCATTCAAAACTTTACTTTTAGCGTTAGCTATTGTAAGTGCTGCTTTATCCCAAGTGGATTTAGCAGCCTCTGGCCTAGTCCATCTTACTTCTACCGCATCTAAAACAGTATTATCAATTGAACACAAGAATTCCCTTATTCGGACCTTCCAAGAGGCATAATTACTACCATCAAAATATGATGGAACATTTAAAGATTGAGATCGGTCCATCTCAAACGAGGTCAAGGATCGCACTAAGGTAATTAAACCACAGCTAGTGCACCCGCTCTGATACCAATTGAAAGCTCGAAAATGTGTTGAAAACACAAGAGCTGTTTAGACCCCCAAATTAAAGTTACGGCTCGATTGATTTTACACTAACTTAATACTAAGTGCGGAATAGTGTAAATGCGAGCGGATAAACAAACAAGCTACTCTAATCCATAAACTTAACAACACAACAGTAAAATGGAATGTAAAAGAGTAGAGAAGAGAGATGCAAACACAAGATAACACGCCGATGTGTTATCGAAGAGGAAACCGAAGAACTCGGCGAAAAACCTCTCTGCCGCCCTCCAAGCGGTAATCGATCCACTAAACAATCAGTTGGGATACATGGGTTAGCAAGAGACCCTCCAAGCCTAATCTACCCGATGTACCTAAGCCCTCCAAGCTCCTACTCCAACAAGGCTTCTCGGAACCGTGTCTTGTCTAGCTCTCCGGATCCCGCAACAAGTTCCATGTTGCATCTGTCATCCTTGGCTTTTTCCAATGCTTTCCAGCAGCACCAAAATCTCATTTGACACTCTGAAATGGTGTAGTATGTGTTTGGGCTATCAACCTCTCAATGATATGGAAATGGAGAGGAAGGAGTTGAGGAAAATCCACAAGCAATTATGTAGAGAAATGTGGGTATAACAATCTCTAACTCCTAAGGTTTGTGCCTAGGGTTTTCTCTCAGAAGCACTCCTCAACATTTGTGGGTAATGTGGGTATAAATAGCGTGGGTACAGAAAGTGTGTATCAGATAGTACAGCCTGGCAAAACAGAATGTTTCGCGAGTGTCTCGCAGGAAGGCCTTACCCGCGAGCTACTCGTGAAACACAGCTGTCGCCATCTGTCCTGACTCTTCACATTCCAGTCATGTGTAGGGCACATGCATCATTTCGCGGGATGCTTAGTTGCGAGCTACTTGCGAAAACTTTTTCAGTCTTCAACTGCTTGAGTCTTCACACACTCTCTCTCTCTCTCTAACACACAACCCTTACAATTGAATCCCACAATAAATACAGGGTACAAAAGATTGAATAAAATTACAATCAAATTTGGCACGGAATTAAAGCCAACAAAACACATAATTGTAAATTACAACTTTACAAATCATAACGAGATATATGGCCTTTGAGAAAGATGAAACTATAAAAAGGAAAAATAAACTAATTAATTTCTGCTTTTTATTTTATCTCATTCTTTATGGTTTTGAATGTGATCAAACAGGTATTGCAATGGGACCTTCGATTCTTGGAAAATTCAGTGCATTAGCTGCGACGATCTACCCCAGAAAAAGTCTGTATTTAAGTAAAACATTAGGGAACTTCGCATGCCTTCTCTTCATGTTCCTCGTTGGAGTCAAAATGGATTTGAGTATGGTAACAAAATCAGGAAAAAAGGCACTCGTCATTGGGTTATGTGCTTTCTTATTGCCACTAACGCTAAGCACAGTCTTTACTTCCATTTTAAAGCATAACGTTACCATGGAACAGAATTTATATAAGTCCCTAATTCCAATTGCTGTATTTCAGTCTACAAGTTCCTTCCATGTTATTGCATGCCTTTTAGCCGATTTAAATCTTCTCAATTCAGAGCTTGGCCGATTGGCTACTTCCTCTTCTATTTATTGCTCTTGGATTTGGTTAATGATATCATTAATGGTGAGGCAAAGCTCAATAAGAAAGAAAAATACTATACCATCACAGTTATTAGGTGTAGCCAGCATGCTGTTTATCATAATATGCATCATGAGGCCCATCTTATTATGGATGACTGGACAAACAGCTAAAAGGAAAGCACTCAAAGAGAGTTATATCATTTTCATCTTTGTCATGATACTGATGTGTGCCCTCCTTGGTGAGGTCAATGGGGTACATTTCATGTTAGGGCCTATGATTTTAGGCTTGGCTGTACCAGATGGTTGGCCATTAGGATCAGCAATAGTCGATAAGCTTGATTCCTATGTTTTGTCAATTCTCTTGCCAAGCTATTTTGTATACAGCTGTGCGGCCATAGATCTTGCTTTGATAAATTTGAAGACTACTGGAATTGCAGCTGTGAAGTTGTTATTTACAACTATGTGTTTTTGTTGGCCTATATTTCATGCCAAATTTGATTGTAATTTTATTCAATCTTTTGTACCCTGTATTTATTGTGGGATTTCATTGTAAGGGTTGTGTGTTAGAGAGAGAGTATGTGAAGACTCAAGCAATTGAAGACTGAAGAGTTTTCACGGGTAGCTCGCGACTTAGCATCCCACGAAGTAACTCATGTGCCTTGCACATGCTGAAATGCGAAGAGTCAGGCCAAATGGAGACAGCTGTGTCTCGCGAGTATCTCACGGGTAAGGCCTTCCAGCGAGACTCTCGCGAGACATTCTGTTCTACCAGCCTATCTAGTCTGATACACACTTTCTGTGCCTACACTATTTATACCCACATTACCCACAAATGTTGAGGAGTTCTTCTGAGAGAAAACCGTAGCCAAACATCTTGAGAGTTAGAGATTGTTATACCCACAATCCTCTACACATTTGTTTTGGGAATTTCCTCAACTCCTACCTCTCCATTTTCATACCATTGAGAGGTTGATAGCCCAAACACTTACCACACCCTTTCAGAGTGTCAAGTGAAGTTTTGGTACAGCTGGGAAGTATTGGAAGAAGCTAAGGATGGCAGATGCAACATAGAGCTTGTTGCGGGATCCAGAGAGCTAGACAAGACACGGTTCCGAGAAGCCTTGTTGGAGTAAGAGTTTGGAGGGCTTAGGTACAGAGGGTAGATTAGGCTTGAATGGTCTCTTGCTCACCCATGTATCCCAATTGATTGTCTAGTGGATCGATTTCCTCTTGGAGGGCGGCAGAGAGGTTTTTTGCCGAGTTCTTCTGTTTCCT
Organism: Quercus aquifolioides; assembly: GCA_019022515.1. Lineage (NCBI taxonomy): Eukaryota > Viridiplantae > Streptophyta > Magnoliopsida > Fagales > Fagaceae > Quercus > Quercus aquifolioides. The sequence goes on from CM032326.1 coordinate 30,548,310, forward strand.
ATTCGATAACACGTCTCGGTGTTATCTGTGTTTGTATTTCTCTTCCCTACTCTTGTTCATTTCATTTTTACTGCTGTGTTGCTTTAAATATGGATTAGAGTAGTTCTCTTGCTTATACGCTTGTGTTTACATTATTCCGCACTTAGTATTAAGTTAGTGTAAAATCAACCAAGCCGTAACTTTGTTTTGGGGGTCTAAATAGCTCTTGTGTTTTCAACACATTTTCGAGCTTTCAATTGGTATCAGAGCGGGTACACTCGCTGTGGTTTAAATACCTAAGTGTGATCCTAGACCCCTTGGTGTGCTATGAAAAGTTATTTGGCAAAGGCCAACATGATGTTAGGAATGCTATAAGCATATGGATAATAATTGGTGTATTGAGATTTAGTTAGTTAGTTACAATTCTAAACATGTTAATCACATTTAGCACATGTTGGAATTATTAATGCACATGGGGAATAATAGAACCAATAGGATGAGGCCATGTGGGCCAATGAGATTAGAGCTAGTCTCCTATAAATACATGATTGTAATCCAATATGAGATATCAATGAAGAATAAACCAATTTGTTAGTGCATTAGTGCATCTCTCTCTCTCTTAATCTCTCTCTTTCTCTATGGAGGGTGACTACCTCGAATTAAGTCAATTTCCCTACAATTCCCATCCATTCCCCTATAATTCCCATCAATTCCCTTATAATTCATACCCATCCCCATTAGGAACCTCTAGGTTCCTAACACATGAAGCATAGTAAAAGTGTTTGTGAAAATGACTCTATGAGCATATTTGGAGAATGTTCTAGTAATGAGCTTTTAGTGTTATTCAAATCTAAGAAACATGCTAGAATCTTTATACACATGCTGAATCTTTAGTTAATAGGAATCATGATATTCATAACAGCTTGTGTGAGTCGAATTCCTTAATTGATGAATATAAGAGAAGGAATAGACATTTGTGTGACAAAATTGATTGCCTGAAAAGGAAGTTACACTCATCTGTGAATGAAGCAAAGAAAAATGAGATGTCCTTTGATGGTCAAGAATGTCTCTCACATGCTTGTCTTTTTGTTCATACCGCATTGAAAGTATTTAATTCATGTTTGTGGTATCTTGACAGCAGTTGTTCAAGGCATATGACAGGAGATAAGTCTCTATTCAAAAATCTTAAAGAGAAGGAAGATGGTTTCGTGACATTTGGAGATGGTGGTCACTCACAAGTTCTTGGCAAGGGAACCGTGGATATACCAGGACTGCCTTTGTTAACTGATGTGCTATACATTAAGGGATTAAAAGTGAACTTGCTGAGTATCACTCAGATTTGTGATGAAGACTTCTCAGTCCAATTTTCAAAGAAAGGATGTCTAATTCTGAATGAAGAAGGTGTTCAAGTTTTGAAAGGACTAAGGACCACCGACAATTGTTATAGAGCCATTCCCAAACCAAGCATAGCATGTAGGAGTGCTTGAGTGAATCTTTTGGAGTTGTGGCATCAACGACTTGGACATGCTAATTACAAACAGGTGGCAAAAGTCTCGAAGCTTGAAGTTGTAATTGGTTTACCAAAGTTTGGAAAAGTTGAAAAGAATGTTTGTGGTCCATGTCAATTGGGAAAACAAACAAAGTCAAGCCATCCTAAAGTAAACGTAGTTGCTACTTCTCGCCCCTTGGAGTTACTACATGTGGATTTAATGGGTCTAACTAGAACAAAAAGCATGGGTGGAAAGCGCTATATAATGGTGGTTGTGGATGATTTCTCAAGATATTCTTGGGTGGACTTTCTTAGGGAGAAGTCGGAAGCATGTGACAAGATGGAAAGGCTATGCAAGAGGCTGCAGAATGAAAAAGGAGTTCCCATAGTTAGAATCAGAAGTGATCATGGGAAGGAGTTTGAAAATGCTAAGTTTGAAGCATTCTGCAATGAACATGGAATTAAGAAGGAATTTTCAGCTGCAAAAACTCCACAACAGAATGGGGTGGTTGAAAGAAAGAACCAGGTGATCCAAGAAATGGCAAGAGTAATGTTACTCAACAAAAACATTCCACAGAAGTTCTGGGCTGAAGCTGTGAATACATCGTGTCACATTGGGAATAGGATTTACTTCCGAGCAGGAACTAAGAAGACATCGTATGAAATTTGGAGAGAGAAGAAACCAAAAGTGAAATATTTTCAAATATTTGGAAGCAAGTGCTATATTCTCAATGGTAGGGAGAATTCTAGAAAATTTGATGCTAAAAGTGATAAAGGGATATTCCTAGGTTACTCCACAAATAGCCGAACATATAGAGTGTATAATAAGCGCACTAAGACGGTGATGGAATCGATAAATGTGGTCATCGGTGACACTATCTCTGAAAAAGATATTGATAATGATGGTGAAGGACAAACTCTTAAGAAGAATGAGGATGATGACAACATGTCTCAAGGTGAGGATGCTGAGAAAGAATCACCGGAAGAGGAGTTTACACGTTTTATACCAAGAAGGGTGACTAGATCAACTCAAGGATATCCTAGTCCACTCACCCCTCCGAAAGTTCAACCTCCAATCTCGGGTGATGAGGAACCTTCCACTTCCAAAAGACCATCATCAAGGGTAATTCTCAATCATCTCTCAAGCAATATCATTTAGATGAAGGACTTCGGTTGAGAAAATGACCAGCTTATAGTGTGAATCATGTGACATACAACTGCTATCTTGCTCAGTTTGAACCAAAGAAAGTGGAGGAAGCATTAAAGGATGAGAATTGGGTAGAGTCCATGTACCAAGAGTTGCACCAATTTGTTAGAAATGATGTATGGGAGTTGGTACCAAGGCCCAAGGATATACATGTCATCAGCACCAAGTGGATCTTCAAGAACATGACTGATGAAGATGGTGAAGTTGTCCGAAACAAGTCGAGATTGGTGGCTCAAGGATATACTCAAGTTGAAGGCATATATTTTGATGAGTCTTTTGCACCAGTTGCAAGATTAAAGTCAATCCGAATTCTTTTCTCCATAGCAAGCATTATGAACTTCAATTTGTATCAAATGGACGTGAAGAGTGCTTTCTTGAATGGATTTTTAAACGAAGAAGTGTTTGTTGAGCAACCAAAGGGGTTTCAAGACCCTCACTTTCCTGACCATGTGTTAAGGCTGAACAAGGCATTATATGGGTTGAAACAAGCACCAAGAGCTTGGTATGATCACCTCACCACATATCTCTTAGATCATGGTTTCACAAGAGGTTATGCCGATCGAACTTTGTTTGTCAAAAGAGATGAGAATTCTCTCCTTGTTGCTTAGGTATATGTGGATGACATTGTCTTTGGATCCAGAATCGATCATCTGGCTCAAGAATTTTCAGAAGAAATGAAAAGGAGTTTGAGATGAGCATGGTGGGAAAGCTGAACTACTTCCTAGAGCTTTAAGTGAAACAACGAGAAGATGGGATATTTATCTCTCAAGAAAAATATGCCAAAAATCTTGTAAAGCGATTTGGCCTAGACTCCAAGAAGCACACGTCCACTCCCATGAGTTCCTCAGCAAAACTGAGTCGTGATGCAGCAGGTATAGAAGTGGATCCAACACTCTATTGAAGCATGATCGGTAGTCTCTTATATCTCATTGCTAGCAGACCAGACATCGCTTTCAGTGTTGGAGTTTGTGCTAGATTCCAGGTATCACCCAAAGAATCCCACTTGACTGCGGTTAAACGAATTATCCGCTACATAAATGGCACATCTGATTATGCAATTTGGTATTCAAGAGACTCGAATGAGTGCCTAGCTGGATATTCTGATGTTGATTGGGCCGGGTGTATTGATGATAGGGAAAGCACTTCCGGTGGGTGTTTTTATCTTGGAAATAACTTGGTGTCATAGATGAGCAAAAAGCAAAATTCAGTCTCTCTTTCAATGGCTAAAGCTGAATACATTGCAGCGGCAAGTTTTTGTGCACAATTATATGGACGAAGAAGCTTCTACATGATTATGGAATCACTCAAGACACTATGTGTGTGTTCTGTGATAATACAAGTGCCATAAATTTGTCAAAAAATCTAGTCCAACACTCGAAATCGAAGCATATCGAGATCTGGTACCACTTCATTCGAGATTTGGTGGAGGAAAAGACTGTGTATTTGGAGTTCATCACCACTGACAACCAGAAGGCAGACATATTTACTAAACCTCTTGATGGTTTGAAGTTTGAGACTTTGCGTAAGACCATCGGTGTCAGTATCATTCCTTGAACTCTATCTCGTGTGTGAACCTATTTTGCTCTCTGTTGCATACCTGTTGTTTAGGTCTCACATGTTTAGTATGTTCAATGTTTCTTTTCAAGCTTTTGCTTTGTTTTTGTTTTTGTTCTGTTTTTGAGTGTGTTTAAAAAAAATTCAAAAACCTATAAAAAGTTGAAAAATATTCAAAAAGTTTGATCGCTTGTTTGTGTATATCACACGTGAGTTTGGCCTAGTACCTTCGTACTAATGGCTTAGTGCATTTACGAGCTTAGCTTGTTATGTATGCACATATATCTGTGTGGGAGAAATCTTGAAAACTATGTGTGATTGTTGTAAATAGATCTTCAAGCTTGTCATGAATGATTGGTCAATAGTCTTGATGGTCTTGATACTTGCATAGACTTGTGCCTATATCTCTTCCCACTTTATTTTTTTTGTTTTTGTTTTTGTGAAAGAGCTCACCAAATGTAAATCTCCAAATGAAAAGAGATATTGAGTTGCAAAAGTCTGTCGCACATACTAGTATTTGACTAGGAAAAAGGGAAAGCAACTTTTTGTATTGAAATGTATGGTGCTCAAAAAGCCAAAGGCTAATTCTCAATGTTGAAATATCAAAAATTTCAAGCACCAATCTCAAAAAGAGATGTCTTATCCAAAAAAAAAAAAAAAGGATCAAATGTCATGATTTATGTAGAAACCAAATGAAAAGCTTCTAAGATGTGTAATCATTTTGTGGGAGGTCATATATGTTCATTTCTATAATTGAGATAGGTCACTTGACCTAGTATCAGTTGTGTATGACTTGATTGAATTGATCATTGAAGCTTCACTCTGGTCTAAGGACTATTTCACACTTGATACTCACCCACAACACACAGGACTTTGATTCAATGAATGCTTATCTCTTTTGTGTGATTGTACTTGTTCAAATGTGATGTGTATGCTCAAGTACTTGTTGATTAAACCCAAAAAGATTTTTGAGTGTTTTATTTGTTTTTGAAAGTGATTTTATACTTTCATGTTTGTTAGTTTTTTTTCAAAATGCATTTTTGTGTTTTTCTTCAAAAACTGGTTCAGAGGGTGTCTCGTGAGAAGCTCGCGACTTAGAGCTTCTCGCGAAATGAGCTTGAGGGAAATAAATTTTTCAACACTTTACACAGAAACTTTCGCAACTGCCTCATGACTATATCATGACCAACAGCTTCTCGCGAAATGCTGTTTGGCCAAAATTGGATTTTTCCAAAATCAGACAAAAGCTATCGCGACTGTCTCGCTACTGTCTCGGACTTAAAGCTTCTCGCAAAAGTTTTTGTGCATCAAGTATCCTTCTCGCGACTGTGCCGCTACTACCTAACCCGTGAAAAACACGTGTTTTTAGTTTTTATGTAGCAGATGTGACAGTTTTTTCAAAAACACTCATCTTTTCTCGCTAAGCTTCTTTCGAACCCCTTTCAACCCAAAACTCATTTTTAGAGTAAACCCATCATTCTCACGCATATTTTCTGCATTTTCATCTTCAAGGTATGTTTTCTTAAACATTTTCTTCATGTTTTTCTTTAATTATGTAGTATTCTATGTTAGGGTTCTATATTTTGGGGTTATCTATTTTTGCAAAATTTGTTAAAATCTTTGGTTGGGCTGAGTCCCATTTGGTGTTTGTGCATTTGTGTTGGCCCTTGTGGTAGTTTTAATTTGTTTTTAGGAATATTTTCACTATGTTCATGCATTCTACATCTTTGTTGTGCTTTATTGCATGTTAGATGTTTGACAGAATGTCCTAGTGACATTCTTGTGCTATATTGGATTCAAGTGAATTCCAATCTCTGGGTTTACACTTGTTTGACCTTGTTTAACTTGTTTTGGTCACTGTTTATGTGTTTCACACACTTTGCCCATGTTGCACACACTAGGCACACACCTAGGTACCTCTAAGCACGCCCCATGCATCTCATGATGCACACACATGCACCAGCACATGCACAACCTATGCATACATAGACACACTCACTCTATTCATGGACTGTGATTATGTTTACATGTTTTAACAACTTTAGCATGTTGGTTATGTCTGTTTTCTTTGTTTTGAGTTGTTTATACTCTGTTTTAGGTTATTATTACCTTGCTTTGAACTAACTTGAATCTAATCATGTTCTGTGTTCTGTTTTTGTGTTTTTGTACATGTTCTTGGTTTGTTCTATGGTTAATTGTGCAGATGTCTCCTACCAAACATGCAACCACCAAGAAATCATCTTCCAAATGTGCACGAACTGATTCTGATCATTTCAAGTTTGCTGAAGCTGATATGAAGTATAATGACTGCTATAAGGACAAGACGATCATCATGGAAAGGGTCTTGCAACTGGAATCACTTAAGGGCACTTTCATACCTGAGGTGTTCAAAGACAGAACCTGGACCAAACTGTTGAACCCGGTTAGGGTTGTTTTTTCAGGGATAATCAAGGAATATTTCTCCAATGCTGCTGTCGATGGAGACCAGATAGAGTGCTGGGTAAGACACAAAGAATTTGTGATTACAAGGGAGATCATCCAAGACTTCTTGGAGGTTCGTCCTCCCTCTCAACCAATCTCAGTACAATATGAAGATAGATTGGGTTCGACAGAGGAGATGATAACGATGCTTGGTGGTACACCGAAGAAGACATCCATGAATACAATTTGATTTTCATCGAGATGAGGACATTAGCATATGTGATGATCCGCAACTTGTATCTGGTCACCAACCTCACTACATTGTCAGCTCCAAGGACAAGATTTTTGTATGATCTCTTTACCCACAAAGAGATAGATATTCGTGGACATATCATCCATGTGTTGAAAAAGAGCATTGAGAAGTAGAATTCAAGGACTGCAATGCCTTTTCCATCACTGATTATGGGATTAATTGCTAAGGCAAGACTGAAATTTCCGAGTGGTCTTACTGTGGTTCAGAGGGACTATCCCATTGGTGCACACATAGTCAAAAGGAGCACAACCCATATCAAAGGATCCAAGACCGGTGTACATACCATACCACAACCACGTGTTGAGTAGGAGGAAGGTGACACAGAGATGAGATAGAGCACTTTACTACTACTCCAGAGTCATCAGATTAGCCCTCAGCTCAGCCATCATCTTCTGTACCAGCTCGGGGACCGGACAGACTTGATCATCTTCTAGCTAGAGTTGAGCAGATGTACACTTTTCTGGATTCACATGTATAGCACACAGCAAACCAGTTTGCTTATGTTTAGGGATAGATCACAGGCTTATCTACTCAGATAGAGAAGTTATCCGTCAATCATGGTTCAGACTCAGAGTCCGAGGCATTCTAGCCCTTTGGCCATTTCGGTCAAAAAGAGGGAGAAAATTTTGAGGGGGAGCTGAAGGAGAGCTTGCACAGCGTTAGGGGGAGCATAGGTTTAGGCTTAGAAACATTGGTTATTGGTTCACAAGCTGTTTATTTTTAGCTTTTATAACTGTTTTTCTGTTTACAGTTTTGATACTCTATTTTTAATTTTAGTTTATCTTCAGTATTTGTGTTTAATCTCTATGCTTTGTAGCATTTTTTATACTTTTAAGATATTGCTAATATATCTTAAGTACCTCACTCTTGTGCCCTAGTAGGATTTTGTATCCTAGATGCAAATACTTTGTGTATTTTGCATTGGTTGAGTGTTGGACATGCAATTGATCCTTTGGATTGTTCTTTATTGCATTGCGTGTCCGGATGAGCATTTTCTTGCTAAATGTTCATTGTAGTCATTCTTTAATGATTGTTTTTGTTTGATCCAGATATGCTTACATGTTTTACATTGTTTACACACTTAATCGCACTTTACTTGCTCATGTATGTACCTTGAGTTTAACTTATCATAAGCTTAATGAAAATTTTGTTTGTGTACAAGTGTTTCAGGTAACATGTATATACATGCAAGTGCTTCACAGCTTCTAGATTAGGTGTGAGTGAGTTTTGCCACTGTTCCCAAACTCACGTTTAAGTCTAGAGTCTGTTTTAGGGGTTTTGTCATGGAATAGCCAAATGGGGAGATTGTAAAGTTGTTATTTACAACTATGTGTTTTTGTTGGCTTATATTTCGCGCCAAATTTGATTGTAATTTTATTCAATCTTTTGTACCCTGTATTTATTGTGGGATTTCATTGTAAGGGTTGTGTGTGAAGACTTAAGCAATTAAAGACTGAAGAGTTTTCGTGGGTAGCTCACGACTTAGCATCCTGCGAAGTAACTCATATGCCTTGCACATGCTTGAATGCGAAGAGTCAGGCCAGATAGAGACAGCTGTGTCTCACGAGTATCTCGCGAATAAGGCCTTCCCGCGAGACACCTGCGAGACATTCTATTCTGCTAGCCTGTCCAGTCTGATACACACTTTCTGTGCCTACACTATTTATACCCACATTACCCATAAATGTTGAGGAGTGCTTCTGAGAGAAAACCGTAGCCAAACACCTTGAGAGTTAAAGATTGTTATACCCACAATCCTCTACACATTTGTTTTGGAAATTTCCTCAACTCCTACCTCTCTATTTTCATACCATTGAGAGGCTGATAGCCCAAACACTTACCACACCCTTTCAGAGTGTCAAGTGAAGTTCTGGTGCTGCTGGGAAGTATTGGAAGAAGCCAAGGATGGCAGATGCAACATGGAGCTTGTTGCGGGATCCGAAGAGCTAGACAAGACATGGTTTCGAGAAGCCTTGTTGGAGTAGGAGCTTCGAGAGCTAAGGTACAGAGGGTAGATTAGGCTTAGAGGGTCTCTTGTTCACCCATGTATCCCAACTGATTGTCTAGTGGATCGATTTTCACTTGGAGGGCGGCAGAGAGGTTTTTCGCCGAGTTTTTCGGTTTCCTCTTCGATAACACGTCTCGGTATTATCTGTGTTTGCATTTCTCTTCCCTACTCTTGTTCATTTCATTTTTACTGCTGTGATGCTTTAAATATGGATTAGAGTAGTTCTCTTACTTATACGTTTGTGTTTACACTATTCCGCACTTAGTATTAAGTTACTGTAAAATCAACCAAGCCGTAACTTTGTTTTGGGGGTCTAAACAGCTCTTGTGTTTTCAACACATTTTCGAGCTTTCAGTAGTGATGTTGGCTTTATGTAGCTTGCTGGGAAGTTCATGGGAACCATGTTGCCTTCGCTCTACTACAAAATGCCCATCATTGACTCGCTCTGCTTAGGCCTCAACATGAGCTCCCAAGGCATCACTGATACGTTAATTTTACAAAACAGGATTCTCCTCTTTGTAAGAACAACAACTCATTTATTCATGCTTCTCATGGTGCTACATATATATTAAATTGCATTCTGCAAAAAGAACTAGGAATTGGTTTCAATTCCAAAAAACCATCTATTTTGCTTTCCAAAAAGGAGAGAGAGCTGAAAAAACTTACGATGAAACACTTGAGCGAGGTATTGATGAGTGTACGTTTGAATGCAGGATTTTGCTGAGAGCTTATTTGCTTCTTTATAGAAAATTGTTTGAAGTATAGTTGAATCTAGAAAAGCGAGGTTTAAAAAAAATGTAGACAAGCAAATAAGAAAAAAAAGGCTAAAAACAAAAGTTTGTATTCAAATGCACTCTGATATCAACTAACTGAAACGTTTTTCTTTTCTTTACAAAATCCCAAATGTATCTTTCATATTAATTTGCTCACCAACTCTTGTTGACATGAAGGCATTCCTGCTTTTTCCTTGCAGATTATTGACATCGAATCATATAATTCACTGATTATAACCATCGTTTTGATGACGCAAACCCTCACTCCCATAGTGAAATTACTCTACAAACCATCCAAGAGATACATGGGCGTCAACAGGAGTATCATCCAGCATACAATGGCTAATGAAGATCTCCGTTTGTTGGCCTGCACTTTCAATCAAAACAGCACTCCTTCCATCATCAATCTTCTCGAAGTCTCCCATCCAATGCTTAGAAGCCCTATCTGCTTCTATATTGTCCATCTCATGGAACTACTAGGCAGATCATCTCCAATTCTCGTGGCGCATCAAAAAGGAAAAAGGAGTTCTATTCATTCCCATCATTCTAACCACATAATAAACGCTTTCCGGCTATATGAGCAACATAGGCGTGGTAAGGTAATGGTGCATCCATTTACGGCCATTGCACCGTATGCCACAATGCATGATGAGATATGTAACATTGCTTTTGAGAAGAGAGTATCAATGGTGATTATCCGTTTTCATTAGCGTTGGACATTGCATGGTTCAGAGGAGTGTGACAACCCCATAAAAGCTGTCAACTTCAAAATTCTTAAGAATGCCGCATGCTCAGTCGGAATCTTGGTGGATAAAGGGACATTAAGTGGAAGGAATTCAGGGAGTCGAAAACCTTTGTACAGTATTGGAATGATCTTTGTGGGAGGGCCGGATGATCGTGAAGCATTAACATATGCCATGCGCATGGCGAAACACCCCAAAGTTAGCCTTACAGTTATTCAGTTGGTTCAGCCTCATAAAAAGAGTAAGGAGCTTGATTTTGATATGATCAAACGGTTTAAGATGCCTAATATCCATCAAAAGCACTATTTATATAGAGAGGAAGTTGTAAAAGACAGTGTGGAAATGATAAATGTGATTAAATCACTAGAAAATCTTTATGAACTAATTTTGGTAGGAAGACAGCATGAAAGTAATTCGCCATTGTTCATGGGACTTACTTTATGGAATGAGTATCCTTAGCTAGGGTACTTGGGGGACATGCTAGTGTCATCAGAGTCTGATTGGAAGGTGTTAGGTTCTAAAGACTTAGGATTTCATGTATTTAGAACTCTAATATGTATTGTTGGCAAACCATGATCAAACCAAGTTATTTAGTCGTGTTTAGACTTGCTCAAAGTAGTGTTGTTTATGTAAAGTTGGAATCGAGCTGAAGCAGAATTCACTATGCATCTTGGCTTGGCTCGATTGATCGAAACTTAGGCTCGATCAATCGAATTTCGCACAGATGCATTTTTCTGCAGTTTTTCCAACTCAGCCCTAACTCCTAAAACATTTAGGGTTTTATGTTTTTGCCCTAGGTATATAAGGCAAACCCTAGCCACGTTTTTAGGTTGCTCATATTGCTGTTTTGTGTAAATATCTTGTGAGATCTAGAGGAGTTTTTTTTACACAAAGCTTAGGGTTTTCAAGGAGGAGATGTTGTCTACACCTTGATGATCAACTCAGTTGCTGCTATTGGAACTTAAAGATACACAAGCGGGTGTGTTTGTACTTGCTGAAGAATCCAAGAAAGAAGGAGTCCATGGTCTCGGAGTTTGCACGTGGTCGTGTTAGTAAGTTCTACTGGTGGGTAGCAATAAGAAGTCAAGCGTGGGGGTTTGTAAGTCTTATTGTATGAACTTCGATTCTTTCAAGATAGTGGATTCAAGTTTACCTTGAGGATAGCTAGGTTAAATCCTCCCCAGGTTTTTACCGTGTGGTTTCCTGGGTCATCATATCTTTGTGTTATTTATTTTTCCGCTGCTATATACTTGATATGATTGTTTGATTGTGATAACCTAGATTTGCATAATTTGACTAAGTTAATCACTTGGCTAATTAACTAGGTTAATCCGGTTGTGTTAAGGGGTCTAAAAACCGTTCAAGTGGTATCAGAGCGGGTAGCTCTCTGTTTGTTGATCTTTTGATCTCTGAGCTGATCCTTGACCCCTGTTGTCATGGAACACGGACACTCTCTAGTTATTCCTCCTCACTTCGATGGGAATAATTATGCTTATTGGAAAGTAAGGATGAAAGCATTCCTGAAATCTATTGATGAGAGAGTCTGGAACTCCGTTGAATACGGATGGGAGAAGCCCACTACTCCTGTGAGTGAGTGGCAAACTTCTCAAAAAGAAGCAGCTGGGTTCAATAGCAAAGCTATGAATGCCATCTTTAACGCTGTTTCTATGGAGGAATTTAAGAGAATCTCTAATGTTGAGGTTGCTCACACTGCTTGGAAAATCCTCCAGACTGTGCATGAAGGCACAAAGGCAGTTAAAATTAATAAGTTGCAGCAGTTAACATCTAAATTTGAAAGCATTAGGATGTCTGATGATGAATCTTTTGATGAATTCTGTGCTAAATTGAATGATATTGTTAATTCTGCTTTTAATTTGGGTGAAATCTATGATCAACCTAAAATTGTTAGGAAGATTCTTAGATCCTTGACTGAGGACTTTAGACCCAAAGTGACTGCCATCACTAAGAGCAAGGATGTGGACTCCATCCCTGTTGATGAACTTGTAGGATCTCTTCAGTCCTATGAGTTAGACCTATCCAAAGCTAACAAATCCAAATCAATGGCTCTTAAGTCAATTGATGATGTTGATGTTGGTGTTGGTGGATTTGATGATGAGCTCTCTGCTACAGAGATTACATACCTTGCCAAGAACTTTAGAAACTTTCGTAGAATAACAACAGAAAGGCAAGAGATACAAACACTGCTGAACCTAGAAACTTTAGAAAGAATGATCCCACTAAGGTTAATAACAATGAAAAACCTAGAGAAAAAGTTGGTCAATCTTCAAACAATTCTATGGGTCCTCAGTGTTTTGGATGTTAAGGGTATGGTCACATGAAATCAGAATGTCCCACGTACTTGAGGTCTAAGGGGAAGGCTATGGCTGTAACCCTTAGTGATAATGAAGTTTCTGATGATGAGTTTGGATGTGATGAGGATGGAAACTTCATTGCTTTCACTGCTACTGCTGTAGTTAATGAAAGTGTATCTGTTGAAGAGAACCCTTCTGATGGGGAACTCTCTGAGGATGCAGATCTTCAAGAAGCCTACAATAAACTTTGCAAAGTTGCTGCAAAGGATGCCATGAATGTTGAATTAGGCTTAAAGAAAATTACTTCTCTTGAGCTTGAAAAGAAAAATTTGCTTGTTAACTTGTTTGATGCTAATGAACTGTTGAACAATGTGAAAACTGAGAATATGCTCTTACTTGATAAAGTTAAATCTTTGGAACATGATTTACCTGTTACTAGATTTACTAGTTCTAAACTTGATCAAATGCTGAGTGTTCAAAAGTCTCCTTCTGACAAATCTGGATTAGGTTTTCTTGAGAGCATCTTTGTGTCTGCACCCCATTCCACAAACTTTGTTCCTTCTTCTTCCTCTGAACCCCCTGTGAGTGAGGTTGTGAGTGAGACTGCTAAACCTGTAGAGGTCACACCTTTTAGGAAGATTAGGGTGGATCTGAAAGAGTCTAAACCTAAGGGGTCTACCCTTTCTAAGGACAAGATGCATGGTAAACCTGTTTGGGTTTGTCATTTTTGTGGAAAGTTTGGACACATTCGTCCAAATTGTTATAAACTGCAAGCAGCTAAGCGAGCAAATAAGTCTAAAGTACCTGTGCCTCAAGTACAAGATCCTATGACTCTTATTGGTGAATTGGTAAAGGCTCTAAACCTTTATTCCAATCCTGGAGCTGGAAATCACTCTAATGTGAATATGAACTCCAATGCTCGTAATGCATCTAAAAGGTTTTGGATGCAAAAGGCTCGATCTAATAGAGTCTTTTGACATGGTCCTTATGCTTCATTGCTCTATCTTTTGTGACCTTTTTTCTTTGGTTTCTTTTACCTTTTTGTTTCTAGGATTTGCATTGCATATCATTCGTGCATTTCATTCTAGGATTGCTTTTGTTTCTTCTTTTCAAGAAAAATAAAAAAAAAATAAAAAAAAAAAAGGAGAAAAAGGAAAGCAAATTGTGTTTTGTATTCATTCTCTTGGTTTTTGAAAACAAGGTTGATCAATTTATTTTCACATAACATGTTTGTGTACTTTGTTTAGCTTTGATGGGCTTATTTATTGCACTTTACTAGTTTAAGCTTTGTAGTGCATGTTGTGTGGGAAAGATGTTTATGGTTTTTGATCTCTTTGTCTTGATCTTGAAGTCACATGTCTTTGACTGTCGGACTTGAACCTTTTGAGAAAGGCATAAATAACCATCTCACCACTGTTCATTAGCCAATCATGAACACCTTAATGCATATCTTAAGATTCTGTGCTCGAAAAAGTGTAGCACATGCACAAAAGAAAGAACATAAGGTGTAGCCTCGGTCAATTGCTTAATGCTTAAAATTGGTGTGTACTATTAGGCTTGATGCCAAATCACATAATTAAAATTGGTGTGTATATTTTGAGGCAAAATTCAAGAAACTTACATGATTGCAAGCTTATGTTCTAGGAGATGTGGGAGTTATATGATGTAACTCTTTAGGTGATAGTCTCTTTTGAATTCTATGTGATGAATTTTGTAGACTTTGTGGTTGAATGCTATTCACATATCACCTCACATGTATCTCAAGCTTTTGCTAGTTGCACACACTACACAAGTTATTCTTTGCTAAACTTTGTACATGTTATTGTGTATGTTTTTGGTCTGACCAACCAAGTTTAAAAATACTTTGAGTTTTTATGCAAAACTGATTCGTTGCTTAAGAATTAAAAAGGGAGTTTTGATTGAAAATCTTAATTTTGGAAAACTGGGTTTAAAATCTGTTGTTTGTGAAAATCATTTCATCTCATACTCATACATTTATTTCATACTTTTTGCAAGGTTTCTCTCTCCAAATACCGGTAAGACTCTTTTACCCTTCTTTTTGCTTTTATTTTCTCATTTCATGCATTTTTCATGCATTTTAATTTGGGGATTTCGAACCTATGCATATTTGGGGTTTTTGATGATTCAAGCCATATTTTCTAAAATTGATCATTGGGTTTTGTTGCTATGATGTTATTAACATGATCTATGTTGGAAAATTTGATCAATTTGGAGTTTTGTGAGAAATTAAAAATTCTAGGGCTTGTATTGAATCCGAATTGGGGATTTTGTTCAATTAGGGTGAAATTAATGAAATTGGATTGTTGGATTGATGTAATTGATCATTCTAATCTGTTTTCTAACTTGGGTGATGATCAATTGGTCAAAATTCTTTAAAAAACTTTCAAGGGGTTTTCAAATTTTTGGGGTTTTTGTTAGAAACTCTATGCTCAAGCCAATTTTGTGAATTTGAACTTAAATTGAACCTTGTTTCACTGCATTAGAGCATGCATCATGACATTTTATTGTTCATGCATCATATAGATTCTTGTTCTATATCTGTTTTGTGCTAACTTGCAGTCTGCCATTGGTTTTTCTTTTTCTGTTCTTTCTTGGTTTTGCTGTGTGTCCTTGTCCTTTCCTTAGCACCATGCCTAGGAAAACTAGAGCCTGTAAGACTACCTCCACTTCTTCTGAGTCATCCTCTAGGAGTGAGTTGTTTAGGAATGACAAAAGTAGAGAGACCTTTGATAAGCTGAACAGTAAGAGGAAGATTTGGGCTGAGCATTCTATAGTTTTAGATGAGTTGGTCTTGCCATTAAGCCAAACTTTGAGAGTAGGGGCTGGCTATCTTTGTTGGAGATAGATCATCCACCTCCGACTACCTTCATTAGAGAGTTCTACTCGAACCTCTCTTGTCACGTCTATGATTCCAACACCCTTGTTAGGAGTTGGATATGAGGTGTCGAGTTCACCATTACTCCTGATGTAGTGGCTGATGCTCTTGGGGTCCCGGTCGTTAGACAGCCTGACTATCCTTATGAGGAGTCTCCACCCCTTGATGACGTTATGTCATACATCACTGTGTCTTCTATCCAGTGGGGTTCTGATCCTCAGATCACGTCCGCTGAGCTTCCTGTGACTACCTACTTTTTTCTTAGGATAACGTGTCATTCTTTGTGGCCTATCTCTCATCTCCACACCATCCCCATTAAGAGATGTGTGTTTTTGTATGCGCTTGTGTCTGGTGCTTCTATTTCTTTTCCTCATCTATTTCTTCGTTCTTTGAACGAGATTCATAGGAGTAGCGCTGTTGGTCATACCCTTGTATATCCTATCTTCATTCATAGGATTTTGTTGTTTTTAGGTCTAGATGGTTTCCCCGCTTCTGAGCCCGTCCATATTACCGGTCCCATAGGTGCCTCTTTTCTTCGTATGGGGGCTGCACATTTGAGGCCTCCTCGTTTTCGGTCTTCTGGTGTTGCACCCCCTTATTCTTCTTTTATAGGTGATGCACAGGCTGAGGCGTCTGGTGGTGGTGCTGCTGCTGATGTTCCTCCACTGACTACTTCGGATGATTCACACATTCGACATACGTTGGATCATGTCTTGATCGCTCAGGCGGCTCATGGACAAATTTTGGTGGACTTGCTCGATGAGGTTCGTGCTTTGCGTGCAGAGTTGGCGCATTTTCGACGTTCTCCTTTGCCACCTCCTTTTGATGATGGATTATGATTGCCCTTTGGCATTCCATCACAAAAAGGGGAAGTAGTTTTTGGATTAGCCTGTAGAGTTTTTGTTGTAAGGGGGAGTTTTGTGTTTCTTTGGAGCCTATGGTGATTAGATTGTATCAAGGAGCTATATCTTGTATTTACATTCTTTTGGCTCTAGATGTATTCATGTATTTAGAACTCTAATATGTATTGTTGGCAAACCATGATCAAAACAAGTTATTTAGTCGTGTTTAGACTTGCTCAAAGTAGTGTTGTTTATGTAAAGTTGGAATCGAGCTGATGCAGAATTCACTGTGCATCTCGGCCTGGCTCGATTGATTGAAGCTTAGGCTCGATTAATCAAATTTCGCACAGATGCGTTTTTCTACAGTTTTTCCAACTCAGCCCTAACTCCTAAAATGTTTAGGGTTTTATGTTTTTGCCCTAGTTATATAAGGAAAACCTTAGCCACGTTTTTAGGTTGCTCATATTGCTGTTTTGTGTAAATCTCTTGTGAGATCTAGAGGAGTTTTCCTTTACACAAAGCTTAGGGTTTTCAAGGAGGAGATGTTATCTACACCTTGATGATCAACTCAGTTGTTGCCATTGGAACTTAAAGATACACAAGTGGGTGTGCTTGTACTTGCTGAAGAATCCAATAAAGAAGAAGTCCATGGTTTCGGAGCTTGCACGTGGTCGTGTCAGTAAGTTCTACTGGTGGGTAGCAATAAGAAGTCCAGCGTGGGGGTTTGTAAGTCTTATTGGATGAACTTCGATTCTTTCAAGATAGTGGATTCAAGTTTACCTTGAGGATAGCTAGGTTAAATCCTCCCTAAGTTTTTACCGTGTGGTTTTCTGGGTCATCATATCTTTGTATTATTTATTTTTCCGCTGCTATATACTTGATATAATTGTTTGATTGTGATAACCTAGATTTGTATAATTTGACTAAGTTAATTAATTAGGTTAATCCAGTTGTGTTAAGGGGTCTAAAAACTGTTTAGAAGGTATCAGTGTTGGTGGTGCAACAATAAACATTTGAAGGTGCCTCAAGGATTCAAGCTCCTTATGGAAGACTCATTATCAATAAACGGAAGTACATCAAGCGATATGAGGAAATTGTGGCCCGGTTCCCCATAAGACCATCTGAAAACTGATACAGTCAAACATAAAATAAAGTATAATTTTAGCAAAAGATGGTTTATGCATTGATGATTTTTCGGCTCTAGTTGAAGAGAATTCTTATTTATTAGAAGAAGCTTTTCACCAAGATGTAATCGTTGCTTTTTAGTCTATAGTCTGAATAATGAATGAATGACAATGTAAAGTTTACACTTATATTGTCAAGTCCCAAACCTAAAAGGGTCCAAAGTATGAGAAATACATCTCAAGGGTACCTGTAGATTTTTCCTTTTTGGCAATCAAACTATAGGAGATCTTTATTTTCCTTTCTTTTCCACAGGATAAGAATATATAATCACAAGTCAAAACTCTATAACACATTTACGAACAATAACTAAAAATCATGTGCCTCCACATAATACATGAATATATTACAAAACTCTGATTAAATTACACAAAGTCACAATCTTATCAAGAATAAGGACCTTAACATCGAGTCTAGGCCTACCACGCCAAAGGCTAACAAACCTCAAGTTCTCCAATAGAATTAATTAAGGTCTCGTTGAACATAGCAAGATCGAGTCACCAACCATTTACAGCAAAAGTCTCCAAATTTAACATAGCACTCTAATCATCACCAAAGAAGTAAGCTCCATACCCAAGGTATAGCTAATAAATCTGAAAAACTGTTAGAGGGTGGGATGAGCTAACGCCCAGTAAGTAGCATAATTAATGGGGGTGGGGGAAATGCAAGTTTCATCTTCAATAATAATAATATGATATGACAAAAATGATTGAATATTGAAACACAAAGTTTCTCAAAGTAGATACCTTGAAACTATATACTATAATCTGTGAGCACCAACAATATAATTTCCAAAGCCATAATCTCTAACATAAGGTAAATTATCACAAATATACCACACTACCACATAGTCTGGTCAGGGGATCCACCCATTCACAACTGACATGATATTGTCCTCTTTGGAATGCAAACTCTTGGCCCTATGGACAACAGCCTCACCCATACCCTTAAGGTTTTTCTCTCCCCCTATGGGTAGCAACCTTACCCACACACAATCAAGGAACCTCTTCCCCCCATGGGCAGCAGGGAAGAACGCGTCATCCAAAGTGAAAGGGCACTGACCTGGATTTGATTCCGCTATCACAAAGATTACGGAAACCAAATTTGGTGATCACCGGGAAATCACACATGGCATGGTGTTAAAACCACATAAAGCTCACATGTTACATATACTTTGAAACACATAGTTTATATCTAGGTAATTTCAGAAGAACCTTAAATGAACTAACTTCCACAAAGTTTGCAAAGTTTTCAACTTCATTCTTGTCAAGAGATTTTCTATCAATTTCCCACCTAACAAGATAAGATAAGCATCTTTAAATTTTCTAATATACCATAAAATCCATGATTTCCTTATCAAAGATTAAATAAAAGATGCTCATTTATCCATGTCAACAATTCATGCATTTCCCCAAATGCAATACCAAATATGATGCATTTTCATATATAATCATACATATATTAAGGTTACGACACAATAGTTTTTAGGAAAATATAGTTTCCATAAGTAGTTTCCAAAAGCGTGTCTAACCCAAAAACAACATTTATGCAACATAGTTATTTTTCAAAAATCCCATTAAAAAGCTACTTACCTCGCAACTGCAAAATCCTAATTCTCCAAGTTCCAAAGGAGATTAGCTAGAATCTCAACAATATCAGGCAAACCTAAGACAATAAGCATAAAGTTTAAAATTGTATCTAGCTACAATTTAGGAATTGCCAAATAAGCACTTAATTAGGCAAGCCTAGTATTTAACCTCATCAATAACATATTCCTCTTCCAAAGTTTCTCAACAAATTAATTCACAAGGCATAGGCTCCAATTTATAAAGTTAACCCATTCAATATCATCTCCAATATTATGACTAGCTTCCATAAGATTTACACAACATCATCAAGAGACCCATGTAAGCAAAATCAAAATATCCTCCAAGACAAGAAATTTAGAACTTCAACTAACTCCAAATAAACCCAATAGCAATGGAAAAATTAGATTTACCAACCATCACATGTTATAACTCAAAACCCCAAAATTTCCACCATAAATAAACCTTAGATAGTCATCATTAACACAAACCATATACCCACTCATCAAATAATTCCACCAATACAAAACCCATACACATAAATATCACTTTCAATGCTCATAAATCACATGGGTATCATTATTAAAACTTAGATAAAAATATAACCTCAAGCAAAATATAAAACTCATCAAAAGGATTAGAAATTTTACCTCAATTAAAAGATGAAGATGCTTAGAGGTTCCTAAGGATTTTCCGGTGACATTGCCGGAAAAATGATGGTGGAGATGGTGGCATGGAGGTACCGGTGGGAGAGTGTGAGGGAGTGTTTGTGAGAGAAAGAAAGAAAACAAATGAGAGGAAAGGGATGGCCAGCCAAAGAGAGTAGAGATATTTGTGAGATGAGTGGTGGGGGTTAAATGGGGGTAGGTGGGCACATGTGGACCAAATAAAATCTGACCATTACCTTTTTTTTTGGCTGACTGGGACGTTACATATATTGTGGGGTGAGAGGAATACAAATCCTCTTTATCACTTTTTGTATTCCACTTTATGTTTTACCAATCACAATTTATTATGTGTTTAATTTATTTATTTATTATTATTTTTTTTATTTCAAGCTTTGGTTGTTTTATAAGGAAAGTTAAACAAATACATGGCAAGTTGTGATTGGTGGAACAAAAAGTATAACACAAAAAGTGGTATAGATAATTTGTGTTTGGTTGAGAGAACCTCAAAAATTAATTAATGAGACCATGTAAGGGACATTCTGCATTACAAATGCAATTCAAAGCTCCGAATCCTAGTATGCATTCAATGGCCGGATAATGTTACGACAATAATCAAGCTTCTCGAAGCGTCTTGTCCAACTAGACAAAACCCTCTAGGTGTTTATGCACTTCACCTTATCGAATTAATTCATTGAGCCTCCCCTATTTTTATTTCCCACCAAATGCTGAAAAAGAAGAGCCCAAATATTCTATCCCATTTTTTGTAGTCCACTAATAAAAACTTGCCACATGTTAACATATTTAATTAAATCCTAACATTATGACTTTTCTTATTTTAAGTTTTTAACTACCTAAAATAAAATAAAATAAACCCAACACTCCCACCACCACTTGGTCGGTGCCAGTCGTGGACATCATCAACGTCATCGATGTATGCTCACAGTCAACCACCTTCTCTGGTCACCAAGTCCATATCACTGATCACAAGCTCGCCACCCGCTCAATCCTAAATCCACCATTAATGAAACCCAAAATAAATTAATAAACCAAACACACTACTGTTGTGAAATTTTAAAGTACTCGTGTAACACCCAAAAAAAAGCGCGTGCGCACACACAAAGAGGGATTTTTGGCAATATGATTTTTAAGTGGGGATAATTTTGTAATTTTCTCCATACCAACGCCAACCCTACTCTACATGTTGGTTTGCCCAACTCATCTTTTTTTTTTTTCTTTTTTTTTTTTTCCAGCTGCCTTTCCCCTCTTTTCTCTCTTCTCTCATTCACTTCTCCCTCCTTCAAGACCGAAGCTTCAAGCCCCATGTCTTCTTACCCATTTTTCCCATCTCTAGTTGAAATCTCCAAGGTAGTGAGGTGTTGTCTCCATCAATATTCCTAGTAGCCAAAACTCTATGGGAATTTCAAGTGGATTAAACCCAATGTAAAAATTTAAGTTTTCTCTCGATACCTTTTATGATACCTTTGGGGTTTCGTTATTTTATGATGTTTATGGTAAATACTTGATGGGTTTGGTGCATAATGGTAGATTAGAGGGTTATGAGATTTTGGGTAGCAACAATTTTGTTAAATTCGAAATTTCAATTCTTTGAGGGGTTTTTGTTTTGATGAGATGTTTTGTGTACGTTTTTAGACCTCTTAAAACACAAGTTATTTAACCTAGTTATTTAGCCAAGTGATTACTTAGATAAATTATTCAGATCTAGGTTAACACAAGTAAATCATATCATGTGAATAGTGCGAAAACATAAATAACACAACGATATGATATCCCAGGAAAACCAAATCAGTAAAAAACCTGGGGAGGATTTAACCTAGCTATCCTCAAGGTAAAATAGATCCATTATGAAAGAATTGAAGTTTTACAATAAGAGTTAGACCACTAACATCCTATTGCTACCTTGAGTAGAAAACTTACTACCACGACCACGTGATAGCTCCGAGTCCACGGACTACTTCTTTCCTTGTTTCACAGCAACCACAAGTACTCCTACTTGTGTTTTCTTTAAGCTCTTGAAACAGCAACTGAAGAGATCACCAAGTTCTCGACATTAATCTTGATCTTGATAACTCTAAGTGTGTATGAAGGTAAACACCTCTAGATCTCATAAAAGATTCACACACACAGCATATCATATGGGCTTGGGCTGAGTTGGAAATTTTGCAAAAAAAATAATCTGCATGAGTTTCAATCGATCGAGTCTAATTTTTGATCGATTGAGTCTTGTAGAAATTGAATAGTAATTTCTTACAATTACTCGATTCCAACTTTACACATAACCACACTTTGAGCAGCCTAAATCTAGACTAAATGTTTTGATCATGGTTTACATTTGAGTGCGTAATGTCATGATTCTATCATGTTTTGATACTATATGTCTTCACATTTCAATTTGTTTCTGAATTACTCTTTAAATTCAGTTTTTAGGGTTTTAATTCAAAAATTTTGATTTGGGACTAACTTGGTGCTAATCAAGTTTGTTGCCTTTTGTGTTTCGTCTTGCTCTTTCATATCACATGATACAGCTTGAAATTGTCTCCCTTCAAGAAATTAGCTATGAAAGGAAGCAATAGCAAGGGGAAAGAACCGGTGATTGATCATGATAGCTTCACCCCTAAGTCAAAAAGGACTCAATCATCGTCAGGATTTTATGATACCAATAAGTTCAGATCATATGCCGCATCTTAAGCTTATGAGAACTACTTCAAGGATGCTCCCATGTTGGTTGAAAGGGTGGTTGAGCAGGCTTCCCTTCTTGATACGAACATTTCGAAATGGTTTGCTACCAAGGAATGGAACTTCCTTTGATCTAACTTTGACAAAACTTATGAAGAAATGGTCAAGGAATTTTATGCTAATGCTATTTACGATGGGGTTGAGCTGAAATGTTGGGTTAGAGGAAAGGACTTCACGGTTACACCCTTTTATCTTGCCATCATCTTAAATATCAACCGGCCAGTGTTCTGAAAACCGCCGGTATATGATGAGTTGAATCCGGAGGCGGACTTGCTTTGGGAAACTTTCGGAGAAAACTTGGAGTTCTCTCCCAATGGGAAATCAATTAGTGTTTCATCACTGTCTCCCGAATTGAGGCTGTTCACAACAATCATGTTCCACAACCTCTATCCTCTCTCAAGCACCGGGTACATGAATCTTGGTCGGGCTTCATTCCTTCATGACCTGATCACTGATGAAGAAATCAATATTTTCTCTCATATATTTCACATTTTGAGCAAGACTGTTGAGAGAACTGCCTCAAGGAACTGCCTTCCTTTTTGTTGCCTTATTTCAAAAAATTTGAAGCTTAAGGGTGTTCATCCATTGGCAATTAAGTACCCTTATCCTAAGCAAAGTCCAATCAACATTCGCACTCTCAATGCTAGCATCGGTTACAACCGAAAGGGAGTCAAGCAAGAGAGTCCTACTCCTCATGGTGGTTCACGCTCTACCTCACATTCTTATGATGAGAAGCTAGACATTATTATGGCCTCCGTCCACGACATCAACACTAAGCTGTCCAGACTTGCATCTATCATGCACTCCCAAGATGCCCGTTTTGACATAAAGTTCACGTCTCTCCAAACTCAATTGGATCAAATCCAAAGAAAGCTAGAGTAAGATGAGGACTAGCTACTCGATGACAAAAAGGGGGAGATGGTTCATGATAGGGGGAGAAAGAGCTAGATCGAAGGGGGAGCATTGGAGATAAAGAGCAAGAAAAAGCCTGTGTTTAATATTTTATTTCATGTTTTTTTTTTATAGTCTATATTCATATTTCATGGTTTATATTGTGTTCTTGACTTTATCATTATTATGTACCTTTGCTTTGTAGCTTATTAGTACTTTTAGATTATGTATGCATTATCTTTAGTATTCTACTCTTGTGCCCTTGTTGGATCTTGTATCCTTGATGCAACTACCTTAGTGTTTTTGTATCGGTTGAGTGTTGGACAAGCAAATGATATTTTGCATTGAGCTTATTAGTTTGCATGTCTGGATGTTCATCCCTTGTGTGAATGATCATTGTGATCACTATTTATAGTGATTGTTCATGTTTGGTCAAGCCATGCCTTTTTGTTATATTCTTTATTTCTTGATCGCATTATGCTCACTCCATATGCATTTCAAGATTTCTACTTACAATGATCGTCTTGTGTTTTTGTTTTCAAGAAAACTTGTCTGTATGGTTCAAGAGTTTCACAGAATCTAGAGTTAGGTGTGAGTGAGTTTTGATAACTGTTCCCAACTCACATTTTAAGTCTAGAGTCTGTTTTAAGGTTTTGTCATGGAATAGCCAAAAGGGGAGATTGTAAGGTTGAATTTATTCAATCATGTGTTGGCTTTATTCCGTGCCAAATTTGCTTGTAATTTTAGCAATTAGATACCATGTATTTAGGTGGGAATTATGTAAGGGTTGTGTATGAGAGAGTGTGAAGAAATTCAAGAGTGTGTGCATTTGGAGGTTTCTCGCGATTGGATCTGGTGAGTGACTCACGATTGGCAACTCGCCAAAATGCCACACGTGTGAAGCATGCAGGAAGATGAATGGTCACAACAGCTAGAGCACTACAATACAAAAAGTACAATCTGGCCCAGCAGTTATCTCGCGACTCAAAGATGCTTGTCTTTTCCATGCTAACAAATCATGCATTTCCCCATATGCAATAACAAATATGGTGAACTTTTCATAAATAATCATATACGTTAAGGTTACAACATGACACTTATTAGGAAAAATATAGTTTCCATAAACAGTTTCCAAAAACATGTTTAACCCAAAAACAACATTTCATGCAATATGATTATTTTTCTAAAACTCTCATTAAGAAGCCACTTACCTCAGAATCCTAATCTATTAGGTTTTTAGACCCCTTAAAACACAATTAGATTAACCTAGTAAACAAGCCAAGTTATTACTTAGTCCAAATTTCAAATCTAGGTTATCACAATCAAACAATCATATCATGCATAGCAGCGGAAATATAAATAACACAATGATATGATGACCCAGGAAAACCAAACCGGTAAAAAACCTGGAGCGGATTTAACCTAGCTATCCTCAAGGTAAACTTGAATCCACTATAGAAAGAATTGAAGTTTTACAATAAGACTTAGACCACTAACATCTTATTGCTACCCACCAGTAGAAACTTACTGACACGACCACGTGCAAGCTCTGAGATCACGGACTCCTTCTTTCTTTGGATTCTCCAGCAAATACAAGCACACCCGCATGTGTATCTTTAAGCACTTATGGCAGCAACTGAGTGATCATCAAGTTCTTGAACGAATCTCCTCTTGATAACCCTAAGTGTATGTAAAGGAAAGCTCCTCACAGATCTCACAAGAGATTTACACAAACAACAATATGAGCAACCTCTAAAACGTGGCTAGGGTTTGCCTTATATACCTAGGGCAAAAACATAAAACCCTAAATGTTTTAGGAGTTAGGGCTAAGTTGAAAATTCTGCAGAAAAAACGCATCTGCCCGATTTTCGATTGATCGAGCCTAAGCTTCGATCAATCGAGCCAGGTTGAGATGCACATTAAATTCTGCATCAGCTCGATTCCAACTTTACATAAACAACACAACTTTGAGCAAGTCTAAACAAGACTAAACAACCTGTTTTGATCATGGTTTGCCAACAATGCACATTAGAGTTCTAAATACATTAAATCCTAAGTCTTTAGAACCTAACAAACTCCCCCTTTGGCAATCCGTGACAAAACACAAACTAAAAGCTCAAAGTTTACAAAGAAAAGCCCTTCACAAAAAAAATGCTCATTACAACAAATCTAATCCTAACTACTATCCATCAGTTGCAAGTGTAGACAGCAGCAAAATTGAATCAACCTGTATATTTCCTGAAACATGATGTGCATGAAATATATACAAAAAAAGTACTCACATATCTACATATTTAGCCTTACTTTTATGTTATTTTGTTACTGATTATATAATATCTTTGTGTTGCAGGTAACAAGGGCTTTACATCCAAAGTGGGGCTAAGCCAATTGAATCAAGCCAACTTACATCCAGCCAGGCATGAATTCAAAAGAAGACCAACCCAATCAAATCCAAGTCCAATTTGGATTAGGATTCTAGCCTGCACATCAGTTAGTATTTTTGGTATAACTTTCCGTTCAGATATCCAATCGAGATGATTCAAGTTGGGATGGAAAGGTAACTTAAAGGGCTACAATGTTTTAGTTTACCCAAAGTCCGAATTCTGAAGTTTAATTGGCCAAAATCGTCGGTTAATTGAACCTAAAAATCTGGGATTTTCTCCAAATGGGAATTCAACTTGTAGTAGGATTCCTTGACCTATTTAAAGGCTCTTTAGGGAAAAAAGAAAAAGAGAAACCTGAGAGGAAAAGGGGGCGCCGCATTGAAGAATTAGCTTTTGGAAGTCTTTCTGAATAGGAGGATCTGAGGACAAAGGTGAGAGGTTCATGTTGATCAACCAATTTAGATGAAAAACATAAGTTTTATTTGTTTTCTTTTCAATTTTATTATGAACTAAATTTTATTTTCTAGAGCATTGATGTAGCCTAGCAATGAACACACAATTTATTTTTTGAGTTATTTTAATTTTAATATTTCCATGATTGAGTGTTTAATTCTTATTCTTAATGCTTACTATTTTTTACAAATTATAGTTTGATCAATTGAATTACAATGAGACCGAGAGGTGATTTGTTATTTTAGTTCTAGAATTAAACACCATTAGTTGAGCGAAAGTAGAGATGCTTTACCGTGATTAGTGTGATTTTTCCGAAAATTCAAAGTTCATAATGAGTCTCCAATTAATTAAATTCACATAGAGATATGGAATTGTTAGTTGAAGATATTTTTGATATTATTCGAGAGAAGATATTGAATACATAAGGAATTTTTAATCATCAACGGGAGATTATTAGAATTTAATAATTAGGAAGGATAAATTGTGTGGGAATTGTTAGGTGAAATCAATCGCTCTAGATCCATTCTTATCATATTTTTACACTTTTAGATTTTTATGCTTTGTTAATTATTTTTTATTCGTAGATTGATTTTTATTAAATAGTTTGATTTAATTCAGATAGTAGAACGTTCCATTTATTTTCGATTTTCCAAATAGTATTAATTTAGTGAATTTCGGTATTCAATAACATAGTTAATCCCTGTGGGTTCGACATTCGTTTTCTAAAAACACTTTACTACTTGTTACAATTCTGTGCGCTTGCAGATTATTTTACACGAACAAAACACTAAACAAAATGAATAAACGCATGTGTGGAAAAATACAAGTAAACAAAATAAATTCTTGATTTCACACAAACACAAAATAAAGACATATATCAATGAATAAGATCATGAATATAAATCAATAAGCTGTGAAACAAGAACCATAAACAATGTATCTCCCCCTAACATAAATAGCCCAAACAAAAATATATCAAGAGCCAAAAAAGTAAATACAAAGTGCAGCTCCTAGATACAATCTGATCACCACAGGCTCAGAACACAATCAAAACTCCCCCTATCAACAGAAACACTATAGGCTACAAAAAATACTAATGCTACTCCCCCTTTTTGTGACGGAATGCCAAAGGGCAATCAGAATTCGCCATCAAAAGGAGGTGGCGAAGATGATCGGTTAAAAAGCACCAACTCTACACGCAAAGCACGAACCTCATCAAGCAAGTCCACCAAAATCTGACCATGAACCGCTTGAACGATCATAACAGTCTCCAACGTACGTCGAATGTTTGAATCATCTGAAGTAGTCAGTGGAGGAACATCAGCAGCAGCACCAAACGCCTCAGCCTGTGCAGCACCTGTAGAAGAGGAAGGAGGGGGTACAGGACCAGAAGACTCAACTCGAGGAGCTCTCATGTGAGCAGCCCTCTGTCTAAGGAAGGTGGCACCTATGGGACCAGTAATATGAACAGGCTCAGACTCGGGGAAACCATCTAGACCTAAATGTAACAAAATCCTATGGATGAAAATAGGATAAACAAGCGCGTGACCAATAGCACTACTCCTATGAATCTCGTTCAAAGAACGAAGAAACAGATGAGGAAAAGAAATAGAAGCACCAGAGAGAAGGGCATACAAAAACACACATCTCTCAATAGGGATGGTGCAAAGATGAGAGATAGGCCACAAAGAATGACATGCTATCCTAAGAAAAAGATAGGTAGTCTCAGGAAGCTTAGCGGACGTGATCCGAGGATCAGAACCCATTGGATAGAAGACCCAGTGATGTATGACATGACGTCATCTAAGGGTGGAGACTCCTCATAAGGATAGACAGGCTCCCTAATGACCAAAACCCCAAGAGCATCAGCCACTACCCTAGGGGTAATGGTGAACTCAACACCTTGTATCCAACTCCTAACAAGGGTGTTGGAATCATAGATGTGACAAGAGAGGTTCAAATAGAACTCTCTAATGAGGGCGGTCAGGGGTGGATGATCTACCTCCAACAGAGACAACCAGCCCTTACTCTCAAAGTTAGCCCTAATGGCTGGATCAACCTCATCTAGGATAACAGAATGCTCAGCCCAAATTTTCCTCATACTGTTCAACTTATCATAAGCCTCTCTGCTCTTATCAGACCTAAACCGCTCACTTTTAGAGGGAGACTCAAAAGAAGTGGAGGGAGTCCTATGGGCTCTAGTCTTCTTAGGTATGGTGCTAAGGATAAGGACAAGGTCACAAAGCAGAACCAAAAAGAACAAAAAAATAGAAAAACCAAGGGCAGACTGCAAGTTAGCACAAAACAGATATAGAGAAAAAATCTATATGATGCATGAACAGTTAAATCTTATGATGTATGCTCTAATGCAGTAAACTAAGTTCAAATTAAGTTCAAATTCACAAAATTTGGCTTGAGCATAGAGTTTCTAACAAAAACCCCAAAATTTGAAAAACCAATTATTTGTTTTGTTTTAAAAATTGACCAATTGATCACCAGACAAGTTAGAAAACAGATTAGAATGATCAATTATACCAATTCAACAAGCCAATTTCATCAAATTTGACCCAATTGAACAAAATCCCCAAATCGGATTAATACAAGCCCTAGAAAATTCAATTTCACAAACCATAAGATTAATCAAATTAACCCATCAAGATCAAGTCTATAACATCATAGCACAAAAACCCATTGATCAATTTTAGAAAATATGGCTTGATGCATCAAAATCCCCAATTAGGAATAGGTCCAAAAATTTCAAACAAATGCATGAATTTATGCATGAAAACATGAAATAGAATGCAAAAGGAGGGGTAGAATGGACTTACCGGCCTTGGAAGAGGAAAACCTTGCAAAAAATTAGGAGGAAAACGACAAAAAATCAAGGTCGAGCCTAGTCCGAATCGGAGAGAGAGAGAGAAAAAAGTTGAAAACTTTTGAAAAATATGTTTTGAACAAGTCAAATCTGAGTTTTTTAAAAACTTGATTCACGATTTATGATTGATCGAAAATCAGTTTTGATTGATCGAAACAAACAGAGGCTCACCTAAAATTTTAAGTGCAATTTCGATTAATCGAAAAAACAGACTGGATCAATCGAAATTCTAGAAAAAACACAATTTTGAAAAACTCAGCAATTTTTGTGAATACAATTCTCAAAGCATTGAATGTTATGAATAAAATGCATGAGTATGAGATGAAATACTTAAAAAAAAAAAACACAAGTCTTAAACCCAGTTTTCCCAAAATTAAGATTTGCAAACAATCTCCCTTTAAGTTCTCAAGCAATAAAACGATTTTGCATAAAAACTCAAAGTATTTTCAAACTTGGTTGGTCAGACCAAAAACACACACAATAACATGTACAAAGTTTAGCAAAGAGTAACTTGTGTAGTGTGTGCAACTAGCAAAAGCTTGAGATACATGTGAGGTGATATGTGAATAGAAATCAAACATAAAGTCTACAAAATTCATCATATAGAATTCAAAAGAGACTATCACCTAAAGAGTTACATCATATAACTCCCACATCTCCTAGATCATAAGTTTGCAATCATGTAAGTTTCTTGATTTTGCCTTATATTGTACACACAAATTTTAATTTATCAGAAACTTATTAGAAGTCGGGATAATGTACAAACCAATTTAATTTATATGATTTAGCTTTAAGCCCAATAATGTTCACACCAATTTTAAGCAATTAAACCGAGGCTACACCTAATGGTCTTTTTGTGCATGTGCTACACTTTCTCAAGCACAAAATCTTATGATTATGCACTAAGGTGTTCATGATTGGCTAGTGAACAGTGGTGAGATGGTTATTTATGCATTTCTTAAAAGGTTCAAGTCTAATAGTCAAAGACATGTGACTTCAATATCAAGACAAAGTGATCAAAAACCATAAACATCTTTCCCACACAACATGCACTACAAAGCTTTAACTAGTAAAGTGCAATAAATAAGCTCATCAAAGCTAAACAATGTACAAGGACATATTATGTGAAAATAAATTGATCAACTTTGTTTTCAAAAACCAAGAGAATAAATACAAAACAAAATTTGCTTCCTTTTCTTTTTTCTTTTTTTTTTTAATTTTGAAAAGAAGAAACAGAAATAGTCCTACAATGAAATGCATGAATGTTATGCAATGCAAATCCTAGAGACAAAAAGAAACAAAAAAAAAACAAAGAACAATGGTCACAAAGAAAAGAGCAACGAAGCAAAAGGACCATGTCAAAAAAGACTCAATTAGATCGAGCCTTTTGCATCCAAAACTTTTTAGATGCACTTCAAGCATTGGAGTTCTTATTCACATTAGAGTGATTTCCAAGTCCAAGATTGGAATAAAGGTTTAAAGCCTTTACCAATTCATCAATAAGTGACATAGGATCTTGTGCTTGAGGCACAGGCACTTTCGGATATTTGCTCGCTTCGCTGCTTGCAGCTTGAAACAATTGGACGAATGTGCCCAGGCTTTCCACAAAAATGACAAACCCAAGCAGCCTTACCATGCAACTTGTCCTTAGAAAGGGTAGTCTCCTTAGGTTTAGACTCTTTCAAATCAACCCTAATCTTCCTAGGAGGTGTGACCTCTACAGGTTTGATAGTCTCACTCACAGGGGGTTCAGAGGAAGAAGAAGGAATAAAGTTTGTGAAATTGGGTGCAGTCACAGAGATGCTTTCAACAAAACCTAATCCAAATTTGTCAAAAGGAGACTTTTGAACACTCAGCATTTGATCAAGTTTAGAACTAGCAAATCTAAAAACAGATAAATCATGTTCCAAAGATTTAACTTTATCAAGCAAGAGCATATTCTCAATTTTCACATTGTTCAAAAGATCACTAGCATCAACCAATTTAACAAGCAAATTTTTCTTTTCAAGCTCGAGAGATGCAATTTTCTTTAAGCCTAATTCAACATTCATGGCATCCTTTGCAGCAACTTTGCAAAGTTTATTGTAGGCTTCTTGAAGATCTGTATCCTCAGAGAGTTCCCCATCAGGAGAGTTCTCTTCAACAGACACACTTTCATTGACTATAGTTGTAGCAGTGAAAGCAATGAAGTTTCCATCCTCGTCACACCCAAACTCATCATCACAAACTTCATTATCACTAAGGGTTACAGCCATAGCCTTACCCTTAGACCTTAAGTATGTGGGACATTCAGATTTCATGTGACCATACCCTTGACATCCAAAACATTGAGGACCCAGAGAATTATTAGAAGTTTGACCTACTTTTTCTCTAGGTTTTTCAGTGTTGCTAACCTTAGTGTGATCATTCTTCCTAAAGTTTCTAGGTTCAGCGCAGTGTTTATACCTCTTGCCCTTCTGTGTGACGGCAGTCACTTTGGGTCTAAAGTCCTTAGTCAAAGATCTAAGAATCTTCCTAACAATTTTAGGTTGATCATAGATTTCACCCAGATTATATGCAGAATTAGCAATATCATTCAGTTTAGCATAGAATTCATCAAAAGATTCATCATCAAACATCCTAATGCTTTCAAATTTAGATGTTAACGCTGCAACTTATTAATTTTAGCTGTCTTTATGCCTTCATGCACACTCTGGAAGATTTTTCAAGCAGTATGAGCAACCTCAATATTAGAGATTCTCTTAAATTCCTCCATAAAAACAGTATTGAAAATAGCATTCATAGCTTTGCTATTGAAAGTTGCTGCTTCTTTTTGAGAAGTTTGCCACTCACTCACAGGAGTAGTGGGCTTCTCCCATCGGTATTCAACGGAGTTCCAGACTCTCTCATCAATTAATTTCAGGAATGCTTTCATCCTTACTTTCCAATAAGCATAATTATTCCCATCGAAGTGAGGAGGAATAACCAGAGAGTGTCCGTGTTCTATGACAACAGGGGTCAAGGATCAGCTCAGAGATCAAGAGATCTACAACAGAAGAGATACCTACTCTGATACCACTAGTTAGGTTTTGAGACCCCCTTAAAACACAATTGGATTAACCTAGTAAACAAGCCAAGTTATTACTTAGTCCAAATTTCAAATCTAGGTTAACACAATCAAACAATCATATCATGCATAGCAGCGGAAATATAAATAATACAATGATATAATGACCTAGGAAAACCAAATCGGTAAAAAACCTGGGGAGGATTTAACCTAACTATCTTCAAGGTAAGCTTGAATCTACTATAGAAAGAATTGAAGTTTTACAATAAGACTTAGACCACTAACATCTTATTGTTATCCACCAGTAGAAACTTACTGACACGACCACGTGCAAGCTTCGAGACCACGGGCTCGTTCTTTCTTTAGATTCTCTAGCAAATACAAGCACACCCGCTTGTGTATCTTAGCACTTATGGCAGCAACTAAGTGATCATCAAGTTCTTGAATGAATCTCCTCTTGATAACCTCTAAAGGAAAGATCCTCACAGATCTCACAAGAGATTTACACAAACAGCAATATGAGCAACCTCTAAAACGTGGCTAGGGTTTGCCTTAATACCTAGGGCAAAAACATAAAACCCTAAACGTTTTAGGAGTTAGGGTTGAGTTGGAAATTCTGTAGAAAAAACGCATCTGCCTGATTTTCGATTGATCGAGCCTAAGCTTCGATCAATAGAGCCAAGCCAAGATGCACATTAAATTCTGCATCAGCTCGATTCCAACTTTACATAAACAACATAACTTTGAGCAAATCTAAACAAGACTAAACAACCTGTTTTGATCATGGTTTGCCAAAAATACACATTAGAGTTCTAAATACATTAAATCCTAAGTCTTTAGAACCTAACACAATCCAATATACCTCAAACTGGCACCACAAAATCAATCAATCCGGTCATTAGGTCCATCACCGAGAACCTTGGAACCTAGGAACACAAGTACCAAGCCTATTAAAAATAGGGTCTATCACAAAGTACTATTACACTTATCTCCATAAATCAAAATGATCCCCTAAGGTCGAACCAAAGGCCCTAAAGCCTAGCTTGCCCGTCCTAAGACAAGTACCACTTCCCAAATGGGAACCAAACAAGCAACCAAGAAACTCACAATCTCATATAAGAACGATCACAGCCACAAGTCAAGCAATCCAATTCCATAACTCGTAGAGAAAATCTTCCAAGCACTTAGCATGCACAACAAGCTCACTTTCACATATGTCGAAACCATCCAAATGCAAAGAAAACACACTTTGAAATTAGCTCACCTCAACACATGTAACAACAAAACTCATGATTTTTCTAGGAAACCAACCCTTAAGTACGCATAGTAGAATTAAACAACCAAAATGTTAGGTTCTAAGACTTTAGGAACTAATGTATTAGAACTTCAATGTCAAAATGTGTGTGTGTGTGTGTGTGTGTGTGTGCATCAAATGCAAAAATTGTGCAAACTAGGGAAAAGTGTAAAAACACATAATCATACAATGTTTCAAAATCAAAGAAACATGATTATCCCTACAAACTTTGTATTCCATAGAATCCAGAGAGGCACATTAAAACTTCAATGTCAAAATGTGTGTGTGTGTGTGTGTGTGTGTGTGTGTGTGTTTGCATCAAATGCAAAAATTGTGCAAACTAGGGAAAAATGTAAAAACACATAATCATACAATGTTTCAAAATCAAAACATAAAAATCCCTACAAGCTTTGTATTCCATAGAATCCAAAGAGGCACATTAGAACTTCAATGTCAAAATGTGTGTGTGTGTGTGTGTGTGTGTGCATCAAATGTAAAAATTGTGCAAACTAGGGAAAAGTGTAAAAACACATAATCATACAATGTTTCAAAATCAAAGAAACATGATTATCCCTACAAACTTTGTATTCCATAGAATCCAAAGAGGCACACAAAAAGATTTAAGAGACATTTTATCATGAACATGATATGCACAACACAACACAACACAAAACATAATCCAATGCATAAAAATTAAGCACAAACATGTAAAACAAGTAGAAAAGGCATTATACTAACAAAACCAACAAAACCCATAAAACAAACTCAACAAACCATCAACAAAACCATATTCAATCATCATATTTTCATATCTCAACATATACACAAAATCCAAGAAAACTAAGGCTAGAAACTTGAAATACTTTGAGAATAAGAGAATACCCATACCTTTTCTTGAAGATTGATGAAGGATTGATGAAGAAAATTGAGGTTTTGTGAGTGAAAATGGAGGTTTTGGGAGAGGGAGAGGTGGACTAGACAAAGTGTGTGCACGTGATGCTGAGAGAAAACTGAAAAGTTTTTGAAAACTATCATGGATTTAACCCTATTTGTGCAAAACACGTGATTTTCATGACTGGAATGAGTCATGAGCAAGTCGCCAAAATCCCTTGACAAAATTTTGAAAAAAATCTGTCAAAGTGTTTTTCGTGACTAGGAAGTCCACCTGCGAGCAAGTCGTGAAGGGAGTCGCGAATTATTCTGAGTAAGCTTGTGACTAGAGCTTCCACTTGCAAACAAGTCGCCAAGCTGATTCGTGAAAATGCCAAAAACCCTGAAATTTTGAAATTTTTTCTAAGTATTTTTCGCAACTAGAGGACTGACTTGCCAGAGAGTTGCGAGAGCTTCTGAGTAAGCTCGCGACTAGGGTCTCACGACTAGCTTGACCCGTGAGAATGAGTCGCCAAAATAGGGTTGCACAGATTTTTGGATTTTCTATAAAAAAAATACAAAACAAAAACACTTTCCAAAAACCACTAAAAATACTCAAAAATATTTTTGTGTTTGATCAATATTTGTTTGAGTATGTACAACACATTTAATCAAGTAAAATCACACAAATGAATAAGGCATTCATTGAACATAGACATGTGTGATGTGTATGGGTATCAAAGGTGAGATAGTCCTTAGTCTAATGTGAAACTTCAATGATCAATTCAACCAAGACACACACAATTAGCCCTAGGTAGAGTGACCAAACTCAATTATAGAAATATGCATATATGACCTCCCACATAACTTGATTACATAACTTTGAAGCTTTTCATTTGGCTTCTTACATTTCATAACATTTGATCATTATAGAACAATGATAGGCTAAGAATGTATTGACCCCTTGTGATAAATTAACCAATTGATTTAGCCAAGTTAATTAATTAATTCAATTAACATGCAAAATACGTGATAGCATAAACAAATCACCAATTAACTAATATGCAGCGGAAAATAAATTGACACGGTGATTTGTTTACGAATGAGGAAAACCTACACATCAAAAATTTCATCGGTGATTTTAGGGTCACCACTCTCGAGAATCCACTATTATCAAAACAAGCGGTTACAAGTAAAGGAATCTCAGTACCTTATACCAACCTATAGTTGAACCCTTACCCCAATACCCAATTAGACTTGTTCTGTAGTGGCAATCTCTCATTTTCAATGCACGGCTCCCAGTACGTGACTGACCAATAAATGCGCGGATCCCAGTACACGACTTGATCACCAACTTAAGAAGGATGTTGGCTGCAAAGTTCTTCAGTTCATCTAGACGATGAAGATCAAGAAGCTCCTTGGTCCCCTAAGGTGTACAGACATAGTAGCTTCTTCAAGAGAAAGATGAACTGGGGTAAATTCTATCTTCGGTCACAATTTGCATGAACTTTGCTCTACACTCGCGCAACTGTGCAACGTTTGACGGCCCTTAAAATAATCCTTATATATGTTTAGCGTTGTGAGAAAAGAAAGCCTAAACACATACTCATGGTTAGAGTGAAATCAGCTTAGAAAAATTGAATTTCATAAACCTCGACAGATAAGCTATCTATCGAGCTAGCTGTCGAACTTCAGGCTGAAACATCTTTTAAACCTTGATAAATGCTAGCTGTCGAGCTTTAAAATCCAGCACTTCTTCACTTGTTTCTTGGACAGATTTACATGGCTTTAACACTTGAACTTGAAACCTTGTTCCTTGAAGCATTAAACACATCCTAGATCTACCCAATTACAAGTAAAGTGCGTTTTGTCAAAGGATTAGCCAATTCTAAATTGACATATGTTCCTAACATCAAATCACATTTTTCCTAACAAACAATACATCTCATTTTGAGATCGATGTCTGAAATTTTTTATATTTCAATTTGATGAATAAGCCTTTGGCTTTTGGGCACCATACATTTTCATTACAAGTCGCTTTCCCTTTTTTCCTAGTCAATACTAGTATGTGCGACAGCTTTTGCAGCTCATTATCTCTTTTCAAGATTTAACATTGGTTGAGCTCTTTAAGCAAAAACAAAAAGAGTGGGAAGATATATAGGCACAATTCTATGCAAGTCTCAAGATCAACAAAACCATTGGTTAATTATTCATGACAAGTTTGAAGATCTATTTACAACAATCACATAGATGTCAAAGGTACAAGGCAAAACATGCGTGTGACAAAACACAATAATGCCGATCAAACTTTTTGGATTTTCTACTTTTTATGTGTTTTTGGATTTTTGACACAAAACAATTAAAGATTGATCAAAAGGAACAAACATTCAAAGCTATTAAAAACAAACAAAAGCAGTAAAAACATGCTAGAATGAAAAAATATGTAAACACTAAACAAAGTCACAACATATAGAAAGAATTGATGCATGGACATATTCTAATGCTTATGCATGTGTACCATTCTTCACCCACACGGCACGTGCGTTTGGAGTGATATCCTTAGAGGATTGAGTTGTAATTCTCAAACCTTAGGGTGAAGTTTGCCAAACAAGAAGTGATTGTGTCTGTCATCTTCATCACATCACCAATAATAGAGGATTGGGTACTTGAGTTGCGATTCTCACCCTTTTGATTGCTTGAGGTTCCCTTTGTCATTTTTTTGTCCTCTTGGCCTTTGAAAGCTGGCATTCTTTAATGCTTGAAGCTTGTGGCAATTAGGTCTAGTGTGTCCTCAGATTCCACAATGGTGGCAAAGGTGTTGAGTTTGTGGACCTCTTTGTGACTTCGGAAGAGATTTCCCTTTAGCCTTGGGTTTGGCCACTAATGGGTTTGGAGGCTTTGTCAAAACCCTTTGAGCAATCACATTTGGCTTCTTCTCAACCTTCACTTTCTCAACAGTTGGAGTTGCTACCATCGGTTCCTTTGCTTTAACAAACTTCATCTCCTTGGACACATTAGCACTTCAGCTACTTTCTCTGGTGTATCCTAAGCTGCTTTTGTCAGAAAAGGGCTTTTGATATGCGAGCACTTCGTCAAGTTTCTTGGAGGCAACACGCTCCACTTTGGCATTGGCTTGAATCACTTCAAGCTCAAGAAACTTGATCTTGGAATAAGCATTGGTTAGTTCTTCATTCAGCTTTTCAACTTCCCATTTTGTTTCTTTGTACCGTACTAGAAGACTTTTATAATCCTGTTTAGCTCTCTTCATTTTTCTTATGGCTACCTTAGCCACTCTTGCATACTCACCGGTCTTCTCAAGAAGAGAATTATAGGTTTCTTGCAATCCCTTTGATCCTTCATAGACACATTCTTCATCTTCATCATCAAATTCCTCCCTAACTCCTATTGATTCCACTTCAGTGTGCTCACCGACCTCTTCCATTAGAGCATTCAAATCTTTTGAAGAGTCCACGAGTGCAATGGTCATGAATGTGGAGTAGTTTCCTTCTCCATCACAACTTTCTTCCGAATCCGAATTAGAGTTGTCTGAGTCACTAAGGGTAGTTGCAAAGACTTCACCCTTTGCCTTCAAGTATGTGGGGCATTCTTTCTTCACATGCCCATGCCCTTTGCATTCGTAGCACGTGACTGCTTGAGATGGAGAAGAATCTTTAGAATCCTTCTTCTTGAAGTCCTTTTTATCCTTCTTAAAATTTGAGAATTTTCCCTTCTCAAAAGACTTTCCATTCTTCTTGGATTTTAAGAACTTACGGAAGTTCTTAGCAAGGTACGCCACTTCCTTTTCAACCTTATCCTCATCTGAGGAGTCTTGAGCTTCCACTCTCTCATTGATTGTCTTTAGAGCAAGAGATTTACTCTTCCTTTGTGATGGTAGAGATAGCTCATAAGTTTGAAGAGAACCGATGAGTTCCTAAATTTTAATCTCATCAAGATCTTTGTTCTCTTCGATGGTGGTAACCATCACACGGAAACTCTTTGGCAATGATCGTAGAATTTTCCTCACAATCTTGGAGTCCTTCGTCTTTTCTCCCAAGTTGAATTTGCAAATCACCACTTCATTTAGCTTCCCATAGAAAGAGTCGAATGACTCATCTTCGCTCATCTCCAAAATTTGCACGCCTCCTTGGCAATTGTAACATGGGAGATCCTGTGAAACTCGACAAGTGAGACACCACAAAAAATAGCATTTAAAGCCTTGCTATTAGCATTAACTGTCACAAGGGTTGTCTTATCCCAAGTGGATTTGGCAGCCTCCGGCCTAGTCCATCCTATCTCGACAGTGTCCCAAACACTATCATCAATGGAACAT
Organism: Quercus aquifolioides; assembly: GCA_019022515.1. Lineage (NCBI taxonomy): Eukaryota > Viridiplantae > Streptophyta > Magnoliopsida > Fagales > Fagaceae > Quercus > Quercus aquifolioides. The sequence goes on from CM032326.1 coordinate 30,587,180, forward strand.
AGAAATGCTCTCTTACAAACTTTCCAAAATGCATAATTGCTCCCATCAAAGTATGGAGGAGCATTAAGCGATTGAGATCGATCCATCTCAAAAGGGTCTAGGATCACACTTAGGTAATGAAACCACAACAAGTGCACCCGCTTTGATACCAATTGAATGTTCAATTTGTGTGCAAAACACTAATGAATGTTTAGACCCCCCAATTTCAAATTAAACCAACACAAGCTTATACCCAAACAATATATGTGCGGAATAATAGGTATAAGCAGAAACCTAAACAAATAAACAACTCTACACCATAATTAATCACAGCACAGCAGCAATTAAAGGTAAGAGTAAGAGTTGGAGAGTTGCAAACATAAAGATAACACCGATACGTGTTATCAAAGAGGAAACTGAAGAACTTAGCGAAAAACCTCTTGGCCGCACTCCAAGCAGTAAAATGATCCACTAAAGAATAAAGTTAGGATACACGAATAGCAGTAGACCCTTCAAGCCTAATCTACCCAATGCAGCTAAGCCCTCCAAGCTTCTTGCTCCAACAGGGTTAAGCCTAACCGTGTCTTCTTTAGCTTCCCGGATCCCGCAATAAGCCCATTGCATCAACCAAGTAAATTGGTCATCTCCGAACTACTTCCCAAGAACCAAAATACCTTTTTGCTAATATGGATATGGTGAGATAAGGATTTGGCAAATGTACCTCTCAAGGATATGTCAATAGAGAGGGTGAGAGTAGAGGAATTTGAAGAATCAAATGTCTAAGATTGTGAATAAGTCAATCTTGGTTTTCTCTAGGGTTTCTCTCTCAAATTTCTCTCTAAAAGCTCTCTACATTTCGTGGCTATAATTGTATTTATAGTAGTATATGTGAGGAATGTGAAATGTCATTTTTCTGCATAACAGGGCATTCTAGCAACTCAGTCTCGCGAGTGGGATGAGTTGCAAGTTTGAGTCACGAGATAACTACCAAGCTAGACTGTACTGAATTTTTCAAATATGTGTGTAAAACACCTTGAACGTTTAGACCCCCAAATTACAAAATACCAATTCAAGCTTATTAACAAACAATGTATGTGCGGAAAATATAAATAAGCTAAAACAGAATTGACAACATAATCTAAACCAAATAAAATCATACCCACAGCAGAAATTAAATGGCAAAGATTAAGGGAAGAGAGATGCAAACACAAAAACAACACAGTGATGTGTTATCGAAGAGGAAACCGAAGTCCTCGGCGTAAAACCTCTTCGTTGCCCTCCAAGCAGTCAATAATCTACTAGAGAATGAAGTTGGGATACATGAACAGCAGAAGACCCTCCAAGCCTAATCTACCTAGTGTACCTAAGCCCTCCAAGCTTCTTGCTCCAACGAGGTTACGCCGAACCTTTGTCTTCTCTAGCTTACCGATTTCGCTATAGCTCATAGCATCAACCAATATCAATTGGTCCCTTCCTAACTACTTCCCAAGCACTAAATAACCTTCTCACAGATATGGGTATGGTGATATAAGGATTTGGCTAATATATCTCTCAAGTATGTATCAATGGAGAGTGTGAGAGTAGAGGAATTTGGAGAAACAATGATGAAGATTATGGATGAGTCAATCTTGTTTTTCTCTAGGGTTTCTCTCCTAAAATTCTCTCTGGAAGCTCTCTACAATACATGGGTATAAGGGGTATTTATACTGGTGTGTGTTTGGAATGTGAAAGGTCAGTTTTTCCCAAACAGAGTGAACTGGCGACTTGGCCTAGCGACTTGACTAAGCCGCGAGTCTAAGTCACGAGATAACGGCCTGGCCAGCTGGAAGTTTTTTCCTGTAGTGCAACAGCTAGCGTGACTCTTCAGCTCCCCTGCTTGCTTCACACGTGTGCCTCTTTTAGCGACTTGCAAGCCACGAGCCAGTCGCGAGGCCCTGCTGAGTTGCACACTCTTGAGCTTTTCTTCACACTCTCTCACACACTACCCTTACATGATTCCCACCTAAATACAGGGTTTCTAAATGCTGAATTACAAGCAAATTGGCATGGAATAAAGCCAACAAAATGGTTGATTAAATTCAACCTTACAATCTCCCCCTTTGGCTATTCCATGACAAAACCCTAAAACAAACTCTAGACTTAACATGTGAGTTGGGAACAGTTGAACATAACTCACTCACACCTAACTCTAGAATCTGTGTAGCTCTTGAACCATAAGAACAAGTATCTCCTGAAAAACAACAACACAGTATGATCATTGTATGCAGAAAACTTGTAATGCATATGGAGCAAGCACAATGCGATCAAGCAATATAGATTAAAGCAATAAAGCATGGCTTGACCAAAAATGAACAATCACTATAAATAGTGACCACAATGCTCATTCACACAAGGAATGAACATCCGGACATGCAAGCTAATAAGCTCAATGCAAAGTATCATTTGCATGTCCAACACTCAACCAATACAACAACACAAGGTAATTGTATTAAGGATATAAAATCCAACAAGGGCACAAGAGTGATGTACTTAAAAGAAAATGCATAACATTTAGCAACAAGTACAAGGCTACAAAGCATGGGTACAAAACACAAAGTACTGAATATAAAGACTTAAACATATATACCAAAGTTTTAAAAGCAAAGTACCAAAAGCCTTAAACAGTAGCACAATGTAAATACCAAGAGTTATAAACACTATAAACAAATAAACTAAACCAAGACAAGTCAAAAGTAAAGTATGTGAGTATGTATCAGTATTCTTCTTTTGAGCTCACACAACTCCCCCTTTCAATATGCACACTTCCCATTCTTGTGTTGCTCTCCCCCTTACTATATGCTATCTCTCCCCCTTTTTAGCACGAATAGCTAAAGGTTGTCCTCTAGCTTTTGTTGAATAGCATAACTGTGTCTCAATAGCAGTAAGACGCAATTGAACTTGATTATTAGTGGAGTAGAGAGCTCTTTTAAATTCAAAAATACGCTGATACAGACCCTCTATTAAAGTGCTCATTCTATCATCTTGAGAGCTAGAAGGTGCAGGCTGAGTGCTAGTCATCTGCAACTCAGGAGTGTGAGGAGATGCAGATTCAGGATGCACAGTCATAGTCTGAGCAGTTGAGCCATGACTGGAAAAGGTGGCAAGATGGAACGATTCACTTTTAGGTGTTTTAGAGGAGTGACTCTTACTTGCTTGAAGTGATATCATGGATAATGGTTGAAAACGTGTCAGTTTTGTTCCATCTGTTGGTGGACGAACACCTTCAAGGACCATGATCTTCATGAGAAGACTACAAAAAGGAAGGCATGTTCTTGCTGCTGATCGAGCTGCTGTTTTCCCAATGGTCTGAAAAATGTGGGAACGGATATCAATCGAAACTCCGGTGATGAGATCACATAGGAATTGTGCTCGTCCAAGGTTGATGAATGCAGTGTTTGAGAGTGGGTAAAGGTTGAAGAACATGATCAGTTTGAGAGGCGTCAGATCAGGTGCAAACTTTACTGTTCCAATGGACGTGCCTTTAGATGAGATCTCATGATCTGGCCCAAGAATTTGAAGAATATCTTGAACCTTAGAAAGTCTGTCATCATATGAGTGAGGTTTGCATTTACCAGTCTATTGATTCGAAGAACCTTTGCAATGTAGTCTGGATTGATGCTGAACTCCTTTCCTCGTACCCAACACATCAACTCAACTCCTGTGTATCTAGCATTTGAATAGAACTCCTTAACTAATTCATCAATCGGGTCCTTGAAGTTCCCGAATAGATCAGCCCAATCTTTTGCTTCAAAGATCCTAGGAATAAATGTTGTTCTCAGGGTATCAAATTTTACAACCCTTTCCACCACAGTAGAAGCATCTTTAAAAATGCTTTCAAAAGTTTGTGAATCAAGTGGAGTCCTAAATCTCTCAATGTCTAAAGCTTGAGACGAACTTCGAGTCCGTTTCGAAATAGGAGATGATGGAACATCAGTTACAGGCTCTTTTCCTTGAGAGGGACGACGAGACATCTGCAAAACAACATACACACAGAAGAGAACTAAGTGCAAAACCACAAGACACAAACATAAACTTGATTAGATCCAAGTTAGTCCATGAAATAAACACACATTGTCATTGAGAAAAACATAACACTTAGACAAGGTAAATGAAGCAAGTATGCAGAATATCATCATGTATTTAAGCATAAATAACAATGGGGCAAGTGGTGTTCAAATGTGATGAGTGTGTAGGCACAACAAAGCACAATGTAGTATATGAAATTCACAGAAGCACATGTAACTGTCTTTGAGACAAATTACAAAGAGCATGATTTGCATAGCACAGTATAATCATGAAATACTTACTCAAAAATGAGAAACATGCATGAAACATGTATATCAAGCATCATATTATCAATGTCAACGAAGCTCAACAAAAATACCCAACTCATATTCGAGACACAAGTTTTTCAGAAACTATCAAAAACTCAAAATCCAAGTATTTACAGGTTAAAATCATGAAATACTTTGAGAAAAATGAAGAACCCATACCTTTTCTTGAAGATTGAAGTTGAGATGATGAAGAAAATGGTGAATTTGAGAATGAAACATGGTGAGTTTGAGAGAGAGTTGAACGAATAAGACAATGAACAGTCAAAAATGTTCAACGAAAAACTGAAAAGTTTTAAAAATTGTCCTTAAAGCGCAAAACATGCGTTTTTCGCAATTGAACCAAGTCGCGAATAAGTCGCCAAACACCTTCAATACAAATTTTTGAAAAATTGACTAAGTGTTTTTCATGACTTGAAGTTTCACCTGCGAGTGAGCCGTGAAAACTTCTAAGTAAGCTTGCGACTGAAACTTCCACCCACGAACAAGTCGCCAAATTGAGTCGCGTGAAATCTTAAAATCAGATTTTTGGAAAAAATTTCTAAATCTTTTCGTGACTGGGACTTTGACCCACCAGTGAGTCACGAAAACCTTCTGTGTAAGCTCGCGACTGGGGGCATGCGACTGGATTGACATGCGACCAAGTCACCAGAACAGTACAACATTGTTTTTTGAAATTTTTGATATTTTTACGAAAACAAAAGACTTTCAAAACAATTAAAACACTCAAAAATCTTTTTGTGTTTGATCAACAAAAATTGAGTATGTGAAACACATTTAATCAAGTACAATCACACAAATGAATATGACATTCATTGAACATAGACATCTGTGATGTGTGCAAGTACCAAAGATGAGATAGTCCTTAGTCCAGTATGAAGCTTCAATGATCAATTCAACAAAGGCATACACAATTAGCACTAGGAAAAGTGACCTATCTTAATTATAGAAATATGCATATATGACCTCCCACAAAACTTGATAACATAACATTGAAGCTTTTCATTTGGCTCCATATACATCAAATCATTTGATCTTTTTGAATCATTACATCTCATTTTGAGATCGCTGCTTGAAATTTTTGACATTTCAATTTGATGAGTAAGCCTTTGGCTTTTTGGGCATCATACATTTTTCACAAAAGTCGCTTTCCCTTTTTCCTAGTTAAATACTAGTATGTGTGAAGGCTTTTGCAGCTCATTATCTCTTTTCATTTTGAGATTTACATTTGTTGAGCTCTTTAAACAAAAAAAATAAAACCATTGACTAATCATTCATGACAAGTTTGAAGATCTATTTACAACAGTCACATAGATTTCAAGATTTTTCCCACAATGATATAGTGCATTGAGAACAAGCTATGCTCATAAATGCACAAAGCCATTAGCACAAAGGTACAAGGCAAAACATGCTTGTGACAAAACATAATAATGTCGATCAAACTTTTTGGATTTTCTGCTTTTTATGTGTTTTTGGATTTTTGACATAAAAGAAGAAAGATTGACCCAAAAAAAAAAAAATGTAAAAACATTTAAAACAATTGCAAACAAATAAACACAAATTTTTCAGCACAAGCTGTAACAAAACAAAAAAGCACACAACCAATCAAAGTCACAAAGCATAGAAAGTATTAATGCATGGACATGTTGTAATGCATATGCATGAGTACCCTTCTTCACCCACACGACACGTGCATTTGGGGTGATATCCTTAGAGGATTGGGTACAAGAGTTATGGCTGTCAAACCTCCTGGAGAAGCTTGCCAAACAGGTGGTGAATGCATCAATCATCTTCATCACATCCATCATTCCCGAATCACCATCTTTACCTCTTGATTGCTCAACATCCCAATTTCTTTTGTCATTTCTTGGTTCTCTTGACCTCTGATCACTTGCATTCTTCAATGCTCTAAGCTTATGACAATTTGGTCTGGTGTGTCCTTGAATTCCATAATAATGGCAGAAGTGTTGAGTTCTAGGACCTCTTTGTGACTTTGGGAGTGATTTCCCTTGAGCCTTAGATTTGACCACTGATTGGTTAGGAGGCTTAGTCAAGAACCGTTGGTCAGTCACATTCCTTTTCTTTTCCGGTTTCACTTTCTCAACAACTGAAGTTTCTACCATTGGTTCCTTAGCTTTCACGAACTTCATATCTTTGGACACTTTGACACTTGAACTACCCTCTCTGGTGTATCACAAACCACTTTTGTCGGAGAAAGGTTTTTGATGAGCAAGCACTTCATCAAGCTTCTTGGAGGAAACCCGCTCTACCTTAGCATTTGCTTGAATCACCTCAAGCTCAAGGAATTTTATCTTTGTATAAGCTTCGGTTAACTCTCCGTTCAGCGTCTCCATTTCACATTTTGTCTCCTTGTATCTCACTAGAAGACTTCTATAATCTTCCTCTGCCTTCTTCATCTTTTTGATGGCTGCGTTAGCCACTTTTGCATATTCACCGGTCTTCTCAAAGAGGGAATTGTAGGTCTCTTGCAGTCCCACTATTTCTTCTTCTTCCTCATCATCAGATTCCTCAACTATCCCAATTGACTCCAATTCAGAGTGCTCACCAAGCTCTTTCACTAGCGCACCCAAATCATCCGAAGAATCTACTGGAGCAATGGTCATGAATGCAGAGAAGTTTCCCTCTCCATCACAGCTTTCATCTGAATCTGAATCAGAGGAGTCGGAATCACTAAGAGTGGTGGCATACACCTTGCCCTTCGCTTTCAAATAATTGGGACACTCTTTCTTGAAATGTCCATGTCCGTTGCACTCGAAACACGTGATTCCCTGAGAGGATTGAGAGTCCTTCCCATCTTTCCTCTTGAAATCCTTTTTCTCCTTTCCGAAATTTGGGAATTTTCCCTTCTCAGCAAACTTCCATTTTTCTTGAACTTCAAGAACTTTCGGAAATTCTTCACAAGATATGCCACATCTTTATCGACAACATCCTCATTCGATGAGTCGTGAGCTTCTACCCTCTCATTGATCGTCTTAAGAGTAAGGGATTTGCTCTTCCTTTATGATGGCAATGACAGCTCATAAGTTTGAAGTGAGCTAATTAGTTCTTGAACTTTGATATCATCAAGGTCCTTACTCTCTTCAATTGCTGTAACTTTTGCACGGAAGCTCTCCGGCAATGATCGAAGGATTTTCCTCACTATCTTTGAGTCCTCCATCTTCTCACCCAAGTTGAACTTGCCAACAACCACCTTATTCAGCTTGCTGTAGAATGAGTCGAATGACTCGTCTTCACTCATTTTTAGCTCTTCATATCGAGTGGTTAGCATCTGTAACTTAGTATCCTTCACCTTCTTCGTGCCTTCATAGGTGGTCCCCAATATCTCTCATGCCTCCTTAGCAACTGTTATGTGAGAAATCCTGTGAAACTCATCTGGAGAAACACCACAAAATATTGCATTCAAAGCTTTACTGTTAGCGTTAGCTGCCGCAAGTGCTGCCTTATCCCAAGTGGATTTAACGGCCTCCGATCTAGTCCATCCTACATCTACTGCATCCCAAACAGTATCATCAATTAAACACAAGAATGCCCTCATTCAAACTTTCCAAAAGGCATAGTTGCTACCATCAAAATATGGTGGAACATTTAAAGATTGAGATCGGTCCATCTCAAATGGGGTCAAAGATCGCACTAAGGTAAGTAAACCACAGCAAGTGCACCCGCTCTGATACCAAATGAATGTTCAAAATGTGTGTAAAACACCTATGAACGTTTAGACCCCCAAATTACAAATTACCAATTCAAGCTTATTAACAAACGGTGTATGTGCGAAAAATGTAAACAAGCTAAAACAGAATTGATAACATAATCTAAACCAAATAAAATCACATCCACAGCAGAAATTAAATGGCAAAGATTAAGGGAAGAGAGATGCAAACACAAAGACAACACAGCGATATGTTATCGAAGAGGAAACCAAAGTCCTCAACGTAAAACCTCTATGCCGCCCTCCAAGCGGTCAATAATCCACTAGAGAATGAAGTTGGGATACATGAACAGCAGAAGACCCTCAAAGCCTAATCTACCCAGTGTACCTAAGCCCTCCAAGCTTCTTGCTCCAACGAGGTTGCACCGAACCTTTGTCTTCTCTAGCTTACCGAATTCCGCTATAGCCCATAGCATCAACCAATATCAATTGGTCCCTTCCTAACTGCTTCCCAAGCATCAAATAACATTCTCACAGATATGGGTATGGTGAGATAAGGATTTGGCTAATGTACCTCTCAAGGATGTATCAATGGAGAGGGTGAGAGTAGAGGAATTTGGAGAAACAAGGATGAAGATTGTAGATAAGTCAATCTTGTTTTTCTCTAGGGTTTCTCTCTCAAAATTCTCTCTGGAACCTCTCTACAATACGTGGGTATAAGGGGTATTTATACTAATGTGTGTTTGGAATACGAAAGGTCAGTTTTTCCTAAACAGAGTGAACTGGCGACTTGGCCTCGCGACTTGACTGAGTCGCGAGATAACGGCCTGGCCAGCTGGAAGTTTTGTCTTGTAGTGCAACAGTTGGCGTGACTCTTCAGCTCTTCTGCATATTTCACACGTGTGCCTCTTTTGGTGACTTGCAAGCCGTGAGCCAGTCACGAGGCCCTGCTGAGTTGCACACTTTTGAGCTTTTCTTCACACTCTCTCACACACTACCCTTATAAGATTCCCACCTAAATATAGGGTTTCTAAATGCTGAATTACAAGAAAATTGGCACATAATAAAGCCAACAAAATGGTTGATTAAATTCAACCTTACATATACTTTTTGTCTTATAGTGCTCCAGCTGTTGTGACCCTTTAACTTCCTGCATGCTTCACATGTGTGGCATTTTGATGAGTTGCCAGTCGCGAGTCACTCGCGAGAATCTCCAATGCACACACACTTGAATTTTTTCACACTTTCTCGCACACAACCCTTACATTATTCCCACCTAAATACAGGGTATCTAATTGCTAAATTACAAGCAAATTTGGCACAAAATAAAGCCAACACATGATTGAATAAATTCAACCTTACAATAAATTCGAGAGAAAAAGAAAGAATTGCAAGGAAGTAAAGAAGGCAAAGAATGTACGTGGAAAACCCTTAAGAAGGGATGAAAAATCACTGGTGAGCAAAGGGAAATGTCCCTTACTATTTCAAGCTCTATATTATGTGAAAAATGAAAGTTTTTCCTTGTAAAATGATGGTGTTCTTTCTAAAAGGGAGGCATTTTCTCTACCTTACTTCCTTACAAACTATCTACTATTTTCTCTAATGTTCTCTCCTGGTTCTTGACCTAATGGTCCAACAACATGTTCCTCTTATAGTTCGAGGAATGTCACCAGGTACAAAAGACAAGTGTCAAACCGTAATTCCTCCATTTGAATCCTAATACAGCTACTGTACTATGTAGTGGCTAGAGGAGAGAGAATGAGCATGCCAAAGTCAAGGTAGTGGCATGGGGGGTGACCCTGCCACTATGTGGGGAGTAATCCTTGGATAGGGAAATGGACATCAGAGGCATTAAGAGTGATGCACGTGTCCTCAATAGTGATCCAGCACAAGCTCAGCTAATAAAAGGGGGTATTTCGTAGCCCCTGACCATAGGGGATCACTATCTCCCTTTTGTGCAAGTGTTGGTTGTCCATGTCAGGTGCAAATCGCACTCTTCCCCATGATAGTCACGCCGTTGGCACAGACCAAAGATCCTTTACTTCAACCAATGTTTCCTCTCCATTACTCATAGCCATTCCACGTGTAGTGTTTGGATCTAGCCATGTCAGCACTTTCACTTGCCTTGGCTGGTGTATTGTACAAGATAATTTATAAAACCATGATAATTTATAACCAGTCACAAAATAACATAAAATTAAAGCTAAATATGCAGATATAAAAGTAATTTTTTATTATTATTATTATTATTATTTCATGCTCATCAACCACCACCACCAACCTTTGTTGGTGCTGCCCTTGACGTCACTAGTCATGGCAACTCCTAACGTCGCCCGATCTACACCATTGCCAAACATTCAAGCCAATCCCACCAACTACCATCACTTCACCACCAACAAAACCCAACAAATCTAAAAGCCATGAATAGTCCCACGTATTCAGTACCAATTGATGAAGCCAAATTCATCATTCGATAGGTTTATCCAGACGGAATCCAATGTGAATGAGTCTGAGACCTGCAAAAGGATGACAATGGTGTTTCTCTCCCAAAGGTCACCAGGGTGGTGCCAGTGAAAGAGACTTCGATGATAAAGTCAGACATTGATAGAGAGAGATAAAAATAACTGAGAGTGTATTTCAGTGTGTACCTGTCTGTACCTTTGATTAGGTTCTAAGATGGTTTATATAGATCTCTTGACTTCTCTAGCCATTGGAGGCCTTTAATGGAGGTCTTAATGGCTCTTGTAACGTCTCTGATGGCTTTATAAGGTGATTGATTACCTTCTCAACGGTCATGTATATGCGTGCGTCCGTTGGTAATGGCTCATGCATTATATGCGTATTTATGGCACTTTGTTCATCCAACGACACCTGCTTTGATGGTCAAATCTACTTGGTTTGTCCAAACAATTCTCTGGAAAAAGGAAATTCTTGGTTCATCATTTGCCCCCTATTCTGTGATCATCATTACAAGCAATGATGATCTAAGGAATATGAAATTTCGATCTTTGCTGACCATGATTCCTGGGATTCCTTTCATCCTGCATTTGATGTGATGTGATGTATTTGTACCATTCGTGCCACGTGTCGAGTTTTGGCTGGTTGGACGTGGGCGCGTCTCTCAACGACCCTGGTTTTCCCATGCTTGGAGATTTTTTAAATTTTCCTCCTCATTCTTTTCAGTGACTTTTCTTTGCCTTTCCTGCAGTTTCTCCCTTTGAGCTAGAGCTTCTTAACACCCTTTCTCAGGTACGGTTTTTCTCCTAACCACATTTGTTGCTCACTTTATGCATTAATGGTGGATTTTTCTAAAATTGAGTTTCTTTCCCCTTATGTTTTCTTCTCTTTTGCTCATCTTGGGGCTTTTCCCAAGTCTTCAAGTGGTCACCACCTAATGGCAGGGCTTTCCATACCTAAGGATTGTGTGTTTAGGCTAGTTCTAACTGGTCTGTGTCCCTTGCTGAGCCAATCTTTGCATTGGCATTAGCTGCTGCGTAAGATGTCTGTCAAAGGGAGGGTAGATCTTGGGGTTAGATCGAGTGATATGGACACTGGGTCATCATCTAGTGATGAACTTGTTGAGATGGAGGTAGACACCGCTGCCTCCAGACCATTGTCTTGCAAACCTTTGTCTTCTCCTGGAGTTAGGGCTTTCCATGCCTTCAAAGTAATGCCTTCTTTAGAAGAGAACGCTCTTATTAGGTTTAGAGATAGATTTTAGTTTCTTGATGAAACTAGGGTTCGCCTCCCTCGCCCAAATGAGAAAGCTTATGCATTTGCCCCTAAGGAAGTGTGCTTTTATAAGGCTGCTTTCTTGAGTGGCCTTAGATTCCCTATCCACTCGTTCATCATGGGGCTTCTTCATAATTTAAGAGTAGCTCTTGGGCCTGTGCCGAACTCTTGGAGGGCCATCATTAGCTGCAAGGAGATATGGATGGCCGTTCATGAAGGTGATACGAGTTTTTTTGGGGCGAAGTTCCCGTGCTGTTGAGGAAATGGGAGACTCCAAAGCTCGGTTCTATGAACTTTATGAGGTTATTTCTATCTTTATATGTTCTAACCTTCAGTTTGTTTATTACAATCATTGTTCGTCCAAAGTTGAAGAGTAGATATAAGAGAAGGGTTCAGGTTGCTTTGGCTTACGCGAAAACTATTGACGACTTCAATGATCTTATCGATATGTGGACTTTGTATAGATTCTGCATAGAGCCTGAACCATCTCCCTTAGTCATGAGAGCTCTTGCAAAGGAAAAGAAGAGTATGTTTCTACTCGTGTGAACATACATACCTGGGTGTTTTACATATGTCCGGTTTTTAACTAGTGTGTCTCTTTTTCTTCAGGAATGGCCTTCCATTTCAACCAAGACAAATATGCTCGTGTGAAGGCTAAAAGAAATGAGCCTTTATCCAGTATTTCTTCTAGCCTGAAAAAACCAAGGTTGACTACTGAAGAAGAGGTTACCATTCCAGCTTTGTCTAATCACGCTTTGGCTCAGGTTATATTGGCTTCTCCCACCATTTCCCTAAAGGAGCTTTCCCCCGGTCCAAAGAGGACCAGGAGTCATGATAAGGGAAAGGATAAAACCGAAGCAAGTGTCTGGGAGGACACAACTACTACTTTAGGGAGGGCCTGTAGCATAGTGACTGCGAACTAGCTGAAAAGTCTTGCTTTTGTTCCTTCTCATGAGCTAGTGAGCTGTCATGTCCACACGCTCATTCAAGTAAGATTTCTTCATCAAGATTTTGCACGTTTATCTGCATCGTGTACTTATTCTTTTCTATGGTTTGTCAGATCTTGGGGGAGACACAGCATATCACCAATGGGTACCTTGCTAATGAGGAGAAGGTGGTTTTGGCTACCTCCAAGGTCGAGGCGGTTGAGGCAAAGAGCTTGAAAATGAGGATGGATCTGATCTCTTTGATGAATGAAGCTAATGTTGTAAAGGGAAAGTTGAAGGCTTTGACTGATAAGCTGGAGGCGAGGAAGCTGCTAATAGTTCAGAAAGATGGGCAGCTTCAATTTGCTCTTCTGAAGGAGTCTGCTGGTACTAAGGCCGTCCAAGCTTTTCAAACCCTTGAGGAATATTCTGACATCCTTTTTCTTTATTACCTCAAAGGTTTTGAGCTTCTAAGGTGCTACCTAATGAAGCACAACCCTGGGGTTAATTTGGATGGCTTAGACTTTGGGGCAATTGATAAGGAGATCATTGTTGAGAAGGCTATCATTGCTGAAGTTGCAGTTGTCGCTGCGCTGGGTTTACAGTTGATAACATCCCCGGAGTTGATGACCTTCCTAGAGATGACGGAGCTAAAGCCGTGGCTGGAAACGATGCCCCCTTTGCTTGATGTCATGTGTATTTTTCTATTTAGCGTCCTTTCTATTTTTGGGCTTTATTTTGAACAAGGCCCTATTTGTTTTCAGGCTTCTTTTCAAAATATTTTCTCTTATGCTTCATCCTCTACTTACTTGCATAATTTTTGCCTCATGCTTTGTGTATGCATGATTTTTGTTCTTTAGTGATGCGTGAACACTTTATGAGATTCTGCATGCTGGAATTTGCATCACTTTTGGATTGTCAAATGACCTGGATTTTCCTTAAGAGGATCTTTTGGATGGTCATGTGATTTGTATTTTCCTTGAGAGAACTTGTATCACTTTAATTCGCCCTGTGATTCGTAGTCTCCTTGAGAGAATTTGTATCATTCTAGTTCGCTTATGCGATTTATATCCTTTTTGGTAAGGGATTTTACCACTAGCCTTGTCATGTGATTTACATCCTTTTTGGATAAGGAATTTTACCACAGGCCTTCGTCATGTGATTTACATCCTGTTTGAATCTTCTAAGTTTTGCTCTTTAGTTGTAGTAACCGGCCATATTTTGTTGGTACTTTACTACTTTTTAGGATGCTTCAATTCTCACTTCGTCTATGCAGTCCAAGTTCATCTTCAGTTAATGGTCATTGCCTTTTTTGTCAAAAAACTTTCTTCTCATACTGGTGACCTCTATTTCAACAGGGATTACTGCTACAATGTCGTGGGTGAGATTGAACAATGTTTCTCTTGTCAAGGTTCTGGCTGTGGTTTGGTAGGCCCATAGGACGCTTGGTAGTTCGTTTGGTCATGCATCCTTTGCTCCCTCTTATCAAACTTTGACGATCTTAGCAGTGTTCGATTAGTCACTCCCATCTGTCCATTGGCCTAAGGGTGGCCTGGTGAAGAGAACTGGTTTTTGATGCCAAGGTTCAAGCAGAACAACCTGAACCCCTGGCTATCAAATTGGCGATCGTCATCTAAGATGATCGTCCTTGGTATGTCGAACCTGCATAAAATGTTCTTCTACACGAATTTCTATATCTTGACTTTTGTGATTGTTGCCAGGGCCTCTGCTTCTATGCACTTGCTGAAATGATCAATGGCCACAAGTAAGAATTTGACTTGTTTCTTACCTTGAGGTAGGGGGCCTACTATGTCGATTCCCCATTGCACAAACGGCCATGGTGACGTTATGGTCGCCATCTTCTCTCTAGGTACTATTTAGACGTTTCCATATCTCTGGCATCTATAATACCTTTTGACAAACTCCTTAGCTTCTTTCTGCATTGTAGGCCAAAAGTATCAGGCTTTGACGATCTTTCCTATCAAAGACCTAGCTCCTCTTGAATGATCTCCGCGGATATCTTTGCAGACTCCATCAAGGATGTACATTGCTTCGTCCTACTCTACGCACCTCAAGTAAGACTGTGAACCTGATTGTTTGCTTCTTGATCTTTTTTGCCTCATCAGGATTTGATGGTAATTTCTTATTTTTAATGTACGACAGGATTAGAGTTTTCTAGTTGGCATTGGTTTGTATTGCTAAGGTATGGAATTTCCACATCTCATCTTCTAATGATGTGTGCTCAACCACTTCGTCCATTATTATTCTTCTTCATTCAAGAGTGAAATCTCTCATCCTTTGCTGGATTGTCTTTCTCCCTAGGTTTACACTCAAGTGGTGTTAATTGATATCTTTAGAAATTATGGGCATGTATTCGCATCCCAGGTAGAAACGTCTAGGTTGTTCTTCAAGAAAGTGATCGTCTCTTTCTTCGTCAAGGGACCAAGATTCGTCCTTACCTTGGTGAACTTTGTCAAATCTCCTTCAATTAGTTCAATGGTTTCCAGTGTTTCCACTACGTCTGAAGTTTTCTCCTCGATCATCCATGTGTGGTTCTCCTTTGAAGCTAGTATCACCTGCTAGGATTCATAAGCTAAAACTTGATCACCTTTTATTTCCTCTATGCCATGCTTCATTGGAAACTTTATCTTCAGGCAGTATGTCGATGTTGCCGCTTTCTAACAGTTAAGTATGGGTAGTCTTATGATTACATTGTAGGACGATGGGTAATCAGTTACAAGGAAATCGAGTTGTTTGGTTACCTGAATAGGGTGTGAACCAGCTATGACTGTTAAGGTGACTATTCCCCACGAGTACACTCTATCTCCACTGAAGCTGACGAGGGGAGACTCGAACAAACGAAGCTTCTTTGGTTCTACTCTTACCTGTTGAAAAGCTAAAAGGTAAATGATGTCGGTAGAGCTTCCATTGTCGATCAAGACACGTCTAGTGTTGAATCCTTCTATCACAAGCATGATCACTAGTGGGTCATTATAAGGTTGTTTTACTCCCCTAGCATTTTCCTCAGAGAACACCATATTCCTGTTTTCAATCTTTTTGTGTTTCAATGGTGGTGCTGCATGAACATTGTTGACATGTCTCTGCTTTGATTTCTTTAAATACTTGAAAGATCTTCCTGGCGTTGGGCCTCCGTTTATCATTCTTATTTCTATAATAGCACTCTTTGGACAATCTAGTTGCTTTTCTTTGTCTCTGGGCTTATCTTCTAATCGTTGACCATGTTTGTATCGCCTTTACGCATCTTCCTTCATAAAGTTGTGTAGCTTCCCCTACTGAATCAAGCTTTCCATCTGTTTCTTTAAGTTTCTACACTTGTCCATGTAATGTCCATGATCCTAGTGGAAACGACAGTACTTCTTCTTGTTGCATGTATTAGGGGAGGAGTTTAATGGCTTCGGCCATTTAAGGAGTTGATTGTCCTTAATCATTGTTGTACCTGGACGAATAATCTTGTCTATCTCTTTTCCTCCCTTTCTGATCTTCTATTGTTCCAATTACGGATAGAGCCTCTTCTATGTTCACGTATTTCTAGGCTTTCAACAGAAATCCAGCCATTGTTGCTGGAGGACTTTTTACGAGTGCAAGCGCGAAATCCAAACCTGCTTCGGATGTGGTTGACTACACTTGGTCCTCAGCTTTGTCCAATACCAGCACTTCCATGTTAAATCATTTTGCACAATCTCTTTGTGCTTTGTCTTCATTCATGTTACGCTCGATCCTCTTTGGTGAGGGGCGATCTTCTCCTTTTTGTAATTGCTGCCTCATTTCTTGATTTTTCTTAGTTAGTTATTCTATATTAGCCGTGAGCGTCTAGATCTACAGGGCCAATACCTCTAGATACTATTGCACGTTAGATTCCATCTAGATGTAGAGAATTGAATGGTAAAGCTACATTTTCAAACCAAAGTTTGAAAGACGTTCCCTATAGACAACGCCAAACTGATGAAGCCAAATTCATCAGTCGATTGGTTCGTTTAGAAGGAATCTAACGTGAATGAGTCTAAGACCTGCAAAAGGATGACAATGGTGTTTCTCTCCCAAAGGTCATTAGCGTACTGCCGATGAAGGAGCCTCCGATGATAAAGTTAGACATTGACAGAGAAAGATAACAATAACTGAGAGTGTATTTCAATGTGTATGTGTGTACCCGTCTGTATGAATATGTATCAACATATGAATTCGTACCTTTGCTTAGGTTTTGAAGTGGTTTATATAGATCTCTGAGGCCTTTAATGAAGGTCTTAATGGCTATTGTAACACCATTTGATGGCTTTACGAGGTGATTGATTACCTTGCCAACGGTCATGTATACGTATGCGTCCGTTGGTAACGACTCATGCATTAAATGCGTATTTATGACACTTTGTCTATCCAACAACACCTGCTTGGTTCATCCAAAGGATTCTCTGGATGAAGGGAATTTCTTGGTTCATCACCAACAATTCTAAAATTAATATATTCTTTGAAAAATAACAAGAACGATAGAAAGATTAAGAGATTTGGATTTGTGAATGATGGTGGTTTCTTTAGATCTGTTGGGGTTTTTTGGGTGGAGTATTGGTGGTTGGAGGGATTAAGAGGTAGTGAGATTGGCTTGGATGGCCAACGGTGGTGTAGATTAGGCAACAATGGTTTTCATGACCGCTGACATCAAGTAAGCCAAGTAGTGGTGAGAGGTGTTAGGGTTTTTATTTTATTTTAGGTAGCTAAAAACTTAAATTAAGAAAAGTTATAATATTAGGATTTAATTATGAAAGCTCGGATTTCTGCTAAAATACAAGAGCTTGTTCAAACCTCCAATTAAAAAATTACAGCTAGATTACTTTTACTCTAACTTAAACTAAGTGCAACACAAGAGTAAATAAGCGCAATGAACTGATAACACTACCCTAAGCCATATTCATTCATCATCAACAATAAAATGAAAGCTTAAAGAGTAGGGAAGAGAGATGCAAACACAAGATAACACCGAGACGTGTTATCGAAGAGGAAACTGATGAATTTGGTGAAGAACTTCTTCGTGACCCTCTAAGTCGAAATCGACCCACTAGAGAATAGAGTTGGAGTACACGAATAACAAAAGACCCTCCAATCCTAGTCTACCCATGTACTTGAGCCTTCCAAGCTCTTGCTAACAACTGACTTCTCGAAGCCTTATCTTCTTTAGCTTTCCGAATCTCGCAATTCAGCCTGATTACATCCGTTAATGATTGGCTCCTTCCAATACTTCCCAATAGCACCAAAATCTCACTTTACACTCAGTATAGGTGTGGTAAGTGTTTGGGCTAGCAACCTCTCAAAGATCTAGAAATAGGGAGGTAGGAGCTGAGGAAAACCACAAGGAAATGTGTAGATGATTATGGGTATAACAATCTCTAACTCTCAAGTGAATTTTCTAGGGTTTTCTCTTTGAAAAGCACTCCTTACAATTTGTGCGTAATAAAGGTATATATAGTGTGGGTAAAGACTTGGTAAAGCAAAACACAACTTTTTGCCAAATAAAGACTTTTGCTGGTCCTTCGCGGGTTGGCCCTTCCGGCGAGACAATTGCGAAAATGACACCTGGCACGACTCTTCATCTTCTAGTCATGTGCTCTACATGTGGCTTTTTTGCTAATTGCTTCTCGCGACACAGTTGTAAAATCCACATGTTCAACTTTTGAAGCCTGATTCTTCACCGATCTCTCACACTCATCCCTTACAATTAAACCCACATGTATATAGGGAAAAATGATTGAAGAAATTACAATTAAATTTGGCACAGAATTAAAGCCAACACAATATAGTTGGAAATCACAACTTTATAATCTCCCGCATTGGATATTCCATGACAAAACCCCTAAACAGACTCTAGACTTAAACGTGAGTTTGGAAACATAGGCAAAACTAATTCACACCTAAATCTAAAGGCTGTGAAGCACTTGCACCAAAAACACCTATATCCTGAAACACTTGCACATAACAACAAAACTCCATTAGGCTCAGAGACAAGTAGAACACAAGGTACGTATATGGATATCAAAAGGGATATATGACAATAAGCACAACTTGATCAAACATAAACAGTCATTAGGAAATGACCACAATGAACATTTATCAAGTAAATGATCATCCGCACACACAATGCAATTAAAAGCAATGCTAGAATCAATTGCATGTCCAACATACACATGATGCATTAAAGAAACTAAAGCAATAAGCAATAGAAAAAAATAAGCATCAACAACCGGCTATAAAAACCAAGATACAAAACAGTACTAAAGAAAACAAAGTTTTAAACTAAAGTACTTGTAAACTTTAAACAAAGGCACTGTAAAAATTCAACAGTTATAAAAACATAAAATAAACTAGAAACCACCAAAATAATCCATTATGTTATACTACTCCACCTCAGGTTGTACTCCCCCTCAAGCCTAAACTACTCCCTATTTTTTACCAGAATAGCCAAAGGTCCTAAAATGCATCAGACTCCGAATCCAACTCCGAATCTGATTTATGCATCAAGTCATCAACTTGAGATAAGAAGGTAGTGATTTGGCCATGAAGGTATGTGAATTGAGTTGTGGAGTAGTTGATATATGAAACTAGCATCATATACAACTCTTCAACCCTTCCAAGTAGATGATCAAGGAGATTAGGTGCTCTTGTGTGTGCTTGGGAAGAAGGTTGTGTAGTATCCTCCGGGACTGAAGTGAAATGTTCAATTTCCTCATCAGTGTCTCCTCCTTCTTTTGCAGCTTCATCTCTTGGGATTTGAGAGACATCAACACTTGGTCCGGGGATGTGAGCTTCGCTTCGGATAATGGTCTGCTCACTAATAGGCTCTTCCCTTTGCATCACTCGAAGTCCACTTGGAATCTTCACCCTTGCCCTTAAAATAAGAGACATGACAAGGCTTGGGAATGGTAGAGTTAGCCTTGCATTCCTCTTTGTGATGCTTTCGATGAAGAGGTGATAAATGTGACCACAGATGTCGATCTCCTTGTGAGTGAAGAGATCAAATAAGAATATGGTCCTTGGCGATGACAAAGTTGACAAGTTCTTCACCGGGTAGAGGTTGAAGATCATGATGTAGGCCAAAGCTTGCATTTCTGGGGTGAACTCAATGGTGTGCAAGGCCCTTTTCTTAAGTTGTCCTCCAAGAACTTCCAAGAGGGGATCTAGTTTCTCCTTTCTCTCATCATATTAAAGAGATGTTTTCAGAGTCGTCGGACGAATCTCCAATACCTCTTGAATTGATTCCCTTGAGATTGAGAACTCTCTCCCCCTTAACCAATAGTTGATGTGATCACCTTCCACAATGGCATTAGTGCTGAATTCTCGAATGATATCTTCAAACACATCGCCCATCAGATTAAGTAACTTTGTCCATGTCCTTTCTTTGACCACATCCGGAATGAAGGTGCCCTCAAGGGACTCTATATCCACAACCCTTTCTAGGACGATTAGGGCCCGTTTGTAGTGATCAAGAAAGGCCATGTTAGCATCATCATTTTGAAATGAATCCGAGTAGGTGTGGGGATGCTTTGAAGACTTCTTTGTGGCCTTTTTCTTAATAGGATACATCTGCAAAACAAATACCAACACAAAGAAACAAAAACAAATACAAATATGGAAATAAACTTGATTAGACACAAGTTAGTTCAAAAACGAACAAAATAGTCCTAAAAAGCATAAAGACAAGCAAAAAAAGTTACAAGATCATGTTTTAAGTGCTAAAGGTCTAACAAGACTTACATAGCATGAGTGAAATGCAAAACATGTCAAGTGATCAAGTGTGCTTGTGGTGTGCATATGAGATGTATGAACAATGCATGACAAGACACTCATGAGGCAAAGTGTGCAAAACACACATCTAATGATTAAAACATGTTAAGAGTGTAAAAACATAGTAATCCCCAAAATTTGGTACTCATCGGAGTCCAAAACAATGAGAAAATGTCATTTGGGCATTTAATCAAACACTTAAAGTGCATACAAACCACTAACATGTAAAACAATGCATGAACATGTTCAAATCTTGCCTAAATATATGTTAAAATGCCACTTAGGGCCAACACAAACATAAACAAACACAATGAGACTTAGCCCAATCAAGAAAGTTAAAAAATTTTACAAGAAAATAAGTTTTCCTAACCCCATTCAAAAATAACCCAACCCTAGAAATCCTAGAATCTAAGGATTCAAGACTAAAAAAATGTTAAAACATACCTTCGATGAGTCTTAGGGATGAAAGTTCTTGAGATTTAGGTGACATTTTGAGTGAAAATGTGTTTTGGGTTGAGAAAGGCACAGAGGAGGCAAAAGAGATGATTTGAAAAACTATCACTGTTTGCCCTTTAAAAACTGAAAATCCGCTCATTTCGTGAGTAAGTTACTCATGAAATGACCTTTGAAGCACAAGACAGGTTTCACAGGAAGCTACTTCTAGTGAAGGAGTCGTGAGGGAGTCACGAAACTCTCTGTGTAAATTTTAGAAGAAACTGAAAATGGCTTCCTCATTTTCGCGGGTAAGATCTTACTCGCGGCTTACTCACGAAAATGACCTCTGAAGGAGTTTTTCAACAAAAATTGATTTAGCTTTTTGAAAAACTCTTTACACAAAAACACTTTCAAAAATAAATAAAATACTCAAAAATCTTTTTAGGTTTTATCATCAAGCAATTGAGTATACACATATCACATTTGAACACGTACAATCACATAAATGAAATAGGTATTCATTGAACATTAAACTTGTGTGTTGTGCGTGTGGATCAAGTATGAACTAGTTCATTGTCTAGTATGAAGTTTCAATGATTAATTCAGTCAAGTCATAAACAACTAGTACGAAGTTGAGTGACCTATCTCATTTGTAAAAATGAACATATATGACCCCTAACTGTAGGGAATTAACACGAAATTCCCAAACCTATGAGAAAAAAAAATTAGAGAAAACACACGCCAAAAATAATAATAATAATAATCACACGCACAAGACAGTATTTACGTGGTTCAGAAATTTGCCTGCGTCCATGGAGTTACAGGGATTTCACTATTATCAATGAAAAATACAAAGTGCAGCAGTACAGTTTTTCTCTCTCTCAAAAAACTACATCAAGAAACCCTAATCACCAAAATAACGGTTCATATATCTTGTGCACAGGATTCACAATGGGCTACAAAATGGCCCAAGCCTTCGCTCCATGGACTAAGTCTCAAAAAATCTCCCATTAAAAACCACACAACATCATTTCGGGTTGGGTCGTCATCCAAATCAAACACAACTAGGCTCCATAAAGCCCAACAAATCTCACACTTGGAGACTAGTTCAATCACCAACATCAACCGCAATCCTCCAAAAACAATCCCTCATCCCTGCAACTCATCCTCCTGTCCTCAAGCTAGAAGCCAACTGAAGCTGCACACAGCTTCAGCTTCTCAATTGTAACACCCTTAGTCAACATGTTTGCTGGTTTCTTAGATCTACAAATCTTTTCAAGGATTACCAGCTTATTTTCAATAAGGTAATGGATAAAGTGGTATTTTGTCTGTATATGCTTCAACTTTGAATGAAAAGCCGAATTTTTAGCAAGAAAAATTGCACTCTAACTATCACTGTGTAGAATGCCCATCTCCTACTTCTTACCCAATTCATCTAAGAAGCTATGTAGCCAAATCATCTCCTTTTCAGCTTCAGTTGCTGCAACATACTTAGCTTCTGTAGTAGACAAAATAACAATCTTTTGTAGATTTGAAGCCCAGGATATAGCTGTACCACCCAAAGTAAATACAAACCAGTAGTACTCTTTCTACTATTAATATCACCGGCAAAATTAGCATCTACATAACCCTGCAATTTCAAACTTGCACTTGTGAAGCAAAGACATGTATCTAATAAACCCCTCAGATATCTAAAAATCCTTTTGACTGCCTCCCAATGCTGCTTTCCAGGCTTACTCATGAATCTGCTCACAACTCGCTCACAACTCCCACTGCATGTGCAATGTCTAGCCTTGTACACACCATAGCATACATCAAGCTGCCAATAACTGAGGCATAGGGCACCTTGCTCATATGGTCACTTTCTTCTTCTGTCTTCAGTGACTGTTCTTTGCTTAGTTTGAAATGACTACCCAAGGGTGTGCTCAATGGTTTAGCTTCATTCATGTTGAACCTGCTGAGAATTTTCTTTACATACTCTGACTGTGAAAGCTTCAATGTACCATTAGCCTTGTCTCTAATGATTCTCATACCAAGGATTTGCTTTGCAGCTCCCAAATCCTTCATTGCAAACTGTTTTGACAATTGCTTCTTTAGATTATTAATCTCCTCAATGCTAGACCCTACAATGAGCATATCATCCACATACAACAGTAAAATGATGTAAGAATTGCCAAAGAACTTAACATGGCAATAGTGATCAGCTTCACATTTCTTGAACCCAATTCTATGCATAAAACTGTCAAATTTCTTGTACCACTGTCTTGGAGCTTGTTTTAGGCCATACAAGCTCTTTCTTAGTTTGCAGATTAGATTCTCTTGTCCCTAAACAATGAACCATTCTAGTTGAATCATGTAAATGTCTTCCTCCAAGACACCATAAAGGAATGTTGTCTTCACATCTAACTGCTCAAGATGTAAATTTTCTACAGCCACCATTCCCAGTTCCAGTCTGATTGTTGACATCTTCACAACTGGAGAAAATATTTCTAAGTAGTCAATACCCTTCTTCTGCTAAAACCCTTTGACAACTACTTTGGCCTTGTTGTACAAAGCCTTCTTTCCTACTGGCAATTCAGTCAATTCCCATGTCTGATTCCCCAACAAAGAATCCATCTCATCCTTCATGGCTAACTCCCACTTGCTTAAATTTTCATCCTGCAAGGCTTCATCATAACACTCTGGCTCACCATTATCAGTCAACAGGAGATAATTTAGAGCGGGTAAATAATGTTGTGGAGGTCTAATGGTCCTGGAAGATCTACGGACCTCAGCTACAGGTGTACTCTGATTTACCTGTGAATCTACATTCTCTTTATCTTTTTCACCCCTTTTCTAGATAGTACTTTCAATCAATTCATCTAAGTTTACAAACTTAGATTTCTTTTGATCTATCTGTGTAACATCTGGCACTATAGTTGACCTGTCTTTATACATAACATTTTCATTAAATATCACATTTCTACTCCTGATAATTTTTTTTGTTTTGTTCATCCCAAAATTGATAGCCAAATTTCTCATCACCATAACTAGTGAAAAAACATATTTTAGACTTTGCATTAAGTTTACTACAAGCAACAAAATCAATATGAACATAAGAAACACACCAAAAACTTTTAAATGGAAAAACTTTACCTCTTTACCGCTCCAAACCTCTTCAGGAAGTCTAAACTCCCTGGGAACTAAAGGTCCTCAGTTTATCAGGTAAGCTGCAGTACTAACAACATCAACCCAGAAAGTTTTTGATAATCCAGCATGCAACCTCATACTCCTAGCACGCTCATTGAGAGTTCTATTCATGAGCTCAGCCACACCGTTCTGCTGTGGTATCCCAAGAATAGTCTTCTCCATCTTGATTCCATGTGCAGCACAATACTCATTGAACCTTCCATGTATATACTCTCCTCCATTGTTTGACCTCAAACATTTTACTTTCAGACCTGTTTCTATCTCAACCATAGCCTTCCACTTCTTAAAAGTCTCAAATACATCAGATTTATTTTTCATAAAATAAACCCATACCTTTTTGCTTAAGTCATCAATGAAAGTGATGTAATACCTTGAATCTCCAAGGGATGCAACCGGAGAAGGCCCCCACAAATCAGTGTGTACTAACTCCAATTTTTCCGCCTTCGATGTCCTGCTAGTTTTCAAGAAGCTCACATTTTTCTGCTTTCCTAAGATGCAGCTTTCATACATGTCAAAATCAATGGACTTCAATTCTGGTAGTTTCCCTTTTGACAATAGCATCTTCATCCCTTTCTCACTCATGTGACCAAGTTTGCGGTACCATAGGCTTGTACTTGGACTTGAGGTCATATATAGAGTACCAGTCTTCTTTCCACAGGCCAATACTCTAACTCCCTTTGTAAACTTCCAAGTACCACCAACAAACAGTATTGCATGCCCTTCATCATCAAGTTGTCCAATAGAAATCAGATTCCTCTTCAGATTAGAAATATGTCAAACCTTCTCCAGTAACCAAACAGACCCATTGGGCAACAATATCCGGATGTGTCCCATACCCACAACATCTAAGGTTGTACTATTAACCAAATACACCTTACCAAAATCACTTGCAACATAGTTCTGTATGATTTCTTGGTGTGGAGTGGTATGAAACGATGCTCCTGTGTCCAAAACCCAATCATCAAGTGGACTATCTACTGCAAGAAGTAATGCATCCTATATCTCTTCTGTTACAGCATTAGCAGAATCATCTTCATTCTTCTTCTTAGGACTTTTGCATTGCCTCCTAAAGTGACCCGTTTTCCCACAGTTCCAGCATTGTACTTGTTGGCCTGATCTAGATTTACTTCTATTCCGATTAGAATTTTTGGATTTTGATATGCCTCGATTTGAATTTCTGTCATTACCTCTGCCTCTTGAGGTTTCACCTACATCTCTTTTGCAAATACCCTCAGCCAGAATTAAATCTCGTATGTCATTGTACTTCAACTTTTTTTTTCCTATAGAATTGCTTATTGCCATCCTCATTTCCTCCTAACTGTTTGGCAAAGAAGCCAAAACGATCAATGCACGGATCTCATCATCAAAAATCAATTTCTACAGACGACAATTGATTTGTGATTATGTTAAATTCGTTAAAATGTTATGCTACTGATGCATTCTCTACCATCTTCAAATTGAACAGTTTCTTCATCAGATGCACCTTGTTGTTTGCTGATGACTTTTCATGCATACCAGACAAAGCATTCATCAGATATGTTGCGGTATTCTCCTTTACAACATTGTGTGCAACAGACCTAGACAGAGTTAACCTAATGACTCCCGGTACTTGTCTGTCAAGAAGAGTCCATTCCTCATCCTTCATAGTTGCAGGTTTTTCCCCTAGAAGCAGCAGATGCAACTTATTCCTATAAAGATAATCCTTAATTTGCATCCTCCAAAATCCAAAGTCTGTGCCATCAAACTTTTCTATTCCAGGCGCCTTTCCTGCTTCCTCTGCCATTGCTCCCACTCAAACCTAGCCCTAGGCTCTGATACCAGTTGTAGGAAATTAACACGAAATTCTCAAACCTGTGAGAAAAAAATAGAGAAAACACATGCCAAAGAAAAATAATAATAATAATCACACGCACAAGACAGTATTTATGTGGTTCAGAATTTACCTACGTTCACGGAGTTGCAGGGATTTCACTATTATCAGGGAAAGATACAAAGTGTGGTAGCACAATTTTTCTCTCTCTCAAAATACATCAAGAAACCCTAATCACCAAAACAACGGTTTCTATATACAGCTTGGGCTTATCGGCTCATGCCTCCGCTCCATGGACTAAGCCTCAAAAAATCTCCCATTAAAAACCACGCAACATCATTTTGGGTTAGGTCGTCATCCGGATCAAACACAACTAGGCTCCACAAAGCCCAACACTCACCAATGTGTTTACATTTTGATTAAAAGCTTTTCATTTGGCTTCCATATTTCATACTTTTGATCAAATACAACTCAAATTTTTGACAAACGATGCCATGATCTTTTTGATATTTCTTTGATAAATAAGCCTTTGGCTTTGACACCATACATTTTAATACATATTTGCTCTACCTTTTCCTAGTCAAACTAGTTTTCGAAGTAAGGCTTTTTCAACTCTTTTATCCTTTTAGAGAGAGACATTTGTAGAGCTCTTTGAAAAAGGGAAAATAATGTGAGGAGATATATAGGCACAAGTCTACGCATGTATCAGGATCAAGCAAGACCATTAACCAATCATTCATGACAAGCTTGAAGATCTATTTACAACAATCAAACATAAAGTTCTAGATGTCGCTCACACTTAAAAATTGTGCATACATAACAAACTAAGCTCGTAAATGCACTACGCCATTAGTACGAAGGTACTAGGCCAAACTCAACACATGATATACACAACACAAGCGATCAAACTTTTGAGATTTTTCACTTTTTATGGGTTTTTGAATGTTTAACACACTCCAAAAACAAAGCAATAAAGTAAGATCAACAAAAACAAGGTAGACAAACAAAGACTTATAAAAGAAACATGCTTAAAACGGAAGCAATGACAAAAGAAGATTGCATATGTCATGATGCATGAAACTATAACCCTAATATGTTTTAAGTATTAATGCATGAGCATAGTGAGTGATCATGCATGAGTACCTTTCTTCACCCCATATTGTATGAGTGTTTTGGGTGAGATCCTTGGATGGAGGGGTACGACCGACATAACTCTCAAACCTTGGGGTGAAGTTAGCAAGGCATGACGAAATGTTCTTCAACATCTCCATAACATCTCCAATGAGTTTTCTCTCATTTTCTCCTTTAGCTTGAATTCCCTTTGGCATTCTTATTGAGTTTTCTTGGTCACATAGAGAGTTAGCCCTCTTAAGATCTTGAAGCTTGAAGCGATTTGGTCTTGTGTGCCCTCGCACGCCACAATGATGACAAAAATGCTTCACTTGAGGTCCCCTTTGATTTTTGGGTAATGACTTCCCTTTTTTCATTTGGTTTTGGACCAATGGTTCTCTTTATAACAACAGGGATCTCAACCTTGGGCTTCTCTACATTCTTTGCCGACACAAACTTCACTTCCTTCGTAGGCCTGCTGCTTGAGCTTCCTTCACCGGTATTGCCTAAACCAGTCTTGTCATTTGAAGATTTTTGAGAAGAAAGCACACTATCAAGCTTCTTGATGGAAATGCACTCCATTTTGACATTTGCTTGGATTATTTCAAGTTCAAGGAACTTGATTTTAGAATACGCATTCAGCAACTCTTCCTTTAGATCTTCAACTTCACATTTAGCTTCCTTAAGTTGCACAAGTGTGGATTTATGCTCTTTTTCATTTTTCTTCATCTTTCTAACAGCATTCTTTGCAACTTTGGCATATTTACCACAATCTTCAAGCAACGCATCATACACATCTTGAAGGTTCTTCTCACCTTCATTGAGATACACATCTTCATCTTCTGAATCATCAACTTCTTCACCTTTGGAATGTACACCTAGCTCGTCAACCAACTCGCTCAATTCATCTCTAGAGTCAACTGCGATAATTGCCATGAAAGCTGAATAGTTTCCCTCACTATCACACTCTCCTTCCGCATCAAAATTTGAGCTTTCTGAATCACTAAGGGTAGTTGTGAACACTTTACCCTTTCCTCTCAAGTAGTTTGGACATTCTTTCTTGAGATTTCCATGCCCATTACATTCATAGCACACAATTCCTTGAGTTAATGATGAGTCTTTCCCATCCTTCTTCTTGAACTCCCTCTTGTCATTTTTGAAGGATGAGAACTTTCCTTTGCCAAATGACTTTCCATTGTTCTTCATCTTGAGAAATTTCTGAAAGTTCTTACAAGAAACGCCACCTCCTTCTCTACATCATCTTCATCGGAGGAATCACCCATTTTCTCATTTATAGTTTTGAGAGCAAAGGATTTGCTGGACTTGTGAGAGGGCAGTCCGAGCTCATAGGTTTGGAGAGATCCAATGAGTTCTTGAATCTTTATCTCATCCAAATCTTTACTCTCCTCTATGGCGGTGACCTTAGCTCGAAAGCTTTCAGGTAAGGATCTCAAGATCTTCCTCACCACCTTGGCATCTTTAATCTTCTCCCCAAGATTGAGCTTGGCAATCACTATCTCATTGAGTCTCCCATAAAAGGAATCAAACGACTCATCGTCACTCATCTTTACTTCTTCGAACTAAGTAGTGAGCATTTGAAGCTTGGTGTCCTTAACCTTCTTGGTACCTTCGTAGGTTGTCTCAAGAATGGTCAACGCCTTTTTGGCGGTCTTCACATGCGAAATCCTATGAAACTCATCAGTAGAAACACCATAGAAAATAGCATTAATTGCTTTGCTATTGGCGTTTGCCAAAGCAAGAACAACCTTATCCCATTCGGATTTGGCTATAATGGGTCTTTCCCAACCATTTTTGACGGAATCCCACACCGTCTCATCAATCACACATAGAAAAGCACGCATACGTACTTACCAAAAAGCATAGTTACTCCGATCAAAGTATGGAGGAGCATTAAGAGATTGAGATCTATCCATCTCACTCGGGGTCTAAGATCACACTAGGATATTGAAATCCGACATGTGTACTTGCTCTGATACCAATTGAAAGCTCGGATTTGTGCTAAAACACAAGAGCTTGTTCAGACCCCCAATTAAAAAATTATAGCTAGATTGCTTTTACTTTAACTTAGACTAAGTCCAGAAAAAGAGTAAATAAGTGCAATGAACTGATAAAACTACCCTAAGCCATATTCATCCATCATCAACAATAAAATGAAAGCTTAAAGATTAGGGAAGAGAGATGCAAACACAAGATAACACCGAGACGTGTTATCGAAGAGGAAACCGAAGAACTTGGCGAAAAACCTCTCCGTGACCTTCCAAATCGAAATCGATCCACTAGAGAATAAAGTTGAAGTACATGAATAACAAAAGACTCTCTAAGCCTAGTCTACCCCCATGTACTTGAGCCCTCCAAGCTCCTGCTACCAACTAACTTCTCGGAGTCGTGTCTTCTCTAGCTTTCTAGATTCCGCAATTCAGCTCGATTGCATCCGCCAATGAATGTCTCCTTCCAATACTTCCCAGCAGTACCAAAATCTCACTTTACACTCAGTATGGGTGTGGTAAGTGTTTGGGCTAGCAACCTCTTAAAGATCTAGAAATGGAGAGGTAGGGTTTAAGGAAAACCACAAGGGAATGTGTAGATGATTGTGGTTATAGTAATCTCTAACTCTCAAGTGTATTTTTTAGGGTTTTCTCTCTAAAAAGAACTCCTTACACTTTGTGGGTAATAAAGTATATATAGTGTGGGCAAAGACTTGGTAAAGAAAAATACAACTTTTTACCAAACAGAGAATTTCGCAAGTCCTTCGCGGGTTGGCCTTACCCGCAAAAAAGTCGCAAAAATGACAGCTTGGCACGACTCTTCATCTTCTAGTCATGTACTCTACACGTGGCTTTTTGGCAGGTTGCTTCTCGCGAGCTACTCGCGACCCAGTTGTGAAATCCACTTGTTCATCTTTTGAAGCTTGATTCTTCACCGATCTCTCACACTCATCCCTTACAATTAAACCCACATACATACAAGGAAAATGATTGAAGAAATTACAATCAAATTTGGTACGGAATTAAAGCCAACACAATATAGTTGGAAATCACAACTTTACAAATTAAATAAGTGAACATGTGGCAAGCTTTTATTGGTGGAGTTTTGAATGTAGGAAAAAATGAGATAAAATATATAGACTCGAAAAAGACCATGTTCAACATTTCCTATTTGAAGAATGTCACTCTTGCCTTCAGTCACTTTCAATGAGACAATCAAAATTTTTATCAATAAATGTCTTCGCGGCAATCTCTCTAATAGGCCAAGAATGTATTGACCCCTTTGGTAACTTAATCAATTAATTTAGCCAAGTAAATTAATTAGATTCAATTACATGCAATGAGCGTGGTAGTACAAACAAATCACTGAATAACTAAATGCAGTGGAAATTAAATTTGACACAAGTGACTTGTTTACGAATGAGGAAAACCACCGAGACAAAACCCCACCGGGTGAATTTAAGGTCACCACTCCTGAGAATCCACTGTTATCAAAACAAGCGGTTGCAAGTAAAGGAATCCCAGTACCTTATACCAACCTACAGTTGAACCCTTACCCCAATACACAATTAGACTTGTAATGTAGTGACAATATCTCCTTTCAATGCACGGCTCCAAGTACATGACTAACCAATCGATGCACGGATCCCAGTACGTGACTAACACGCCAACTTAAGAAGGATGTTGGATGCAAAGTTCTTCAGTTCTTCCACATGATGAAGATCAAGAAGCTCCTTGGTTACAAAACCCTTGGCGCACAAATGCAACATCTTCTTCAAGAGAAAGATGAACTAGGGCAAATTGTCTCCGGTCACAATTTGAGTGAATAATCACTTTGCATCCAGTTGCATCACATTTGACGACCTTAAAAATAATCTTTATATATGTCTAGGGTTGTGAGAAAAGAAACCCTACACAAATGCACATGGATATGCGTGAAATCAGATCTGAAAATCTGAATTTCGTAATTCTCAGTAGATACTGTTGTCGAGATATCTGTTGAGTTTCAAATATTAAATCTCGATAGGTACATCTATCGAGCTATTTGTCGAGCTTTAATGAACAACACTTCTTCACTTGATTCTTAGACAGATTTGCATGGCTTCAATACTTGGACTTGAACTCTTGTTCCTTTAAGTATTAAACACGTCCTAGATTTACCCAATTACAAGTAAAGTGCGTTTTGTAAAAGGATTAGCCAGTTCTATATGACATATGTTCGTAACAAGTTCCACATATGTCCTAACAATCTCCCCCTTTGGAAATCCGTGACAAAACCACAACAAACAAATGAAATATGAGAGAAGTCATAAATCACTTAACTCATAATCACTTGTTGAGTACAATAAAATCTAATCCTAACACAAACTCTTGAAAACTTTTGCAAGAACAGAGTTCATGGCATGATAGATTTTGACAACTTGTATTTTTGAAACACTTTAAACAAAACTCATCAAGACATCTTAGTGTGAAACAAAAATATAAGATTGCATACATAATAAGAAACATGTGTATAAAGAGAGAAAATAAACAACACATGTAGAGATAGGTGAAAAATGATAACAACATCAAATATATATATCAAAGATAAATGCAATGTTTGCTATCACTAAGTGGTCACAAGACTGATGTACAAAAAGATATTGTATCCAAAAAGAAAGAAAAAAAAGATACACAAGTCCTTACTACATCCCTCATAAACAAAAAGAACATTCCCTCTAAAAAAAATGTCCTATGCTAACTTTCCCCCTAAATACATTACTACTCTCATACCCAAAACTACTTCCCCTATTTGTCACGAATGACAAAGGGCAAGTCACTGAGAAGTAGTCATCTTCTCGTTACTGGAAGAGCTAGCATCCTCATCCTCATCATCATCATCATCACTGGAGCCATCATCATCATCCTCGTCCTCGGAAGCCTGTGGAGGTCGAGAGGGAGATGGAGATGGAGATGCGACAAAGCCACCCATACGAGCCTGTCATCGTGTACTATGACTAACATGGGTGTTCACCTAACACAACTCATCACTGAGAGTGTCAAGGCAAGCATCCATGCGCTCAAGCTGTGCCATGATGGTCGCTAGTGTCACACCACCACTCGAAGAGGAGGCAGTGGAGGTGGATGGAGTGGAAGAGGCTGGAGGAGTCACTGCCTCGGTCTATGGCCGCTTCGGTTGAAGTTGGGCCTCACTCTGTCTAACGGATACCATGCTGATAGCACCCATGATGGTGAAGTGGGGAGACTCGGGATAAGAGACAGAGGAGTGGTAAATGATCCTCGTGATAGCAAAAGGAAAGATAAGCTTATCACGGGTCATCGTATCCTTATAGACATCTATAAGGGAGAGTACGAAATGAGAGGGAAAGTCCATAGTAAGGTCCTCAATGAGGGACAACAAAAAGTGAGCACGAGGCTCAGTAATAGAATTATAGTAAGACAAGGGATGTAGAACAAATGTCATTACCATATTCAGGAACCTTGGACTTTTTGCAAAGCCCGAGCAAAGGGTGTTTTGATAGTCACCCCAAGATGAAGGTGCCTCACAAAAGAGAGACAGAAGTTCATCCTTGGACACAATCCTCAGATGTGGACATCCAAGGTAATCGGGATGCGATTCCCTCGGAACATGTAGTATATTGAAGATAAGCTCTAGAGTAACTACTATACAAGTACCTCAAACAGAAGTAATGAAACAAGGTATGGAATAATCAAAATATTGCATATTGGAGTAAAACTCCTGTATGATCACAGAGAGACAACTCACGAGTATCTCACAAAGAGATTCCCAACCTTACTAGTGTATGACAGTCGATAGAGTAGTATCGGAGAAGTCCAATAAGATAACGTGGCATTTCGAATGAATGCCACGTTTGGAGAAGTTCTAAGAAATCCTGACGAGCTTTCTCATCACAGAATCTAACATGTAAAGGAGTGGAATCAGAAGATGATGCCCCGGAATGAAGAGGGTTCCAAGATGGAGTAGTTTTATGCTTGGGTGCCATATGTAGACTATCCGAGAAAGAGAGAGAAAGAGAGAGAAGCAAAAAAGCACCATCAACAGATTGTACCACAAAGGAAATGAAAAGGTACGTATGAATGAACAATGCATGATCATATAACGTGCAAAGAAAAATGCATCATAGGCCCAGACCAATCCAATCCTACCAGCACACAAGGTTCCAATATAGAAAATACACATCTATAATGCATGAAACATAGTGAGAATGCAAATGTAATGCAATGCATGAGCATATAACAACATTTAAGCAAAATCCAACCCAAAAATTTCACAAAATTCTCATCAATTTTCAAAAACCCCAAAGATTTCACAAAAACCCACCTAGGTCTAAATGTGTGAAATGCATAAAGAATGAGAGATTAGAGATCATACCAGTGAAGAAAGGATCACACTAGGTCGAAATCTATGAGGGTTTGAGGTTTTGAGAGAGAAAAGAGTGTTTGGGAGAGAAAAAAGAAGTTTTCTGTAGAGAGAAATTGAAGAGAAATGAATCTGATTTCGCGTTGGACCTATTTAAGGAAAATGCATCTCGATGGATCAAGGATCTATCGAGATTCTGTCGAGCACTAATAATCAACAGATGAATCTGTCGAGGTGCTGTCGAGAATCTGTCGATGGCAAAATACCTCGATGGATCGAGCTTCTATCGAGAATCTATCAGCCAGACAGAAACTTTCCCGATGGATCGAGAATCTGTCAAGAAGCTATCAAGACAAATTCCAGAAAGCTTCGATGGATTGAAGATGCTATAAGATCTGTCGAGAAAAGAAGTCCAAATGGCTCGATAGATAGCTATCTGTTGAGAGCTGTCGAGATAAATAAAAACAGTTTTTCAAAGAGAAGAAAAACACAGAAATGAATGCAGTCAAGCAAGCTACTCAACCAAAGATCCAATCAACATTTTAAGCTCTTAAAAACATCTCTCAACGAAATAAATGCAAAGCAGATAAGATCCAAACACACACACACACACACACACACTAAACAAGTCTAACCAATTTTATATTTCAAAAATAAATTAAGACAGTTCAGTAAGCACACATTAACACATGTATCAAAAGTAGCAAAGAATTTTGCGTGTTATGTGTGAAAAACATCGCAAGATTGCATAAGTGTCTCATGTTATGATGATTTGAGATATGAGAAAATCAATTTAACTCACACATAATC
This sequence comes from Quercus aquifolioides, assembly GCA_019022515.1. Classification (NCBI taxonomy): domain Eukaryota; kingdom Viridiplantae; phylum Streptophyta; class Magnoliopsida; order Fagales; family Fagaceae; genus Quercus; species Quercus aquifolioides. Next base: position 30,621,383 of record CM032326.1, read on the forward strand.
ATAACTGCTTGATGGGGACTATCACCTTCAAGGTACATCCTATAACTCCCACATCTCCTAGAAACACACTTGCAATCATATATAAAAGCATTTTGATTCTTTTTGCTTTTGTTTTTCTTTGCATATTTTTTCTTTTGAGCATATCATGCATGGGCATATAAGAGAGAGAAGAAATACCTAATTATGTTAAGCTTAATAATCATAATTTTGCTATGCCGAAGCATACAGATGTTTAACATGATTGGTGGGCTTTAGTGGTGAGATGATTATTTATGCATTTCTATTGGGATTTTTTAATCATTCCCGTCAAAAAGAGTGATATGAGTGTTAAGTACAAGAGATTACTTAATCGTACTTATCACAAACACAAGCCACAAAGCTTGCTTACTTAGTTGTGCATTGAGATGCTCATCTAAGCTACAAAAGATACAAAGTTTAGAAAACTTTGTTTCAATGGCTATCCAAGGTACACAAGTACCAATGTACACAAAACACACACTGTTTTTGTATTTTTCTGATTTTTCAATTTTTTTTTTATTTTATGAAAAACAAAATAAAGAAAAAAAAACTGAAAACAAACAAACAAAAACATGTTAAACAATACATAGCACAGAACTAGACTGACTAAAAACGAGAAAGCAAAACACACAAGTAATGCATAACCAAAAAGAGAGGGAGAGAGAGGAAAAAGTGACAAAATCACTTTGCGCCTTTTTCCTTCCACATCTTGGAAGAGCCTTTCCGTTGAGCAAACCTTTGATCCGGCGATGAGGGGGAAGAATTGAAACAGTTCAAGTTTGAAAGGAACATGAGGGCCTTAAGAAGATCTTCAATAGGAGCGAAAAAGGATGGAAACTAATTCTGATTTCCAGATGAGCTCATACCGTTGCTCTGTTGAGTGGCTAACCACTTATAGCAATTAGATCAAGTATGTCTTAAAGCTCCACAATGATGACAGAGATGCTGCTTCTTCTGTTTAGACTTTTGATTACTTCCCTTCTTAGTCCTAGGGTTTTCGGTCTCTTTCTTATCAAGCTTAAGGGGTACTCCTAAGATAGATTTGCCCTTGTCTATGTTCTCACTAGCTAAAACAGTTATACATCATTGTTCTCAGAATTAATATTATTAGTAAGTGAGACAAACATAGTAGTATTAGAAGAAGCAATATTAGGAGAAGAGAAATCATACCCCAAACTGATTCTATCCGAAGTAGATTTCTGAAAGCTAAGCATCTCATCAAGCTTTTCACTGGAAGTCCTCTCCAATTGAGCTCTAACTTGAAACAGCTCCACTTCAAGCTTCTTGGTCTTTTCAGCCAAGAAATTGTTCTCAAACCGTAGTGCTCCAATTGTCTGATTAGCTTCGTCAAACTTTGTGGAAAGCTCTGATAGGCCAAGAATGTATTCACCCCTTAGGTAAATTAACCAATTCATTAGCCAAGTGAATTAATTAAATCAGTTAACATGCAATACACTTGGTAGTATAAACAAATCACTAAATAACTAAATGCAGTGAAAATTAAATTTGACACGGGTGATTCGTTTATAAATGGGGAAAACCACTGAAGAAAAACCCTATCGGATGAATTTAAGGTCACCACTCTCGAGAATCCACTATTATCAAAACAAGCGGTTACAAGTAAAGGAATCCCAGTACCTTATACTAACCTATAGTTGAACCCTTACCCTAATACACAATTAGTTTTGTAATGTAGTGACAATCTCTCCTTTCAATGCACGGCTCTAAGTACGCAACTAACCAATCGATGCACGGATCCCAATACGTGACTAACACACCAACTTGAGAAGGATGTTGGCTGCAAAGTTATTCAGTTCCTCCACGCGATGAAGATCAAGAAGCTCCTTGGTTACAAAACCCTACGGCGTACAAACACAGCAACTTCTTCAAGAGAAAGATGAACTAGGGCAATTTTTGTCTCTGGTCATGATGTGAGTGTAACAGCAATTGCAACAACCTTGCATCAACTGAGACAGCCCTTAAAATAATCCTTATATATGTCTAGGGTTGTGAGAAAAGAAATCCTACATAAATAACTTGGATATGCGTGAAAAACATATTTGAAAATCTGAACTTTGTAATTCTCGATAGATATATCTGTTGAGATATCTATCAAGCTTTAATGAACAGCACTTCTTCACTTGATTCTTGGACAGATTTGCATGGTTTCAATAATTAGACTTGAACTCCTGTTCCTTGAAGTATTAAACACATCCTAAATCTACCCAATTACAAGTAAAGTTCATTTTGTCAATGGATTAGCCAATTCTAAATGAGATATGTTCATAACATGTTCCACATATGTCCTAACAATCTCTTCTCAATCAAGTTCCACATCACTCATCTTCTTGGTGGCCAGCCTATATAGTTTCTCATACTTCTGAGAAACCTTGTACAATTTTTCATAGGCTGTATGGATATCATCTTGATCGTCCATTTTCTCAAACTTAGAGTCCACCAAGTCCTCTTCATCATCTACTATTTCTGAAACCCCATCAATAGGATCAACTGTAGCAGTGAAGGCATTCAATATTCCCCCATCATTATTGTCATCTGATTCATCTTCAGGCTCAATGTCACTCAAGGTAGCAGCGAGGGCCTTGTTTTTCCCAATAGTCTTGAGATAAGTTGGACATTCTTGTTTCATGTATCCAAAACCTTGACATCTGAAGCATTTTGGTCCAAAAGGAACAGTGTACTGACCACCTTCCTTAGCATCCTTCTTTCATCTGTCTTGGTTCATGAACTGAGATGAACTGGACTGCTTATGGTCTTTATCAATCCCAATGCTCTTTGTTCAAGTTTGCCGCTTTGATCTTGGCATCATCCCAATCAGTCGACACTTCCTTTGGCTTAGTCTTGCCAATCTCCACAGCTTGCCACACCTTCTCATCTAAAGACTGCAAGAAAGCTATCATGCATACTTTCTAGTATGCATAGTTAATGCCAACAAATAAAGGAGGTATAATTAAATATTGTCCTCTATCCATGACAAACATGGGTCAATGGATCACATAGCAAAGATTAACCCTAATCAGAGTGTGTTCACTTTGATACCACTTGATAGGCCAAGAATGTATTGACCCCTTTGGTAACTTAATCAATTAATTTAGCCAAGTGAAATTAATTAGATTCAATTACATGCAATGAGCGTGGTAGCACAAACAAATCACCAAATAACTAAATGCAGCGGAAATTATATTTGACACGGGTGATTTGTTTACTAATTGGGAAAACTACTGAGACAAAACCCCACCAGGTGAATTTAAGGTCACCACTCCTGAGAATCCACTGTTATCAAAACAAGCGGTTACAAGTAAAGGAATCCTAGTACCTTATACCAAACTATAGTTAAACCCTTACCCCAATACACAATTGGACTTGTGATGTAGTGAGAATCTCTCCTTTCAATGCACAGCTTCAAGTACATAACTAACCAATCGATGCACGGATCCCAGTACGTAACTAACACACCAACTTAAGAAGGATGTTGGAAGCAAAGTTCTTCAATTCATCCACATGATGAAGATCAAGAAGCTCCTTGGTTACAAAACCCTTGGTGCACAAACGCAACATCTTCTTCAAGAGAAAGATGAACTAGGGCAAATTGTCTCCGGTCACAATTTGAGTGAATAATCACTTTGCATCCAGTTGCATCACATTTGACGACCTTAAAAATAATCTTTATATATGTCTAGGGTTGTGAGAAAAGAAACCCTACACAAATGCACATGGATATGCGTGCAATCAGATCTGGAAATTTAAATTTCGTAATTCTCAATAGATACAGTTGTCGAGATATCTGTCGAGTTTCAAATATTAAATCTCGATAGATACATCTATCGAGCAATCTGTCAAGCTTTAATAAACAACACTTCTTCACTTGATTCTTAGATAGATTTGCATGGCTTCAATACTTAGACTTGAACTCTTGTTCCTTGAAGTATTAAACACATCCTAAATCTACCCAATTACAAGTAAAGTGCGTTTTGTCAAAGGATTAGCCAATTCTATATGACATATGTTCTTAACATGTTCCACATATATCATAACGCTCTTCTCTCAAGTTCATGCATGAAGACGTATGCACCCTATTAGAAATCAACACTCTTTTTTCAAGACAAGAATTTCTCTCTTAATCTCTTTCTCTCCGAAATTCCCTACATTTTTCTAGAGGCCTCTACAAGTTAAACTTCAGTCACAATTTGCCTACTGTTCTAGAACTTGACTTGGGCAAGAAACAAAAATAGGAACCTAGAACCTAGAATCTAAAAGCTTATAGAGTCGAACTGTACAATCAGAAGAAAGAAGAAGCTAGAAGCATTGCTGAAAGAAAGTAATAGAAAATTTAAGGTCGGTAGCTTAACAGTCTAAAATCATGTATAAATAGGAACCATGGGGTTCCCACTTGTTGTGTGTGAAATAAACATAAGTCAAGAAACTCTTCCTAGTGAGTGAGTGCATTAAACAAAAAGCTAGTGTGTGGAGTCAAAGGAAGGTGTCGTGTGTGCATTAGTGTCATAATGTATGCTATGTTGCATGGACACACCTATTTTGGCCAAGTACTACTGTCCAACATGCGTCAGACACAAGTACTAGTAAGACACTTCCCAAATCCGTGCCCAGTGTGTACCCAAATTTTTTTTTTAAATCTGGGTACGGCTTGGACACGGTTGCAACACACTAGTACGTCCCAGACATGGAAGATCTTAAAATAAATAAATAAATAAAAGCAATATTTTGACAACTAGACAAACCACTCACCATTGATCCTGGTTTGAGCATAACAATTGACTAAAAGCCCTAAAAGACATCTGCCTCTCAGTTCTTCCTTCTCTCGATCCGAAGCCCATCGGCCTCTCTTTGCTCTGTTCTTGCCTTGTCCATGTTGAGCGAGTCACTCCGTCGTAGATCGGTGACAAAAGAACCCCCGCCGGCAACCCCAACGCTCCCTCTCTCCCTGTCACACCCCAAACCCAAAAGGGTCTAAAGCATGAGAAATACATCCCAAAGATACTCGTAAATTTTTCCTTTTTGACAATTCAATTCAAACAATTCATACTAAGTACCAACATCAAGAATTTTCATAATAATTTTATTAAAGATACTCCAAATGTAAGTCAGAGCTCTATATGCAATAATTACAGGAACCATTGACCACAAAAGAATGGAGGTCTGAATAAAATATAATTACACATCATCAGCTTGTCCCATCAATGGGAATAAAGTCATCACCACTACTATTAGATACAAAAGAATGAGTCAAGCTTCCATCATCTAAAGATCACCATCACAAAAGTCCAGCCTCCATCACTAGTTAGTCTAACTATTGCTAGCCACAAAAGCCTGTCTCAAAATGATCATTGCCTACTCTAAAAAATTTTGTGAAAGAATGGGATGAGACAGGGCCTAGAAAGTAGCATAATTAATAGGGGTAGGGGAAATGCAAGTTTCATGATGATGAATAGTTTACAAAGCATGTTATAATTTGGGAATTTCCAAATAAATTCTGCAAAACCATTTCCAAAAATAGTATGACAAGAATGATTAAAATGATACGGCACAAAACTTCTCAAAATGCTTGCATGAAACTACATACTATATTTTGTGAGCAATAACAATACAATTCCAAACCCAAGGCCACATGACAATGTCGTCACAAAGACGAAACTAATCTGCCATCACAAAGATGGAACTCATCGCCGTCACAAAGACGGAACTCAATAACCATCATAAAGACGGGTGCTAAGATACCAATGTCACACAGACTATAGTATCTAGCTAGATAATCACCGGGTAATCACATGTCACAGCATATGGGTAGAACATAAAGAGCTCACAAATTACATTTAATTCAAAATAAGTAATTCACTTCCAGGTAGTTTCATAAAATATATGAATACCCAAGGTATTCACAAGGTTCTCAAAACCTTCAACTCATTTCTTATCAAAAATATTTTGTATTAACTTCCCAAATAACATAGGTCAAGATAAAGAATGTTTATATTTTCCAAATAATGCAATAAATCCATAAAATCAATTCTCAAGAATTTAATCAAAGATGCTAGTCTTTTCCATGCTAACAAATCATGCATTTCCCCATTTGCAATAAGAAATATGATGCACTTTCATATATAACCATATATAATAGGGTCACAACACAACACATTTTAGAAAAACATAGTTCCACAATTAATTTTCCAAAATGTGTTTGACCCAAATAAAATGTTTATGCAACATGGTTATTTTCCAAAAATCCCATTAAAAAACTACTTATCTCGCAACCCGTAAAAGCCTAATTTTCCAAGCTCCAAATGAGATTAGCTAGAACCTAAACAATACCAAGCAAACCTATCACAATAAGCATAAAGCTTTACATTGCATCTAGCTATGAATTAGAGATTGCTAACTAAGCAATTAATTAGGCAAGCCTAGTATATAACCTCACAAATAATGTATTTCACTTCCAAAGTTTCTTAACAAATTAATTTACAAGGCATAGACTCTCATTATACTTATAAATCATTCAAGGTATTGTCTCTAACATCAAAACCTCAACACTTTATGAGTAGTTCCCACAAGATTTATATAATATCATCAAGGGACCCATGACACCAAAATCATAATATTCTCCAAGACAAAAATTAGAATCTTTAATGTAAAGTTATGATTTCCAACTAGCCTTTGTTAGCTTTAATTCCGTGCCAAATTTGGTTGTAATTCAGTTAATCATTTCCCTATATTTATGTGGTTATAATTGTAAAGGATGAGTGTGAGAGATTGGTGAAGAATCATGCATGCAATGAAGAGCAATGCAGTTTTGCGACTAGCTCGCGAGAAGCTCACGAGTAAAGGAACTCGCAAAAAGGCCACGTGTGAAGCACATGACTAGAAGCTGAAGAGTCATGACAGCCTGTCATTTCACAAGTACTTCACGAGAAAGGCCATCTCGCGAGGTACCTTTGAAACTCTCTATTTGGCAAAAATGAAAAGTGTTTTCCTAAATTCTTTACACACACTATATATACCCTCATTACCCACGAAATTGTAAGGAGTCCTTTTCAAAGAGAAAACCCTAGCAAAACACTTGAGAGATAGAGATTGTCATACCTACAATTATCTACACAAATTCGCTTGGTTTTCCTTTACTCATACCTCTCCATCTATACATCCTTGAGAGGTTCTTAACCCAAACACTTACCTCACCCATTCTGAGTGTTGATAGAAGTTTTGGTGCCTTTGGGAAGCATTGGAAGAAGTCATTGAGTGGCGGATGCAATTGGGCGGAATTGCAGGAATTGGAAAGCTAGTAAAGACAAGACTCCGAGAAGTCCGTTGGTAGCAAGAGCTTGGAAGGCTTAAGTACATTGGGTAGATTAGGCTTGGAGGGTCTTTTTGATATTCGTGTACTCTAACTTATTCACTAGTGGATCGATTTCGACTTGGAGGATCGCAGAGAAGTTTTTTGCCGAGTACTTTGGTTTCCTCTTCGATAACATGTCTCGGTGTTATCTTGTGTTTGCATCTTTCTTCCCTACTCTTTAAGCTTTACATTTATTGCTCATTGTACTTGCTTATGGCTTAGAGTAGTGTTACCGGTTTATTGCGTGTGTTTTACTCTTGTTTCGCCCTTAGATAAGTTAGAGTAAAAGCAATTAAGTCATAATTTAAAATTGGGGGTCTAAAAAACTATTAGTGTTTTCACACTAATTGAACTTTCATTTAACTAGCTTCAAATAATCAATAAAAATTATATTCACCATCTATTTCACATTAAAAAGCCAAAACCACCAAATCTTCACCACTTAGATAACCACCATTGTAAAAAATATAAACCCACTCATCAAATAATTCCACCAACACAAAACTCATACATATAAACACATGAATATCACTTTCAAAGCTCATAAATTACATGGGTATCATTATCAAAGCTTAGATAAAAAAAGCCTCTAGCAAAAGCATATAAACCCACCCAAAAAATTAGAAAATTCTACCTCAAATAAAAGATGTGAAGATGCAAGGGTTCCTAAGAAGTTTTTCCGGTGATCTTGCCGGAAAAATGATGGTGGAGATCATGATGTGGGGAGTGGGGTATCGATGGTAGAGTAAGAGGGAGAAAGAGGGAAAATGTGAAATGAAATGAAAAGAGAACCAAATGAGATAGAGGGATGGACCAGCCAAGAGGGAGGGAGATATCATGAGATCGTGTGGTGAGGAATAGTTGGGGTAGGTGGGGGGTCACGTGGGCCTAAAAAATCTGACCACCTTTTTTTTCTTTTTTCTTTTTCCTTTTTTAAAGGGTTGTGGCGTTACACTCCCCCTCCGTCATAGAAAGAAGTTTCTCTCTCCTTCAAGTTTCATCTTCTCTCTCTTTTGGTCTTTCTTTCTCAGTTCTTTTCTCTCTCTCTCTCTCTCTCTCTCTCTCTCTTTTTGGTTGGATTTTATCGTTCCTACAATTTAGCCTTACACGTTTTCTTTTATTTAGCCTTCTATAATTTCTTTTACAGGTTTAGTAATTTAACTATTTGTTTTGTTGACAATGTTGTTTAGTAATTGACTATTTCTAATGGGTTTAGTAAATGACTAATTGTTTTGTTGTTTAGTATTTGCTATTTTATGAGTGACATTATACTTCTTTGCTATTCTTAGTTAATTTAAATTCTAAAAAAAATATAAATTATGTTTAAAAAATTTTTAAAATATACCAAATATAAATATTAATTAAGTAATTAATCAATGTACCTTAAACGTGTCGTATCCTTATTTTTCAAAAATTGATGTACTCCTATACCCGTATCGTACCAATACCCGTGTCGATGTCCGTGCAACCTTGAATGTATATAAGTCAAGCGTTAGTGCTTGTAAGAACACTAGTATTGGTGGTGCTAAAAATTTATATTGCTATTTTTAGCACTACCAAATACCAAAATGTGGCTACATTAGTAGAGCTAAAGCCATATTTTTTGGCTTCATAGTTACAGTGCATAGCTACTTTTGGCTGTGCACGGTAGCTCATATGTAAATATATATATATAATATTAAATGTTGTGTTCACATTGCTTTTTAATAATTTAAAAAAAAAAAAAATCTCTTTTTCTCTTTACTTTCTCTTTCTCCGTTTTGCCTCTCTCTACTTCGTTTGTCCTATGCATTTCCCCTCTCTCTGCCTTCACACTACTTTAATAATATAAAATCTCTTTTATATTATTTTAATCAAATAGCTAAAAATATAAATCCATTGATATTGAGGCCTCGCTTGAAAGGAGAGAATGGAATGGAATAGAAATGAATGAAAAGAATCATTTTAGAATATTCTTCCATTCCCTTGTTTTGGAGTTTTAATGGAGGGAATGGAAAGTCCATTTCCTTGTTTGGGAGTTTAAGTGGGAGGGAATGGAATGGGTAAGAGGGAACACTCATTCCTCTCTATTCCCTTAAAACCTCAAAATTTCATTTCCCCTGAAATTGGGAGGAATGGAAGGGAATGGAATTAGATTTAATGATTTTTTTTTACTAAAACTCCCAAAATACCCCTATATATTCAACTATTTATTTTAAAATAAGAATCTAATAGTAATATTGTCATAAAATGATTTCATTCCATTCCCTCCATACTGCTCTCAAACAAGATTACTTACATTCCTTTCATTTTCATTCTTTTCCATTCCTTTGTTTTAAAACATCCAATCAAGGTTACTTAATTCCATTCCATTCCATTCTTTTCCCTTACTTAAATACATTCCATTCCATTCCATTCTTTTCTATTCCCTTATGATCATTCCATTCCCTTCCCTTATGAACTCCCAAGCGGAGCCTGAGGCCTCGTTTGGGAGGAGAGAATAGAATGGAATGGAAATGAATGAAAAGAATAATTTTAGAATATTCTTTCATTCCCTTGTTTAAGAGTTTTAATAGAGGGAATGGAAAGTACATTTCCTTGTTTGGGAGTTTAAGTAGGAGGGAATGGAATGGGTAAGAGGGAACACTCATTCCTCTCTATTCCCTTAAAACCTCAAATTTTCATTCCCCCCGAAATTGGGAGGAATGGGAGAGAATGAAATTAGATTTAATGAATTTTTTACTAAAACTCTTAAAATACCCCTATATATTCAACCATTTATTTTCAAATAGGGGTCTAATAGTAATATTGTCATAAAATGATTCCATTCCATTCTCTCTATGTTACTCCCAAACAAGATTACTTACATTTCATTCATTTCCATTCTATTTATTTTAAAACATCCAATCAAGGTTACTTAATTTCATTCTATTTCATTCTTTTCCATTCTTTTTCCTTACTTAAATACATTTCATTCCATTCCATTCCTTTCCATTCTCTTATAACCATTCCATTCCATTCCCTTATGAACTCCCAAACGAAGCCTGAGTGTAATTGTAAAGTGTGAAGATAAAATAAATAAACTAGCTTTTTGTAAAGTTATATTGCTAAATTTATGGCTCCTCCAACGCGGGTGCTCTAAAGTATTGTAATTTAAAGAGTTTAGTTTTCAATAAAAGTGCTTTGTTCACGTGTTTATAATCTGGTATCAGAGCTTCAGCTACTTCAACACACCCCTACATTGGACAAACTCATACCGCTCATTGTACTCCCATTCCACCATAATGGTCCATTGATGGGTCTATTAATTAATTGTCTGTTTGAATACAACTTATTTTGCTAAAAATTGAAAACACTATAGCAAAATAATTTTTAAATGTGTGAATAGTGGCGTGAGACCTATTTTTAATGAAAAAGTTGCTGAAAAGTGAAGTTTGTGAGTCCCGTAAATAGTGCACGGAACCTACTGATGTGCACTGTATATGGCAGAAAGGTCAACAACTGCAGTTGAAAAAAAAAAAATTAAAAAAAAAAAGGGAAACGTGAGAGACAAAACGCAAACGCGCAATAAGTTGGATCCAAACACTCACTAAATCAGACAGTAAAATAAGGGCTCCAAATTGCAGTGTTCTTGAACTAGCCCCCCCTGCTCAGTTGGGATCTTTGTTGATCGTGGCAGTTTAAGCCACTCAACGGTTTCATCAGAGGCATCCTACTCTATTGCTGTGATCTTCACAGGAGGTAATGATGATAGAGAGGCATTGATGTTTGCCAAACGCATGGCCAATGACCCAAACATCAGCCTGACTGTAATTCGCTTTGTTGACTCTGGCGGCAATGAAGTTGTTAGCAGCTGGGACAAAATGATCGACTCTGAGATATTGAAGGATGTGAAGCTTAACAATGTGGGTGATGCATATGTGATATACATTGAGCAGTTGGTGAAAGATGGGCCTCAGACGGCATTGATTGTTCGGTCTATGGTGGACGAGTATGATCTTATTATAGTAGGTAGAAGGCATAACATAGTGTCACCTCAGACATCAGGGCTTGCAGAATGGAATGAATTCCCAGAGTTGGGGATAATTGGAGACTTGCTCGCCTCATCAGATATCAGTAGCAGAACTTCTGTTTTTGTGGTGCAACAACAAAAACAAAGGATTGCTATTGGACGAAGAAATTAACTAGGGGATCTTAATTCTCATCTTTTTTTTTTCTTTTTTTTTTTCCTTCATAAATATAAAATATAAATCCATGCATCTTCTCATGGTGCAAGTGTACAATTATAGGCGAGGGTGATACGTAGTTTGTTGTTAGGATTTTATGGTAGTTGTTTGTGGGATCTGATATAAATTAATGGGGTTAAAAGGACTTGTAATGGTATTGGGGTATGAATAGGGCTCCTCTTGTGAAGCCTATTATTATTGTTTAAATAACAAATTTTGAAGCATAGTGCTCAATTTTCATAATAAAAAGAGTTTTAATAATGGGTGTCCTTAGGGAAATTGTAGGGACTCAATTTAGAAAGGCCCTAACAATACATTTCTAGAGAGTGGGATGAAGAATTAGGCCCTAACAGACTAACAACAGTGCACAAGGTACTTTTCACCATTGAAGGGGAATGAACCCAACTTATTCCTAAGGGTAGCTCCTCGGCGCTTGTCCGAGGAGGTTCCTTCTCCCTTTTTTCCTTTCTTCCCCCCCCCCCCCCCCCCAACTGCTTTGCTCGCCCTTCTTATATAGTCCTCTTCCTCCTATCTCTTTCTTCCATTTGTTGATCATCCACTTGCCTTCCCTCTGACCGTCCGTCCCATCAGAGGCCTTATCAGTACTCGAGTGGTTCACAATGACCAATGTTACCCTGTCCAGGGGTTACATCCTCATTAATGCGGCCAGGGGGTTAGATGAGTGCATTTAGTGTGGAGGTGACAACCTGTTCTGGGCCTGTTCCCCCACCTGGAATCAGCCTCGGTACGCCGAGGACAGGGATGTCCTCGGCGTGGATCCAAAAAAGTATAGGTCTTCATACACCATCCTCGGACGATCATCCTTCCTCGGCATGGGCCTTGGGCCAAATGCAAGATGGGCCGAGGCTACCAGGCCCACGGGCCCCACAATAGCCCCTCAAAATCCTGCTGCCCGTTCCCTCGGACAGGGAGGAGGGTTTTGATACCCACGGGCCCTCTAGATGATTCACCCCACCTCGGCCCACGTCAGGGCTGGTGACTTTTCGCCTGCCCAATGTACGTTTTGGCGTTTCGAGACTCAGTGTGCGCCCGCATTAACTTTTGGGCGGCTCCACGTTTCCCACTTCCAACGGTGTGATGGTAATCGTTCGGTGGGGACTTCTTGCTTTTATGGGCGGGAGGTTACGCTTGGTGAACTTAAATTGGGGATATAAATACTTGTTTGAACCGCTTGGCTTCCTTATTTGCACGCTCACGAACTTTTGGTGCATATACCTTGAATCTGGTTCAACTCCCACACTGCCCGAGGAGGATCTCCACATTTCTGTAAGTCTTCTTCTCTCAGTAGCACAAAATTTTCTTTGATTCTACTCTTTCTTTCCTTCTTTCGGATCCTTTAGTCGTTGCTAGGAATGGGTAAGTTTAAGAAGTTGGTTGAGTCCGACGAGATGATGAAGAAATTCGTTGCTGATTATGGGATACCCAGTAATGTGAGTTTGAGGTATTGTGAGGAAGGGGAGTGGTATATTAAGAGAAACGAGGGTGAAGTTGTGATCCCCATAGTCGCCTTCGTAGAGGGAGGGATGAGAATCCCTATGAGGCCAGTGACGAGCGGATACCTTAGGCATTTTCGGCTGGCCCCTACCCAGTGCGTCATTAATGTATTTAGGATATTAGGGTGTGTAGGCGCCTTGAATGAGAAGATGGGGTTGAAATTGACTCACCATGACGTAAACTGGTGCTACAACCTTCAGCACTTGAGGGGTAAGACGTACTATATGAAGACGAGGGACGATAGGGTCCGACTTATCCAGTGCCTTCCCGATTCTAATAAGGGGCTGACTCAAGATTTCATCATTGTGTCCGGGAAATGGCACGACGGTCTCCACTGCCCGACAGTAGAGGGAGAGCCAGGTAGGGTACTCGAAAATAAGAGGCGGTCCAGATTCTCGTATTTTTTCTCTGCTGCGTATCTGTTTTGATTGATTGATCACAGGAGCTTTGTTTCTGTTTCTGCAGATCCACACGCCTTCGCGCGTCATTTCCACCTGGTCAACAAGGAGGATTTGGAAGCCGTTCTTAGGGCGGAACTCTTTTTGAACGAGGCTGATAACCAGGTTAGAGCCGCCCACCAGATCCTCGGATGCGACCCAGCCCAGAAGTCGTTCTCGGTCCCAAAGCACGTTATTAGGGCTCGTGATCCTCGGCTTAGGCAAATCACCATGGTGGAGGACAGTTTTGCGTTTTCTGAATGATCTTATATTCCGGAGGGCATTTCGTTGGCAGGCTCTCCCTCATCCCATCAAGCAACAGAGACCGAGGAAGGGAAACCTAAGAAGACAGGGGAGGTGATCGAACTGAGCTCGTCTGAGGACGAATTTAGTGTGTTCAACCTAGCTGATCAATCTGAGGATCCCTCTGGTGATCTGGGGGACCCCTATTTTTCTGAAGCCGATCTTCAGTCCCCAAGGGTTGGTATTCAGGCCGAGATGGGTTTAAAGAGACAGCCCCAAACCAGCCTTCTTGACCTGCTTGAGGGCAACTCCAAGAAGGGTGTGCCAAGAGAGTCACAGCCCAAGCCCCCATCACCTCTGCCCCAGCCTTTGTCTATGCGCACCAGGTCGTCCTCTATCCCTCCAGTCTCAGACCCTCAATCCGAGTCTTCCGACCCAAAAAGGAAGAGATCTTCTAAGGGCAATGACCCAATGGATGGGGGCGAATCCCATTCTTCGCCAGAGGAAGGTGGAATCCACTGGCCATCCAAACAACCGAGGCTCGGTGGTCAACGTAAAGGAAAGGAGATCGCCCAGCAATTCGAGGCCCAGGCCTGGCTACCCGCTGCCATGCTCCATGGTCAACCCTTGACAGATGACGCAACGATTCGGGAATCCCGGGGAGGCGAGGGGGCTCTCGTAGCCGACGTCCTGGATAAGTCTCTTCTCCTTCCCGCCGACATGGCTGAGCTTAGGAGCATGAGTGGGCCAGAGGTTGCCCTTAACCTTAAGAGATATCTGGGCATGGTGGGTCCCCTGGTACTTGTTTATTCTACTTGAATTTTGTTGCTTAGCACCTTCCCTTCTCTTTACGGCGTACCTGTTTTTGTTGGCAGGCTGTCCAGGCCCTTTTCAGGCTAGATGAGGAGGTCGATGGCCAGAGTAACGCTTTAGCGCAGGAGCGTGACAAATTCTTGAAAGCTGCAAGTACCCTTAAGAGATCTGAGGCAGATCTAAAAAAGGCGATCGAAAATATGGAGGAGATGACAAAGGCCAGAGATAACACGGCCTCTGATTTAGCCGCAGCTACAAAGCAGGCCGAGGATCATATGAAGCGACTGCAAGAGGTTGAGGGCCGACTGCGATCCGCTGAAGAGAACGCCGCCGACTTGAAGAAAAAGCTGACCGAGGCGATTTGGACGAAGGGTGTTGCCGAATATGCCAGGGATAAGGCCATGAGGGCCAAAGAAGAGGCTGTGTTTGCAAAAACTGACGCTGAGCGTTCCTTAGAACAAGCGGAAGAGGAGGCTTTTGCCGAAGGGGTGGCTAAGACTGAAGCTACCTTCAAAGACTAAATCCCTAAAGTATGCAGGCGCTTTTGCTCCCAGACCTGGGCCGAAGCGCTCAACCAAACGGGAGTTGATGCCTCGTCTGACCTTAGAAGGGCAGAAAGAGTATATTACCCCCCGGTTATACGCGAGGTTATCCCCATTACCTCCGAGGAGGAGACTACATTACCGGTGGCAGGTGAAAGTCAGACCAAAGCAGCCGAGGACACTCATTTAGCTGACAGACCTATTGAGGAGGCTGGACCCCATAGAGCGTTGGAGGGGACTAGGACCGAGGGTCAAGAAGTGCCTCAAGATGTGGTGAGGCTTCCTGCTAACTTCCCAGCCACACCCACGGTTCCCTTGATTTCTCCTACTGTGGAAGGGTCCTCTAAAGTAGCCCCTCCGAGACAAGTTCCCTAGGTGTTGGTTGAAGCCTTTTGACAAGCCCCTCAAGACAATTTGCCTACTGAGTTGGGGGGAAATGGCAAATGGCATAAGACATTGTTATTTGCTTTCTTTTTCATTTCATTTTGCTTCTTGCCTTGAGGGCATTGTAATGAAACTATACACTTTCTATTTGAAATGACTATTCAATATTTTGTTTCTAGTTATTGATGCTTCCTTTTACCTGCCGTACTCTAATATTTTGCTCAATACCTTGGTTTTGTTCTGGACTTAGTCTCATGAGACCATCAGCTATCCTTCAGGCATGAATCCGAGGATCGTATCACAATTCGGTCCTAGCTAACGCTTTGGTTCTTCTGCAAATAGTTAGTTTAACCCTTCGGCTCTTCTGTAAGTAGCTAGTTTCTCCATAGGTTTGAGTCCTTAGACCATGCAATACCTTGGTTCTGTCTAACACTTCTATTCTTCTGCAAGTATCTAGTTTCCCCATAGGTTTGAGTCCTTGGACCATGCAATACCTTGGTTCTGTCTAGTACCCAGGTATAGTTGTGTGGTTAGTTTTCCCATAGGCTTGAGTCCGAGGACCATGCAATGCCTTGGTTCTGTCTAACACTTCTATTCTTCTGTAAGTATCTAGTTTCCCCATAGGTTTGAGTCCTTGGACCATGCAATACCTTGGTTCTGTCTAGTACCCAGGTATAGTTGTGTGGTTAGTTTTCCCATAGGCTTAAGTCCGAGGACCATGCAATGCCTTGGTTCTGTCTAACACTTCTATTCTTCTGTAAGTATCTAGTTTCCCCATAGGTTTGAGTCCTTGGACCATGCAATACCTTGGTTCTGTCTAGTACCCAGGTATAGCTGTGTGGTTAGTTTTCCCATAGGCTTGAGTCCGAGGACCATGCAATGCCTTGGTTCTGTCTAACACTTCTATTCTTCTGTAAGTATCTAGTTTCCCCATAGGTTTGAGTCCTTGGACCATGCAATACCTTGGTTCTGTCTAGTACCCAGGTATAGCTGTGTGGTTACTTTTCCCATAGGCTTGAGTCTGAGGACCATGCAATGCCTTGGTTCTGTCTAACACTTCCATTCTTCTGTAAGTATCTAGTTTCCCCATAGGTTTGAGTCCTTGGACCATGCAATACCTTGGTTTTGTCTAGTACCCAGGTATAGCTGTGTGGTTAGTTTTCCCATAGGCTTGAGTCCGAGGACCATGCAATGCCTTGGTTCTGTCTAACACTTCTATTCTTCTGTAAGTATCTAGTTTCCCCATAGGTTTGAGTCCTTGGACCATGCAATACCTTGGTTCTGTCTAGTACCCAAGTATAGCTGTGTGGTTAGTTTTCCCGTAGGCTTGAGTCCGAGGACCATGCAATGCCTTAGTTCTGTCTAACACTTCCATTCTTCTGTAAGTATCTAGTTTCCCCATAGGTTTAAGTCCTTGAACCATGCAATACCTTGGTTCTGTCTAGTACCCAGGTATAGCTGTGTGGTTAGTTTTCCCATAGGCTTGAGTCTGAGGACCATGCAATGCCTTGGTTCTGTCTAACACTTCTATTCTTCTGTAAGTATCTAGTTTCCCCATAGGTTTGAGTCCTTGGACCATGCAATACCTTGGTTTTGTCTAGTACCCAGGTATAGCTGTGTGGTTAGTTTTCCCATAGGCTTGAGTCCGAGGACCATGCAATGCCTTGGTTCTGTCTAACACTTCCATTCTTCTGTAAGTATCTAGTTTCCCCATAGATTTGAGTCCTTGGACCATGCAATACCTTGGTTCGGCGCAGGAAATATCATTTTCAGCGTGATAATAGCCTCGGCCCTGCTTTGTCGGACGTGTTTCATCCTGCGGACTGGGCCCTTGACTCCGCGGTGCCCTGGGCAAGAATGGCTTAGAATCCTAACCCTACGCGTGTCGATAACCCCGCCTTCAGTTTCAAGTTTCTGCCCTCTTCAATTACGAGGCGCCTCCTGACTGTTCGCGTTCCTTACTTGACGTTTCGACACGCGAGGCGCACTCCCATTAATATCCTCGTGGATTGATACAGATCGAACGGTTGACAACCGCCTTGAAATATGGTCAGAATTAATGTCACCGAAAATCCTTCTCTCGAATCCAGTGTAGATCATTTCTCACCAATCTCCCCCTCTATAAAAGGCTATACAGGGGGAAATGCCCTTCTATGCTCCACGAATCCTCTAACAAAGCAAGAAACATGTCCCATCAACCTTCAAAGCCCCCTCAATAACCTTACCAGAATTGTGATAAGAGTTTGGAGAAATGGGACGGCCTTGGATGGGAGTAAGGCCATACAGGTTGAAGGTCCTCTTCCCTCGACCGAGAACCGTTGTGGATATGGCCCGCGCCAGACCTCCGACGCGGCAAAGTTTGAGCGTCATCCTGATGGTGCCGTGTGTAGCGGCCAAGAGGGAGGTCCCTGAAGTACATAACGCCCTTCTCCGGGGTGCGCTTACGTCGGTGGAGCTATACAAGATTACGTCATGTCTGGTGCCCGAGTGTTGCCGTCTCCAACGGTCAACCACCGTGGGGCTGAAAGAGAATCAAGGGAACATCATGGGGAAAAGCCATCAGGCGCCCTTGCATCTACTCCTCTCTTCGTGCCAGCACCACCGCACCAGCGCGGGAGTTATTGGTAGCCTTGAAACAGGCCGGCCTTAGCCCCCTTCCCCTTAGTTAGCTTTAAAACAGGCCCATCTGGGCCTCTGTTTGTAGAATTGGCTTTAAAACAAGCTTGTCTGAGCCTCTGTTTGTATCTTGTACGATTTCTTTTCATTTAATAAAATACTGCGATGTTTCTTTCTTTTTGAATCTTCTCCTTTTCTGCAATGGTTTTTTTTTTTTTTGTGACGCATCGTTGTCAACCTTCCGTAAACTAGCTATTTAGGAACGATCGTCCGTTGCGCCTGCTATTGCACTAATCCTCCCCACAGACGGCGCCAATTGTAGGGACTCAATTTAGAAAGGTCCTAACAATACATTTCTAGAGAGTGAGATGAAGAATTAGGCCCTAACAGACTAACAACAGTGCACAAGGTACTCTTCACCATTGAAGGGGAATGAACCCAACTTATTCTTAAGGGTAGCTCCTCGGCGCTTGTCCGAGGAGGTTCCTTCTCCCTTTTTTCCTTCCCTTTCCCCCCCCCCCCCCCAACTGCTTTGCTCACTCCTCTTATATAGTCCTCTTCCTCCTATCTCTTTCTTCCATTTGTTGATCATCCACTTGCCTTCCCTCTGACCGTCCGTCCCATCAGAGGCCTTATCAGTACTCGAGTGGTTCACAATGACCAATGTTACCCTGTCCAGGGGTTACATCCCCATTAATGCGGCCAGGGGGTTAGATGAGTGCATTTAGTGTGGAGGTGACAACCTGTTCTGGGCCTATTCCCCCACCTGGAATCAACCTCGGTACGCCGAGGACAGGGATGTCCTCGGCGTGGATCCAAAAAAGCATAGGTCTTCATACACCATCCTCGGACGATCATCCTTCCTCGGCATGGGCCTTGGGCCAAATGCAAGATGGGCCGAGGCTACCAGGCCCACGGGCCCCACAGAAATTATTAATAACATTTTTTAGAAAATTTTTTACACTACTTTTTTGAGAAATAGGAAAAATTATGAAAAAAATTAAATACTTTTTTGCCATAAAAAATTCTAAAAATATATCCTAAATCAATGCCCTATTTCATTTAACTATTACCATAATAATAAAATATATATATATATATATATGTGTGTGCACAAAAATATCATATTTGCAAATTGCAAATACCTACTCCTTGAAACAGCAAATGAATGATTGATTGGTAGCCGTAATTTGTAGAAGAGCAAGACTTAGGTACAGTACTTAGGTGTTGTTCTTTAGGTTCCCCTTTTAAGATTCTGCCACGTGGATTTTCTCTCATGGGAAGGAAGTGTATTTTTTAGTTAAGTAGCCACATGGCTGAATCTTAAGAGGGGAACCTAAGGAACAGCACCTAAGGTATTGTACCTAAGTTTTGTCCTTTGTAGAATACAAGGTGGAACGCTGGGAGTTAAATTAGGTGTTTGACCATCCCACACCATTCATGTGCATGTCTATTAATTCTCTTCTCCAATTCTTCACTTTCATCTCAACCCTGCATGATATATTGACTTGATACATACTTTCTCTCTCTCTCTCTCTCTTAATTTTGTTCTTCCAGTGAGGCGTTGAAGCATAACTTCTGTGAGTTTGGAACATGATGCAGGATATTTCGCGGAATGCCACCTGGGCCTGCCTTCCATACAAAGATGTAACAAGTAAAGGTGTCTTTTTTGGAGATAATCCGTTTGATTTCACAGTTCCAGTCCTTTACACACAGCTATCCACGGCCGCCTTGGTCGCTGCCTCCTTACAATTTATTCTTACCCCACTAGGTGAAAGTGCTTTTATTTCACAAATGTTGGTAAGCTTTTCATTCCTGCTAATGTAATTCAACACAGTACCTGATTTCAATTCTCCCTCAATTAAAAAAGAAGGAAATATAAACATATAAATAATGATACTTAACAGTGAATCCCAACCCTTTTCCATGTACATCAATGTGTGTGTCTATATATATATATATATATATATATGTGCAATGTAATATTCATATTATCCTTTCCACGTTATTCAATCATAACGAGATATATGGCCTTTTGAGAAAAATGAAATTATAAACAGGAAAAATAAACTAATTAATTTCTGCATTTTATTTTATCTCATTCTTTTTTGGTTTTGAATGTGATCAGACAGGTATTGTACTGGGACCTTCGATTCTGGGAAAAGACAAAGTCTTAACTGATACAATCTACCCCGGAAGAAGTATGTATATAATTAAAACAATCGGGGCCTTCGCATCCATGCTCTTCATGTTCATCGTTGGAGTTAAAATGGATTTGAGTATGGTAACAAAATCAGGAAAAAAGGCACTAGTTATTGGCTTATGTGCTTTCTTTTTGCCACTAATCCTAAGCACAACCTTGGCTTACAATTTAAAGCGTAAGGTTACCCTGGAGCCGAAGTTATATGCGAGCCTAATTGAAATTGCTGTATTTCAATCCTCAAGTTCCTTCCATGTCATTGCATGCCTTTTAACCGATTTAAATCTTCTCAATTCAGAGCTTGGCCGATTGGCTATTTCTTCTTCCATGGTTAGTGGGTTATGCTCTTGGATTTGGTTATTGGTGATATTCATGGTGAGGCAAAACATAGTAATAACCAAGAAAAATACTTTCCCACTTGCAGCATTAAGTGTAGCCGGCATGCTGCTGATCATAATATGCATCATGAGGCCCATCTTATTATGGATGATTAGACAAACAACTAAAAGAAAACAACTCAAAGAGAGTTACATGATTTCCATCTTTCTCATGATATTGACGTGTTCCCTCCTTGGTGATATCGCTGGGCTACATTTCATTTTGGGGCCTATGATTTTAGGCTTGACTGTACCAGATGGTTGGCCATTAGGATCAGCAATAGTCGATAAGCTTGAATCCTACGTTTCGTTAATTCTCTTGCCAACCTATTATGTGCTCAGCTGCGGGAGCTTAGATATTTTTTCGTTAAATTTGAAGACTACTGGAATTGTAGAGTTGTTGGCTTTATCTAGCTTTCTGGGGAAGGTCATCGGAACCATGTTGCCTTCGCTCTATTGCAAAATGCCCATCATGGACTCGCTCTGTTTAGGCCTCATCATGAGCAACCAAGGCATTACTGATATTATAAATTTACAAATCGGGATTGTCCTCTTTGTAAGAACAACAACTCGTTTATTCATGCTTCTCATGCTGCTACATATATATTTAGTGGCATTCTGCAAAAAGAACTAGGAATTGGTTTCATTTCCCAAAAACCATCTATTTTGCATTCAAAAAAGGAAAGAAAGCTGAAAAAAATTGCAATGAAATACTTGAGCAAGGAATTAATGAGTGTATGTTTGAATGCAGAATTTTTCTGAGAGCTTATTTGCTTATTTATTAAAAATATATAGTTTCTTATTTGTTTATTTATTGAAAATTAATTATAGTTGTACCCAAAAAAACGAGGTTTTAAAAAGACGTAGATGGGCAAATAAGCCAAAAGTCTCCAAAAAAAAAAAAGTTGTATTCAAATGCACACTGAAATCAATTAACTGAAACATTTTTGTTTTCTTTCCCACGTTCTTTCCAAAATCCCAATTGCATCTTTAATATTAATTTTCCCACCAAATCGTGTTAACATGACGGCATTCCTGCTTTTGCCTTGCAGGTTATTGACATCGAATTATATAATGCAATTACTGTAACCTTCATTTTGATGACGGGAATCATCGCTCCCATAGTGAAAATACTCTACAATCCATCCAAGAGATACATGAGCTTCAGAAGGAGGAGGACTATCCAGCATACAATGCCTAATGAAGAGCTCCGTTTGTTGGCCTGCATTTTCCATCAAAACAGTACTCCTTCCCTCATCAATCTTCTCGAAGTCTCCAATCCAATGACCAAAAGTCCCATCGGCTTTTATGCTATCCATCTCATGGAGCTACAAGGCAGATCAGCTCCAATTCTCGTGGCGCATCAACAAGGAAAAAGGAGTTCTATTCATACCAATCATTCTGAACACATAATAAACGCTTTCTGGCGATACGAGCAACATAATCTTGGTAAGGTAACAGTGCATCCATTTACAGCCATTGCACCGTATGCCACAATGCATGATGAGATATGCAACCTTGCTTTAGAGAAGAGAGTATCAATGGTGATTATCCCTTTTCATAAGCATTGGACGTTGCATGGTTCAGAAGAGTGTGACAACCCCATAAAAGCTGTCAACTTCAAAATTCTTAAGAATGTCCCATGCTCAGTCGGAATCTTGGTTGATAAAGAGACATTATCTGGGAGGAATTCAGGGGGCAGCAAACCTTTGTACAGTATTGGAATGATCTTTGTGGAAGGGCCGGATGATCGCGAA
Source organism: Quercus aquifolioides (assembly GCA_019022515.1). Lineage (NCBI taxonomy): Eukaryota > Viridiplantae > Streptophyta > Magnoliopsida > Fagales > Fagaceae > Quercus > Quercus aquifolioides. The sequence goes on from CM032326.1 coordinate 30,643,853, forward strand.
GCATTAGCATATGCTATGCGCATGGCGAAACACCCCAATGTTAGCCTTACAGTTATTCGGTTGGTTCAGCCAAATAAAAAGAGTACGGAGCTTGATTGTGATATGATCAAACGGTTTAAGATGTCTAACATCCAACAAAAGCACCATATATATAAAGAGGAAGTTGTGAAAGACAGTGTGGAAATGATAAATGTGATTAAATTACTAGAAAATCATTATGAACTAATTTTGGTAGGAAGACAGCATGAAAGCAATTCGCCATTGTTCATGGGACTTACTTTATGGAATGAGAATCCTGAGCTAGGATACTTGGGGGACATGCTAGTGTCATCAGAGTCTGATTGGGAGGTATCAGTGTTGGTGGTGCAACAACAAACATTTGAAGGTGAAGATATGCCTGAAGGCTTCAAGCTCCTTATGGAAGACGCATTCTCAGTAAACGGAAGTACATCAAGCGATACCAAATTGTGCCCCAGTTCTCACAAGACCATCTGAAACCTGAAATAGTCAAACATAGAATAAAGGGCACTGTTAGCAAAATATGGTTTAGGGATTGATAATTTTTCTGTTTCAGTTAGAACAAGCTCTTCACAAAGATGTAATTGTTGCTTTTCAATTGAATAAAATTCATAGTATTCCCATAAAAATAATAATGAAGGACAATGTGAAGTTTTCTCTTAAATCAAGGATTTAAAAAAGGACAAATTCTCTATGCCACTTTTTATGTTCTACTTTATGTATTCCACCATTCACAATTTACTATGTGTTTAATTTTTTTTTCTCTTTTAAACTTTGGCAATTTTATAACAAAAGTCATATAAATATTTGATAAGTTGTAATTGGTGGAACAAAAAATGGATTTGTATTCAGTTGAGAGCACCTCCGAAATTAATTAGTGAGACCATGTCAATGAACATGAAAAAATTCTATTTGTATAGTTTCAATCTTATTTTTTGCCTATAGATTCGAGATTACAGTTAGATGTGAATGATTTATGGCTAGTCATGTAGACTTCAAATTGCTCCATTGGTCTCTCCTAATTAGGGGTGTTCACCAAACCGCACAAACCGTAAAAATCGCACCAAAATCACTAGTAAAATGGCAAGTAACAATGCACTACAGTATGGTGTAGTGCAATTTTCAGTTTTATAATAAGAAAACTGCACCGCACCCTTTCTATATATTAATATATTTATTTTTTTTAGTATTAAATAGATTATTAATAGTTTAATAACCCTAGTTTTCAAAAAAAAAAGTTTAATAACCCTATCAAGTGTTGATTAAGAAAGCCAGCCCAAAATAAAGAAAAACTAGCTCAATAGTTTAAAACTTGGCCCAAAACAAAGGGAAAAATCAATTTTGGGCTAGAAAGGAAAAGCCCAAATTTGAAAAATATACTAGTTTCAAACCGTTCAAACCGCATCTTATACACTACAACGCACATGTAACTGCAAAAATGAAGTGTGGTACAATTATGATCTTGGCTAAACTCTAAACCATACCACACCACACATGTAACCGTAAAAATACGGTGCGGTGCAGTTATAGTTTTGACTAAACTACTCCGCAAAGTGCGATACTAAAAATGGCCTAAAACAGCACTGTGAACACCACACTCCTAATAGTTTGTAACTTTTCTATATATAGTTGCTAGAGTATTGCCCTTCCTATTGGAATTTGCCCTAAAAGCAAAATAGTTGAAAATGTCCAAACTTTTAATGAATACAAATCCTATCCACTTTTTAAGTTTTTTTGTATTTCACTTTATGTTTTACAAATCTTAATTTGTCATGTAATTATTTTACTTTCTTTATAAAATAACCAAAAAAAAAAAAAAAAATTAAGCACATGATATACCATAATTGGCAGAGCAGAAAGTGGAACATAAGATTTGTATTCACTTTTAATAGTGTAATTTACAACACAACACAGCTTTGCAGACAAACTGAAACACTCTTCCCATTCTGTATATTTTACTTATCGGGTAAAAAGTATCTACAGTTTTTTATTTTACTTTTTTTGTTTTTCACTTTTTATGTTAGGGGGAGAGGAATAAGGAATATTGGAATGGAAGTCAAATGGTTACTATTACTCTTAAATTTGATCAAATTTTGAGCATGACTCTATCATATATATAGTTAGTTGTTATTCATTAAAAGAATGAAAGAAAAAAAAAGATATAACTAGTCGTTAAAATTAGATTTTATGTTCGCTCTCTCAAGAAGGTCTCCAATATAATCTTAATTGGCTAAATTGTTATTCCTAAAACTTCTCTTTGAATTTTTTCAGTAATATTTATTTGCAACTAGTAATTATTTAATGTTTATTTTGTGTTATAATAGGGTAGATTATCATTTTTGTTAGGACATTTATGGATATTGTTAGAGACATATGTTATGTAAATTGGCTAATCCTTTGACAAAACACACTTTACTTGTAATTTGGTAGATCTAAAATGGGTTTAATACTTTAAGGAACAAGAGTTCAAGTCTAGTATTGAAACCATGCAAATTTGTCCAAGAAATAAGTGAAAAAATGCTAATCATTAAAGCTCGACAGATACATATCCATTGAGGTTTGATGAGGAAGCTCAACAAAAGCTATATTTGTTGAGGATTACGAAATTTAAATTTTCAGATCTGATTTCACGCATATCCAAGTGTATGTGTGTAGAGTTTATTTTCTCACAATCCTAGACATATATAAGGATTATTTTAAGGGCCGTAAAAGGTGATGCAAAGTGATGCAACTCAATGCAAATTGATTGTGCATGCAAATTGTGACCAGAAACAAAATTTGCCCTAGTTCATCATATTCCTTGTAGAAGCTGCTGCGTCTTTGCGCCAAAGGTTTTATAACCAAAGAGCTTCTTAATCTTCATCGCTGGATGAAGTAAAGAACTTTACAGCCAAGATTTTCCTCAAGTTGGTGTGTTAGTCACGTACTTGGATCCATGCATCAATTGGTTAGTCACGTATTGGGAGCCGTGCATTGAAAGGAGACATTGTCACTACATTACAAGTCCAATTGGGTACTGGGGTAAGGATTCAATTGTAGATTGGTATTAGGTACTGGGATTCCTTTTACTTGTAACGGCTTGTTTTGATAATAGTGGATTCTCGAGAGTGGTGACCTTAAATTTATCTGGTGGGATTTTGCCTCAGTGATTTTCCTCATTCATAAACAAATCACCTATGTCAAATTTATTTTCTGCTACATTTAACTTAGTTGGTGATTTGTTTGTGCTACCACACTTATTGCATGTAATTGAATCCAATTAATTTCACTTGATTAAGTTAATTGATTAAGTTACCAAATGGGTCAATACATTCTTGGCCCATCAATTTTGATTCCTAACATTTATACTATGTGCCAATTTGATCCCTAATATTTTAAATTTGTTAGTTTAGTCTCACTACAGGAAATTTGGTTTTAGGCGACGTTTGTAAAACATCGCTAAAAACCCAAAAAAGTCGCTACAGACACAAATGGTTTACAGCAACGTTTTTTTTTTTTTTTTTTTTTTTTGCAACATTCGAAAATGTCGCAATAGGCTGTTGCTATAGGTTTATTGGATGTTTCCGAAACGTCGCCATATGTGAATCTTATAATATAACATTTTTCGCAAATAACTGGTCCTATAGCAACGTTTTTGAAAACGTCGCTAAAGCATGCCTTTTAGTGACGTTTTTAAAAGCCTCCCCAAAAAGAATTTCCTCATAGTTTTTAGCGATGTTTAAAACGTCGCTAAAACTTGCTCATTATTTTTTAACATTAACAATACTACTATATAAACTTGCTCAAACTAACAAATGTCCAAACTGATGATTTGCCTAATACACGATATTCCACAATAACAACCTGATCATAAATATTCCACAATAAATGTCCAAAAATAACAAATGTCCAAACTAACACAGTAACACATTAACCAAGATTCAAATAGATATATAACTATATATATTTAATACCAATACTTGCACAAAATTAGCCAAAGTAAAACACTTGTCAAATAAAGCACACATAAACTTACAAGATAAACCAAACAACAAAAGATTGTAGTAAATTTCTTAAAGTCTCAAAATTTAAAACATATTTTCTAATTAAATTTGCAACAGGTCAGCTCTTTTTAAAATTTTGTTTGGTCCACTTAGTGTTATCTAAAAAGCTTGAAATTAAATATGGAGAAGTACTTATATGTCTAGTATGCACCATCAAAAATTCAGCTCAAAATAATTTTTTTATAATTTATTAAAAATTACGCAGTGCATCTGACTCAAATTTGTCAAGGACAGATTTAAAGTCCCAAAAACAAAATACTATAGTTTTAACACCATGCCAAAAGTTTTGAGACTTGATTAAACCTTAAAGCTACATGTGTTAGCACATATAAACAACTAGGATTACAACCCATAACCTCATATAACGATCATCACAACACAAGTCAAAAAATTCAATCCCATATAAAAATCAATTACCACAACATCAATTCACTTCAAAGTTCAAAAACTCATGTGATATATATATATATATATATATATATATTGTATAGTCCAACTTCAAGTTTAATAAACAACTACAAGCAATTAAACCTAACCTCATAACTCATTGAGGTAAAATATCAAACACTTGACATGCAACAAATACAAGCCCACAACTCAAGCAATTTTCATAGTTAGTACTATCAACTTTTCACATATATCAAAATCATTCCAAAGACATAAAGAAACTCAATTTAAAAATCCATCTCAATCTTCCTTATAGATTGAAACCCATATGGTTTTACATATATATATATATATATATATATATGTGTGTGTGTTGCATAGTCCAACTTCAAGTTTAATAAACAACTACAAGCAATTAAACCTAACCTTATAACTCATTGAGGTAAAATATCAAACACTTGACATGCAACAAACACAAGCCCACAACTCAAGCAATTTTCATAGTTAGCACTATCAACTTTTCTCATATATCAAAATCATTCCAAAGACATAAAGAAACTCAATTTCAAAAATCCATCTCAATCTTCCTCGTGGATTAAAACCCATATGGTTGTCCAAGAAATACAACCCTCAAACCCACTAAGTTATTGCCATAAACATCATAAAACAACAAAGCCCAAAGGATTTCATAGAAGAAAATGATTAAAAACTTAGATTTTTACCTCATCTATTGAATTAACCAAACTTAGAGGGATGGTCTTTCAAATGGGTATGCTGAAAGTGCTGGGCTAGGTGTTGACGTCGGCATCGGCAAGTGGCTAGGCTGGGTTGGCTGGTGGGCTGTCACTACAAAAAAAGAGTCTACTAGCGATGGTAAAATGCCCTCGCAAAAATTCAAATATCGTCACAAAAGGTTATTAGCGAGGGCATATGGCCATCAAAGGCCATCGTATTTGCTCTTGTTGCTAAAAGAGATTTTGCGACCGTACCTTCACAAATAGATAATTTACGAGGGCAATCCACCGTCGTTATTGAACAAATCCACCCTCACAAATATATTATCAAATGACAAAAAAAACCGATGACTTATTTTTAGCGAGGAAAAGGAGTCGTCGTTAACAACTATTTGTGAGGACCTTTATACCCTCACAATTAGTTATTTGCACTACAAAAAAACTGTACAATTGCGGCAGGCCAAAAATGCCGCTATAGGTCTTCAATTATATTAAAATATTAGCCCTTTAGCGGCGGTTTTTGCCCGCCGCTATAGGTGATTTTTTTTTTTTTTTTTTTCTCCTCCTGGATTCTAAACCCACATATCTATTACAAATAACCTGTAATAATTTTAGTTCCACTAAAACAATACCACAAATGTAACTAGATAACACCACAAATGTCTCCAAACTAACATTATATTAACATAGAAATATATTATCAAATATATAACATTATCTATAACCATTATCAAAGTTCCAAAGTATTTAAACAAATCCTTCAACACTTCCAAAAAATGCAGTTGTTTAAATGTGGTTCTTTGTACACAAAAAACCATCAAAAAATTAAAGCATCTTTAGTATTGTAGCACCATCATTAGTAATTGTCACATGTCCAATATCATCAATGAGCATCTGAAACCATCAACCAAAAAGAAAATCAAAATTATACCATTTGGCAGAACCACATAGTCCAAATAAACCATCTATAAACGAATGAAATTTTAATTAAAAAGAAAGAAAGAAAAAAAAAATCATTGTGGTGCTTTGAAATCATAGATTGAAAAGTATAATTTTCACGATTCAAGCATTTTCTCAATGATGATAGCTTGACCAAGTTGAGAGAATATCAAACATGGAAGTAAAAGTGGAAAGACCAACTACATTACACAAATAATGGGAACAATGAGTTATGGTGCTCAAATTTGCTAATAGGTAAATCTAAGTTGCAAAGTAAGTTAATAATAAGTGAGTATCAGCATGACATATTCAACAACAACAGCAACAAGAAGCTTTAGTCTCAAAATTTTGGGGTCGATGAGTATTACCCCATTTAAAAGTTTCCTTCCACTGCCAGGCAAAATGTTGAGATACTTGGAAGCCATAAGGAAGCCTTAATCTTTCATCTAAGATATATATTATAAAAAATAAATATAAAAATAAAAAGGTAAGGAAGCCCCAAACTTCCTTACAATATAGTATAAGCCAAGATGCAACCTTCATGCTTTTGTACACTAGACAAAGCACATTAGCCTTGGCAAAGTAAAAATAATCGATCCCAATCTACAATACTATAAACCCAAATATACATCTAACATCTCTAGAGTACCAGGATTCTCAATTTGTCATTTGAATCTCCACAATTAAAATAATTCTTTCCTATTGGTAATAGGATCCAACTATTATTAGATTGCTAACTTGGCAATTTTGCAGGCCAAGCTTTTGGAAGACCACCTAATGGCCATAATTATAACACGAAATTTAACAAGTTCTTTGCAAAAATTTATCCTTTGCACATGAAAATTGTAGACAAAAGTTGAGGAACTCAAAAGTCAAAATGACATGAGTCAAATTATACTTTTCAAAGGCCTGCTTGTCATCTAATATAGGCAGCCATCCACTCACACAGAGATTATATATATAATGATACTACCAACAAAAGCATGAAGACCAACCATTTAAACGGAAGAAGCCGAAGATTAGAGAAGCAGTGGCCTCCATGAAAACAGCATAAGGCAAGCAGAGCGCTAGAGTGAGAGTGTGGACCCCAACATATGTGGGCATGGCCCACAAACCCATGTGATCCGACCATTCTCCTAACACCTTCATTGCTCCTTTCTTGTCCTATCCGTACCTTTTGCTCATCTCCCTCACTCTCTCATGCCTAAACACAAAAATTGAAAGTTTTTAATTTTTATTTTTTTTAGACTTATTCTAATAGAAGTAATAGATTTAATATTTTCTGACAAAATTTTTGTTGCCATTCATGGGTTAGCAACAACAACAACAAACTCAACACTTTTAAAGTGAAGTGAGTACCTTAGCCGGGTAGGGCACTGATTCATTCGCATCCAAAATTCCATGAACCCCAGGAGAGCTAGTATAGACCAGTCTCTTTACTTTAAGCTCAATACAAGCATCAATAACATTCTTGGTCCCTATTATAGATCATAAACAAACCACAACATAATAAGACAAACAAATCCAAATACCCAAAACAAAGAAAGATTTAACAAAGTCCAAAGGAACATCAAAAAAGCCAATAAGCTAGACACCCATCACGCGCCTAGCACTCTGTACCTTCCACATTGACCGAATAATGTAGCTGGTAATCGTTCATCGAAGAATTCGACGCTGCCATGTGGAACACAACCTCAGCTCCTTCCAATGCTATTTATTATCATTATTAAAACAAAAACAAAAAAACAAAAACAAAACAAAACAAAAATTTTAAAACTTATGCAAAAAAAATTTCAGCTAGGCATTTTATCAAATAGTTGGAAGGCGTGAGCAAACCTTTGAGAACTTGGGCCTTGTTTCGAAGATCCATGGAAACATAAACAGCTTGAGCAGAGCGCAAGGCTTGGCTGAGAGTTCCATTCTCCTCATGAGGGTCAAGGTTAATGGTGGGACCCATATTGGCAATTCGGACGAGGAACATGTTATATGAGATGAGCTTTTCAACCAAATGACGAGCAGCAAAACCACGACCTCCTGTCACCATGCAACATCTCTCAGTGCCATCATCCCCTGATGCCATTTCTCTCTACAAAACCATAAAAACCCAATTGACTAAAGCATTAATTGTGTGTATTTGTAATGTGTTTGACACAGATCTTGATAAGGAAGAAGAATTATAAAGTAACCTTTCAATGAGGGAGTGGTCGATGGCTGGGCTCATCCAAAAATATGCATCACAAAAATTAAATTACTTCACCAAATCCAAACCCAAATTTCATAAAAATCATTAAAAAAAAAATTAAATAAAGTATCTACACAAAATCCAAACCCAAATTTCACAAAAATCAAAACTGAAAATTAAATAAATAACCTAAATGTTAAGTATCCAAATCCAAACCCAAAATTTCACAATAATTAAAACAAAAAATTAAATAAATAACTTACCAAGAAAAATCGGAATGGGTAGGGGGTGGTAAGGGGAGAAAGGGAGAAAGAGAGATCGAGGAGGAGAGGAGTCGATGGCTGGGCTCGGCCTCGTTGGCATCATCAATGGGCTGGGCTCTGCTCGTCGACGTCGGCGTCGGTGGGGTTGTGTGTGTGTGTGTGTGTATGTGTGTGAATGTGAGAGGCCGTGTGAGAGGTAGAGAGAAAATGAGAGAGTTTTGTGAGTAAAAACCTTTGTGTGAGAAATGAAACTTTTGTGTGGGAAATGAAAATGTGAGTGGGAAATATTTTTTGGAGAATTTTGTGCGGGAAAGGAAAAAAAATTTGGGGGGAAATTTTCTTCCTAACACCTCTGTTCTTTATCTTTTCATTTTTGCCGCTCAACTACCTAACTCCTCATATCTATATCTTGAGCAGTGAACTAGTAACAGCATTTGGTTAAGTGTGCCCTTGACAAGTGACAACATCACTACACTCGTGTGAAGTACTGAAGTTTAATGGAGTGTTTATTTAACTTTTTTAAAATTTTTACCATCTGTCAAATTGATAACGTGTTGTGCACCACAAATACTATTATTATTTATTAAATAAATCAACTAAAAAAACTATCTATTGAGTATTCATTAAATAGATAAACTATCTATTATTATTAAAATGAGCTAACATTTTAAGTTTTTAACTAAAGTATAGCATATTAATTAAGATATAGACTTATAATTGTAAATGTTTTTAATAAATTATATGGATTTTGACTAATGAACCTATAAATAAGTAAAGAAATAGTTATTTATTTATTTTTATATATAAATATATAAAATTAGCGGTAATCCCGAAACGGTACACTGGTATTAACTGGTATCGAAATACTTCATTTATTTGACCAAACCGAAACAGTCTCCGGTACGGTATTGATTCACTTTGTTTTTGGTCCCTAAAATGAAAAATGTGTTCCATTTTGGTTCTTACTGTCATCTCACTAATGAAAATTGCTTCATGACAAACGGAGTGCATTGTTTGCATACTAAATGCTGACATGACCATTAAAAAAATGGTCTTGAGACCATTGGACTTGGTGAAATTCATATTCAAATCTTGATCAATAGGATTGAAGAGTATGGTGACATACTGGTGTTGGTGAAATTTGAGACCAATTGGATAGTCAGATTGAGTAAGCATAACCATACAAGTACACAGCACATGTCCATCATGCACCATACTTAGATTTGAAATTTAACCATTAGATTTGAAGAGTATAATGAAAGGTTAATTCTAGTAAATTATGGTCATAATCAAATGATTGGATTTAGAGAAATGCATGGACAAAGTTGGTCAAACCCAATCAAACTTAATAGATGGTCCTGATAACACTAGACTTGATGAAATTCATATTCAAATCTTGATCATTAGGATTGAAGAGTATGGTGACATATTGATGTTGGTGAATTTTGAGACCAATTGTATGGTCAGATTGAGAGAATATATATACCCATATAGGTACACAACACATGTTCATCACGAATCATATTTAGATTTGAAATCTAGCCATTGGATTTGAAATCTAACCACCCAGTAACTTATTATCAAATTCATATTTTGGAAATCCAATCGTTGGATTACATTTTTTATATGTCTTTAACATGCATGCCAATTTTCATGTCAATCAAACGTAATTTACCGTTTGTTCTATAAACTCATCTTTTATGCATTATGTTAAACTACAAAAATTTGAATTTAGACAATTGATTGATGACATGCCTATTAATCTTTGATTACCTTCAAATTTTGTAACCATAAAAAATGTATGAAGATAATATAATCTAACAGCAGATTTGTCAAAATTCACATTGAATTAAGAAATATAGGGTTGGGTTCAAGTTACACCTGACGTAATTCTAAAAAATGTTACACCACCCAATAACTTATTATTGAATTCATATTTTGAAAATCCAACCGTTGAATTAAATGTTCTACATGGTCTTAACATGCATGCCAATTTTCATGCCAATCGGATGTAATTTACGATTTGATTTATAAACTCATATTTTATGCATTATTTTAAACTACTAAAACTTGAATCTAGACAATTGATTGACGAGATGACATAGCTATTAATCTTTGATCACTTTGAAATTTTGTAAGCATGAAAAATATATAAAGATAATGTAATCTAACGGTAGATTTGTGAAAATTCACATCGAATTAAGAAATATAGGGTTAAGTTCGAGTTATACCTGACGTAACTCTAAAAAATGTTACACCACTCAATAACTTATTATTGAATTCATATTTTGAAAATCCAACCGTTGGATTACATGTTCTATATGGTCTTAACTTGCATGCCAATTTTTATGCCAATCAGATGTAATTTACCATTTGATCTATAAACTCATATTTTATGCATTATTTTAAACTACTAAAACTTGAATCTAGACAATTGATTGATGACATGGCTATTAATCTTTGATCATCTTGAAATTTTGTAAGCATGAAAAATATATGAAGAAATTGTAATCTAATGGTAGATTTGTCAAAATTCACATCGAATTAAGAAATATATGGTTGGGTTCAAGTTACACCTAACGTAACTCTAAAAAATGTTACACCACCTAATAACTTATTATTGAATTCATATTTTGAAAATCCTACTGTTGGATTATATGTTCTATATGGTCTTAACTTGCATACCAATTTTCATGTCAATCGAATGTAATTTACCATTTGATCTACAAACTCATATTTTATGCATTATTTTAAACTACTAAAACTTGAATCTAGACAATTGATTGATGACATGGCTATTAATCTTTGATCACTTTGAAATTTTGTAAGCATGAAAAATATATGAAGATAATGTAATCTAACGGTAAATTTGTCAAAATTCACATCGAATTAAAAAATATAGGGTTGAGTTCAAGTTACACCTGAGGTAACTCTAAAAAATGTTACACCACCCAATAACTCTAAAAAACACAAAACAAAAAAAAATATCAAAATACATCAAACTCCCCCTAAATACAATAAATCTACTCCCCCTACATACAAAAAGTCCTAAAATCTACTCCCCCTTTTTGTTACGTATTGCCAAAGGCAACATCAATCCTCAAAGGGTGGAGGGGGTGGAAAAGCACTCCTATACTCCGCAAAATCTGCTCTCAAAGAAGCAACCTCCTTCAACAACTCATCAAGAAGCTAACCATGAGCAACCTGTGTAGTCATGAAGGACTGCGTCATAGCACGGAGTGAAAGAGAAGGAGCAACTGTAGGATCAACATCCTCAATACCACCATCCACAACAATAGTCGAATCCACAAACGTCTCCTCAGCAGCAGGCATAGCACCAAAGGCAAAAGCTATAGTAGAAGCTTCTCCTCGTGATCTCTTAGACATCCCAATGCTTGGCTCAACACTCTTCATTTATGCCTGTCGCTGTCTAAGATAGGTGGCTCCTATGGGGGCAATGATATATACTAACTCTAAAGGAAGAAACTCAAATAACCCTAAAAACCTCAAAATCCTAAAAATAAACATAGGGAAAAACAACTTTTGACTCTTACTAGTACTCCTAGACACATCAACAATAGTTTGAATAAACATAGAAGGAAAACACATAGAACCATCAGTGACAAAAGCATAAAGAAAAGCACATCCCTCTATAGGAACAATATGAATATGTGAGATGGGATAGATGTTATGACCTGTAATTCTTAAATATAAAGAATTAAGCTCAGTGAATTCACAAGAATTGATTCTTGGTTCAAAACCCCAAGAAACAGGACGACCACAAAGAAGTGACATCATGTCATCAACAGCAGGAAACTCAGTGTATGGATATATGGGTTTACAAATAATAGGCACTCCTAAAGCTTTAGACAATGTTTGCTTATTTATTGTGAATTCATGACCTCTAATCTAGGAAGTCAAGTAATGACCACCTGTGGCCTCAGAATACACAAAAAGGTTAGAGTAAAACTCTCTAATCAAAGCTGCAGGAGGAGGATCAAACACCTCACACAAAGAAACCCAGTTCCTAGACACCAAGTTCCTATGAATGGAAGGGTCTAGCTCACTCAAAACTATATCCCTCTCACCCCAAATAAACCTATATTTGGTCAAGGTTTCATAAGTGTCTTCACACTTATCAGTGAGAAACCTAACACTATCAAAATGAGTAGAACGAGAAGACGAAGACTCAGGGTTCCTATTGGCTCTAGTTTTGAACTTCAGACCAACCTTAAGAGCCATGACTAAGAATCAGAAACAAAGAAAACAAGAAAAACCAAGGGCAAACTGCATTAAGAAGAGTTAGAGACAAGATAACATGCAATTTTGAAAAACTATACGATGCATGAAAGTTAAACACATATGATGTATGATCTAATGCTCCAAAACAATCTAATTTTATCACAATTTTGAAAATTTACAGAGGAAATTTAAGAATTTTAGAAAAATCCCCAATTTTGAAAAACCTAAATCTCAAAAATCCTTATATTGATCAATTGAACAACACAACAAGTATAAAACAAGTTATAATTACTCAATCCATCAACAACAGAAGCCAATTTCACTTAATTTTGCCTAATTTAACAAAATCCCCAATTTTCTCAAGAGCATTAGAACCCTAATTTTGAAATTTTTAATCAACCACAAAAATTTTGAAATTAAAGCATGTGAATCATATTGATATGATGCATGAACAAAAACCTATGGTTCAGATTTGATCAAAAAAACCATAATCATCAAAAACCCCAATATTTTGAAAATGCAAAAAATTTTGAAAAATGCATGATTATATGTAATTTGATGAAAAAGAAAGGTCAAAAAAGTCTTACCTTAAGTGTATGAAGAAAACCTTTGAAACTTTGACCAAGAAAACGACCCAAAAAAAAAAATTTAGAGAGAAGGGATCGAGAGAGGAATCGGAGAGAAAGACAAGGAACTTTTGAAAAAGTCAGATCTAATTCCTATATATTTTTAAAAATTGAAATCTAATCAGTCGAGGGGAATTGAGCAGGAATTGAATTTCACATGAAAACAGGCTCGACTGATCGAACAAGAATCGGAAAGGAATCGAAGGAAGACTCTAAATTAAAAACTTGTTTTTCTTCTTCACATTTTGATCGGTTGAAAAAAAGACTCAATCAATCAAATTTTAAAGATACAAAAATTTTGAAAAATTTTGGAAAAAATTTTCTGCAAAATCATTTGAAACGCAGTTTTTATGATATGACATGTATGTTCATGACTTCAAATGATTTTCAAAACCAACTTTTCAAAGAAGAAATCAAACGTTAACAAATTTCCTCAAACTTTTCTTTCCTCACTCCCCAAAATGCATTAAACACATCAAGAAGTTTAATTTTAGAAGGTCACAAAACTTAACACACAATTACATGTATCAAATTTAACAAAGTTTTGTTTGTGGTGTGTGCAACTAGTAAGTGTATGAGGTACTCACAAGGTGATATGTAGATAAAAAATAAGCACAATTTCTATATTATTCTTCACATAAGTTTGAAAGTGACTATTTCCTAAAGAGTTACATCATATAACTCCCACATCTCCTAAAAAACACGCTTGCAACCATGCTTTTTTTTTTTTTTTTTGCTTTTTCTTTTTCTTTTGAAGCATATTTTACTTTATTTTTCATTTTACTTTTTGCTTCTTTAAACTAATGTACAATAACACCTTAAGAATTTTGCTGTGCAAGCACTACACCTTACCGAGCATGGCTTTTATGATTTGCACACAATTCATGATTGACGAGTAACAGTGATGAGATGGTTATTTATGTCTTTCTCCTAGGATTTTTAAGTCCTTGCAATCAAAACAATGTGACTTCAAAATCAAGAGCATGTGATTAAAAATCATAAACAATTCACAAAATATAAGCACTACATAGCACAAACTAGCAAAGTGTAGAAAAATAAAGCTCATCAAAGCTAAACAAGATACACAGACATGAAATGTAAATTTCATAGGCCAACCTCAATTACACATCTTGAAGATGTATAATACAAAAAAATAAGATTTGTTTTCTGATTTTCTTTTTTCTTTTTTCTTTTAAAAAAAAAACTGAAAAACAACAAAAGCAAACCTAGAATGCAATGCAATGTATGAATGTTATGCAGATGCAAACCTAAAGAAAAAAAATTTTGGTCACAAGAGATAGAAAGAATTAACACAAGGACCATGTCAGAAAGACTCACTAAGATTGAGCCTTTTGCATCCAGACTCTTTTAGATGCAAACTTGGAGTTGGAATTTCTATTAGAGTTTACCCTAATTTCAACTTCAATATTGGTATAAAGGTTAAGAACATTTACCAACTCATGAATAAGTGCCACAGGATCTTGTGCTTTTGGCACAAGCACTTGTGGTTTGGAAGCTTGCATTAGAGCTTGCAACTTAAAGCAATTTGGTCTAGTATGTCCAGCTCCACCACAAAAATGACAAAACCATTGAGGTTTGTGATTTTTCTTACTTCCAGATTGATTGGGTTTCTTAGGTTTAGACTCACTTAGATCTACCCTAGTTCTTCTAGAAGCTGGAACTCCATCCTTATGTACCTTGACTTCAGAATGGGTTGTATGAACAACAGAAGTTGATGTAGCAGGTACAAACTTAGGGGTATTTAGCACAGAGGTAGATCCATTCTCAACAAACCCTAAACCTGTCTTATCAGATTCAGACTTTAGAGGTAGAAGTTCTATCTATTTGTTCTCTAGCAACAGATAATTCTAATTCTAAACTTTTAACCTTTTCAAGCAAGGACATGTTCTCAATTTTAACAGAGTTCAAGAGTTCATTAGCATCAAACAACTTTAGCAGAAAATTCTTCTTTTCTTGTTCTAGAATATTTATCTTTTTCAACCCTGATTCAACACTCATAGCATCTTTAGCTGCTATCTTGCAAAGCTTGTTGTAAGCTTCTTGCAAATTTGCATTCTCAGAGAGTTCCCTATCAGAAGAGTTCTCATCAACAGCCTCAATTTCACTTACTACAGCAGTAGCAATGAAAGCCATGAAGTTTCCTTCTTGATCACTTTAAGACTCATGACCAGAAACTTCATCATCACTCAAATTAACAGCCATAGCTTTACCTTTGGATCTCAAGAGAGTTGGACACTCAGATTTTAGATGACCATAACCCTGACAACCATAACATTGTTGTCCTAAAGAACTATTAGAAGATTGACCTACTTTATCTTTTGATTTTTCAACATTATTGTTTTTGGCAGTGTCATTCTTCTTAACATTCTTAGTATCAACATTGTTTCTATTTCTTGCCCTCCTATTATTATTTCTTAAAAATTTTCTAAAGTTCTTGGCAAGATAAGCAATCTTAGTAGAAGAAATTTCATCATCAAATCCACAATCATTAACATATTTGAAGGCCATAGATTTGGATTTACTAGATTTTGGTAAGTCAGATTCATAAGACTGAAGAGATCCTACAAGTTCATCTACAGAAATAGAGTCAACATCTTTACTTTCAGTTATGACAATTACTTTAAGTCTAAAATCCTCAGTTAATGATCTAAGAATTTTTCTAACAATTTTAGGTTGATCATAAACTTCACCCAAATTAAAAGCAAAATTAACAATATCATTCAACTTGGCATAGAATTCATCAAAAGATTCATCATTAGACATTCTAATACTTTCAAATCTAGAGGTCAACTACTGTAATTTATTGATCTTTACTACCTTAGTGCCTTCATGCACTATTTGTAAGATGTTCCATGCAGTGTGAGCAATCTCCACATTTGAGATTCTTTTAAATTCTTTCATTGAAATAGCATTGAATATCGCATTCATAGCCTTACTGTTAAAGCTTGCTACTTCTTTTTGGGCAGTAATCCATTCACCAATAGCAGTGGTTGGTCTTTCCCAACCGTTCTCAACAGACGGCCACACTCACTCATCAATAGATTTCAAGAGGGCTTTCATCCTAACTTTCCAGTAAGCATAGTTATTTCAATTAAAGTGTAGGGGAATCATAAGAGAGTGACCGTGTTCCATGACAGCAGGGGTCAAGGATCAACTCTAGGTTAAGAAACCTAAAAACAAAAGCTAACCCGCTCTGATACCACTTGTTTGTTCGTTTAGACCCCTTAAACCAAATTGTTTAACCTAATATATTAACCAAGTGATTACTTAGATTAATTATTAAGATCTAGGTTAAACACAAATAAATCATAGTTATTTCATCCTAACTTTCCAGTAAGCATAGTTATTTCAATCAAAGTGTGGGGGAATCATAAGAGAGTGATTGTGTTCCATAACAGCAGGGGTCAAGGATCAACTCTAGGTTAAGAAACCTAAAAACAAGAGCTAACCCGCTCTAATGCCACTTGTTTGTTCGTTTAGACCCCTTAAACCAAATTGTTTAACCTAATATATTAACCAAGTGATTACTTAGATTAATTATTAAGATCTAGGTTAAACACAAATAAATTATATCATGCAAAGAAGCGGAAAATAAATAACACCCTGATATGATGACCCAGGAAAACCAATTAAACGAACTGTTTCAAGGAAAAAACCTAGAGATGATTTGACCTAGCTATTCTCAAGGTAAAACAAATCCACTATAAAAGAATCAAAGTTTTTACAATCAAATTTAATCCTAAATCTATTGCTACCTCATGTAGTAACTTACTGACATGACCACGTGCAAGCTCCGAATCCACGAATTCCTTCTCTTCTTTGATTTACAGCAACACAAGCCACCTTGCTTGTGACTTTGAGATCCCACTCAAAGGTTTCAAATCACCATCAGTAATGATCTTGATGCAGCAACTATGTTCTACCAAACGCTTAATTATAGTTTTTGCTCCGGTAGATTCTTGTGTAATTAGAAGGTACAAAATCTCTCAAATCTCACAAAGAGTAACACACAAGTCTTTTTCAACAGCATCAAAATGTGGCTAGGTTTCCCTTTTATATATGGAGAAGTTTAGATGAAACCCTAAACGTTTTCGCGGGCTTAGGCTTGTTTAAAAATCTACAGAAAAAGTTGTGCCTGCAATTCTCGATCGATCGGGCCTAATTCTCAATCGGTCGAGCAAGGTAGAATTACACTCTCTTTTTCTGAACTTAGATGGACTTGAAACTTAAAACACCCACTTTTAAGCATTGCCTAAAACCTAGACTAGACATGTTTTGTTCTCGGTTTGCCAACACAATACAAATGTGATTCTAAATATTTTGACCTAAATCTTTAGAACCTAACAGGGTAAACTTAGATATATAATGAATATAAATCTTTTGTTCCATTTTTTATGCTCCATCAATCACAATTGCCTTTCTAAAATTAGAAACCTAATTTAATTAAAAAAAAAATGTTATGTCTACAATATTTTCACGTCACTTTTATAATAAATTTTAAGTGATAGGTTGTTACTGACTATTATTAGTAGACAAAAGAGTAAATTTTAGTAGTAAGTTCAAATTAACAACTTACTACTTAGGATGTATTGTGAAAATTTTGTGAATATAGAATTGATTAATTATCCGCAGTTTGCTGGAAGACACGTACTGGATCTAAAGTATGTTGATGCATGTTAAGTTGAGAGTATCTAAAACAATTATGCAAAGTTCAAAAACATTGAGACATGAAGAAGACTTCTATTTGACTAATGATCATCCCCACATAGTAAGTCATCCAAATAACTAGATGTCTCCGATCTAGAGAGATTCAGCCAAGTTCTACTCCGGGAACTGGCGACTGAACCCGTGAACTAAGCGTCGCGATCCTTTTTGTCCTATCAATGTGCGAGGCTCGATGCTAAGTTCATGGGGATCTCCCACCTTACTATTTTAAAATTTAATCAAGTAGTGATGGAAAAAGATAATGTGTTTGATTATGCATGGCAACTATTCATTGATTTAAATTCATAGTGTATGTTAATGAAGCATCTAAGATTGATTTTACCATGAGTGGCCTTCTAGTTAAACCAATAAAATGGTGCTTCGTACGATGCACACGACCTATATAAATATAAAGTCATTGTTTCTATTTGATAATTTTACTTATAAAATTTAACTCGAAAAATGGAAGTATCTGATCTACAAAACTAAATCCAAGTAGGCTTGTGGTCCAAAAGATTAAAAAAATTGAGAGGGGGGTGGAGTTTGAGAAAGGGATGTGCAAGTATTGTCTAATGTATAATGTGGGAGAGAGAAGAGGGAATCCATGTGAGGACTGAGTTATACGAAATATGTACAGGAAGATTTGCCAGCTTGCTCTCATTTATTTTATGTAGCTTGGAGATGTCGCTATTTGACAACTTTGGATTTATGCTAATAAGATAAACCACCCAATTCATAATACAAGGGGGTTAGAGGTTGGAAATCTTGCCCTTCATCAAACCTAAGCACCTCTCTCTCTCTCTCTCTCTCTCTCATATGTTTCAAACCGAATAAAAATCATCTATCCACTTTGAGTGTTTCATATTATTCTCCACCAATTACACCATGAATATTGCAAGTCCATATTCCCTCCAACAAAAAATATAAATAAAGAAAAAATAAATTTTTCCACCAATCAGCTAGCTTATTTCCTTCAAATGATCAAATAAATAGTTAATTCAATCAATAGTCACTTGATCCTCAATTCTATCGATTATCTTTTTTTTTTTTTTTTTTTTTTTTGTGAGTGCATGGATTTCAATTAATTTAATTGATAAAATTTATCGTTATTGAATAAAAAAAATTAGACTCAAATCTGACCTATATAAAAAGGAAATTCGTCATCATGGGATGAATATCAAAAATTCAAATCATATGGTATCATAAATCAGAGGTTGTCCAGCTGTGAAGATGAAGGAGGTTGCAGCTATTAATGTTGATTTTCTTTCAAAAGTTGATGGCTTAACTTACTTCCACAGTTGTATAAAAAGAATAGGCCTAATACTCACAATCATTAGCCTTAAGATATAATAATTTATTGGGTATTCTATTTATTTTAGAAATGCCTACCCTATATTCCCTCTAATTGTTTTCTAACAAAATGTGTTATAATTAAGCTTCAGCATTTGTCCCCATTACTCATATTTCTCCAATGGCAATAGTATTTCTGGACCCACCATCACCGTTAGTGGCATGTCACTTCGTCAACTAGCTAGGACAAGTTATTGATATTTTATGAAAAATTAACGAACTGCTCTTGAACGCTTTTATTGAATATTGGCTTATTAGTTGGACAATTAAATTAGGTTTAAAGTCAAAGGAATAATAACTTAATTGTTAG
The DNA here is from genome assembly GCA_019022515.1 of Quercus aquifolioides. Classification (NCBI taxonomy): domain Eukaryota; kingdom Viridiplantae; phylum Streptophyta; class Magnoliopsida; order Fagales; family Fagaceae; genus Quercus; species Quercus aquifolioides. Next base: position 30,663,672 of record CM032326.1, read on the forward strand.
GCTAACACTCTTGTCAATCATTGAAATGGAACTGACCTTAAATCATTTTTACAATATTAACCAACGAAATTAAAGGAGCAATTAAGGTTTCATTTTTGACAAATCATGAATGGAATCATTTCATGTCATTGTCGTTTTCTACAGGAATAAGGATATATATTTATTCATTCAGCCAAAAAAGAAAAGGATATATATTTATTCTTTAGAATAAAGGCAAAATTATAATTCTAAACCAAAAATACGTAAATTTTGATTCAACCCACTTCTTTTTTTCTTTTTCTTTTTTGAAATATTATATATAATTTCATATGCCAGCTATAAAATGGGGTGAAAGAAACAAGAAGTATCAAAAATCGGATTTAGATCCTCTAGATTTCCTAGGGTACTCTACCAAATAGATTTTCTTAAATCTTAACCATTCTTTAATTATTTAATGGTCAAGATTCTGCCATGTCAGCATTCCACTAACAATAATCTTAATTGTTTTGTTTGCAACATTATTTTATTATTTTAAGAATATTGTTAGTGGAATGCTGACATGGCAGAATCTTGACCATTAAATCATTAAAGAGCGGTTAAGATTTAAGGAAATCTATTGGTAGAGTACCCTAGGAAATCTAGAGGATCTGAATCCTATAAAATCACATGGGACAGTACTAGTGGCTTTTATTACAACTATTATGTGCTTAACGCCTTCTTATCAATGATTATTGATCAAGCACAACACAAACTTTTTGCTTAAACTTTATTTCAGGACCCAATGGTTTTAATCATAATGAGGCAAAGAAGAAAGAAATTAACACAAACCATCTCACAGATACAACAAAACACATATAAATTCAACTCAATTTGGGCTACTATATTAAGAGTCCCCCCAATCATTTTCTTCTCATACTCAAGGAAATAAATTTGTAGGAAGAGAAAAAAAGAAACATATTTACTTACAACTTTTGGAGGGTGTGTAAAATACAATTTCATTTTTAGTACAAAGATTTCTCTCTCCGTCATAAATTTTTTTCTCGAGAAGCAAACGGATTCATGACCTCATGAATTGTGGAATCCCGATCTGCCATTATTATACATGTACAGACCGAAACACACAAAAAAAGGCAAACAAAGTAATTAAAACTTATCCACAAAACCAATAACCCCACGTACATTAATCAAAACCGGCCCCATTGCATGATTGAACCCACTTTGGTTATCGCTGGAAAAAAAGAATTTTTAGTGTTAAAGACTATACTAGTCTTCTGAGATGCTCTCAAGATGAGGTCTCCATACTCCAACTCTGCCATTTCTACGATCTCTACGTGAGGATTTCTTTTCTGATATGACATTCTCTAGGTAACGATCACAGTCTTCTGAGACATTGTTGGTTTGACACTTTTTGCTCTTCTTGGAGGACTTGTTGCCACTCTTTTTCTTTTCTGGAAAAGAAGATGAAGGGATCAAGAAGTAAATGCTTCCTCTCTTGAGCTCAGACTCCGGTGAGAGTATCAAGATTTTGCGTACAACGCCTTGAGAGCATGGTTTGCTTAGGACATGATTTGGGTTTGCCTTAAGGATCTCACCAGCAGTGATTGGACCTGTAAGCTCTTCTACGTAGCCATTCAAATGGACTATGCGGATCAAGTCAAGAGCTCCACAAGGAAGAACACAAGCCAAGCAACACCTTAGACTGTTACCCATGACTATGGATTAATTTTCTCTTTGTGTGTGTGCGCGAAACTGATCGAATTTGGGAAAACTCTTTGTGATTGTGAGTTGGGATTCTCTTTTTCTTCTTTCTTGGTATGATGAAAATGAAATATGAATGTGACCAAAGGGTGGACAATGTGTTATATATATATAGGAACAACCGTACTCATACGAGCACAAAGTAGAATGTAGTATATTATTATAATGGATTGCAAAATTACCAAAGTATCCTATGAGTGATTTTCAAAATATTGGATTTGGACTCCTAAATATGATGCCCTTCCTTCAAAGTGTAATCTAATTAACTTAAGCCGCCTTGTAATGCTATATGACTGCAATTGTAAATAATCTTTAAGACTAGTGGGGTTTATTTTATTATTTAACTTTACTTCAAATATAATATTATATACATGGAAATGAAATTTCCCACATGACATGCATCATGGAAGCTTATAGTCTATAGAGGCGGACTATGTTGTTTACTTTTTGACACATTTCTAGGAAAGGAGTTATTTATGTCACATGTTTGTTATGGTATCTCAATTCATATTGCATTTTAATTCACATGACATGCATGGCAGCTTCTAGTCTATATATAGAGGCGGACTTTATTGTTTACTTGTTGACACATTTCTAGGAAAGGACTTATTTATGTCACATTTTTGTTATGGTGTCTCAATTCATATTACATGCATGTTCATAATGCAAGATAATTTACCCAAAAAATAATAATAATACGAGATAGGGTAATAAATTGCTAGCACTAGTCGAATTATGAAGAGCGTAGCCTAGCTTGTAGCCTTATTATTAATTAGTGATTATTGTAGCCTTATCATTTTCTAATTATGATATGGAGAAGGTTTGGAAACTTTCGAGATGTTTATCAAAAAAACAACCAAAAAAAAAAAACTTTCAAGATGGGGTTAGGGACTTAGGAGTGCTTATCGTACATTATTTACCAGTTTTATTTTATTCCTCGATTTCTTATTTCAAGTAATCAACCGAGAGTTATTTTTTTAAAACACAAAAAACAACACACCATTTCCTATACACTGACACCTTGATTTATTATAATATGCATCCAAGTGTTGCCAATGGAACTGAATTGTAAGTATTAAACAAGTATCACAAACTTGTAGTGAAGGAAGAAAGTATCACAAACGGACAATTGAACTCGAGCCTTATTTTCACCAAAACGTAAAATGAACTCGAGCCTGTTGCACTGAAAATAAATAATACTAATAACAAACAAAAGAATACTAGGGTAAATCTATTCTTTTAATATTAAATGTCATCGGTATTGGCGCAATATCTTCAGTTGACAATAAACTATTTGTAAATGGTAGAATGAAACTGCTACCGTAAGAAATTGGTTCCTAAACAATGGATGAAGGACCCATATTGAAACCTTAGTTACTAAAAAAATATAAAATAAAATAGGAGAACCGGGTTAAGGATAAAGTTTGACAACAAACTTAATTGTAGTCTAAGGTTACAATTCTATTCAATAATTTTTTTTATTGAATGTAAATTTTAATAAATCTACCATTAAATTACATATTCTTCTTATATCCTTTGTGTGGGGCCCGTGGGCCTGGGAGCCCCAGCCCACTTTTAGGCTGGCCCAAGGCCCGTGCCGAGGAGGGACAATTGTCCCAGGCCGGCGTCTATGAGCTTCAGCCCTTACTAGGCCCGCGCCGAGGACACCCCTTCCTCGGCACTCTTAATCTAAACTCCAGGTGGTCACATCCACACTTAATGCATTTACCTAACTCCCCTGGCAGCATTAATGCTGATAGGACCTCTGAGCGGCACAACCTTGGGTGCTGCGACCCACAGTAAGATTGGGAACATGGCGGATGGGACAGGTTCTAAGGCAAGGGGCCTGGATGATTGACAGCCGTAAGGCTAAGATCAACCGAAGGAGACTTATATAGGAAAAAGGACCCCTCTTGAGAGGGGGGACTCCTCGGCCGTCCGAGGAGCAACCCCAAGCCAAGAAGAAGAAGAACGGGGAAAAGCCCCCTCGAAGGAAGGACGCCGGAGAACCGGTGGCAAGCCTGTTAGCGCCAAACCCTTCGTCCCACTCTCTAAATAAATGTATTGTTGGGGGATCTACGACAAAACGAGCCCCTACACTTTGTATTAATAAAACTTTCAAAAGATTAAATATCAATAGTTATGTCATCAATCAAATATTTAAATTTTAAATTTTTGTAGTTTAAAATTATGCATAAAAACTAAGCTTATGTATTGAATAGTAAATAATATTCGATTAGTATAAAATTTGACATATGTGTTAAGAACATAAAAAATATGCAATCCAAACAATTAAATCTTCAAAGTATGTAGTCATATTAATTTTGTTAATAGGAGCTGTAGTCATATTAACCAAATTTGTAGCCAAACTTTATTCCCACGTAAAAATGCATGCTAATAATAACAAGTCTTTTTTTCCTTTTCCTCTCTACTAAATAACAATCTCACATGGAAAAATACATAATTATTCAATATCTCAAGAGTACAACTTTTTTTTCTCTGTACTAAATAACAACCATGCGTGGAAATAATTAACTATTCAATATGCCATACTCAAAAATATAAGGGTATGTTTGGTAACTGTTTTTTCTCTTTATTTTTTGTTTCCAAAAACAATTTTTTATTTTTGAAACTAAAAAACTTGTTTGGCAATCCAAAATGGATAGTAAACAAAAACTATTCTCAAAACTCAATTTGTAAAGGAAACTGAAAACATACAAAAAACTGTTTTCAATTTCTAATTTTCAAAATTCAATAAAAATACGCATTTAATTTAATAAATCTATCTTATTTAATAAGTTAGCATTAGAGTTCAAATCTTAGTAGCAACATATTTTAGTATTTTCTATTTTTTTCTTTAAAAAACTATTTTTTTTTAATTTCAACTAACCAAACATTTTTTTAATTTTAAAAATACAAGAAAATTGTTTTTTATTTATATTCCCAAAAACAAGTTTTTGAAAATAGAAAAAAAAATTGTTACCAAATATAATCTAGGTAATAATTTAGTTTTCAAAACTCCAAAGTACAACGATATGAAATTTCTAATTCTCGCATATTCTATGTCACTAATTAAATTCATGATATAATCTACCATAATAATGCCATTACCTCATCATGCTAAAAGTTTTGTAATTTGATTAGTTCCTCTTAAATACGAGATCTAGAGTTTAATCCCCGTCTACACTAATTAAAAACTTATTGGTGTTTTGATATGATAATAAAGAGTTATCATCAAAAGCGGATGCCATAAGTTGAAACTCTCCCAAAAATGCTATTAAATATACATATTTTTTTTTCTCAAAAAAAAAAAAGGTTCCTCTTAATATCTCCAAATGAAACATCCAAATTCAAATTCATCATCCCAATTTAAAAATAAAATTAGTTTTTACAACCTTGTGTAAAGATAATTTTTTGTGCTTTCAGTATTTGATAGCATAAAAAAAAAAGTAGTCAAAAGAAAACTATTTTTGGTCAACATAAAAAGTAAGGCTTATTTTTGAAGTTTTTTTCACTAAATATTTTTGAAAAACAACTCTATCTCACACTCACAGTAAGCTAAATAGGGAAATTAGGAGATTATTTTTCAACTCATTTAAGTTTACTACCAAACATAGAAAAATGTGGTAGTTTTATGAAAAATATTTTTAAAAAAATGACTCATTTTCTAGAAAACATTATCACTAAAACAAATATAACCTTAAAAAAATTACTTCATCATTATTCACTGTATTGGAAGAGTGGAACCAATTGACGGCAAGGCTATCTTTGGCAAAGCATGGAAAATTAAGCATTGATCAATAAATAGAGCATTCTATAATAAAAAAAATACTAAATAAAGTGCTAACAATAATTTAATCAATCTTAGGCTTTTAATGTGCTTTTCACAACATGACCCCATGTCAAGTCATCGCGAATATAGGCATCGCCGCATCGTACGTATAACAGGAATACTTTTAAAAGTTTGGATTACTTTAATTTGAAGTAAATAAATATAATAAAATGAAATAAAAAAATAAAAAAAATCTGGCTTGGATTGAAAATAATTGATTAGGTACGGAATGGAAATTGTAGAGTACAAGACTACATGTGGGAGTTTTATTTCTATTCATTATATCTCGCCCGCAGTGAGCATATCCATTATCCATAGCTCAAAGTAACATCTCATACGACCCATCTGGCATGCCTGATTTTTTTATTTTTTTTTCAAAAAAAAAAGTTTATGCTCTTTTATCTAACAAAACAAGTTAAGTGATTCTCAAAAAAAAAAAAAAAAAAAAAAAAACCAAAACCAATTAAGTTTAATCCCAAGTTTAGATTTGACTATTAAACGAACTAAAATTAAACATAATTTGTAAAGAACTTGTGAGTATGACATTCGCTTAAAGTATATATAGTTTTACACATATATAAAAATATACTTACATATACTTGAGATTAGATTGGGTAAGTAAGTAAATAAATTTATGATATATCAAATTACTGTTTGTAAAAAAAATATTATTTGTAATTTATTGATAATATAAATTGTCTATTTTATAATCAAAATTAACTCAAATAATAGAATTTCAATTATAATTTAGTTATTAATGATTATAATAAACTAGTTGCTAACCCATGTAATGGGGAAAATTTTAATAAAAGTATTTATATACCTATATATTTAATAAGTATTAACTAATGAAGTGTAACTTAGAGAATTTGTACTGTAGAAAATAACTTGATTTAATTAGAATTATTTTGAGAAGATAGATTCTTTAATCAGGATCTATTTAGTGTTGGGTTAAGTTACTTTATCCACAAAAACTATATTCTTTTCTTTTCTTTTCTTTTTTTGAGAAATACAAAAACTATATTCTAATTATTAGTTTCAATTAACGTTTTTTTTAAGTTTAAAATAACATAATTTAGCACCATTTGTAGGTTTAGACATCTCATTTTTCCAACTAAGAGTTGGTTCACAAATCAGTAAAACAGTAATTTCACCATTACAGGGTAATACTATCACCTAAACTGCTAGATGAGCAACTAATCAATTCAAAATTACATCAAAGTTCATAATGATCAAAACGGCATACTAGATGGTAAAATGAAACCACCGGCTCAAAAGATCAATCCATATGAAGTTTCAACGATTAAAAAGCATTCTTAAAACTTATAGTTAAATCCATGTGATTAAAATTACATCAAAGTTCATAATGATCAAAACGGCATACTAGATATGGTAAAATGAAACCACCGGCTCAAAAGATCAATCCATATGAAGTTTCAACGATTAAAAAGCATTCTTAAAACTTATAGTTAAATCCATGTGATTAAAATTAATTAAAGGTCATGCTAACGAGTGCCCTTAGAATATTGGTTAACAATCCATTTTAGGAAAGTTTTGACACTACTTTTATAAAAAATGAAAAAAACTGTTAAAACATCAATTAATTTTTTTTTTCCCCCATAAAAACTGTTAATGACATATTTTATGTAGTTGGCTAATCCTTTGACAAAACGCATTTTACTTGTAATTGGGTAGATCTAGAATGTGTTTAATACTTGAAGAAACATGTTGTTCAAGCCTAGTATTAAAGCCATGAAGATTGGACTAAGAAACAAGTGAAGAAAAGGTGTTCATTAAAGCTGGACAGATAGCTCGACACCTGCGGACAGATAACTCGATAGCTTCTCGACACCTCTCGACAACTGGCTATCTATCGAGTTCTTAAGGTGTTTCTTATCGTAATCTCGACACCTTCTCGACAGCTGGTGAATCGATCGAGAAATCTTCTGTCTTCTCGATAGCTCCTTGATAGCTTCTCGACAGATAGCTATCTATCGAGGTTTAAATCTCGACACCTCCTCGACACCTGCTATCTGTCGAGGTTACGGGAATTCAGATTTCTGTTTTTGGGCCAGGCTTTTGTATTTGTGTAGGGTTTCTTTTCTCACAACCCTAGACCTATATAAAGCTTATTTTAGAGGCCGTCACATAAGAGAATACAAGGAGAACGAATGCAAAAGGTGACCAATGTCTTATTCTCTGAAAAAGAAGCTACTGCGTTTTTGCGCCTTAGGGTTTTGTAACCAAGTGCTTCTTGATCTTTATTGTTGATGAAGTGAAGAACTTTGCAGCCAACATTCTTCTTCCTTAAGTTGGTGAGTGAGTCACGTACTGGGATTCATGTAAAGGAATTAGTCACGTACTGGGATCCGTGCAACAACAAAAAGGGTGGCGTTCATATATTGAAGAGTTCAGAGGTTCTGAAGCGGTAGAAGGTTTCTACTGTGAGTTCATCTACGGGGATTGTAGAGTCTAAGGACAAAGGTTTTGTACTAGATCTGAAATTTCTCTTTACTATAGTGGATTGCTTTTCGGGAAGGTTTACCCCCAGATGTTTTACTGTCAAACTGGTTGGTTTCATTGGTTTTCCTGGGTCATCATATCTTGTCTTATTTATTTTTTTCCGCTACATGATTTTGACATGATATTGATGTTTGTTTGTTTTAACAAGTTTTATTCATAATAAATCTAATTAACAACTTGGGTTTAAAACTTGTTAATTCTATCAACCGGGGTCTAAATTTCCCAACAAAAACTTTCTTTAAATGGATTGTTAACTAATGTCCTAAGGGTATTCGTTAGCATTTCCCATTAATTAAATTTGAATAGTTCTTAAATGAATTGATCTTAATTAATTAGATTTCATTAGAGTAAAAGAAAAATTATTGAATACTCCGAGAGTACCATAAATGCATACTCCCCCCTCTCACATGAATTGTGGGTCCCATCATAAATTTAATTAGTATGACTCACAGTTATGTGAGATGAGGGAATACGTATTTATGGTACTCTGGGAGTAACTAATAATTATTCGGAGTAAAAAAAACTTCAATCAACAATCAAATACCTCCAAGGCATAACTTCTCATCCAAACAGGGAATAACTCATGGATCAACAGTAGGGAAGGGCACCAGCTTTTATTTAAGAACCGAAAGTAATCTACCACCACGTCTTTTGCAACAGGTATTGCATGCAAGTAAATATTTAAACCCTAGTAGTTTTTTATACTACTTTATTTTAATTACAACATGCTTCAATCTGATGACATGGGGTAAATATTCACATATGCAACTTTATCAAAAATTGACATGATAAAATGCAAGATGATGAAATGATATATGTGATGAGCACGTGTTAGGATTAAATCATGATCATGACATGGATTTGATATACAAAATGGTTTTGATGATGAACTTGACTTTTACTTTCATATGATGAGTGATAAGATTGAATGATTATGACATGAGTGGATGTATGTTGTGCATAACATGATATGACTATAAAATTCTAGAAGATCAACTTTTGAATTGAACAAAATGAGTGTCTAACATTTTACCATTTCATATTAGATGTCAATTTCTAAATGTTTCATCTATGTAATTTTTGTTTTCTATATTGTAATTATGAAATAAGGTGATTTAATTTCCTTTTTCTTAAAGTGTATCTATAGAAACAAAAGTAATGTAATCTTTCTTTTAAGATTGTAACTAGGACCAAAGGTATGTACTTTTGGTTTTAGTTTCATTCTTAAAACAATTATGTGAATTTAACTATCATTTAATAATTTTTTTTTTTTTAAGTTTTCTTAATTTTCCTTTTTAATTAAATTAAGTGGTAACTCTATTATACAAAACCTTCAATCTAGGGGTAAAGCATTGTTAGTTGAATGTTCATTTTGAGGACTCAATCGCACCGCTATTTGAGACGAGGTTTTACAGTAACACAACTAATCAAAATCCCAATTTAGATCTTAAAATCTTACATTTTAGGATCTAAAATTTCAAGATTCAAAGTTTGAATTTGTGTGAAAACACAAGAACTTGTTTAAACCCCCAAATTAAAATTACGACTAGATTGCTTTTACTCTAACTTATCTAAGTGCGGAACAAGAGTAAATAAAGCGCAATAAACCGATAACTACTTTAATTCATAAAAATGAACAACAAACAATAGAAGTAAAGCACAAGAGTAAGGGAAGAGAGATGCAAACACAAGATAACACCAAGACGTGTTATCGAAGAGGAAACTGAAGAACTCCGCAAAAAACCTCTCCGCCGCCCTCCAAGCGGTAAATCAATCCACTAGAGAATAAAGTTGGAATACATGAATAAGAAAAGAACCTCCAAGCCTAGTCTACCCAATGTACTTAAGCCCTCCAAGCTCCTGCTACCAACGGACTTCTCAAAATCATGTCTTCTCTAACTTTCCGGATCCCGCAATATGCCCGATTGCATCCGCCAAGCCTCACCGGCTTCTTTTGGCAAATTCCCAAAACTTCCCAAGCTCCAAAACACTCTCTACACTCTGAAAAGGTGTGGGTTGTATTTGAATACAAATCTCCTCTCAATGTATGACAATGGGAGATGGAAGAAAAAGATACTAGAATGATTTTTCACTAAGGATGAGTAGCTCTCTTTCTAAAAGATGGGTGTGTGTGTTGTAGAAAACTTATCTAGGTTTTTTTTCTCTGAATGGCATCTTGATATTTTTGTAGGTAATGAGAGTATATATAATATGGGTGAAGGGTAAGAAAGTCACACTTAAAATCCTCCAGGCATAGAGTTTCACGAGTATCTCGCGGGAAGGCCTTACCCGTGAGACACTCGAGAAATCGACAGTCTAGCATGACTCTTCAACTTCCAGCATGTGCTTCTCACGTGGCTCTTTCACAGGTTAGCTTCTCGCAAGCTTCTCGTGAAATCCACTTGTTCTTCAATTCATGCTCGATTCTTCACCAACTTAATACTAAACCCAATACAATAAAATCCCACAAAATACAATGAACAAAATTAAAGCAATTACAACACTTTTTGTCATGAAATAAAGCCAACATAAAACATAGTTATAAATCAAAACTTTACAAAGATAATTCAAATCTTTAAGTAAAATCTAAAATGTGTAGGAATTTAGCAAGATCCAGTATGGAGTGTAGGATATGGTAAGATCCAAATCTTTTTTATGATCTATAAAATTTTTATTTTTTTCTATATTTACATCCACATTTATAAAAGGAATTCAGGCTTTAAAGTCTACTTAATGTTTTTTTAAATTTGTTAGAACCACTACCTTTTTGAGAAGGAATAGATTAAGTATGGATTCCAAATTGATCATAGTATTTGATATTGCTACATTAAGGGCATGTTTAGATGGAGGAGGAGTGGAGGGGAGTAAAGTAGAGTTGGCTAAAAATAGGTTAATTTTTAGCTAAATCTACTCTACTCTACTCTACTCCCCCTTCCTCCCCCTCAATTCAAACGGACTAAAGCTCAATAAAGAGCGACTTGTATATATTGATCTTCATTGGCAAAACTTATAATCAACTACAATAATAATTTCATGTACACCAGTAAAGAACCTTGTGTTTGTTGACCTCTTTCAAGACAAAGCATTTGAATGGTAGACACCTATTACAAAATAGTAAGTGATAAATGTTATTACCTATTGATGGAGATTGGTTAAGGGAGAAAATTATATTTTTGGGTAAATTTCATTAACTACGCTTGAGATTTGGGCAAATACCAAGCAAGTCCAAAACTTTTTAAAACTAACAAATTTGGTCCCTGAGCACAGTTTAGTCCTAAACGGTGTCAACAAGGATGTTACTCACTCTCTAACTCTCTTTTCTCTCTCCTCCCTCATCTGTCGTCCCTCTCTCATGGATCTCAGACCAAAAATTTAAACCCACAGAATCATCCCTAAGCCCCTTCACATACTCCACCATTGGATCACAAATTTGTTCAGCCAAGTCGTCCATCAGGTCCTCCACACCACTCTCCACTGAGCCTAACACCATGGCAATGTTCTTGACGGCGATTAAGAGGAGCTTAAGGGCGATGGTCTCCGCAGTGAACATTGGCGATGGTCTCCATGAGGTTGTTGTGGAAAGAGTTGCTTGCTAGTTGCCACCACGATCTGCTTTGAATCTTGGTTTCTCTACTCTATGGTTGAGGATTGGCTTGGGTATTTGTCACGCCCCGAACCCAAAAGGGTCCAAGGCATGAGGAATACATTCCAAGGGTACCTGTAGATTTTTCCTTTTAGGCAAAACAAACTATAGGAGATCTTTCTTTTCCCTTCTTTCCCACATGATAAGAATACATAACCATACTAAAATCTCCACATACAAGTCAGAGCTCTATAACACATTTTACGAACAATAACTAAAAATCATGTGCCTCCACATAATACATGAATATATTACAAAACTCTAATGATTTAAACGGAAAGTCCCAAAGTTCTCTAAAATATGCAATCCCAACAAAACTCTTGGGCTAACAAGCCTCAAGAGCCCAACTTCTAATAAAATTAACTACTGCAAGCTCCCTTAAAAACAACTAGATCGAATCACCAACCATTAGTAATGTAAGTCTCCCAATTCAGCATAAAACTCCAATCACTACCGATAAGGCAAGCTCCATTCCCATGATATAGCTAATTAATCTGTAAGACTGTGAAAGATTGGGATGAGCTAAACCCCAGTAAGTAGCATAATTAATGGGGGTGGGGGAAATGCAAGTTTCATCTTCAATAATAATAATATGACAAGAATGATTTAATAACGAAACCCAAAGTTTCTCAAAGTAAATACCTTGAAACTATATACTATAATCTGTGAGTTTCAACAATATAATTTCCAAAGCCATAATATCTAACATAAGATAAATTATCACAAATATACCACACTACCACTTAGATCGGTCAGGGGATCCACCCATTCACAACTGGCATAATATTGTCCTCTCTGGTATGCAGACTCTTGGCCCCATGGACAGCAGGGAAGAACGCGTCATCCAAAGTGAAAGGGCACTGACCTAGACTTGATTCCGTTGTCACAAAGACCACGAAAACCAAATCGGGTGATCACCGGAAAATCACACATGGCATGGTGTCAAAACCACATAAAGCTCACAAGTATACATTACTTTGAAACACATAGTTCATATCCAGGTAGTTTCAGAAAACCTTAAATAATCTAACTTCTACAAAGTTTGTAAGGTTTTCAACTTCATTCTTGTCAAGAAATTTTCTAACAATTTTGCCACATAACAAAACAAGATAAGCATCTTTAAATTTTCTAATAAACCATAAAATCCAAGATTTCCTTATCAAATATTAAATAAAAGATGCTCATTTTTCCATATCAACAATTCATACATTTCCCCAAATGCAATACCAAATATGATGCATTTTCATATATAATCATATATATATATATATATATATATATATATATAATAGGGTCACAACACAATACTTTTAAGAAAACATACATCCATATATAATTTTCCAAAATGTGTTTGACCCAAAAACAATATTTATGAAACATGATTATTTTCCAAAAATCCTATTAAAAAGCTACTTACCTCGCAACTGCAAAAGCCTAATTCTCCAAACTCCAAAGGAGATTAGCTAGAACCTCAACAATATCAAGCAAACCTAACACAATAAGCATAAAGCTTAAAATTGTATCTAGCTACAATTTAGGAATTGCCAAATATGCACTTAATTAGGCAAGCCTAGTATTTAACCTCATCAATAACATCTTCTTCTTCCAAAGTTTCTCAACAAATTAATTCACAAGGCATAGACTCCAATTTATAAATTTAATCCATTCAATATCATCTCCAACATTATGACTAGCTTCCATAGGATTTACACAACATCATCAAAAGACCCATGTAAGCAAAATCAAAATATCTTCCAAGACAAGAAATTTAGAACTTCAACTAACTTCAAATAAACCCAATAGCAATGGAAAAATTAGATTTACCAACCCACACATGTTATAACTCAAAACTCCTAAATTTTCCACCATACATAAATCTTAGGTAGTCATCATTAGCACAAATCATAAACCCACTCATCAAATAATTCCACCAATACAAAACCCATACATATAAACACAAAAATATCACTTCCAATGTTCATAAATCACATGGATATCATTATCAAAGCTTAGACTAAAGAACCTCAAGCAAAAGCATATAAACCCACCAAAAAGATTAGAAATTTTTACCTCAAAAAAAGGATGTGAAAAATGATGGTGGAAATGGTGATGGTGGTGGTGTGGAAGTACCGGGTAGAGAGGATATGAGAGTAGAAGAGTGTATGAGAGAAAACAAAAGAAAAAATGAAAAGAAAAAAAGGCGGAGAGTGAGCCGGCCAAAGAAGAGATAAAATGGAGTGAATTGTGTGATGGATAGTGGGGTTAGGTGGGGCACATGGGAGCCAAAAAAAAATCTGACCCTTTCTTTTTCTTTTTTTTTTTTTTTTTTTGTTTGTTTGCTTTAGACTGATTGAGACGTCACAGTATTTGTTAGGTTTGGTTGCTGTGTTTGATTTGGTATATCTCTATGGGTTGGTTTTCTTTTTTTCTTTTTGAAATGGTGGTGGTAGTTTTATGTTTGGGGGTCTCGTAGATGATGTGTTTAGGTTTGAGAAGAGTTGTGCTTTGATGAAATTTTTGGTGTTTCTGGGTGTGGGTTTATGAACAATGTGTGTGTTGTTTGGGTGATGTGTGTTTCATGTTTATGTGAACAATTCTTTGTGGGTATGAATTCAAACCTAGACTCTCTTTTGCTTGAATGCTGTTTGTGTTTGAATTTGGTGGGTGTCCTTTCAGGTTCGTCTTCAGCGTCCGAGACGGGAATCACTTGCACTCCCTAAGTCTCCTCCTCCTCGAAATGAAACTTGTCAATTTCTTCTTCAAGCGAGGAATTTGAGGAGGCAATCTCTTCTCCTGCTACTGCTGCTTCAGGTAGAACCTGCTGAAATGGTTGTACGACCAGTGGAAGATTCTATTGGAATGGATGTGCGACTAGTGGAAGGTCATTTTGGGCTAGAAAGTTAGGCCGTGATACATCAATACGGGCCAATCGTGGGTCACCCGCTCTTATGGCATGCCCAATTTCTTGGTATATCTCCGAGATGGGCTGGAAGTCCAAAATCTGGTGGACAGCTCGCAGCTGCCTGTCCTCACTTACAAAGATTTCGGATCTCAACAGGTAATTGAGAGCTTCAACGTTGGTTAGGCTAAGCCTAGGAACTACTTGCCTTTTATCTGCGAAAATAATCGAGGAGCAAAACATGATTAGAAAATTGGAATCCATCATTAAAAAAAAAAAGCAAAACATGGTCAGGGTTAAAGAGTCTAAAACTCTTGCTAAGGAACCTAACTCTAAGGTATCGCACCTGGCACCCCCTCTCGGACGGGGTAGTGAAGGCCATCATGCCACGCTCCTGAAGCTATCAGATAGTCGTCTTTCATACCCTTGTTAGACTTAGGTAGACACGATACTAGTCTGACAACGTCAGATCAGGACTTGAGATAATATCCCGTGTTTTTCCAGGAGTGGCACTCGTACATGTGGACCACATCATGCCAGGTGAGCCGCAGACCCAGATGCTCGTTGAGAGCATCAACGCTACCCAAGACCCTAAATAGGTTGGGCGCACATTGGTGGAGGCATATCCTATGGTTGATAAGGTAGTCTCATGTTATCCTACCCATGAGGAGAGTCATTCTCCCTTCTATGAAAGCTATCATGGGGATGATGACTTCCCCCTCTTCTTTGTGTGTCACTATTTGTTCCAGGGAACAGTATCGCAGGGCGACTTCCTGTGGTATGTGGTATTTATCCTTAAAGGCCTCTATTTTGGTAGGGGAATCTACTAGATGCTTAATCTACCCATTTGGTTAGGCTAAAAGGAAGTGGGTGAAGTTTTTTAAAGAAAGAAGACAAAGAATGGAGGGCCGAGAAGACTGGCCAAGAAGAAAACAACCTAGAAAAAAAAAACAAAATAGAAAAAAAAAACAAAAAAGTGAAAACTTACGGGAAAGCGAACAGGTGACACGGTGGGAGGTTCTTGAAGGGTTGAAAGCTCTGGAAAAGTTGAGTGCTCTTGAGAGTTTGAGAGTTTTTGTAAAGTGAGAAAAAAGCAAGCCCTTCGTACGCCTTATAGGAGGGAGATCATGTGGGAGTTATCCCGCTCAAAATTCAGAGAAAAATATCCACCATTGGATTAGCGCCTCACCATTGGATGCAGAGAACAGAACGCCGCCTAGAGCAATTAATAACGCCTCGCGGGCTCCGAAGCGTCAGTAGCAATTATGAGGGCGCACAAAACGGCACTCCCACGTGTGCAAATCAAAGGGCAAATTGATATCAACACATGAAAAATCAAAACCCCACTTTTC
Source organism: Quercus aquifolioides (assembly GCA_019022515.1). Taxonomy (NCBI): domain Eukaryota; kingdom Viridiplantae; phylum Streptophyta; class Magnoliopsida; order Fagales; family Fagaceae; genus Quercus; species Quercus aquifolioides. Next base: position 30,679,658 of record CM032326.1, read on the forward strand.
TCCTCGGATGAGAAGGTGATGCGAACCTCAATCGACACGCTTTGAGACCCAACAAAAAATATTGGAATACTTGCCCAAGAAAGCTAAAATTCAGTTTTTTTGATAGAAACATTGACCCAACGTTTATAATCGAAACGCGAACCAAAGGTATAAGTGTAGTACCTTGACCCAATGATTATAATTGAATCACGAACCAAAGGTATAAAGTTTGAACGCCACAAGGAAGAATCCCTGATAAGTTCACAGTTCTTGAAGAACCAAAAGAAGAGCAAAACCTCACCTTTTCTGATTTTTATTCAATTATCTCTGATTACAATGAGTGCATGCTATTTATAAGGCATGACTGAAAATAGAAAAATATAAAAAAACGTACTAAATAATAAAACCTTAAATAAAAGTTGATTTGGTCTTAAATTAGCAGATCCAAAATAGGAAAAATAGCTAAAAACGTTCTAAATAATAAAAGCCTAAAATTAAGGTAGATCTAGTCCAAAATTAGATGCTCCAGACTAGGAAAAATATCCATTAACTGATATAGAGCTGGAAAATCAATCAGCCATTAATCCACGCCATAAATCACGCCCAATTAAGCCAGATTAGCCCTCCATAGCTTGGATTAAATTTATTACGTCTTCATCTTCCTTTGGGCCAAGTTTGGAATGTCCTCCGTTAGAATCAGCCCAAATCTCTTGAATCAGCCCATTAAGTGCTTCTTTGATCTTCTTGGATCTTGCTTTAGTAATAGGCCCAACTGGAACATGCAATGGATCCTTGAATGCTTGTTGATTCTCATCAGAAGGAAAAACCGGAGTTTTGAGAGGCTATTGTAGGGTTAAGGGCCCAAACCATATATTGGTCCTTGGGCCTTGGCTGAGAGCATGAGTAGTCCAAGGATGAACAAATAGAAATGAATGATTCAGACTCAGGACTTAATGAGCAAGATGCAAATGGGAAGTTGATCCGAAGAGGAATATCTCCTCGAATAAACTAAACACAGATCAGATGTAGATCCTATAGATCAAAGTGGCCTTCCAAGAAGCTCCAGTGATAGGAACGTGCCTCACGAACACGCAAGAAGGAAGGGAACCCAAAAATATCTAAGGGAAAGCTGCTACCACCGTATTAAATGCACTGCAGCTACTTTTCTGGCCGCATTTATATGGAGAAGACCCCTGAATAATACTATCTTGGCTACCACAACTCACAGAAAGCCAAAGATGGTGTCTGATAGGACAGGCACTCAAGTAAGGGCTCAAATGATCAACAAGTGTAGGATCAAGATGGTCCAAGAGGTGTAAGAGACCCTCCATGAGAGAAGGATTGAAAAAATGAAAAAGACCGAATACAGTAGTGATCAAAGTGATATTTGTAATCAGTCTAATTGATTTATATTGAGATTTACCTCCTCGAACGGTGAATTCGTTCAGTTCTATGTTCCTTGTTCTTGATTGATCATCTTTTGAATCTATACTAGCCGTTGTCAAATTCATTAGGGCCGAGTTCTTTAACCCACTCTCTACAAATTTATTGTACCAGACTCATTGGGCCAACGTCCCTTACGTTTTGGGCTTGGGCTACAAAACGTGTCCCTACACTTTTTATAGGGAAGTGCATTGTTATTATGTGGTTATAAATACAAGTTTGTTTTGAGAGGTTTTCTCTATTGTTTTACCTACCAGCCTAATATTTTTATAGAACTTAAATTTTGTGAAAAAGTTGTAGTAATTGTGTGTTACAGATTCTACTTCTATACACCTACACTGCATCACCTATCCACTGTTCTTAGGTATGTTCACAATCTAACACCCTTGATTTGCAACTTTAAAAACCAAACAAATATAGATATTAAAATGGTGATTGAAAAAAAAAATATTAATTTATAAAAACTTATGTGGCAATATGATAAGAATAAAAGGTCAAAATTGTCATTGTATATTATTCTAAAGATTTGCAAAGAGGTAGAAAAAGATTACTTTGTGGTGTTTAATTACTATATATAGGGGAAAAAATGAACCAATATTAAACATATAATCTAGCTTAGAGATTAGCTCAATCTCGATTCATGTTTGAAATAAAATTAATTAAATTAATTATGAATTTCCATTACTTGGTTCATCTTTTTTACAACTCTTGATATACGATACTTTGTAAAACTTAATTTTTATTGCTACCCATAGATATAAGCTATTGTTAAACCACATAAATCTTTGGTGGTCTACTCTTTTGTGTGATTGTGTTTTTTTTTTTTTTTTTTGGATTTTCTTTATTATCACTATATGTTTTGAAAATATTTCTCAATCACATAATATTTTTACAATAAATTTCACGTGAAAATGCTATTCAAAAGCTCTTTCCTACAATATTTTTTCGTATTTTTTCAAGGATGTAAATGTAGCTTTATTACTTACCCAAAAAAAAGAAAGAGATAACTGCTCAGTTTTCCAGTTTTTATACCAAAGTAGAGGTTTACCTAAAAAATAATAATAAAAGAAAAAGGAAAAGCTAATTTCATTCCGGGGCAGTGCCAAGATTTTGTTGTTCGGTGTTCAAGATAACTACTATACTATCTGGCTGATAAGTTCAATAGTCAATGCTCTCTGTCTCTTATGCTCTGTACTAAATTCCGAAAAGTCTTAGCTGTCTTCAACAACATAGTTCTCTATGTTGAACATGTGTGATGTTTCATTATGCAAGATCATAAATACGTAGGTAGCTATTGAATAATGAATAATCAAACTCTTCACGCGGTTCCTGAACAAACCGAAACAATTTTAATTCAAGGTCTGTAGTATTTATTGTTTGGCACCCTGGACTCCGCAGGAGTAATATATAGTATCTATCAGTATGATCACTATTCACAACTGCAAACATAAATATATTACCTCTAAAAAACTATTAAAGAAACAAAGTAAAACAAATGTTAACCAAAAAATGAGCATGAACATACACATTTATTTAAAAATATCCACACAAAAAAAAAAATATGAAAGAAACTTAATTAAACTAAATTGATGTAGTAAAAACTGAAAAAGTGAATAAAATTATGGAAAATGAGCATTTAATGCTCCTTGAATAAACCTAATAAAAAGCTCAGGTCGGTGTGACTTGTGAGGAGTGTATGTTCATGTTCAGAATCTTTATTTTTTACTTTACAATGGTCTTTCTTATTTAATTATCCAATAGCAGTGGACACATATACAAGTACAAAGACTAACCTAGTTAATAAAACATTTTACCTATTTTAGTGTTAGTGTACTTGTCAGCTCGTGTGTTCGAATAAACCCATTATTGAAATGCCACCGGTGCACAACAAGGGACGAAGCTTCGTGCATGTCTCGGAGGTTTCGGGCACCGACCATATATAGCAATGGAAATCTGAATATTAAGGTTTTTATTCAACAAGCAACAAAATAGTAACAATTATGGCAAAAAAGAAACGCACGAGGTGTGCCAATAAGATTCCTAAGTGATATCAGATTGAATCTAAAAATAAAAAAATAAAAAAAACCATCCCGTAATCGAATAACATGGGGTTGAGTCTGTCTTTACACTAAATCCAAGGTGTAAGCTTGCATTTTTTTATGTATTTCTCATGGAATATCATCATTGGTATTACAGTATGATTGAAGCTCTAACTCTCTACCGTGGTACTTTTCTACTCAGCCTAATCTTCTCGTACTTGCTCCACCACCACCACCCCTCTATGGATTCCACCTTAATTAATTATATATAATGGATCATAACTTTTTAAGTGGATATTATCCCTAGGTACAGTGATCCAATTCATGTTCACAATTTGTCTTGAACCCTACACTTTCCCTTATAGCTGGCACTCTGAGATTGTTGATCAAAAGTTAATTTGATGACAGGTTAAATTAAACACCATGCCAATTCAGTGTATCCAAGTTATGGTCCAATAAGCAGTACATAGAATCTGAATTATACGAAGTCATTAAGGAGTAACATGTTCATTTAATTAAAGTGTGAACATTAAAGTAACTTCCTTAGATAAATATTAGATTCCTCCTTATTTGAAATAGATTCATTTCATAGTTTAAATTAATATTATCAAAAAAATATATTATATTATTTAAAATTTAAATAGCATGACATTTTATATATTATAAGTTTTCAAAAATAAAATCATAACCAAGAAATATACTCTCTCAATTTCAAATAAAATGGAAACAGTCAAGATCATTTTAAAATTACCATAGGTTCAAGGATTAGATTATTAGTTGGGGTTTTTTGGAACGCTGGTATAACACATACAGACAACTGAAATAATTCTTTGGGCTTGCAAGGAAATATCTAACATGAATATATGCATCCAATGAAAATGATAAAACGCGTGGTGTAAAGATTAATGTTTTGGTTTCTTTCTCTTGGAAGGTCACCAAATTTTGTGAATGGACCCCTAGAGAATTAGGTGAAATGTCAAGCTCTTTTTGTATCAAATTGTGTAAAGGCTTCATTTTGTGCACCATCTAAAACTCTATAAATCATGTTGCTTGGTAAGAACAGTGTCCTGGAGCTGGAATGGTCCCTCTGATAAACCCTCACCATATGGCTCATCTTTCTCATGTACCCATTCTAATATGCGTTTTGTCATCAAGAGCTTCGGGTGTAAAGGAATCTCTAATAATTCATAAAAATGGGAATATATAATCCAGAGTAATTGGGTACCAGGGGATTAAAATTTGTTTTCCTTATAGACTAGCCTTTTTCTATTTGGGTATTTCCTTTTGTTCACTAATACGGAATCTTTGCAATTTCAAATCACATTGTCGTATGCTTGTAGGTTGCAGCAAATTAATAAACTCTAAATTTAAAAAAGATGACTATAATTAACATTCCCAACTACATTAACCAAAAAACATATTGAAGAGATACAAATTGAGAACCTTTTTCAGGGAAGTGGAGGGAAGAATAACAAAAATCTATGCCGCAAGCAATAAAGAAAAAGGAGGGGGGGAAATTGGAAATATGCATGAAAAGAAATGAGGATAATTAAAAGGAGCAGAAAGGCCAAATCAGTATACATATATAGGCTGGAAAGCCATGCCTTAAATGACTTAAATGAACAACAAAAAGTGGTCATGAGAGCTCCACGAAGTCCTATTAGACACCATTGTACAATATTGTCTTCTTTGCCTTTCTAATTTCCTTTCTTTCTTTCTTTTTCATTTTTTTTTAAACAATGATTCTTATGATCTTATCAGTTTGAGATATCATTATTAAACACCAAAACTGATGAGTTGGAATACTATTCCACATGTTTTAATGTGTTAGGAACTCATGGGTAAAACTCACCCTTAAAAACCGACTTGTAAGAGAGGGTGCCCAAGTGCTTATGAACACATGGTTAAGTGATGTCGCAGAAGTTATAAGAAAAAAAATACGTTACTTTCTGAATGGAAAAAGAAACTAAACACGTTAGCTTCTAAATGTAAACCTTGAATTCACGAAGGGTCCCTTAAATCCACAAGATAATAAGGTCCTGGAATCCACCAGGGAGAGATAGACAAAGTCTGTATTTTTATAAATCTGAAAACTGAATTACCCTAAAAGCTACAATATGTTTAAATAGTAAAAGAAACCCTAGGGTGGCTATGAAAACGCCCAGAAACCCTAATCCGCGCTAATCACGTAATTAGGTAGCAAAACAGTGATTTTTGCCAAAAGTAGCAAAATTTAGATAATTGTAGAAATTGAAAATACTATCTCTAAGAGACGTTCCAAAACAAACGGGACATTATTCTGACTTTTAAACTAAAAGTTATTAAGGAAAAATAAATATTACTAAAAATAGCAAAAACACTATTTTCGGGACCTTAATGAAGGAATTTGCATAAATTTAGGCAACACTCATATACATTTATGAGTTTGGATCAAAATTTTGTTTCCCTTTAACCTGCCAAATTTCATGCAATTCTGACACTATTGCCCCAATAACCTCTACTAGCACCCTTCTTTGCTCTTGTGTTGTGATTTCCAGCGCCCTGGTACTCCAAGAAGGCATTAATGTCTATTCTACATCATTAAGTTTACACTTAATCCATGTAGAACACTAGGATGGTTTGCAAGTGGAGGGTGCCCAAGAGCTTATAAATACATGGTTAAGCTTACACTTGATCCATGTGGGACACTAAGATTATAATATTCCACCACTCTCCACAGCCGACGTTCACGACGGCTCACTTTAGCAACACTGACCCGATGGTAGTCATGTATCTTTTGGTGGTTCCACTCACCTATCAGTTATCTTTTGGTGGCTTTGATATCAAATGTTAGGAACCTATGGGTAGAACTCACCCTTGAAAACCGGCTTGCAATGGGAGGGTGCCTAAAAACTTATAAATACATGATTAAACTTACACTTAATCCATGTGTGACACTAGCATCATAACACAATATTTTTGTTATCTTTTAGAAATCAGAAAAGTATGAACAAAATTCATAAAACCCTCTCTTAAACTGATGTATAATCTTTCAATGCAAAGAGAGACAGCTATGGACCATAATAGATGCTAGAATTATTGTGTTAAGCGAAGAGATGTAACCAAAAAAAAACATCTGAATTTTTATTTAATAAAATGGTGGCCTAACAAAATAGTTATGAGGGGGAAGCTTATTTAGAAAAATAGAAAAATTAGAACTCAAGAGTTGATACAATGAATAATTCATCTTGAAATACAGTAAAAATACATTTAAGAAAAGAACCTAGAGAAACGAAGAGTTCTTTAGATAAATAAAGTCTTTCTTTTTTATCATTATTTATGCCAAAATTTATAAGGAAAAAAATGGATTTTCTTACCCCTTAATTGTACCAAAGAGTCGTTGCATCTCTTCTTATATTGGACATAACTTAGGTATAATTCGTTTAAGTCCTATACCTTAAGCTCTCTAACTGAATTTAACTGAATTTAACTATATGACTCCACTAACCAATGAGTCATATTGGTAAATTTTAGAGCAAATGATACTTTTTCACCCTAATATCTCACCTTGATTACAATGTCCCCCCAAACTTTCGAAATGCAAAATTGACCGACCAATGCTATAACATTGTTTTGATATCCTCTCTGTCTTCTGTTTTGATGTTAACTCAAAGAAAATTTGTTCGCACATGCATGACACGTGACAATAAGTAAGTTGGACCCATTACATAAGAGAGAGAGAGAGAGAGAGAGAGAGAGAGAGTGTGTTGGAATTAGAAAATGGCTTCCGTGAAGACGGCTTGGTAGAAAGGCTCATCGCTTGCAACATTAGAGGAGAACAATGCAAAGGTGGAGGAAGGCTTTATTGTCTTCAAGTCTGATAAATTCAATGTAGATCATCCAATACTGTTTAATTCCTGGCAAACAATATATCACTCCTACACACTCTTCTCTCTTTCTCCCTTGCAATTTTCTGTTAGCATTTGTTTGTTTCCCAAGAAAACTACAAAAAATGAAAAGAAATTTAGCGTTTTACTAGTTCGGATTGATTAAGATTGATTATTTCGAATGATTTGTTTGTATATTAGTGTTTGGTAGATGAGAAATTGACGGAAAGTAAAAGCAAATGGATTTTTGATGAGAACCAGAGTAGAGTGATCAGAAAGTTAGGGAAACTACAGTGAAAAAAACTCCATATTTATTTAATAATTTACTCTTCTGTTTTCTATTTTGTTGATGAGTACCAGAGAAAATATTCTTGTTTTTTCTCAATAATAGGCTTTATTTCTTTTTTATTTCGATTTTGAGTATTGAATTTTGTTTGGTAACCAAAAAAATCTAGTGGAGTCAATTTGGTTGGTTGGGAAATATTGGTGGAGGATTAATTTTGTCTTTTTTAATTTTAAATAGCAGAGTTTAGCTAGCTAGTTCAGTGGTCCAAAAGTCAAATGTCCTGAACGTTCCTATAGTTTCCATGAATCTCAATACCAATACAAACGATTGGTATAGTATATTGTAACCAGGGTGAAATATTAGGAGTCAACTGTGCATTTCAAAAGTTTTGCAGGGACATTAACATTATAATCGGAATAAAAGATTAGGGTGGACATTATAATTGAATATATCCATAAGATTGTTACTTTTTTTTAATAAAATAGGAAATTTTTTTCAATCGCATATTAGAGTTTATATACAATAGAAATTGGTCATTTCTGCATGACATTCCACAAAAGATTAGAGTTTAGAAAAAGAAAAATAAAAATAAAAATTGGGACACTTAAAAAAAAAAAAAAAAACTGTTTTGTAACAAATAACACTGCACCCTTTCCTGCCATCTGCACACTGAATTATTTCTTTCGTTATTTCAAGCTTCTTAACTATAGGAATTTCTACACACAGACAAACCCTACGCAACAATAACACGCAACCCTTCCTGCCAGTATATATGTTGGAACTTAATTAAAGGATCTACAGAAAAAAGGACAACGTAATTGAACTTGTGAAGATATTTGCAGATTTGCTGTATATTTTATATGAAACCTTCCAAGAAAAAATCCATAGTAGGTGAGATATACTGTCTCATTTTTATTATTTATATGCATGGCTCTTCATGTTGGTACAAAAAGTTAAGCTTTAACTCAAGCACGTCATTGTAACCGATGATGAATCACCAGTGAGTCACACGATACTCACACACTCAGAATATCACCTACACAACAAAAATAAAAGACTTACAGAAAGCACTGGTGTGGTGTCGGCCAAGTACCCTCCGAAGGTCAAGTTAGAGCTTCTCACAACTCTAAAATGCTAGAGAGGGGTTAATTATGCATACATTGATTTGTAAGGGAATTTCGGCTTTTATAGTAATTGAAGGTTGACCTCTTTTCCTTGCAAGTATTTCCCATCTAGGGTTTCTGGCTACCACGTGGACAATTGATCTGTCTATGTTGTGTCCGTTCATGATGGTTGTGTCCGTTCACTACAGGTCTTGCACGCAATGGACCCGTCCTTCATCGGCCCATAGATGAGGAATCGTTAGGCCCACTTCATAGGGATCCGCCAACCTATATTTTTCCTCTTCAGTTGCCCCCTCACCCCATGGGTACGTCATCTTTGAGCAAAAGGACCCGTGGGGTGACAATTCAAGGCTGGGATGACGGTTCAAAGTCCTGTGGGTTGACGGTTTCAATACAAACTCCGTGAACTGTGCTTATATCCTGACAGTTTGTCAGAGCACATCCGTCATCCTTGTCAGGATCACTTCGTTCAGTTTCTGTACCCGTCATCAACACCTTTCATCCTGTTCACTCTTTAACTTGGTGAGTATTCTTTCCCCCTTCTTCTTTGCAAGTCTCCTTTACCTTCTAATACTCTTTATTTTCATTAGACTTTATTCCCCCGTCACCATTTCTAGACCCGTCAGAGTCTTAGGTTTTGTCGTTACGTGTAGACAATGTCTAGTGCGTCAAGTAACCAGTCAGTCGTTCTTGACGAGGCGGATAACGAGGAAGTATACCCGTCTGGTCATAAAGACCAAGAGAGTCAAAGCGAGGAGAGGAGTCCGTCCGCATCTTCCCCGTCCTCAACAAATGAGGATATGGAGATGGCTAACCCAGAAGAGGGTCCTGAAGACAGCGAGGATCAATCAAATAGGTCCGTTGTAGGTGCTAATGGACTTAGGGAGTTCATCATGCTACCAGAATGGACGGTGAACGAGTTTACGTCCAAAATTAAGGAGAAACACTTTGGTACTCTTAGGGCCAATTACCAAATTCCAGATTACATCCCAATCCGTCTACCCTACAAGTTAGAAAAGTGCTATTATATAGGGGTAGAAGGTGTCAGAGTGTATGAACAGATGTTCAAGGCAGGCCTTAGGTTTCCACTAAGCTCCCACCACCGTAAACTTCTCAAATATCTGGGACTGTCCATCAACCAAGTATCCCCAAATACCTGGAGGGTCTTCATAGCAATAAAGGTCCTGTACAGCCATGTCAAATGGCGCTAGAAGGCTGACGGTGCGAGAATTCCTTCACTGCTACCGTCTAGACGAAATAGACAAATCAAGGGGGATGTACAGTTTTGTACCCAGGAGTCCGTTGTTGCAGGGTATATATGAAACCCCAGACTCTAACAGGGATTGGAAGAGCCGTTATTTCTTCCTTGAGGTAGACGGGTGGATGTGTCGTCCAGGGACACGGAGTACATGCCTGTTGATACGACATGGGGCATATTACATCCGTCTGGTACACACTCGTCGTAGTATATATAAAATCATGATAACCGTTCAGTTTATTTAAGCTTCTTCAATTCTTTTAACCGCCCCCCTTTTCTTTTTGTAGTACGACGGTGTCCACAGATTGACCTCGAGGAGTTTAACTTTCTTGAGAAAATTTTTGCCAAGCCCAAGCTAGAGGAACGGACTTGGGCCAAGCTAGTCAACCTTAACACCATCCACTGGTATTGTGACGGTCCTAAACCATCACCAGTAGCAATCAGATACGAAGATCGAATTCGCCAACGTAAGCCCGTCGTTCTCACCTCGTTTAGATGGTTTAGTATTTTATCTTAACCTTACCCATCTACCTTTTCAGAAATGGACGACGCCAAGAGGAGAGCAGCGATTAGATTACAAGCCGCCAAGAATAAGGAAGCTGGTGCGGATCCTAAGGGGATGAGTTCAAGGAACCCGTCTATCAAAAGAAAACAGCCGTCCAAAGGGGACCGTCCATCAAAAAAACCCAAGGTTCCATTGGATCCCATTCTAGGGTTAATGGCTGGAGGCGCCCAGACGATTACCCTAGCGAAACATGGTGCTGGCAAAGACCTGATGAAAGGTCCGTCTGGTAGTCAGAAGAAGCCACCCGTCCTGATCCGTGAAGACTCCAAGCATGCCTTGGAGAGGCTCTCGTCCATCATGACTACTGAAGATTATAAGGACTTGGGTAATCATTCCACGGAGGCTATGGGGGAGACGGGTCTTTTTAGCATTGCCCAAGTAACTTATCTGTCACCTTCTCGTCGGTCCTTGATTATTTTTTTGAAATTAATTCATTCTTCTTTTTTCAGGCCATGGTCATGATGAAGGGTTTAATGGGACGGTGTTTCAATCATGAGACGACGTTAGACCGCGTCCGAGATAAGGCAAGGTTGACGGAGGATGAGCTGATTGAACTTAAAGCCTGGAAGGTTACCTAGGAAAAGAAGCTCAAATTGGCAGAAGAAGCCAGGGACGAGTATTACAAGCTGGCGGAAGGCCTGAAGAAAGTTATGGAGGACAAGGAAAAAGAAATCTGTCAGGCTAAGGAGGTGGCAATACGAGAATACCGTGACTCCGAAGCCCTTCTGTCAGAGCTACGAGTTTCATACAATGACGGTTTTGATGATGCACTCCGTCAAGTGAAGACCTTGTATCCAGAGCTTGATGTGTCAACCGTCACCATCAATGTCCCAGAGCAAACATCCGTCCAACTTGTTCAATCAGAAGATACGGACAATCTTTTTGGTGAGGATGCCCCCGTCAATGATGCCCCTGGTGACCGAACTGTAGCTAAAAGCAATCCCAAAGATGGTCAGGTCCATCATGATGAGGAGAAGGAAGCCCCCGCTGTAGACTAAAATTACTTTATCATTTTTATTATTATTTTTCTTTTTCATGTAAGAATATTTGGAGAACAATTTGTGATTCCTCCGTCATATTTTTTGGATTATGTAGACATTTCCCTTCGAGAGCTTTTATTATTTCTTTGTTTAACTTCGCTTAGTCCGTCCACTATAACTACCTGTTTGATATTTTGTACGTGGAATGCATCCATCCACTTTACTGAACATGATTTTGCATCTGTCTACTATTGGGTTTTTATGTTTCGCTTTTTAGGACCTGATAAGATTTTTCATGGTCTACGGAAGGTCCGTCCTCTTGACTTGATAGGGGTTTTCCTCTATTCAATGGTAGAGTCCGTCTATTTACAATTTTGTCTTTTTAATGAATGAGGCCGTCTACCTCGTGGACTTTGAATTTTGTCAATTCTATGATAGACTCCGTCTACTTTGTGGACTATTTGTAAAAGTTTTCATCCTATTCGGATGATCCGTCCCATTTGTGGACTTGGAATTTCTTGTTCTGGGAGTGATCCGTCTAGATTGTGGACTCAATTTTCATCCGTCCACTTTTGGACTTAGAATTTTCATCCTTTTGGGATGACCGTCCATTTTGTGGACTTAGATTATACTCGTCCACTTTTGGACTCGGAATTATCATCCTCTTGGGATGACCGTCCATTTTGTGGACTTAGTCCATTCTTTGGACTGTAACTTTCTCTCTACAATGATAGAGTCTGTCCACTTTCTGGACTATAAGAATTTAAGTAGAAAAAACATAGTCGTGTCTAAATATTCCTCTTATTAATTAAAAAAGAAAACAATGCGTTTGTAGAAAAAAGTACCTGCACCCTTGGGCTTAAAAATGCACTTGTAGAAAGAATTGTTCAAAGTAAAAACTAGTAACAGTAAAACTAAATAATAAACTGGGAAATTGGGGAACGTCAATGCTCTTCATATCGTCTCTATTGGTAGTATTTCCGTATGTGCTCCGTGTTCCATGGGTGTTGCAGCTTTCGTCCATCCAGCGTTTCGAGGTGGTAGGTGCCCCTCATCTGCCATGATGTGATCCTGTAGGGTCCTTCCCAGTTGGGGCCAAGCTTTCCCTGCGAAGGATCTCTAGCAGCGCCCATTACCTTTCGCAGTACAAGATCTCCAATCTGAAAGTCTCTATGCTTGACATTGGAGCTGTAGTGTTTCACCATGAAATTTTGATACCGCGCCAACCTTTGCTCTGCTATCCCCTGGACTTCATCCACCAGGTCGAGCTGAAGGCGTATGGCCTCTTCATTTTTATCCTCGTCGTAGTTCTCCACCCGATAACTTGTGAGCCCTACCTTCGCTAGGATGACAGCATCACTTTCGTACGATAGTCGAAACGGCGTTTCTCCAGTGGGTGTTCTTGCTGTGATACAGTATGCCCATAGGACGCTTGGTAGTTCATCAGGCCAAATGCCCTTTACCCCCTCAAGCCGGGTCTTGATGATCTTGAGCAAGGACCGGTTCATGACTTCGACTTGCCCATTGGCCTGTGGGTGTGTGGGCAACGAGTAGTGATTCTTAATACCTAGCTCCGAACAGAAGTCCCTGAATGCGCTGTTGTCGAATTGCTTTCCGTTGTCAGAGACAAGCACTCTAGGTATCCCATACCTGCAGATGATATTTCTCCATACAAAATTTCGAATGTTCTTCTCTGTGATAATGGCTAAGGCTTCTGCTTCTACCTACTTAGTAAAGTAATCGATACCAACTACCAGAAATTTTAGCTGCCTTACTGCCGTCGGGAAGGGGCCAATGATGTCTAGTCCCCATTGGGCGAATGGCCAAGGAGCCGTCATGGGGGTCAGCTCTTCGAACGGTTGCCTGATCAGATTATTGAATTTTTGACACTTGTTGCAAGTCTTAACGTAAGCTTGTGCGTCCTTCAACATAGTAGGCCAATAGTATCCTGCTCGAATCAACTTGTACACTAATGACCGTGCCCCCGAGTGGTTTCCACAGATACCTTCGTGGACTTCTCTCATTACGTAATCTGCTTCCTCGGGGCTTAAACACCTTAGATATGGCCTAGAGAATCCTCTTTTGTATAAGACAACATTTATCAGCACAAATCGTGATGCTTGGACTTTCAACTTCCTAGCGGCATCTTTCCCGTCTGGTACCTCGCCAGTTCTCAAGTAGGATATCAACGACGTAGTCCAATTCCTTTCGGAATCTACCTCTTGCACATTTGATCCGTCATTAATAAGTGAGGAGGCTTGAACAAATGATAATACCTGTTCGGGGACAACCATAAATTCTACTGAGGCAGCTTTTGCCAGCCAGTCGGCACATTCGTTTTCCTCCCTTGGGATTTGAACGAATCTGACTTCGAGGTTACTGATCCGATTCTTCACCTCCTCCAGATACCTCTTCATCCTCTCATTCTTACATTCGTAGCTGCCATTTATCTAACTTTTTACCACCTGGGAGTCGCAATGTACAACTATCTTTTCAGCTCCCGCTGCCTTCGCGAGGTCTAACCCCGCCACCAATGCTTTATATTCGACCTCGTTGTTGGTTGTAGGGAAGTCTAGTCGAATCATGCACTCGATCTTATCTCCTTCTGGGGTATGAATTACCACCCCGGCTCCTCAAGCTCGTCTGTTTGAAGATCCTTCTGTGTGGATGGTCTACTGTGTGGCAATTTTTGCCCCCTTGCCTTCCGTTTGAGCGAACTCGGCGATGAAGTCGGCCACAGCTTGCCCTTTTATCGCAGTTCGGGGCCGGTACTGTATGTTAAATTCACTTAGCTCAACTGCCCATAAAGCCATTCGTCCAGCAGCATCAGGGCTACTCATGGCTTTTCTCAGGGGCCTATCCGTCAAGACTATAATGGTATGTGCCTGGAAGTATGGCTTAAGCTTTCGTGCCACCGTCACTAGTGCGAAAGCCAATTTCTCCATTTGCATGTACCTCTCTTCCGCTCCTCGGAACGCCCGGCTTATAAAGTAAATGGGTCTTTGAGATCTATCTTCCTCTCTTACTAAAGCCGCGCTGACTGCTGCTTGCGAGATTGCTAAGTAGAGGTAGAGTTCCTCCCCGGGTTTGGATGGGCTAAGCAATGGCGGAGACGAAAGGTATTTCTTCAACTCTTCAAAGGCCTTCTGGCATTCGTTCATCCACTCGAAGGATTTTCTCAGAGTGCGGAAGAAGGGTAGACATTTATCCGTTGCTTTCGAGACAAACCTGTTCAGTGCTGCAATTTTGCCATTCAAGCTTTGCACCTCTTTAACCGTCCTTGGCGATTCTAACTCCATTATTGCCCATATCTTCTCCGGGCCAACCTCTATACCTCTTTGGGATACCATGAAACCTAAGAATTTCCCCGCCGTTACTCCGAACGAGCACTTGTTCGGATTCAGCTTCATGTTGTATGAGCGGAGGGTATCGAACTTCTCTTAGAGATCATTTAGGTAATCATCTTCGCACAGGCTCTTTACTAACATGTCATCAACATAGACTTGCATGTTCCTCCCAATCTGGTGCACGAACATCTTGTTCATTAGTCTTTGGTACATTGCCCCTACGTTCTTGAGCCCAAACGGCATCCCCTTGTAACAAAAGAATCCTTGGCTGGTGACAAAGAAAGTTTTCTCTTAATCAGCCTCCTCCATCTTGATTTGATTGTAGCTCGAAAAGGCATCCATGAAGTTGAGCAGCTGGTGTCTAGCCGTCGACTCTACCAAGGTATCTATCCGAGGTAGCTGTCCTTCGGGCACGCCCTGTTGAGGTCCGTGAAATCGACACACATTCGCCACTTCCCATTAGCCTTCTTGACCATGACTACGTTTGCTAACCAATCAGGGTAGTATACTTCTAGAATAAAGTATGCTTCTAGTAGCTTCCTGACTTCTTCTGCTATTGCTCTGTCTCGCTCCTGAGCGAACATTCGCTTTTTCTGTTGAATGGGCGACGAAGCGAGGTTCACATTCAGCTTATGAACTATGACTGAGGGATCAATCCCGAGCATGTCCTCGTGGCTCCACGCGAACACATCTTGATTCATCCTAAGGAAAGCTGTGAAGGCTTGACGCATTGGCTGGCTAGCCAACGTCCCCATTCTTGTCGTCTGTTCGGGTTTTGATTCATCAAGGGTTATCTCTTCTGGTTCTTCAACCGGCTCCGCAATGGTCCGTTGCTCTTCTATGCACATGGTCTGCTGGTGATCTTCCATCTCTAGCATGGCAATGTAGCATTCTCGTGCGGCCACCTGATTTCCTTGTAACTCGCCGACCCCATAATCCGTAAGGAACTTGATCAGTAGGTGGTCCGTCGATGTCACTGCCTTCCATGAGTTAAGGGTGGGTCGTCCGAGGATAGCATTATAAGCGGACGAACAATTAACCACGAGGAATGTCACATCCTTTGTGATCTGCTTAGGATAGTCGCCCACTATTACCAAAAGCGTGACCCCGCCCAATGGGAATACCCTTGTTCCTCGAAATCCAACCAGCGGAGCATTTGTTGGTATCAACCATTCCCTGTCAATCCTCATTTGTTAAAACACCGGGTAGTATAGGATGTCTGCCGAGCTGCCATTGTCGACCAACACCTAGTGCATGTTGTAGTCTCCCACACATATGCTGACAACAAGCGCATCGTCTTGCGGGTGGTGAAGACGTCACGCATCTTTTTCCGAGAACCCGATGATGGGGCTTTCTCTCCGTGCTATCTTCGGCATAGACCCCGTCAACTGGACGTTCTGGACCAACCTCAAGTAGGTCTTTCGGGCCTTTCTGGACGACCCAGTGGTTGTTGTTCCCCCTACGACCATCCTTATGTCTCCAACGGGGGGTCTAAGACGCTCATTGACCCGTCGGAGGGGCTGCTCTTGAGGAGGTGGATCCGCTCTCTCTTTACTGACGAACTTCTGCAATTTCTCTTGTCTGATAAGGGCCTCAATATGTTGCTTCAAGTCATAGCAATCGGCCGTGTCATGACCGTGGTCACGGTGGAAGCGGCAATATTTGTCTCTAGGTCGCTTGTTGGGATCTCCCTTCAGCTTACCAGGAAAGGTTAGGGCCCCTTCGTCCTTAATTTGCATTAGGACTTGGTCTATCGGGGCAGTTAAAGGGGTGAAGCTTGTAAACCTCCCTCTCAGGGGCTTAGAGCGCCTTTCATCTCTTCTGTCTTCTGTTCTTAACTTCTTCTACCCTTGGTCCTGCCGTATATCTTCCTGTCGCTCCCTTTTCCTAGGTTTTTCTTCCCTAGCCAGCAGTGTGTCTTCAGCATTCATGTATTTAGTGGCCTTGTAGAGGACTTCTAACATGGTCTTCGGGTCATTCTTGTATAAAGAGAACAAAAACTTACCCTTTCGCAACCCATTTGTGTAGGCTGCCACAAGTATCTTATCGTCAGCATCTCATCCTCGCACTGCCTGATGCTCATCAAACACGTCGTGAACTTCTTATACCTATGTCCTCCAATAAAGTGTGTAGTAAACTGAGCACTTAGCTCCTTAAAGGTGTTGATAAAGTTTGGCGTCAGTCGACTGAACCATACCTTGACAGGGCCCTTCAGCGTTGTAGGGAAGACCCTACACATGATTTCGTCTGCTACCCCTTGAAGGTGCATCAAAGTCTTGAAGGTGTCTAGGTGATCTAGAGGGTCCTTGACCCCGTCGTAACTATCAATGTGCGGCATGCGAAACTTATGTGGAAGGGGGAAGGAATTGACAGGGGCAGTGAACGGTGAGTCGGTTCGATTGACTAGGTCGTCAAGATCGCTGGACACTCGTCCCTTGAGGGCGTTCATCATTACTTCCATCTGTTCCTTCATCACCTGCATCTCTGCGACAATAGGGTGTGGAGCCGTATCCATGAGGGATGGGAGGCTCATATTTTGTCGTTCCGGTCTGCTTGGGGTGTTGCTGCCTTCGGGACCTTCTCGGTCTCTTCGCTCGACACTAGTATCTTCTTGGTCCTCCCTTTGATTATTTGGTGCTGCATTTTTCTGGCGTAGCTGTTCTTCCAAGTCGTGGTTTTGTTTGGTGAGGCGTTCCACAGCATCAGCGAGAGTCTGGACCTGTCTCTCAAGGGCAGTCGTGGGTGGTTCCTCCTCTTGGATGTTGTTGGTAGTTGCCATCGAGTGGGTTAGCACCATGCAACTCTTTTGTCCGGGAAGCGATAATATGGCTTACAAATCGCAAAGTTCTTTCCCACAGACGGCGCCAACTGATGATGCCAAAAAATCACCAGTGAGTCACACGATAGTCACGCACTCGGAATGTCACCTACACAACAAAAAAGAAGACCTACAGAGAGCACCAGTGTGGTGCCAGCCAAGTACCCTCCGAAGGTCAAGTTAGAGCTTCTCACAACTCTAGAGTGCTAGAGAGGGGTTAATTATGCATACATTGGTTTGTGAGGGTACTGGGGCTTTTATAGTAGTCAAAAGTTGACCTCTTTTCCTTGGAGTCGAAGTCCTTTCCTTATAATAATCCTCTTAAGTAGTCCTAAACGTGATGGACAAGTCTTTTCCTTATAGAGAAGATCTTCATTAATGCGCGCAGCTTCTGAAATCCTCTTTGAGCTAGGATTCCATTTACCTTAGGATTCTATGGCATGCGCCGCAAGTATTTCCCATCTAGGGTTTCTGGCTACCACGTGGACAATTGATCCGTCTATGTTGTGTCCGTTCATGATGGTTCCATCCACTATAGGTCTTGCACGCAATGGACCCCGTCCTTCATCGGCCCATAGATGAGGAATCACCAGGCCCACTTCATAGGGATCCGTCAACCTATATTTTTCCTCTTTAGTAACCACCAGTTTAAAACTATAGATTATATGTCTGCTTCATGTTTCCGGGCATCAAACAAGATCTACCGATACTATTTTTGACTATAAAATTTATTAGTTTTATACTCATATAAAATTAATGTATATCCGTGAGTTTATCAATGTCAGAATAGCTAGATTCAAGATTGCAATGCTCTTGCACCTAAATTAATTTGGAATTTGCATCAAGTACGATCAGAAATATTGAGCACAACCACCTCCAAATCGGGCTAAGCACGAGTAAACAATTTTACAATCATCATCGCCTTTCTTTATTTTTTTGTTCTTTAAAAAATAAAATTTTTGGCTAGTCTTTACATCAACTTTGACTTACACAATATTTTATAAAGCATACACTATTAATTTATATTTGGAAGAAACTATAATAAGATCTCAAGTTATGCATTGCAAGATCAAATGTGAATCTGAGAAATGTAGCTGGTTTGGACCTTCATATATGGGTCTAATGATGGTGTTAAGAACTATGAAGCATGGATGCGTTTCCAGATTCGGGTGCGAGTGCGAGTGCGGGACTTAGCAATTTTTGAAAAAGTATGGTGCGGGTGTGGCGGGGTGCGGCGATTAAAAAATTATTAAAAATATTTTTATTTATATTTTCTATATATTTTTACTATTAAAATATTCTTAAAAAACACATAATATGTCCTTGGTTCACAAAACAAAGAAAGAAGACCGCAAGAAACACAAAACAAAAAAGAAAACATAAAAGAAGCAACAAATATTCAAAATAAAATTGAGAAATGACAGATTTAGGATGTTTGGGCCTCATTCAAAGCCGATTTCAGCTGTTCCGGCATAATTCAAGGCCGATTTCGGCCTGTTTCAACCGTTTCGATCTTTTTAAAAAATTAAAAAAAAAAAAGCCTCAGACGCGGCGCCGACGCGCGGGCAGCAGTGTTGCTCATGCGTCGGACGAGGGTGCAGCACCCATTTTCCCGCATCCGTGCATCATAGGTTAAGAAGGGATTTATGGGGAAGTCTTGAGGAATTTAACAAGGTAGTGAAAGTTTCCCCTTAGATTCTTGTGTGTGATTTTATAAATGAGGTAAAAAGTTTAAAGAGAAAATGAGTAATGGGACCCTAAGCTCCAATGAGCTGGACTTCAATCAATGCACTGAGAATATTGAGTTAAGAGGACCGTGCTGCTATGGGCTGTTTCAACATTTGATCAACCGAGCTTAGTTTGGAAAGCCATCGACCTGGGCTTTTACGGCTTTTTTGTAGCCAACCATACCTACAAACCAACACCTATTTAAACTACAATTCAACCCTGATTGAAAAAAATGGAGGAAGACAACCACACTAATTAAGCCGATAAAAACCTAAGAAATCCTTCTAGTTCTTCTAACCTCTCCCATTATTTCACCTTTGAGAGTTTTATACTTTCAAACACATAGATCACAATATAAGTATTAGGGTTGTTTTTTGAAAAGATGACATCAAATCTTCAAGAAGCTTTAGAACGGCCGAGGGATTAATCTATGGCAATAAGTAATATTGAATGCACAAGACAGGACCTATAGTTGCTAGCAAGAGTGGAGAACTTGGGCACTTAATCTTACTATGTGACAGAAAGTTATGTGAGCATTATATGTATTGCAACCGCCTTCATTAGTGGACTTGTTGAGTTGGGCTTTGCTCCATAGTATTTTTACCATTTTAGGTTTTCATTTCATGAACCAATCACGGTCTTTGTGTGAATAGTTACCGATTTATATTAAGTGAGTAAAGATAATTTAATGTTTAATCAATTATTTAAAATTGTTATTCAAATTTATTGCAACAACTCAAGCCAGTAATGAATTTTCTTAGTTTCATGATATGATGGACTAAAACTAAAACTAAATTAAATGACAAAATGAGCATAGTAAAAATGAAAATGATAAAATTAATGAGTGCGAGTAATAATTTTATTTTGTAAAACATATCAAAAAGTTAACTTTTCAAAATTATTACTCGAAAAATAAAATTTAAATTTATTTGGATTTGAATTGATGCTAAAATATTAAACTATATTATAAAAGAAATCAGACCACTCCTAGAAAAATTATTGGGTGAGGTCTAATTAAACTTAAGTCAACCCGCAACTTCGGTTTATCCAAGTGATAAAAGGAGGGAATTATAAAAGGCTGTCATTTTTCTTTTGAAGTATTTAGACACTTAATAGCATCACCGAGCTCACGACACAGAATTAATACTACTCCACCATCCTCTCTAAGAAATTAATTCACAATGCCTTCCCTTAGCTTCTTTGTTATATGTGTACACATTTCTATTATCTTCTTCATCGCATGCGATGCCACAGAGCCCAAAATTTCACCAAAGCTTCCTGCCATTTTCGTCTTTGGTGATTCATCGGTAGATACTGGTAACAACAACTATATTAGAACGGGTCCTAGGGGCAACCATCTCCCATATGGCAAAGACTTTCCAGGTCATATTCCAACAGGGAGGTTTTCTAATGGAAAACTGGCTCCAGACTTCCTGGCCTCTATGTTGGGGATAAAAGAAACTGTTCCTCCTTTCTTGGATCCAAATCTGTCAAAATATGACCTACAAACGGGCGTTAACTTTGCATCATCTGGTTCAGGTTTTGATAATCTAACGACTATTGCAAGCGGAGCAATTTCGATGTTCAAGCAAGTTGATCTTTTGAAGAAGTATATTGTGAGGCTCAAAGGAATTGTAGGAGAAAAAGAGGCAAAGAAGATAATCAGTGGCTCTTTGTATTTTACTAGTGCAGGTACAAATGACTTTCTTAATTTTTATGATACACCGACAAGGAGGTTCCAATTCAACGTTAGCAGGTACCAAGATTTTATTCTAAACAGGACGCAAATCTTTTATAAGGTAAGCATGCATCTCTCTCTCTGAGTTTTGCGTTTCAAGGACAGCTCAAAATTTCCTTATTTGGAATGTTTTGATCCGAAAAAATGGTATGACTGCAAGGCATGCGCTTCAACTTTGTGAAATATGGAGATTTTATTTCCTGGAAGGTTTATATAGATTCATTTTCATAGATTAATACTTTAAATAGTATGTTCCAATGATGTTAACGTAGCAAATAGCTATTTTATTTTACATGCACTGGCTTAACTTTTGGTTGAATGTTTTTTTTTTTTTTTTGAGAGAATTTTAACCTATGATGTCCGCTCCTGATGATAGTTTTTTATCATCATACCAAGACACCAATCAGTTTTTGGTGTAGTTAGGCGGGGGATTGAACCCCAGATCTCTCATATAACTATCAGAGACTTTACCAATTGAGCTAACTGGAACCCACTTGGTTGAATGTTGATTATCTACCAATATAAAAATATTGATTATATTGTCTTTCTTGGACATGTAAACTTGCAGCAACTATATGACCTTGGATGCCGTAAAATGATGGTAGTTGGTCTTCCTCCAATGGGCTGCTTGCCCATCCAGATGACCTTGAAGTACCCGAAACCAATAAATAGAAAATGCATAGAGCATCTAAATGCAGATTCTCAAAGTTATAATCACAAGCTGGTGAATCTATTATCCAAATTACAGGCAGTTCTTCCAGGGAGTAAATTTGCCTATGCAGATATCAATCAGCGGGTGATAAACATGATCAATAATCCACAAAAGTATGGTAAGTTGATCCAACCCAGAACTGGTAATTCTAAATTTTACGGTTAGAGTTGCTATAATGCTTGGCCTTTTTCTCATGAGAGCAAACATATATATATAGCTATTTTGTTTAGTATTTCATATGGACAACTTATAATATAGAGTGTGTTGCCCACCAGGCTTTGTTGAAACTTCGAAAGGGTGCTGTGGTACCGGGTACGTGGAGGCCGGAACCTCTTGTAATTCAATTACTCCAACATGTGAGAGGGATTCACAATACTTATTTTTTGATTGCATCCATCCTAGTGAAGCGACCAATCACTACATTTCTAAAAACATTGTAAAACAAGACATTCCTAAGTTGTTATAGGAATACAGCGGACTGTCAAAATAAGAGTTTTATAATTTAGTGATAAAATTTGTTTTAATCCAAGTTTGAATCTTTCCTTTCTATATTGTTGTAATTATTGAATTATTAAGTATAAACAATGGAGTCTTTGTATTTAATTTTGCTATCGTATCACTAACAATTTGTTGTGCCATGTCACATGCAAATTAATTTTTCTTCTTAACTTTTTAGCTATTTAATTTCCCAGTTTATTGTTGCAATTTGTCTAATATTTCTCCTCTCTTGTTTTTACTCTTCTTTTACATGATTTTGCCGTACTGTTACTCTTCCTCAAACCTAACTTTTTGTGGAATCAATTATAAAAACATTTTTTAAAAGTTAAAAAATTGAATGTAAAACTAGTTTTCAAATAATAAATTTTATATTATATGTGTTTGGCTCCCACTTTTGAGAACAATTTTCAAAATACTGAAAACAAAAAAATAATGTTTGAAGATTATTTCTACTTCGAGATTTTTTTTTAAATTATTATTACTTTTTTTATAATGATAAGTTTCAAATTTGAAGAATAGGAATAGAACTAATGTACCTTTTTTTATATAATGATAAGTTTCAAATTTGAAATGTAAGAATTTTTTGTGATAAAAATAAACTCCTTAATTTAAGAGATAGAAAAGTTTGGGCAAATTTTTGGGCTCTACTATTTTCAATATATTTACAATTATGCCATTAAAAACATTTTTTGTATCTTCAAAACATCCTCTTGGCTATTTTTAAAATCCTGTTTTGAATAGGAAAAATAGGAAATAATTTTCTAAAAACTGTATTTAGAAAACATCAGTCAAACAATATATTTAAGTGTAAGACCCACCATATATGAGTTTCCAAAAAAAAAAGGCGAAAACCACATTTTCGTCCCTACATTTTCAGGTGATTTCCCACTTTAGTCCCTATCTTTTATTTTCCCCATTTTTAGTCCCTATTTAGAAAAACGCCATTCATTTTAGTCCTTTCCATCAGTGCCCTAACGGCAAAGTTCTAGGTGGCAAACTGAACTATTAAAATAATAATAATAAATTTTATTTTGGCATTAAAAAATTCCACGTCAACATCTAAATTAAAAAAATTAATTTATTAATTTTAACTAAATAAAAAAAATTAAAAAATAGAATTAAAATAAAAAATTACATGAATTGAGATCTAAGTGCGTCTTGAAGAAGAATAATAAAAACACAAACCCAGATCTAAGAACACAAACCCAGAAAAAAAAAAAAAAAAAAAAAAAAAAAAAAAAAAAAAAAAAAAAAAAAAACAAATAACCATTCAACACCAAATTCTCCAGAAAATCACTAATCCACGTGATTTTCATAAAGTCCATAATTGAATAACTAATCAGCCATACAACACCGAATTCTCCAGCAAATCAAACCCATAAACCCAGTAAACAAACCAATCTCCTACAAACCCATAAACCTATATTTTCTTAGAAAACAAACACAAAAAATTTAGCTTAAATACAAATTCATAAATCCCAAAGCCCCCATTTTCTCAAACCCAACAAAATCATCCAAGACCCATAACAGGCCACACCCAAAATCTCCATTCCTTTTTCTTGTTCTTCTTCCCTAGATCCACCACTACCGAACCCAGATCCATCACAACCAAACCCTAAAACCAATTTCAACCATAGCTCAGATATATTAACCATCAAACAACTCAAACCCTCACACCATCACAGATTGAAGAAGGGAGATTGAGTGGGTGAGTCCAAGAAAGGTAGAGACTAGAGATGGAGGGAGAGAGCAAGTACTCGCACACGTGAGGTTGCTGAAGAGTCGAGGAACTTGAACAGTTTCTCGGCGGAGTGTTTGGTCATGGCGATGCCCTCGACGATTTGAGAAGCTGGATGAGAATCCCGCGGGTGAGGTTGCAGAAGAGGCTGGCAAAAAGGGAAGGAAACTCGATCGGCTAGGGTTGTCTCGCTGGGAAAGTACACGGTGGCAATATCTCGCACCGAGAGAGAGATCAGAGTGGCGATTGCAAGTTTCTTCAAAACCCCCCTGAGGTTTGGAAAATTTTGCTGAGAATGACACTTTTTTTGCTTAGATGTGTCCAATTTACACAAAGAGAGAGAAAAAGAGTGAAAGAAACTAAAAACCTGTGAGTCCAAATTGAGAGAGAAAGAAGAGAAAGAAGAGAAAGAGAGAGAGAGAGAGAGAGCTTTTTTAAGTTTGGGGCTTTTCTGGTTGATTTTTTTTTTTTTTTTAATATAGAAAATGGAGGGTTTTGATTTTGAGCTTAACTTAAGTAAAAGTTATGATAGAGTGGTGGTGTGGAGTATAAATGAAAGAGAAAGACCCAAAAGCGAAAGAGAGTGTGTTTGTGTGTTAGATCTGGGTTTGTGTTTTTGTTGTTCTTGTTTAAAACATACTTAGATCTCAATTCATGTGATTTTTCGTTTTTTATTTTTTATTTAGTTAAAATTAATAAAAAAATTAATTTAGATGCTGACGTGGCATTTTTTAATGCCAAAATAAACATTTTTATTATTATTTTAATAGTTTCGTCTGCCACCTAGGACTTTGACGTTAGAGCACTGACGGAAAGGACTAAAATGGATGGCGTTTTTCTAAATGGAGACTAAAAGCAATGAAAATAAAAGATAGGGACCAAAGTAGGAATCGCCTGAAAATGTACGGACGAAAATATGGTTTTCGTCAAAAAAAAACTATATTTAAATCATCTTACCAAACAGGCTCTTACATTCTCAAACTAATAATCAAAAGTTGGTGAAATTGTTGCCCAAATTGCAAGAATCCCTTCCGGGGACATTATTTGCATATGCAGATGTGTATGAGCCCGTAAATGACATGATCAACAATCCACAAAAAATATGGTACGTAAGGCACCCTTTTTTTGGTTCCTCAAAAAAAATATGTGTGTGCGCCCGTGCACAATCGTGTAATTTAGGACTAAGTTTTTTTGTGGTGCAATAGGCTTTGTGCAAACTAATATAGGCTGTTGCGGAACTGGGTTTGTGGAAACAGGTCCATTATGTAATGAATAAAGTCAATTATGTGCAAATAAATAGCGTTGTCTCTTTGGTATGACGATGTTAATTATTTTAAGTTTCTTCTTGGAAGGTAAGGTGCTTTATGTTGCAGTTACTTTCCTTTGTACGAAGTCGGTGAAGAATCGTACCACAGGGCAACTAATCATAATGCAAGCCCAACGACCTACCTTTAATGTTCAACAAGAAAAGCAAATGAGCCTTATTGCAATGTCATTTTTATGTGAGATGCATGCGATATCCACAATGTATTGTGGTCCAACGCACACCTAATTGTCATTCCAAATTAATTTTGATATGACAAAATTGACATATTTCTCAGCAGACTTGTGGCCTTCATGTTCTATCAGTTAGTTGAGAACTTAGGGGCTGTTTGGTATGATATTTTAAATAATAATTTTTAGTGTTTAAATAATATTATACGTATTTTTACACACTTTTTTACTCACATGTATTTTTAAAAAATACAAACAATATTACTAGAACAACATTACTTAACAGACCTTAGATGGCTTCACTGTCTTCAAGAAAATATTCTTGTTTTCTCTCAATAATAGGCTTTATTTCTTTTTTATTTCGATTTTGAGTATTGAATTTTGTTTGAAAACCAAAAAAAAAAAAAAATCTAGTGGAGTCTGTTTGGTTGGTTGGGACATATTGGTGGAGGATTAATTTTTACGTGAGATGCATGCGATATCCACAATGTATTGTGGTCCAACGCACAACTAATTGTCGTCCCAAATTAATTTTGATATGACAAAATTGACATATTTCTCAGCAGACTTGGGGCCTTCATGTTCCATCAGTTAGTTGAGAACTCACTGTCTTCGAAAAAATATTCTTATTTTCTCTCAATAATAGGCTTTATTTCTTTTTTATTTCGCTTTTGAGTATTGAATTTTGTTTGAAAACCAAAAAAAAATCTAGTGGAGTCTGTTTGGTTGGTTAGGACATATTGGTGGAGGATTAATTTTGTCTTTAAATTTTAAATAGCAGAGTCTAGCTAGCTAGTTCAGTGGCTCCAAAAGTCATATGTCCTGCACCGACACTAGCTAGTACATGCTATTAAATTCCAAATATTTGGGCAGACTAATACGAAAGTACTAGATGAAGTATTAATTCAATTCAAAATGAAGTCGCAAATAAATCTAAAAAGATAATGTGCAAAATATGATGATACATTGTCAATCACACTTCATAATGTTGTTCAAGCAGATTTTCTTCTAGTATTGGAATTATAACCTATGCAATTATAAAAGTAATTAATTCTCATATAGTTTGCCAACTCCCTACAGTCTATAATAACTCTTTCTTATATAAACATATTCACATGATTTGCTTTTGCAAGTTATGATTACTGGTATTGGATCGGCATTCATAGATAAAGCTAGAAGAAAGCCCCTATTATTGGTAGTATAAAACATCATCACCTGAAAGTTTTAATAATTTAAAAGCTTTCTCTATGAGTTTTAATAATTTTCATATGTAAATAAATATTGTTCCAAGAATCAGGTTAGGGAATGTTAAGTTTTGTTTTTTGTTTTTTTGTTTTTGTGTTTTATTTATAGCTAAGAGTTTTGCGCCTTGGTAAAATCATATCCACAAACCTTTCCCACAATTCCTCCTAATGATGTTTAAAACCCAAGCTTCAAATCGATGGAGCTTGCTACTATGATTGAAAGCGCAACTTAAAAGTATGAAGACAAAAATTAAACTAATATGCTGAATACAAACAGACACACAAATGCATGGACAAGACAAACACAATTATATTAATGCAATCTTTCGCCTTTGTTGCACTAAGGGAATTGGCTTTACGAACCCAATTGAGGAAGAAAACAAAAAACCTTCTCAAATGACAATGTTACAAAGGGGAAGAGAAACAAGGAAAAAAGAGAGAGAAGAGAGACAAACTAAGTGAAATCGATGACCAAAGAGAGTGACAGTGAGGGCCTAAGAAGAGATAAAAAGCAAAAGGAAGTGAAGAAGTGAAAGAGATTACCATAAGAAATACTTTAAAGGCACGAAAGAAAATATTGTTTCCCGTGTCCAAAAGAAGATAATATTTATGGAAGTAGTTATGCATTGCATGAGAGAGAGTTTGTTTTCCGACCTTTTTTTTTTTTTTTTTTTTGAAAACAAACAACAGAAAATAAGCATTATTTTTGTAAGGGTTTTCTATTGACTAAAAATAGTTTTTCGCTGACCAATTTTTTTAATGCTACCAAACACAGAAAAATGTAGAAAACTATCTTTATAGAAAATTTTTCAGCAAAACAAACAGAGCATTACTAACTTGTCAAATTATTGTAAGCTAAAAGATTTGCCAAATTATGAAAACATTGTTGGAGAATAAAGGGGTAAACAATGAAAGAAATAAGGAAATTTAAATGTCTTGGAGGCACAATTGAATTGCTTTCATTAGAGAATATTTGCCCATACAAAGAAATTTTAGTTTCAATTAGTTTGGGCTTTAGAAAGAATTTCAATTGAGGCAAACATTTGGGCCAACTAGACTTCACAGTGAGTAGGCCTGCTATCGTTAAAAGAAAAATGACGACCTTTTGATAATTCCCTCATTTTGTCACTGGGATAAACCAAAGTTGCGGGTTAAATTAAGTTTTTTCTTTTGAGAGAGTTTCAATCTATGACGTACGCTCATAATGATTTATTATCAAATCAAGACATCAATCGGTTTTAGAGTAGACGGGGATTGAACCCCAGATCTCTTATTCAACTATATTTTACCAATTGCAGGCTGACTTAAGTTTAATTAAACCCAACCCAATAACTTTTCTTGGAGTGGTCTGACTTCTTTTATAACATAGTTCAATATTTTAGGATCAATTCAAACTAAAATAAATTTAAATTTTATTTTCCAAGTATTAATTTTGACAAGTTAACTTTTCGATATGTTTTACAAAATAAAATTATTTCTTGCACTCGTTAATTTTATCATTTTCATTTTTACTACGCTCATTTTGTCACATAATTTAGTTTTAGTCCATGTATCATGAAAATGAGAAAATTCATTACTGGCTTGAGTTGTTGCAATAAATTTGAATAATAATTTTAAATAATTGATTAAACATTAAATTATCATTACTCACTTAATAGAGATCGATAAATATCCACACAAAGACAATGATTGGTTCACGAAATAAAAACCTAAAATAGTAAAAATACTTTTGGGCAAAGCGCAACTCAACAAGTCCACTAATGAAGGTTGTTGAAGTACATATGATACTCAAACGACTTCTGTCACATAGTAAGATTAAGTACCCAAGTTTTCCACTCTTGTTAGCAACTAGGAGCCTTGTCTTGTGCATTTAATGTTACTTATTTCCATAGGTTAATTTCTCGGCCACTTTAAGGCTTATTGAAGATTTGAAAGTTCAATATGGGTATGAAACACCCTTGAACGTTTAGACCCCAAATTATAAAATATCAATTCAAGTTTATAATCAAACAATTAATGTGCGGAACATGAACATAAGCCAATCACAGAATTGATAACTAATCTATGCCAAATATAAACACATCCACAGCAGTAAATATGAGGCAAAGATAAAAGGAAGGAAGATGCAAACACACAGACAATACACGATGTGTTATCGAAGAGGAAACCGAAGTCCTCGGCGTAAAACCTCTCCGCCGCCCTCCAAGCGATGAAATAATCCACTAAAGAATGTAGTTGGGATATATGAACAGCAGAAGACCCTCCAAGCCTAATCTACCCAAGTATCTAAGCCCTCCAAGCTTCTTACTCCAACGAGGTTACGTCGAACCTATTTCTTCTTTAACTTCCCGGATTCCGCTACTAGACCATAGCATCAACCAATGTATATTGGTTCCTTCCTAACTGCTTCCCAAAAGCACCAAATAAACCTTCTCACAGACGTGGGTATGGTGAGATAAGGATTTGGCAAAGAACCTCTCAAGGATGTATCAATGGAGAGGAAGAGAGTAGAGGAATTTGTAGAGTCTCTTAGATGAAGATTGGGGATGAGGCAATCTTGTTTTTCTCTAGGGTTTCTCTCACAAAATTCTCTCTGGAAGCTCTCTCAATTTAGTGGGTATAAGGGTCTATATATAGTGGTGTGTGTTTGGAATACGAAGAGACAGTTTTTGCCAAACAGGGCTGGTTGGCGGCTTGGCCTCGCGGCTTGTCCAAGTCGTGAGTTCAAGTCGCGAAGTAACAGTCTGGCCAGCCTGGGACTTTTGTCCTGTAGTGCGACAGCTGGCGCGACCCTTCAGCTCCCCTGTGTGTTTCTCACGTGCCTGCAGTTGGCGGCTTGCCAGTCACGAGTCAACCGCAAATCCTAGCCGCGAAACTCTGCTTCTTTGCACAAACTTGAGCTTTTCCTCACACTCTCTTCACACACTACCCTTACATGAATCCCACCTAAATACAGGGTTACTAAATGCTAAATTACAAGCAAATTGGTACGGAATAAAGCCAACAAGATGGTTGATAAATTTCAACCTTACAAGATTTGATGTCATCTCTGGAGTCTCAAAAAAAAACCCTAATACTACTATCGTGATCTATGTGTTTGAAAGTATAAAGCTCTCAAAGGTGAATCAATGGGAGAGGTTAGAAGAACTAGAAGGATTTCTTAGGTTTTTATGGGCTTAGTGTGTGTCTTCCTCCTTTTTTTTCAATCAGGGTTGAATTGTAGTTTAAATATGTGTAGGTTTGTAGGTATAATTGGCTACAAAAAAGCCGTAAAAGCCCAGGTCGATGGCTTTCCAAACTAAGCTCGGTCGACCAAATGTTGAAACAGCCCACAGCAGCATGGTCCTCTTTATTCAATATTCTCAATGCATTAATTGAAGTCCAGGTCATTGGAGCTTAGAGTCCCATTACTCATTTTCTCTTTAGGGGGAATCTTTCACTACCTTGTTATATTCCTCAAGACTTCCCTATAAATCCCTTCTTAACACCATCATTAGACCCATATATGAAGGACAAAACCAGCTACATTTCTCAAATTCACATTTGATCTTGCAATGCATAACTTGAGATCTTATTATAGTTTCTTATAAATAGTGTATGCTTTATTAAATATACATCTGAGTTGTGTAAGTCAAAGTTGATTCAAAGAAACACAAGCCCTTTTTTTTTTTTTTTTTTTTTTTTTTTTGTAAAGAACAAAAAAAAAAAAAAAAAAAAAAAAAAGGAAGACGCTGATGATTGTAAAATTTTTTACAATCGTTACTCATGCTTAGCCCCATTTGGAGGAGGTTGTGCTCAATATTTCTGATCGTACTTGATGCCAATTCCAAATTAATCTAGGTGTAAGAGTATTGCAAATTAATTTAGGTGCAGGAGTATTGCAACCTTGAATCTATTCTGACACTAATAAATTCACGGATATACATTAATTTTATACGAGTATAAAACTAATCAATTTTATAGTCGAAAATAGTATCAGAAGACCTAATAGGCCAAGAATGTATTGACCCCTTGTGATGAATTAATCAATCAATTTAGCCAATTTAATTAATTAATCTAATTAACATGCAATAGCGTGGTAGCACAAACAAATCACCAACTAAGTTAATATGCAGCGGAAAATAAAGTTGACGCGGTGATTTGTTTACGAATGGGAAAAACCTACACGGCAAAAACCCCCACCGGGTGATTTTAAAGTCACCACTCCCAAAAATCCACTATTATCACAACAAGCGATTACAAGTAAAGGAATCCCAATACCTTATACCAACCTACAATTGAACCCTTACCCCAATACCCAATTGGACTTGTTCAGTAGTGACAATCTCTCCTTTCAATGCACGGCTTCCAGTACGTGACTAACCAATCGATGCACAGATCCAAGTACGTGACTAACCACCAACTTAAGAAGGATGTTGGCTATAAAAGTTCTTCAGTTCATCACACGATGAAGATCACGAAACTCCTTGGTTACAAAAGCCTACGATGTACAAACACAACAGCTTCTTGAAGAGAAAGATGAACTAGGGCATATGTCTCTGATTCACAATTTGCTTATGAAAAACCTTTGCACAAGTTGCATCAACTATGACGGCCCTTAAAACAATCTTTATATATGTTTATGGTCGTGAGAAAAGAAAGCCCAAACATGTATACACGGATTGGAGTAAAATCAGATCTAGAAAACTGATTTTCTTAAATCTTGATAGATAGGTTATCTGTCGAGAGCTGTCGAGCATCGGGCTAAAACAGTTTTTTAAACCTCGATAGATACTAACTGTCAAGCATAAAAAACCAGCAATTTTTCACTTGAATCTTGGACAGATTTGCATGACTTTAACACTTGAACTTGAAACCTTGTTCCTTGAAGTATTAAACACATCTTAGATCTACCCAATTACAAGTAAAGTGTGTTTTATCAAAAAATTAGCCAATTCTACAATGACACATGCTCCTAACATGATTCACATATGTCCTAACAAGATCTTATCTGATGCCCGGAAACATGAAGCAAACACATAATCTATAGTTTTAAAGCGGTGGTTACAAATGATGTGCATGAGTTAAAGCTTAACTTTTTGTACCAACATGCAGAGGCATGCATATAAATAATAAAAAGGGGAAATTGCAGTTAACCCACCTGTGGTTTGGCCCGTTTTAACAATGTCTACCCTTGGTTTGAAATTTGTCACTTAACCCACCTGAGGTGGCCTCCGTTAGACCCCCGTTACCCACCTCTGCCCTTTCCATTAGAAATTTTTCTTTACTATATAAGCCAAAATTAGAACCCTAAAAAAAAGAAAAGAGCTCTCTCCCTTTCTCTACCTTAGAACCTTCAAAAATCCCCAAACCCATAATCCCTTTCACTCTTTACTTTGATTGCCAAAGTGATTGCCCAATTCCTCATTCGAATCCTCCAACTATGTGTGTCCAGGAAAAACCGCTAGATAAGCTAACAAGTACCCTCTGCTTCTCTCTGGAGAAAAGTTCTCTCCATAACTCAACTCACTAATTTGTTTTTGCTGCCCCAACAACAAACCATCCTTCGTTTCTTTTAAAACCCCAAGTATCTCTGATTTTTTTACATCTTTGCCCTCTTCTTCTTCCTTTAGTTTGAGGAAGCTGACTCGAACTGCGGACCTGGGTTTAGGTTTGGGTGTGACCGCCAAATGAAGATCGGGGGCGACCCAATCGAAGGCCGTGATGTCTTAGACTATGGGCAGTTTGGATTAATGGGGCGGCGGTGAGCTGGGCCACTTGGTCTAGGGAGGACAAGCCGTTGAGAGCGTTGAGCCACGCCTTCACCTTCGATGGTTCGGCCTCGTCTTTCACCTAGAACAGGACAATGTGTTCGATGGCCTCGGACTAGGACTGGGACTGAGATACCATCTTTCAATATCAGTTGACTTGAGAACTAGAGATTTGGAATTCAGTGAAGATTGAGACTTCTGGAGCTAGAGTGTATGGAGTATGTAGGGACCCAGGGAGTGGTTGATGACCATGCTTTTTTTTTTTTTGCTGGGTTTTTCTTGTTTCTTTGTTTTTGCATCTCGGTCTGGGGTTTTGGGCGATGGCTAACAACGGTGGTGGTGTTGGAGGTAGTAGTTTGGTGAGGCTATGATTTGATGGTTTAGTGAGTTGGTTGCGGTGTTGGATTTGCTAAATTGCTAGGTTTTTTTTTTTTTATAAAGATTTTTCTTTTACTTGCAAATCTGGGTTTTTTTAGAGAATCCAGCAAAAGAGAGAGGGTTAGAGTTTTAGAGAGAGGGTTTTTTTGCTTTGTCTACCCTCTTTCGAAAAACTTTGTGCTAATTATGTATATGAAAAATGATGAAACAAATTTTATCTTGACTTGTTTTTTGATAATTTTCTTTTACATTTTATGTGAAGAAGAAGAAGGATGAGAGAAAAGAGGAGAGAAACATAAAATATAATGAAAAAGACACATTTACCCCTATTTTTAACGGTGAAAATGGAGAGGTAGGTAACGGGGGTCTAACGGAGGCCACCTCAGGTGGGTTAAGTGACAAATTTCAAACCACAGGTGGGCATTGTTAAAACGGGTCAAACCACAGGTGGGTTAACTGCAATTTTCCCTAATAAAAATGAGACGGTATATCTCACCTACTATGGATTTTTTTTCTCAGAAGATTTCATATAAAATATACAGCAAATCTGCAATTATCTTCGCAATTCAATTGCGTTGTCCCTTTTTCTGTAGATCCTTTATTTAAGTTCCAACATATATACTGGCAGGAAGGGTTGCGTGTTATTGTTGCGTTGGGTTTGTGTGTGTGTAGAAATTCCTATAGTTAAGAAGCTTGAAATAACAAAAGAAAGTATTCTGTGCATATGACAGAAAGGGGTGCAGTGTTATTTGTTAGAAAACAAGTAGTTTTTTTTTGTTTTTGTTTAAGCTAGTGTCTCAACTTTTATTTTTCTAAGCTCTAATCTTTTGTGGAACATGCATAAATGACCACTTTCTGTTGTATAAAAACTTTAATATGCGATTGAAAAAAGTTTCCGAAAAAAGTTTCCTATTTTATTAAAAATATAGCAATTTTATGAATATATTCAATTATAATGTACCCGCAAAACTTTTGAAATGTACAATTGACTCCTAATATTTCACCCCGATTACAATATGCTATCAATAGTTTGTATTGGTATTGGAGTAATGTGAGGGACACATAATTTGACACAATTTTATGTCACAACTTGTCACGTAACAAGTTAAAATTAGTAAAAGTGTATCTCCACATGGTCCACCATCACACCTTAACCAATCATAACTCGCCGCGTTGCGAGTTGTGGCACAAAATTATACCAAATTATTCCTTGCTCCTTAGCTTTACTCATCAGTATTGAGATTGATGAAAACTATAAGAATGTTAAAGATAGAGATCATCAAAATTAAACAAATAATTTTGAGCGTTGTATCCACTACCGTTGTTGTATTCATTACCATTGAGCGTTGTATTCATATATATGAGCAAAATGTGTTAAGTTCTAAAGATTTAGGTTTAAATGTTTAGAATCATGTTTTTATTGTGTTGGCAAACCGAGAACAAAACATGTCTAGTTCATGTATTAGGCAATGCTTAAAAGTGTTGGTTTCAAGTTTCAAGTTCAGCTAACGAGAGAAAAAGGAAGAAAATTTCTATCAAACTCAACCGATCGAGAATTAGGCTCAGCCGATCAAAAATCACAGGCATAGTTTTTCTACAGAATTTTTGAACAGGTCCAAGCCTGCGAAAACGTTTAGAGTTTCATTTAAACTTCTCCACATATAAAAGGGAAACCCTAGCTATGTTTTTCAGACTTTTGAGAAGACTTGTGTGTTACTGTTTGTGAGATCTAAGAGGTTTTGTACCTTCTAACTACACAAGAATCTACCAGAGCAAAAACTACAATCAAGCGTTGGTAGAACATAATTAATGCATCAAGATCATTATTGATGGTGATCTGAAACTTTTGAATGGGATTTCAAAGTCACAAGCAAGGCGGCTTGTGTTGGTGTAAATCCAAGTAGAGAAGGAGTCCATAGATTCAGAGCTTACACGTGGTCGTGTCAGTAAGTTACTACATGAGGTAGCAATAGATTTAGGATTAAATTTGATTGTAAAAACTTCAATTCTCTTATAGTGGATTTGTTTACCTTAAGGATAGTTAGGTCAAATCCTCTCTAAGTTTTTACCTTGAAACGGATCATTTCATCGGTTTTTCTAGGTTATCATATCTTGGTGTTATTAGCTTTTCCGCTACTTTGCATGATATGATTTATTTGTGTTTAACCTAGATCTGAATAATTATTCTAAGTAATCACTTGGTTAATATAATAGGTTAAACAATCTAGTTTTAAGGGTCTAAACGAATAAACAAAATGAGTGGTAGAGATCATGAAAATTGGACAACTAATTTTGATTGTATCCATTGTCAAATTTTAGTTTAAAAACCAAATTCATACTTGGTTTTTTTATTTATATTGACTACATTAGTTGATTTACAAAATACACATGTTATACATGTTTTAAATTGTACAAGAAATTTTATAAAAAATAATTGTGCATGTCAAATACTAGAAAACGTTATCAAGCTCATTTTTAATGTCATTATCAAACACAGGAAAATGAGATAATTTTCCAAAAAATAAGATAGTTTTCCAAAAAATTATCCATTTTCCAGAAAATATTAATGCTAAAACAAACAGAGCGTAACTCAATTTTGCACCTCTAACAACACTTATATGGATACAAATATTGTGTAATGAAAGAAATTCTATTGTGCCTCTAAGCCATCAAAATCTCCATATTGTTCATTAAATTTCCTTCTTTCTTTCATTTGTTACCCTTCATTTCTCCAGCAATTTTACGTAATTTGACAACTTTGGTTTACAATAATTCGACAAATTAGTAATTCAATTCAGCACTCCTAAGAACACTTATATGGAGACAAATATTGTCTAAGGAAAGAAATTCAATTGTGCTTCCAATTCATTAAAATTTTCATGAGTAATGCTACAGCCACAATCTATTTGACAACATTTTTACAAAATGTTGATGTAGTCAATCTCTTATTAGTTTTCATTTAGGCCCATCATTAATAACACTTTTTCATTTACCAATAATCACTCACCATATCAGCAGTTTGTAAAAAAATTTATAAATAGTTTGTATCTATAGCATTATTCAATTTTCATATTCGTCATTAAATTTTCTTATTTCTTTCATTGTTTATACATTTATTCTCCAGCAATGTTTCGTAATTTGACAACTTTTTGGCTAACAATAATTTGTCAAGTTATTAACTCCATTATACACCTCGATTAGAGATTAATTTCATTAAATCAACAAGATTAAATAACTTGATATCTATCAAGATTATGCACCTCATGGGGAGATTAATTTTCTTTAATTAACAAGATTTGACATCTGAATGTTTTCGCAACTTGAAAATGGCCATAAATTAGATGTTCCACTTTTATATATACTAAAGCTATATATATACTAAAGCTACATTATAGGATAATGTAAACCACTCGAAAAAATGAAAATCTTACTACCACCTTTCTTCATCATCATATTCATTCATATTTTATCCATTAGTACCACCACAAGCAAATCCTTAACCTTGCCAAAATTCCAAACCATTTTAATCTTTGGTGATTCAACCGTAGATACTGGGAATAACAACTACATTCATACCGTTTTGAAAGCCAATCATGCCCCATATGGTAAAGATAGTCAAGTCCCTACAGGAAGGTTTTCTAATGGGAAACTGATTCCTGACCTAGTAGCAAACTTGCTAGGAATCAAAGATAATGTCCCTCCTTTTCTTGATCCAAACATAACAAATGATGAACTCCGCACTGGTGTTTGTTTTGCATCAGCTGGATCAGGTTATGATAATTGGACAGTTGACATATCAAAGGTCATCCCAGTGATGAAGCAAATTGACTACTTCAAAAATTATATGGAAAGGCTAAAAGGGTTTGTCGGGAATGACGAGGCTATGAAGATAATCAATGGTTCTTTGGTCCTTATTAGTGCGGGAACTAATGACTTTATCTTCAATTTCTATGATATACCCTCAAGGAGGCTAGAGTTCACCATTGATGAATACCAAGATTTTTTGCTGGAAGGGATGAAAAACTTTGTTAAGGTAAAACATGCATCTGTCCTTCCTCCTTGAATGTTGTACCTAAATAACATTTGTTTGCCGAATAAGCTTAGAGACACAACATTTTTGCATAATTTTATTTCAAAACTACTGATACGGTATGTTGTGATCACAACAGGTCATGATGCTATGTGCCTTGCATTAGGGTTATTTTTCCCCCATGATTATTATTCTGCTATTAAAGCATTACTCTCTTCTTTGTTTTGTATATCTATAGGAGCTATACAACCTGGGATTGCGTAATATGATTGTAGCAGGGCTTCCTCCGATAGGTTGTCTGCCCATTCAAATAACTACAAGATTTAAACTACTTCCGAATGATAGAAGATGTTTGGAGAGCGAAAATTTACATTCTCGAACTTATAATCAAAAGTTGGTGAAACTGTTGCCCAAATTGCAAGAATCCCTTCCGGAGACATTATTTGCATATGCAGATGTGTATGAGCCCCTAAATGACATGATCAACAATCCACAAAAATATGGTACGTGAGGCACCGTCTCAAAGTTTTCTTAATATGTACAATTGTGTAACTTAGGACTAATTTTTTTGTGGTCCAACAGGCTTTGTGCAAACTAATAGAGGCTGCTGCGGAACTGGGTTTGTGGAAACAGGTCCATTATGTAATGAATATAGTAAATTATGTGCAAATGCTTCCCAGTACTTGTTTTGGGATTGCATACATCCAAGCCAAGCAGGGTACCAGTACCTTAGTAATGACCTGGTAAAGAAAATCCTTTCACATCTGGTTAAAACACCATTCCCTTCCTATCAAACACCATAGCCGTTGATTTATTCAACCATAAAAATTTACAATATATATTATGGGAATCTTTTCATTTATTTTGTATCAAATCTGTTAAAGCTTACTTCACAGTCATGTTTAAGTTAAATAAATGTCATATTTAGACTAAATAAATAAATATCATTTCCTTCTCCCTCTCCCACCCCCACTCCCTTTTTTCAGTGTGTATCATGTCAGACATTTATTGCGCTCGTAATGGGCAAGAAATCATGTCATTCTATAAATCACCTCAATCTAACTTGTATTCACCAAGTAAGCAAAATCCACAAAAATAATAATAATTTTTAATCAAATTTGGCACAAGATAATTGATATATATCCCAATGGTTCAGGATATTTTTCATTGCATATACAATTAGTACTTAAAAGGTTAAAATCAATCAGTTGTAATGGGAAATGGGTAGTTGTTTAAGAGACAGGAATTTTCTCGACTTATCATAAGCTGACACATCATATTATCAAGTCTATAAAGTACGGTTAATTATAAGCACCACGTACTACTATGTTCTACTGTCATTATTCAGAAACCAACAGAAATCTGTCAAGTTTCACTGACATATGTTAGCAATGACATAAGCAATCCAATCAGATGTTGACATGTGTCATCTTGAAAATCAAAACATTTCTGCCAATCAAATAATGTCATGTGTCTTGTAAAAAAAGTCTTAAAGCTCCTTCATTCAGGTTGTGACATGTGTCACCAATTAGATTCTGCCACGTGTCACTCAACTACCCCCAAACTCCTATAAATAAAAGTCTTTCTAAGGCATTTCTACAAACCAAAACATTGAGGAAGACATCCACACCACAAGCAGCATCAAGAAGATTTAGAAGTACAGAAACACGGTTGGAATCAAGCCCTAAAGCCTCCAAGAATTTCAACTTTCAAATACGAAGAACATTCGAAGAGAAATCATCCAAATCATCTTCCTAAATCTCAAAGTTAATTCACTAAAATCAAGTTTAAAAGTCTCCATAAACTTTAAAAAACCACAAATTGGTGAAACTCTCTACAAATTCAAGCCTCCAAAGCCTCGAAGAATTTCCACTGCAAATCTTCAAAAACAAAGAACACATGAAGAACACAAAGAATACACAAAGAACTCGAAGAATAAAGGATTTCTAACATGTTGGGAAATTTAGACCCCAGTTGGTAGAATTAACAAGTTTTAAATCCAAGTTGTTAATTAGATTTATTATAAATCAAACTTGTTAAAACAAACAAACATCAATATCATGTCAATAATGAATGCAGCGGAAAAGTAAATAAGACAAGATATGATGACCCAGGAAAACCAATGAAACCAACCAGTTTCACAGTAAAAACCTGGGGGGAAACCTTCCCGAAAAGCAATCCACTAGAGTAAAGAGAAGTTTCAGATCTAGTACAAAACCTTTGTCCCTAGACTCTACAATCCCCGTAGATGAACTCACAGCAGAAACCTTCTACCGCTTCAGAACCTCTGAACTCTTCAATATATGAACGCCACCCTTTGATGATGCACGGATCCCAGTACGTGACTAACTCCTTTGCACGAATCCCAATACGTGACTCACTCACCAACTTGAGGAAGAAGAATGTTGGCTGCAAAGTTCTTCACTTCATCAACAATGAAGATCAAGAAGCACTTGGTTACAAAACCCTAAGGCGTAAAGACGCAGTAGCTTCTTTCAGAGAGAATAACCTTTTGAATATGTTCTCCTTGTATTCTCTTATTCTCTTGTGTGACGGCCTTTAAAATAAGCCTTATATAGGTCTAGGGTTGTGAGAAAAGAAACCCTACTCAAATACATAAGCCTGGCCCAAAAATCAAAAAGCTGAAAATTCTGATTTCCCGTAACCTCGATCGATCGAGAGGTGTCGAGGAGGTGTCGAGATTTAATGAATCTCAATAGATAGCAGCTATCGAGGAGGTGTCGAGAAGGTGTCGAGGGGACAGAAACTTTCTCGATCGATCGACAAGCTATCGAGAAGCTATCGAGATTGCGATAAGAATCAGCTGAAGATCTCGACAGATAGCCAGGTGTCGAGGTAGCTATCGAGAGGTGTCGAGATTTAATGAACTTGCACTTCAGCTTGCTTTTTCTTGGACAGACTTGATGAATTCAACACTTGATCTTGAAACAAGGTTTCTTGAAGTATTAAAAACACCTAGAACTACCCAATTACAAGTAGAGTGCGTTTTGTCAAAAGGATTTGCCAATTTACATAAAATATGTCCTTAACAATCTCCCCCTTTGGCAATCCGTGACAAAACCACAACAAACAAATGAGCATATGAAACAAATGAGCATATGAGAGAAGTCATAAATCACTCAACTCATATTCACTTGTTGAATACAATAAAATCTATCCTAACACAAACTCTTGAAAAACTTTGCAAGAAGAGAGCTTATGATAAGTAGACTTTGACAACCTGTATTTCTGAAACACTTTAAACAAAACTCATCAAGGCATCTTGTGTGAAACAGAAATAAATAGATTGCATACAAGAAAAGAACATGTGTATAAAGATAGAAAAGAAAACAACACATGAAGAGAGAGGTGAAAGAAACATACATCCACATATATAAAGAATAAGTACCATGTATGTAAAACTGGTCACAAGACCTCATATACAAGAAGAAGGAAGTAAACACTCCCCCTAACAAGATGAAACACATCTCCCCCTTACAAAGGAATGTATTTCTCCCCCTAACTTGTAAAATCTTAAACAGAAACTACAAAGTCTCCACACTTTCTCTCCCCCTTTTTGTCATGATTGACAAAGGGTACAAGAAGCTAAAAAGCTTCGCCCGAGAAACGTAAAGATGATCAAGGATGATCAAGGAGGCACAAAGAAATCCATATAAATGCATGAATGTAATGAAACAAGATGCTATGGATGACAAGATAATAGAAAGATGCAAAACATGTGAAAAACACATGGATCCCAAAACACACACACACACTAAACAAGTCTAACCAATTTTATATTTCAAAAACAAGTTATGACAGTTTAGTGAGCATACATTAGCATATGTAAACACTTGTGATGGCCAAATCACATTGTACCTGCACATGTATCAAAAGTAGCAAAGAATATTGCGTGTTGTGTGTGAAAAACATCGCAAGATTGCATATGTGTATTCATGTTATGACGATCTGAGATATGAGAAAATAACTTTAACTCACACACAATCATAACTGTTTGATGGGGACTATCACCTTCGAGGTACATCCTATAACTCCCACATCTCCTAGAAAACACGCTTGCAATCATATTTAAAGCATCTTTAATCTTTTTGCTTTATATTTTCCTTTGCATATTTTTCTTTTAAGCATATCATGCATGGGCATAAAAAGAGAGAAAAGAAATACCCAAGATGTTAAGCATTTGACATCGCATTTTTGCTATGCCGAAGCATACGAATGTCTTTGACACTGCACTTTTGCTATGCCGAAGCATACAGGTGTCATACTATGATTGGCGGGTAACAGTGGTGAGATAGTTATTTATGCCTTTCTCTTAGAATTTTCTAGTCCTACCCGTCAAAAAGAGTGATATGAGTGTTAAGTTTAAGAGATAACTTAATCTTACTCATCACAAACAAGAGCCACAAAGCTCACTTGCTTAGTTGTGCATAGAGATGC
Source organism: Quercus aquifolioides (assembly GCA_019022515.1). NCBI lineage: Eukaryota > Viridiplantae > Streptophyta > Magnoliopsida > Fagales > Fagaceae > Quercus > Quercus aquifolioides. The sequence goes on from CM032326.1 coordinate 30,721,131, forward strand.
TCATCTAAGCTACAAAAGATACAAAGTTTAGAAACTTTGTTTCAATGGCCATCCAAGGTACACAAATACCAAAGTACACATAACACACACTGTTTTTGTATTTTTCAATTTTTCAAATTTTTTTTTTTTAATTTTTATCACAAACAAAAATAAGCAAAATTGAAAATAAACAAACAAAAAACATGTTAAGCAAACATGACAGCATAAAGAAAGATGCATATGCATGAAAACATGATAGAGAGATGCAAATGCATGAAAGCATGATTTCAAAAGCAGATAAGAAATCAAGCAAAGAGAGTCCTACTTTAGATAGAAAGAATTAAAGCAGAGGACAAACAAAAAAAGACAATTAAGTCTTAGGCTCCTTTCTCACCCACACAGCACGAGTCTTTGGCCGTGAAGATGAAAAGGCACGTGTCCTAGTATGTCTACTAAAGGACATAGAAGAATTAAGATTCTCCTGAAATTGAGTTAAAAAGCTTAAGACTTTTAATAACTCTCCAAACAAAGGTGTAGGTCCTTGAGAGGAAACCTGTGACCGTTTGGACAATTGCTTATGAGGATACAACTTAAAGCAATTAGGACGAATGTGTCCAGCAACACCACAGTGGTGACAAACATGAGGTTTAACAAAGGATTTAGATTTCATACCTTTATTACCTTTCTCAGATTGGGGTACAAAGACAGTCCTTGATCCAGAAGCCGTGGACGAGGAGGGGCTGGAGGAAACAGCATATCCTAAGCCAGTCTTGTCAGAACTAGGCTTTTGAGCACTCAAGACCTCATCAAGCTTTGCACTAGACATCCTCTCTATTTGAGTTCTAGCTTGACTAAGCTCAACCTCAAGATTCTTGACCTTCTCTTCAAATGAGGTGTTCTCCACAACAAGAGTCTCAACTAACCTTGTACTCTCATCTAGTTTGACTAACAGATCAGCTTTTTCAGTTTTTACCTCATTAAGCTCTTTTCTACAAAGATGAGAAGTCTTTTCAGATTTTATGAATTCAGTGCATAGCTTATCATAGGCTTCTTGAAGGGTCATCTTCTTAGGTACTTCATCATCAGAAGAATCCTCACTGTCACTAGCACTCTCCACAATCACCTTATCGGTTGAGGCAGCAAAGGCCATAACGTGACGACATTCATCCACAAACTCATCAGAAGAGTCATCCTCAGTATCACTCCAAGTAGCAACCAACCCTTTATCTTTTAACTCATTGGTCTTTTCCTTCATGAGGTAGTTTGGACATTCTATCCTCATATGACCAAAACCTTTGCACTCATGGCATTGAATAAGGGGTTTTTCATTCTTGCCCTTCCTAGAGGATTTAGGTTTCCTAGGAGGTTTGCCCTTATCCTTTTTCCTAAACTGAAGAAGCTTGATAATCTCATCAGTTATGAAGGTTAGATCCTCATCCTCGTCTTCACTTTGATCTTCATCTTCAGAGTCTTCAGTCTCTTCCTCTATACCCTTAAGAGCCAAGTTTTTGCTCTTTCCACCTTTTCCCATTGAGCCTAATCCCATCTCATAGGTTTGAAGGTTCCCTACAAGCTCAGTCAAAGGAATTTGATCAATGTCCTTGACTTCTTCAATGGCAGTGATCTTGGCATGGAATCTTTCAGGTAAGGACCTAAGGATTTTTCTAACAATTTTGGATTCTGCAATACATTCTCCAAGGTTGAAAGCAGAATTCACAATATCCTTGAGTTTAGCATAGAACTCATCAAAGGTCTCATCCTCCTCCATCCTTATTTCTTCAAAACTACTAGTGAGTTGTTGAAGCTTCACAGTCTTTACTGCCTTGGTACCTTCATAGGTGGTCTCAAGAATAGTCCATGCTTCCTTGGCAACTTCAGTGGATGAAATTTTCTTGAATTCTTCATTGGTCACCCCACAAAACAAAGCATTCAAGGCCCTACTATTGAAATTTGCAGCTACAATTGTTGCATCATCCCAATCCACAGGTGCTTCCTTCGGCTTAATCCAGCCAATTTCAACAGCTTGCCATACCTGTTCACCTAGAGCCTGCAAAAAAACTTTCATACGAACTTTCCAGTACGCATAATTAGTTCCATCAAATAAAGGAGGTATAAATAAAGATTGTCCTTTATCCATGACAACAGGGGTCAATGGATCACACTCAGGAAATTAATCCAATCAGAGTGAACCCGCTCTGATACCACTTGTTGGGAAATTTAGACCCCAGTTGATAGAATTAACAAGTTTTAAATCCAAGTTGTTAATTAGATTTATTATAAATCAAACTTGTTAAAACAAACAAACATCAATATCATGTCAATAATGAATGTAGCGGAAAAGTAAATAAGACAAGATATGATAACCTAGGAAAACCAATGAAACCAACCAGTTTCACAGTAAAAAACCTGGGGGGAAACCTTCCCGAAAAGCAATCCACTATAGTAAAGAGAAGTTTCAGATCTAGTACAAAACCTTTGTCCCTAGACTCTACAATCCCCGTAGATGAACTCACAGCAGAAACCTTCTACCGCTTCAGAACCTCTGAACTCTTCAATATATGAACGCCACCCTTTGATGATGCACGGATCCCAGTACGTGACTAACTCCTTTGCACGAATCCCAATACGTGACTCACTCACCAACTTGAGGAAGAAGAATGTTGGCTGCAAAGTTCTTCACTTCATCAACAATGAAGATCAAGAAGCACTTGGTTACAAAACCCTAAGGCGTAAAGACGCAGTAGCTTCTTTCAGAGAGAATAACCTTTTGAATATGTTCTCCTTGTATTCTCTTATTCTCTTGTGTGACGGCCTTTAAAATAAGCCTTATATAGGTCTAGGGTTGTGAGAAAAGAAACCCTACTCAAATACATAAGCCTGGCCCAAAAATCAAAAAGCTGAAAATTCTGATTTCCCGTAACCTCGATCGATCGAGAGGTGTCGAGGAGGTGTCGAGATTTAATGAATCTCAATAGATAGCAGCTATCGAGGAGGTGTCGAGAAGGTGTCGAGGGGACAGAAACTTTCTCGATCGATCGACAAGCTATCGAGAAGCTATCGAGATTGCGATAAGAATCAGCTGAAGATCTCGACAGATAGCCAGGTGTCGAGGTAGCTATCGAGAGGTGTCGAGATTTAATGAACTTGCACTTCAGCTTGCTTTTTCTTGGACAGACTTGATGACTTCAACACTTGATCTTGAAACAAGGTTTCTTGAAGTATTAAAAACACCTAGAACTACCCAATTACAAGTAGAGTGCGTTTTGTCAAAAGGATTTGCCAATTTACATAAAATATGTCCTTAACATAACAAACTCATACCCAAAAATTCGTTGTAATTATGTTTAAAAGATCTTCAATTCATTCCTCAAACAAATTGAAGAATATTAATTTGGTATTTGAATCAAAATCACATTATCACAATTCCAATCAACAAATCTTTCAAGGAGATCAAATTAGAAGATCACTCTTTTTGTAATCACAAATAATTATACCACACATTGATCAATACAAATTCACACTTGTGAAACTATTTTACTTGTTTAATTTTATTTCAAACTTGAAATTTAGTCATTTACAATTGTTACACGTACTTAAGTTGTGTAACCTTTGTTAGTCCACTGTTTATTAAACCAAGTACTAAGATAAACATTGTGGATCAACTGATTTTCTATTTCCTCGAGTCTTTGAAATCTACCAAGGAGCTTGTCCATAACCTAGCTCACATGTACTCGATATAGTGTGTCTTCAGTGACAACTTTAAATAGAACTTATTTTGTTCATCAAAAAATAAATAAATAAATAGAACTTCTTTTATAAGTAAGCTAGTTGAAGGTTTGTGCATTACAAGGTTTTAATCATGGATCTACATAAAATATATAATTTTATTTTAAAATAATTATTATTTTTATATAATCTAAAAATAATAATTAAATGAATGATTATTATATAATTTATGTATCATCAATTCCAAACTAATTGTCAGTGTTAAAAAAGACTTACCTAAAGGTCAGTGAAGGCGAGGTACTCATTCATGTCAACATAGTTCTTATTAATGTCAGGCGTGATGAGAACTTGCCAACTGCTAACTAGAAAAATCAGAAAGGATTAGATTGTAGGTATATATAACTTTAGATAAGAATGAAATTAAACATTTTTATGAGCTGTAGTAACTTTATTGGATAGTTAATTAACTAATTTAGTTTTCTTCTTCGATCTTATTTTCCTCCTTACAAGTGGCAATTAAATTTTATATATCCACTTGACACAAAGACGTGGCAATTAAATAGGATATTCATTTGGCGCAACCATGACTTATTTGATCCATCTTTTTTTATATAATATATAAAATCAATCAAATAATCTTTACTTAATCTATACTTTATTTTGTTTGATTAAAAAAAAAAACTATGTTATTGCTTTTTGAGATGCAAAATTACTAATAAAGTTTTTGTATTTAATTTTGCTAGCATCTTTTTCTCAACAAAAAAAAAAATTGATAGCATCTCCTTTTGAATTTATATTAATCCCATTAATCTTCTTATGACATTATCGATTCTAAGATTTTATCAATTTTAATTTTGAAATAGTTTACTATTACAAGTATTTTCAGTAAAATTTTATAAACAACACATGGATTTTTTTTTTCATATTTCTAATTGATTTTTTTTTTTTTTTTTGCACATTTCTTTCCTTTAACTTTTATCCAATTTTCAGTTTAGTCATTTTGTTTAGGTCCAAATTGCGCCAATACCCCCTCCCCTCTTTTTTCCCTTTTTTTAAGAAGGTGCGGATAGGGTCTGGCCCTTTTTTTTTTTTTTTTTTTTTGAGAGAAACACACACACACATATTTAAAACAACCTAGTTTAGGTTTTCTAAGTTTTCAAATTAAAAAAATAAAATAAAATAAAAGCCTAAAGTTTATAAAAATGACTAACATTGTTGGTTCTTAAAGTTTACTAAGGAAGCAATATTAGTCCCTGAAATTTCAAATTAGCACAAGATACAATAGCATTCCGTTAGGTAAAAACCATCATGTTAGTAAATGAGTTAATTAATGATGGTTGATGGTGTGCTTTTGTGTCTTACAAAAATAGGAATACCATAAGAAAACTAAGAGAGAGAAAAAATGTGAGAATATTTCAAAGTGTATTAGAGACTTAGAGTTCTTTTGGGGGAGCTTATTTTCATTTTATTTGAATTATATATAAATTTTTAAAACTTTAATAATAAAAAATGTTGGATTATTTAGACCCCTATACACTCAGATTGTTTAATCTAATTAATTAGCCAAGTTATTACTTGGGTTTATTATGCAGATCTAGGTTAAACACAAACAATCATATCACATATAGCAAAAAAGTAAATAAAACAAGCGATATGATGACTCAGGAAAACCAATTAAACTGTTCAGTTTCAAAGTAAAAAACCTAGAGAGGATTTAGTCTAAACTATCCTCAAGGCAACAAATTCACTAAATAGAATGGAAGTTTTACAATAGATTTTTTCCTAAATCTAAAGCTACCTCTTATAATACTTACTCACGTGACCACACGCAATTCCGAATTCACGGACTCTTCTATCCAAATTTGTTGAACACAAACACTCACATTTGTGACTTTGAGATCCCACTCAAAACTTTAAATCATTAATTATGTATGATCTTGTTGCAGCAACTTCAAATCTACTGGTTCTTATAATGTGTAGATAGAATTTTGGTAGTGATTTTAAAAGGAAAATGCACAGTACCTTTTAAATCTCAAAAGAGAAGCTCCAAAGTCATAACAAAACATGTCTCAGGGTTTCCTTTAAATACTTAGTGAAATAGATTTGAAACTCTAATCACTTAATAAGCTTAATGAGTTGTTGGGCCAAAATTAAATTCTGCAAAAATGCATCTCGATCTGTCAAACTGTCTTATCAATCGGTCGGGCCAGGCAATTTTTCAATTCTTCTTTTTGCAGCTTGTACATTCTTGATTCTTGACTTATATCACATTGAGCATTGTCTAGTATACCCTATAAACTCTCAGATCTATATCTAGACAAGTTTGTACTCAAGGTTTATCAGTTATTCTAAACTTTTAGAACCTAACAAAAAATATATATAATATATAATAAAAAACTCTTAACTATAAGTCACCCCTTTTATTTTTTAAAATCAATATCCCAATGATAAAAAAACACCCCTAAATCAATACTTAATGTTAAAAGATTGAAGGTAGTAGTAAGTAAGTGAGAGAAGAAGAATAAGATTGAGTGAGTTGTGACGTTTGAATGTGAGAGTGGGGGACCTTAGGGCCGCTAGACCAAAGTTACTGGTGTTTAATAGACTATACTTTCAGTACGAAAGAATGAAAAATTCTAGTACCACAACCAATTTCATACTTATTTTCACAACTTTCTGATGTGGTTGGTTATGAGCGATGGAAAAAAAAAAAAAAAGTTGTAAACTCATATGAAAATGATAGACAGTCAATTACAATCTGTAACATAGAATAGTTATGAAAGTTGGTGTAAAATTGGTTGTAGTCCTAAAATACTCCCAAAGAATTGAGTAAGAAGTTGATAATTTCCCAGATTTCCCTAATGTTATCATATGGGCTTGGGTTCATATTCTAGTTTGGAGCGATGCCCTTGCTGCGATTAGCTGTGAGCAACGCAATTGTTTGTCTGTGTGTTAATGTCATGTGGACCCAAGTAATCCATTAGCAAACGGCACATCCATATATAACAATTGGGCCCTTAAAACGAAAGCCCTAGTTAACTTGGGCCGTATTTGTATTTTAGTCCATGAATTTTGGCATTTAAGACTTCAACGTAGTTGCCATGTAGCCCAAGAAATTGTGCCCGAACAAAATTTAGAGAGTAAGAACTTTATTAAGTGTACGCATCATTGGATCGCAAAAAGATCCAATCCATTTTATTTCCTACAGTACGCTTTACTGTTTTACTGTTAGGATTTTATTTCCTACAGTCAACATTATACAAGATGACAAATCATTTAAAATCTTAAATGAAGTGATACTATATTTATTTTTATATTTATAATATTTAATCTAAATCATTGGATCACTACTAAACTTTCGGAGGAAATTACATTTTACCATCTTAAAGTATGTCCTAAATTATACTTTGCACACTAAACTATTCAGATGCACAATTTGCACCCTAAATTATGACTCTTGTTGCACTTTGCATCCCAACGTTAATTTTGCCATTAAGTTGAATGGAAATATGAAGCATGTGACTTGCACATGTGTATTGCTTAAGTGGGACAAACAAAAAACACCAAAAAATACATTTTCCCAATCAATTAAAAAGAAAACTTTTTTTTTCAACTCTCTCATGCGTATCAACTCCTCTCCTCAAATCAAAATCCCTACAACCCAAAATCCCCGAAGCAAAATCATCTTCGGCATCACCATTGTTCGATGAAATCCCTAAATCTATGTTCATGTTCTTTATAAATCTTTGTAATAGGAGGTAGAATCAACGAAATTCACTGCAAAGTTGAAGATTGTTGTTGGTCACCATGCCATTAGAAATGCTGGACATCACGGTGATACAAAGGAACTTACAAAGTGGCTTGATGGATATGAAAAAGCCGAGTGGGACTCACATAAGCAATTAAAATTTTAAAAAACCCAAAACAACATGTAGGTAATGTTCCATTTAAAATGAAACTCATAAACCATTCAAGGACCAATTTCAATTTTAATGGCTACAACAAGCACCAACCAGAACAGCAAGTGAACAAAGTATAGTTCCCCATAAAAGGTCTAAATCCAAAATCCAATCCAATTACATAACACAATTTAGAGATCTTGCGACGACTGGCCCAATTTTGTTCCCATCTCCTTGTGTAGACTACAGTCTAAAAAAATTTATATTCTTTATGAATCTACGGTGGTGTTAAGAGAGAGATGAAAAAAAAAAATTGTTTTTAATTGATTGGGAAGCAGGCTTTTTTGGTCTTTTATGTTTGTCCCACTTAAGCAAGTCACATGTGCAAAGTTACATGCTTCATATTTCCAAGATGCAAAGTGTAACAAGGATTATAGTTTAGGGTGCAAACTATGCATCCGAATAGTTTAGAGTACAAAGTGTAATTTGGAGTATAGTTTAGAGTGGTAAAGTATAATTTTTCCAAACTTTTGGCGTAAGTAGTACTCTTTAAACCAAATGGAAGGGTATGGTTTGGCCTAAATTACTAGTCAAGTGTAGGATTATAAATGAGTCGGGCTAAACCAAGTATAACAGTTTGTCCGGATGGAGAGGGGGGTAGAGGGAAGGGAAGGGGTAGTGATGAATGAACCTTGTTTTAATGTTTGTTTAAAGGGGGAGGGAGAGAGGTTTGGAGGGATATTTTACATTCTTAATCCATCTTTTTTAATTCTTCCAAATAAGAGGAATTTGGAGAGAAATAAAGTTTAAAAGATTAAATTGAAAACATGTGTGTAATTTGTAAAAGTTAAGTTTTTTTTTTTTAATTTTGATAATTTGATAGTTAAGGAAAGTGGATTTGAACCGATATTGAAAACATTAAAAGTTGTCTACCAATTAATTACAAAGTTCTTTTTTTTTTTTTTTTTTTTAATACAAAATAAAATTCTACTCTAACCTAATCTAAGTGTATATATGTGTGAAGCTCCCTTCTGAAAACTTAAACCATGGCCCTTGCCCTCCACATCCCACAAGCACTTATACTTGTGAAATGACTATCGCACCAAGGGTGTGCGATAGTATTACAAAGATCTTAGTAAAAGTTAAGTATATTATATAATATAAATACAACTTTAGATAATTACTAAAGGTTTTTTTGCCCTTAAATAAGAAAATATGAAATCTCACTTACATGAAAGTTTTAGGAATTGAATAAGGTACTCTCCATATATATCCCATAAGTCAAATCGGTCTTTGGTGAAAAAAAATACTACTCCCTCTGTCCCACTTTTTTTGTCATGTTTGAAAAGTTAAATTTTTTAAGAGAACATCATTTATTGTCTTGTCTACCTTTTAAAAATGTATAACTTTCCAAAACTACCCTTAAAAAAATTTATCAAAAAATTGAATTAGTAAATTAATAGGGGTATAATAGAAATATTAGTAAATTAATGACTTTTATTTTTAGAAACAAGACAATATTTTGGAACATCTCAAAATGGAATAGATGACAAAAAAAGCGGAACAGAGGGAGTAACAATAATTAAAATTCAACTAGGTTTATGATTAGTCAAATACCCCTTTAAGTTATATTTATCGTTTATCCTTGACATTTATTTCAAGTTACTAATTGACAACTATTAGATAATTAAAGCTCAACCAATCGGAACCCAAAACAAACTAACTTCAAAGAATTCAGTTGGATGTATTTTTATTACTGTCTGCCTTCATTATTACTCATAAAAGTTGGCAATTAAATTAAACTTTTTTTTTTTTTTTTTGATGAACAATTAAACTCTTTTTTATGGTAAACTACACTAAATAAACTTTATTACCCTACCATATATGGCTCAACAACAGTGAAACCAACACCCCAAAAACTTACCTTAAAATTTCCACTTACATAACTTGGATTTAAAATTTAAAGCCAACAAAAAGGACAACTCAAAACAATGCTTACGAATTCAATTCTGCACCTGACTAGGACGTTCACTCTTTATAATAAAATTAAATTACTTGCCATCTAGGTCACATTTTAAAGTACTTCAAATATGTTCATTAAATTTAAAATGGCCAAAAATTAAATGTTCCAGAGTTATATATATTTATCTAACTTGCAAGGTCATTCCCCAAAAACCACACGCAAGGTATTTCAGGTTTCAAATAAAAATGCATATCTTACTACTGCCTTTCTTCATCATATTTGTTCAAATTTTAACCATTACTACCAAAACATGCAAAGCCTCAACCTTGCCAAAATTCCCAGCAATTCTAATATTTGGTGATTCATCAGTAGATACTGGTAATAATAACTATATCAACACCATTTTTCAGAGCAATCATTACCCTTATGGTATAAATTTTCTGATGGAAAGCTCCCTTCTGATCTACTAGCAAACATGCTGGGAATCAAAGAGTGTTCCTCCCTTTCTAAATCCAAACCTATCAAATTATGAACTCCGTACCAGTGTCTGTTTTGCACCGGCTGGATCAGGATTCGATGATTTGACGACTGCTGCATCTGGGGTCATACCAATTTCATCGCAGATTAAACTCTTCAAGAATTATATCGCGAGGCTTAAAGGGGTTGTAGGGGAAGAGAAGGCTTTCAAGATAATCCATGGTTCCATCGTCTCTATTAGTGCAGGAACTAATGACTTTGGTATCAGTTTCTATAATTTTCCCATAAGGAGTCAGCAGTTCACTGTTAATCAGTACCAAAATTTTGTGATGGAAAAGTTGAAAGACTTTGTCAAGGTAAAACATGCATCATGTTTTTCATCTAAGAACACAATTTCCCCCAACATTATTATACTGATATTAATTGTTACACTCTTCTTTGTTTTGTAAATTTATAGGAACTTTATAAACTAGGATTGCGTTCTATGCTTATAGGTGGGCTTCCTCCAATGGGTTGTCTGCCCATTCAAATAACAGCAAGATGTAAATATTTCAATGACAAAATGTTTGCAGGATCAAAATTTAGATTCTCAAAATTATAATAAGAAGACAGCTAAACTGTTACCTAAACTCCAAAAATCACTTCCAGGGAGTTAAGCCGCTAATGGACATGATCAACAATCCACAATATGGTAAGACATTCTCACATAATTTTTTAAACTTGTACTTTTGTGTAATTTAAGACTGAGACCTTCTTTTTTTTTGTGAAACAGACTTTGTGGAAACTAACAGAGGCTGTTGTGGAACTGGGTATGTGGAAACAGCTTCATTGTGTAACCTAAACAGTCCACCGTGTGGAAACCTTTCCCATTTCTTGTTTTGGGATAGTGTACATCCAAGCCAAGCAGGGTACCAGCATGTTGCTAAGTACCTAAAGAAGACAGTCCTTCCCCTCCTGTTAAAACATCATGGCCTTTGATATATTCAACAATACAAATGAACAATTTAATGGAAATGGATCTTCCTTTTTTCCATATCAAGCTTAATATATATGGTTAGAAGCAATAGAAAAAGAAGGGACAATCACTGTTAAAAGTGGGGATTATTTCCCATTTAAATAGTTTGAGTTACATAATAAAGATACTTTCTTTCATGTTTGTACCATATTAGACATTAATTGCCCTCCCAATGGGCAAGAAAATATATTTAGTTTTAAATCACTTCAATCAAACTAAACCCAAAAGGCAAAATCTACTAGGTAAGAGTGACTAATCATATTTGCCACTAGATAATACTTAATAGGTAGATATCCCGACAATCTGGAATGTGCTTCAATGCATAAAAAAAGGACTTATCTCCAGAGCTCCAATGCATTGGAGCCGACACAATACGGACATGTGTCTGAATTGTGTGCATTGGAGCAATGAAGCCAAACCTTACCCCAAAAATAGACTTCAGTTCCTAACATCAACCTCCTAAAAAAAGGGAATGAGCACTTGTTTGGTTTTCTAAAACACTAAATAAACAAATGAATTTTCCATATCTATATCAATATACATTGCGCATTAGTCTTTTGTTTTCTAAGCACGTGGTAAAATCAACTTTGTTGATGTCTGCGTTTGAATACCGCTTATTGCTGAATACACTGTAGCAAAATAATTTTTAAAAGTATGAATAGTGCTGTGAGACCCAAAAATGCATAGGTATGCGCATTTTGCTAAGTTTGGTGGTCCCATGAAAAGTGCCGTGGGACCCCAAAGAAACACCAAACGCCCATCGCATCAATGCTATCTAAACTCACACTTATTTTCATCGTCTTAACTTGTTTATCTTGTTTATATTTTTAGCACCAAAAAAAGAGTTTATTTGGTTTATTGTATAAAAATACAATTGTACCTAGAAAATTTTGAAGTTTTAGAAAGCTGCACTTTATAAATAAACAAAATAAGCTATGGAAATATCTTAACCAAAAATAATAATAAGTTATGGAAATAGGGTCATCCGAAGTCCAAACGAATTGAATCAGTATTCAAATTGAATATGTAAGTGTAACTTCAATTGATCCAAAAATACAGAGAAAGTACAATTGCAGTGTATTGTTGATAGTTATATCAAGATACACAGGGATGACCATAGAAGAAAAGATTTAAATAAGCTCTTGCTTCACCTTCTAGTAGTGCTGGATTCCTTGCAACTCTTTCTAGCATGGCATTGTTCAAGTCATTCACAATCCAAATTATGTTAACCCGAGCTTAAACGAGGAGATAAAATGTTCTCTTGCATTTTAGCTATATCTGCAAAAACTTAAAACTAGCATGAATCTGCACCATCATGTCAAGTTGCTATCATTTTCCTTTTTTAGGTAAATGGATTTATTGGAAGTGAGCTGTTAACGTCTGTTAAAATTTAAGTTAAGATCCTATGCTATTTTAGGCATCTAGTAATTATGGAATCAGATAATAACCAAAATACTAATTTAAACATCAATTTCCAAATTCAATAGTTTCCAGCAAGTGTTTAAACTAATTTCCCAATCCACTAGTATCCAATACAACATTTGGAAAACTAAACTTGTAACAAACACTCTGATTAATCTGTCCCGTGATTTTCATTCACAAGTTGGGTTGGAAAAAAAAAAAAGAGGAATGAAAAGAAAAGCTATGCTGATCACATACAAACATCTAGTACAAAGTCACAAATCATCTGGACTACATTCATACTACAACACAAAAATTTGCAACAAAACCTGCACTAAATAAATACATACAACACGGCTTTCGGTGGGTTACCTTCATTTCCGGCCACCATGACCTTGAAACAAGTCGCCAATCCGAGCCTCGACTTCTTCCACATCATACTTAATAAGCCTACCCGCATTCTTCCCTAGTTCAGACACATTCTTAAACCGCCCGATAAAGTTGCCATACGCAGGCAACAATATCTTAGTTACCGAGATTCTCAACTCCTCCCTCATCTGATCATCATAAATGGCCCAACTAGTTTGAACTTTACATATCTCCTCAAAGTAAACATTAAACAATTTCAATTTCTCTTTCAATGTCTTTGAGGCCGCATTAGGAGCTAACGAGCTACTGTCTACTTTCAATGCTCCTAAAACCTTATTCCACGAGCTTCTCTGGTAGCTCGAGTAGCATTGCCGAACCTTGGCATTGTGTTTTCTAATCCAATCGTCTCCTAATAAGGCTCCCAATTCACTGTCCTTTACTTTCTGAACTATGTACCTCCCATTATTCATCATGAAAACAGAGGACAAAGCAGAGTCCTTGTAAATCTTCGACTTTGCCTCCAAATTACTCTCCAACAGCTCCATAATCCAATCCATTTGAACTGACAACGAAGAAGACGAAGAGGATGACACTCCTTTTGACGGAACCACATTCTCGTCGAAGACTTGTTCGAGGGTTTGGCAAGATCGACAAGCGGCTCTGAGATAATTCATCACGTATCGAGTTATTGGATGGAGACCGCCGCCTGGTACGGCGGCCTTAGCCGGGTCCCGACGGATCAAATTCTCCAGTTCCATGAAAATCCCTCTGATCGCTTCACCTAACCTCTTCCAAATCGTTATAGCTTCGTTCCTCAGAACCACACAGTACTGATCAGAAAACACGGACTCGAATTCTGGCATTAAGTCTCTCAGAGTCTCGAACACGTCGAGGATTTTGAACAACCGCTCCGGCGACCGGCTTCCGATAGCGACAGCATCGGCGAAATTCAAGAGCTGAATCGTGGATCCTCTGCAGACCTCCATGAAAGAGAGATCGGAAGCGGAGGAGAAGCCGAAGAAGACGCGATCGCAGAGTCGACGCTCGCTAGGGAAGAGGATGCGAAGAGAGACATTGGCAGCTTTGATCCAGCGTTCGATCTCGTCCTCGAGGTCCTGCCATGGCATTTTGTGAACTTCCTCAATGCTCAGCTTCTTCAACCCTAGCCTCGACATGCTCTCCTCGAGAAACTCACGCCTAAAGCTACTGTACACATGTGAACACTCCTTGCCAAACCCGGCCGCCACCATTCGCTTCGCGATCTCATGGAGGTCGTTGATCGTACCAGAAGGAAGAACATCGATGATGATGTTGTAGTCCGTGATTGGCTGCGCCACAGGAATTTGGCTTTCCTCATCGTTTCTGATAACTCCTGCTATTCCTCCATCTTCGTCTTCGTCTTCGTCGTCGTCCGAGTCAAACGGCTCGCCGCTTCTGTACTCGCGGCTGAGCTCAAACGACTCGCCGCCGCGTTCCATCAAGGACCGGAACTCTTCCTCCACGCGGAACATAGCCTGCTGCATAAGGTCCTCGGCGCGTACAATACACGCGCCGACGGACTTCTCTCCGGCCATGGGGCTCCAGTCCCTGATAGTAGCTATCAACTCGTCGATGGCGTCGAGAAAAGCGGAGGAGTCGGCGGAGTCAGCCCAGATCGGATGCTCCGCCGCGACGTACTGAGAGATCTGACGGTCCAGCAACTTGAGGCTGTGCTCAAGAGCGGCGCTCACTCTAGAATCCTCCTCCCCGTCTTTCTCAGACAACTTCTCGCGAGAAAACCTGCCGTCGAAAGTGGAGAAAATCTGCAAAATATCGTCCGCCATGGTATCGTTTCGGCCTAGCGTCTTCGCTATGTGTCGCGCCATGGCTAGCAATTTCTCCTCACCGTTCTCGGCCATAAATAAATAAAGGTAATAAGGTTTTGATTTATTTTATTAGCGTGAATCAGAAGAATCGTAGAGAGTGGGGTTAATGAAAATATGAAGAAGCTAAGTAGAAGAAGTGAGAAATAAAGAGGAGGAGGCGTTAACTAGCGAGGATGGGGGCCATTGAGGAAACTGAGGAGAAGGGGGGGTGAGAAGTAGGGACAGTGAAGTTGTCGTATTTACGGAAATGTCCTTCGAGAAACGCGGTTTGAGGTTGTGAGTGGGACAAAAAGATAAAGAAAAGTAAAAGAGGATAAAGTAGGAAGAGAGAGATATATAAAAAGAAAGAAACAGTCAGTAGAGAAGAAGGGACGAGTTTGTGTTTTGTTTGTTTTGTTTGTGTGAGTGTGTGAGACTAGAGGGACAGGAACGTTGAATGCCTTTTGGGAAAAAGAATATTTATAATTCCAACTTTGAAAATTTTAAAAATAATTTATTATTATAGAAGGTTGAATTGAATGAATGGAAACTGCATACGAAATTATGAGTAAACAGGGTTGTGGTCCGGATTAGGTTGAACTTTTGAAGCGGAGACTTTCCTTTCTAGTTTCTATCACCATTTTATACGGTAATATAAATAAGAGTGTGGAAGATATCTTGGAAGGAGACCAAGTACAATGGGCCCTTCGCAATATCTTGTTGAACCTAAGCCCTTTTGAAAATTCTGCAAATTCAGTGGGCCTCTGTCTGTAATTGGGGCCTTTTTTTCTTTTGTTTTGGTCCGCTTCACGTTGTTAATTCTTTGTCTTCTCCTTTTTTTGGTGGAATTCCTTCCTTTGTTTTGCTTTTGTGAGTTTTTCCTTGGTTGTTGGATTCCAGACAAATTTTTCCATGTTCTAAAGTTATAGACTTATAATCAATCCATAAGATAAAACTTGGTGACCAAACACCCTCCACCGTGTCATAACGGTCATGGTTGTTAAAATTAGGATCTAGACGCTAGAATAATCACTCTACAATCTTTGGGGAAAAAATATGTAAGTTTAAAGGACCAAATGGATATGGAGATCTAGATGGTAAAACTAGTAGTTAGAATTCACTATTTACTTTTTGAATAAAAAAATGTTCTAAAGAACAAAAACCTCGTGTCATATCAAATATTAAATTGGTCCAAAAATTTAAACGGTAGCTCAACTTTAGATTTTGATGATTCTTGCTTTCTATATTACAAATGATGATTTTAAATTGGTACCATTATTTCTCTTAAACATCTCTTTAAGATTTATTTTATTTTGAAAACTTAGTGTAATTGTTGATTAGAGCTATTCAAGTCAACTACCTACTCAAACCACCCGATTAGACTCAATTCGTTTGCCATCAAATCCGACACTCTGGTAGTTAACGGCAGATCTCTGCCTTCAAAAACCTATGTCAGCAGTTCAAGTGGTGGGTCTCCTCTTTCAAAACTTGAGCCACCCAAATCGACCGTGATATAATATATGTTAGGGTTTTTCAACCATTTTAAAGTCTCTCCTCTCTTGATCTCTTCACTCTCAATCTTTCCTCTCTCAATCTCTTTACTTTTTAGTGCAGATCTGCAATTAGTACCTCCATCACAATGTCGTTAGCTTGTCTTCACCATTGATTCGTCTTCATCAGTAACGTCACCACTCATTAATTCAGATCTACAATTCTCTCTCTCTCTCTCTCTCTCTCTCTCTCTCTCAAGTTCGATTTCTCTAGCTTTCGTTGTTCAATCTCATGGCCATTTGATTATGGTTGTGCTATTTCATATCTTTTTCTTTTTCTTTTTGTGTTCTTTGGATTTGTGATCTACTGCTATTTAGGTTATAGACATGTTCTTCATACTTCATAGTTCAGTGTTTAATCTCTATATTTCGGTTGAAATCGAAGCCAACTATCATCCACTCAAACCCTATCTAACTCAACCTGTGGTTATTTATGATTGGCATCGAGTCTATAACTTCTTCACTCAACCTAATTAGGTCAGTTGTGAGTTAGCGATACCAGGATACAATTTGATTTGAAGTAAATAGCAAATTGAACTCTCTCAAAATTAAATTAAGCTCACCACTAAGGGGAAATCCAACGGGATACAAAATTTCACCACCCAATGGAAATTGCCTAAGATACAAGGCTAATAAACTCACCACTCAATAGTATTCACCCAAAGAGATACAAAAAATAGGAAAAAAATAATTCTAGATAATCACACTTTGAATATTTCATTTCAACCAACCACATATTATAGTGCTTAGAACATCCCTCTAAGCATGGGAAAATTAAAAGAGTACTTGATTCCTAAAACATAGAGAATTGAAAGAAAATAAATGGCTAGTGATTTCCCATAATGAAAATTTTCTAAATTGAATATATATTTTTTCTTAGAGAATTCTAAATTGACTAATTAAATGCATAGGATCAGAAATGTTGACCAAATTAATGTTGTAGGACTAGCCTTAATGCACTTCGACCTGTAGCACCATATTTGAACAATTAGGTTGGATTTAGGCCTCCAAGTTCAAACTGTAAGATTTTTCTATTGAGCTTCAAATACAAAGGTAAGATCTATTGGCTCAGTTTTGCACACTTCCGTGTCAATTGGGTACAAACTCGACCCAGACCAACCCGTGAACACCCCTATAATGTTGATGGGTAAACTGTGCATAAGATTGAGAAGCAAACATAGTGAAGTCTAAGAGCAATCGCATCAGATGGTGCATAATTTCTGTCTATTTTGCAAAAAAATATATATATATATATATATATTTCTATATTACACACCCACATCAGTTTATCTATTATACACTCTATTTTTATATAAATAATATTTTTTTTATTATGCTTTTATTATTATTTTATTAAAATAATAAAATACTTCTTATCTCACATGTCTCCTCTCCTCCCTCAAACTCTCCACCTCTCTCTTTTCCCTAACCCACAAACTCATCCCTCAAAGTCTCTATCTCTCTCTTATCCCCAACCTACAAGCTGAATTCTCTGCATCTCAAATCCCTCATCTCTCTCCTTCTTAGATCCCTTATCTCTCTCACCTCTTTCTCTTCTCAATTTTCTCTCATCCAAAACCCACACACTCACAGATTTCCTCTGAGCTTGCTCTCACTCTGTCACCAACCTCTATACGTGGTGATGGCAATGGGGCTACTCCATCTTCGTCGGCAATACCGTTGATGATGAGATTGTGTAGGGATTTTGTATTTGGAGGGACAGATTTGAGTAGCTCAAGTTCTCATATCAGATCTTTCTCTCATGCTCATTGAATCTCAAAGATATGAAGAAATTTGTCTCTCTGTTGAAGCTTGCATTGTTGGATCTCTCATCTAATTTCAAGTGTTCTGCCACCACCGAGTTTGTATTTTATTTTGATTTTGGGTTTGGGTTATGGGTTTTCAGTTGATGGTTTAATTTTAAGTTGATTTTCTATGGATTTTAGGTTAATTAGGTTTGATTTTCGTTGTATTTTGGGTTTCTGTTGTTTTAACAGGTTTTGGTGGTGGTGGTTGGGTGGTGATGGTTGGACGGTGTTGGGTGGATGGTGGGATTTGCATTTTGGTGGTAGTGCTCTTACAGGTTCTGTGAGACAGTGAGAGAACAAGCATCAAACGGATTTCCGCCACCAGCAAGCATCGATCTCTACTATAGCATCGATGCACAAGCATCAAATAGTCCGTGTGTTTTTGTGCATCTCTGTGATGGTTTGTCTCCATGGGTGTGTTTGTGTGTATCAGAGGAAGAAGAAGATGATGAGGGAGAGAAGAAGACTTAGTTGGTTTTGCAAATGGAGAAGAGAGAGAAAAAAAGGGAGCAAAATGTGAAATTAATAAAATAATAGTATACACTGCTACAGTAATTGTGTATATATGCACGGTTACTGTAGTAAATGTGTAAATATACATAGTTTTAGAATGACTGACGTGGAAGATTTTTGGGGCAAAATGTGTAAAATTTGTTGCTTTTTGTATTTTGCAAAGTTTTTCATCCACTTATGCGGATGCTCTAACAAACAACAAACAAACAAACAAAAAACCATTGTGATGATATAAGCATTGAGTTGGGCTCTTCGCTAGATAACCCATCTCTTGCACACCATATGTATGTTAAATGTTTGTATGTTAGTGTGCGCGCCTAAATGGGGCTGTTGGGCCTGGCCTCACCTGGCCTTGCAACTTACTTGTAAAGTGGGTCTTGAATTTCCTACTTTGGGTTGTTCTCGGCCTAGAGACTCAATGTAGCTCTCTCTCTCTCTCTCTCTCTCTCTCTCTACTCTCTATTTCTTTGAGAACCTTTCAACAACCCTTTTCTTCCTCCAACTTCTCATATTTATAGCTCTAAATTAGTGGAGAGACTATGATTACCTCACTGGTTAGTGTAATGGGAGGTCCAATATCATCAGCCATAAGTGGATAGTTAGGTGGGAGTGGGATGAGGTGAGAGTGGCCTTGGAACTTGATTCCTACTCTAGCAGGCATGCCCAGCAGTGGTGCTTCTGGGCACTGCCGGGTATGCTAATGATGGTACGTTCGGACGTTATTCTTCCTTTATTATTCGGTAATGGTCCCCGAAGCAAGGATCAAATGATGAAACCTAGGCCTGCAGTCCGTGTAGGCTTAGACTGGGATCTTGGGTAGAGAAAGGTTAGGGTCATGGGCCGCACTGTTGTAGCAGAACTCCACAGGACCATACATTAGCCCCCCCTTGATTCATGCCCGGTCAACGGGAAGAATCAAGAAACCCGGTGGCACATTTGTTTGAGAAGGTTAATAGGCGAAAGCTAGGGCGGTTCTAGAAACCCATTAATGTGCCCTCAAAAGACGCGCTACTCCGGATCGTTTGGTTCAGCCGTCATCAGTACCTGGCGGTTCGCGAACTGACGAGGCGCGTGTGTCAGTTAGTATTGGCATCCGTGCAAATTCCTCGCTAACTGAGCCCCATTATGGTTGATTGGACGCCGCTCTTCCCCCCTTGGCCTCTATAAATAACCCATCTCAAATCATCTCTCCATTTTTTCACTCTCTACTCTCTGAATTTTCTCTCTGCTGAGCATTCATCTATGCGCTTACTCGCCCACCCAGAGCTCCCCTTTTCTTCCTTAGAGCCCAAAGTAAGTCTCCTATCTCTTCCTTTTACTTCAGCACCTTTCTTCGAGTTTCTTCCTTCAATTTTAGACTTTAAGATGGGCTATGCTTTTCTCCTGAACATCGCGGCTTCTTTAGCCACATTTAGGCAGAAGTTTGATATTCTTGATGATGTGGAGGTGTCGTATTGCCACAAGAGCGAATTTGACCTCCACAGAGGGGAACAAACTACTTTCTTTCCTTTAATGGCGATCCTAGAGGGTGGGGTTAGGTTTCCCGTGGACCCTCTCTTACTCGATACACTTAGGTACTATGGGCTATGCCTCGACCAACTTCCCCCCAATTTTTACCGGGTAGTCAGTTGTGTCAGTAGGTTAAACCACATGTACAGTCTGTGTGAGAATAAGAATACAAACTATTATTTAAAGGTTAGAGATAAGCGAGTACGGCTGATATCATGCCTACCTGACTCCAATAGGAATTCAGCCAGGGAGTTCGTCCGGGTGCGCGGCAACTAGTTTGCCAGGGATATCCCCTGCCCCCTATCACGTAGCGAAGTGGGTTCGTATTGACTTCTAACTTGACTGTCTTTCTCTTATGGTTGTTTTACTTACCTGAATACTGACACGATGTTCCATCTATATATATTTATTATTATTATTTTTTTTTTTTTTTATTTAGACGGCAAATTGTTTACCTCGGATATCAGGGTAGTTCATGTCAGGGATCTGAACTTCATACTCAGGTCCGAGATATCCGTTCACTGGGACGGATAGCTCCGAGCGTCCCATCTGATTCTCGAAGTCAAACTGGTCTACTCTACTTGGCAACCTTTTAAGCAAGCGCTTTTGGTAGACAGTCCCTTTCTATCTTACATTAATGTTCGGCACGCAAATTTTCTGCCGCCGAACTTTACGGTGGGAGAAGCCCGAGAACTAGGTTGGCGATATACTTGTTCGGACGAGCTTGCCCCGTTGCGGGACGAATCGATAGAGCGTGTGTCCCGACGCCTATGAGAACTTGCTCACGCGTCTGTTGAGGAAGAGGCTCCTGTTCAAGAGGAACCCGCCCAACCCAAAGAACCAATTGACCCCGAGGCTCCCGTGCTGGTAACCGAGCAAGTGACCGTTGACATTACCGACCTTTCTGACACAGAATCCAATCATAGTGGAGACATGGTGACCCAAAAAACCCTAACCATTGATCGCTTTGTGCCCGGCGCAAGGCAGGCCACGCAACAGCAACCACCACAAGGCCAAGGCCAGACGCCTCCCCCCCTACCTCCTTCCCAAACCGGACGAACCCGAAAGAGGCAACGTGTCAGCGAGCAGACTCCTACCGGGCTGAGAGACGTCATAACTTGGATCCGCCTCCAACCGTCCAAGGGTATCGTCATACAGGAGCCACAAGCTCAAGCCGGGGTGGGCGCAGCATCCTCTTCTCAAACGGCGCAACCGTGGCAACCCCAGTTTTACTTAGACGGCAAGCCACTTCCCGTGAGCGCTAGTGTACGGGTGTGGGAGAAAGGTGAAGGGGGTCGCGTTGCCCAAAGCTTGGCGCACGAGCTTCTCTTGCCCGAGGATGTACACGCTTATGAGTAGGGGACAGAGGAGTCCATGGGAAGAAGGTTGCAGTGGTTTACTGTCGCGATAATCTTTCACTCACTGACTTCCTACTAGCCTTTATGCGCATTTATTATTTATTGTTACCATTAAATATATATATATATATATATATATATGCATATATATACATATATTTATTATCATTATTTTCACTTTTTATTATATACATATGTACTTCTTTTATCTTCTGCCATACTAACCCCTGCGGTTTCATTAGGCTGCTCAGTTGGCTCACATCCTTGATT
This sequence comes from Quercus aquifolioides, assembly GCA_019022515.1. NCBI lineage: Eukaryota > Viridiplantae > Streptophyta > Magnoliopsida > Fagales > Fagaceae > Quercus > Quercus aquifolioides. The sequence continues at coordinate 30,742,812 of CM032326.1, forward strand.
TGCGTTTGAAGGAACTTTCTGAGGATGTTGACCGAGAGATGGCCGCTAAGACAGCAAAGGAGAAGATAAAGGCCATCAATACTGCCGAGAAGAAAGCTGCTGCCGCGGATAAGGCTAGGGCACTGGCGAAAAAAAGGTCCGCGAAACTTTTGGTGAAGCAGAACGAAACGGATGTAAAATTAGCCGAGGCAGAAAGTCTGAATACTGCTCAAGCTGAGGAACTTTCCGATCTAAGAGCGTCTTTGGGGGGCTGCTGAAGAAAAATGGCACCATGAAGGGTTTGCAGACGCAGAGAATACCGTGGAGCCAGTTGTAAATCAAGCTCGGAGGGTGGGTTTCGAAGCTAGTTGGTTAGCTGCCATGCAGGCCATGGGGGTTCCCAAAGATTCTCTTCTTAGGGATCCTAGCCAAATACCCTTCCCAAGTTTTACTCCGGCTGCACAGAACTCCCCGATGCCCATTGACGAAGAAGAGACGGCCAGCTTAAGGGAACTGGTGGAGCAAATAGATGCCCATGTGGACTTGGATGATGCGGAAGTCACCAGTGTCCCCCGCCTTACCGATCAGCGCAGCGAGGATATAATTTAGCCCCCAGCTGACCTGCAGTCGACTGAGCATGCCGCCTAGATGCAAACCGCAGATCCTCAAATTTATTTGCCTAACAGGACCCCTACCATTTTCTTTTTGCTTATGTTTTTATTACGTTCTTTTAGTTAATTTGCCTACGTCACCGGGCTGTGGTGACTGAACAATTGTTACCTTGTCGGGTTTTAACCTTCACGTGGTCACCGGGCTTTGGTGGTAGGACATCGGTTCCGTTTTTATGCGTTTATTTTACTTTAGTAAGGTTTATTTGGAACACTTGCCTTAGTTATTTTCATAAAGGCTTAATATCATGTTATCCTTCTTGTTGTATTCTCCTATTTTTCGTGCATACATATTTTCCTAATGATGAGCAATATATGCGGTATTGAAGACCGAGATGTAGGTTCCTGTCCCTAGACAATTTTTAACTTGGTGATTTCAATTTTTAGCCTTTGTCCTTAGAATGCTTTCCACCTGCCCGTTGGTAGTAATCGAACCGGGTAGCAGGTTTCTATCCTTAGGATATGTTTAAGCATTAAGGTTTCCACCTGCTTGGTGATTATAATCAAACCAGGCGTCAGGTTTCTGTCCTTAGGATTTCTTTAAGCATTAAGGTTTCCACCTGCTTTGTGATAATAATCGAACCGGGCATCAGGTTTCCGTCCTTAGGATTTCTTTTAGCATTAAGGTTTCCACCTGCTCAGTGATAATAATCGAACCAGGCATCAGGTTTCTGTCCTTAGGATTTCTTTTAGCATTAAAGTTTCCACCTGCTCGGTGATAATAATCGAACCAGGCATCAAGTTTCTGTCCTTAGGATATCTTTTAGTATTAAGGTTTCCACCTGCTCAGTGATAATAATCGAACCGGGCGGCAGGTTTCTGTCTTTAGGATATGTTTTAGCATTAAGGTTTGGGCAGCAGGTTTCTATCCTTAGGATATGTTTTAGCATTAAGGTTTCCACCTGCTCAGCGATAATAATCGAACCGGGCAGCAAGTTTCTGTCCTTAGGATATTTTTTAGCATTAAGGTTTCCACTTACTCGGTGATAATAATCGAATCGGGCAGTAGGTTTCTGTCCTTAGGATTTCTTTTAGCATTAAGGTTTCCACCTGCTTGGTGATAATAATCGAACCAGACAGCAGGTTTCTGTCCTTAGGATTTCTTTTAGCATTAAGGTTTCCACTTGCTCGGTGATAATAATTGAACCGGGCAGCAGTTTTCTGTCCTTAGGATATTTATTAGCATTAAGGTTTTCAATAATAGAATTAAGTACGTTTGCGCGGGAAACTACCACCATCTTTATTAGTAAAACACATACACGATGTTGCATTCAACTTACAACTTAATGTACAGCCGATCAGTGATAAAACTTCTTGAGGTTATGGACATTCCATGGTCGGGGTAACAATCTCTCGTCTAGGTCCTCTAAGTAATACGCTCCAGCGCCAGCAATAGCAGTAACTCGGTAAGGCCCTTCCCAAGTCTGGGCTAACATCCTGGCGTTTGTATCTCGCATATTCCCCACCGCTTTCCTTAGCACCAAATTCCCTTGTCTTTACACCTCAGTTATAATGCCGAGCAAGTTTTTGCTGGTACTCGACCAGTCGTATAGTAGCCGCTTCCTGACACTTTTCCAACCGGTTCAAGCGCTCCACCATCAGCTCATTATTTTGGGCAGGGTCGAATCCTACTACTCGTGCGCTGCAAAGGTTTACCTTGGCTGGTATCACCGCTTCAGCTCCATACGTCAAGGAAAACAGAGTCTCACCCGTGGACCTCCTTGGGGTTGTTCGGTACGCCCACAAAACGTTAGGTAGCTCCTCAGCCAACCTGCCTTTTGCACCATCCAATCTTTTCTTTAGCCCGTTCAGGATCGCTTTATTAGTGGTCTCAGCTTGACCGTTGCTTTATGGATAGGTTGGTGTGGAATACCTGTTTCTGATGCCGAGATCACTACAAAACGCACAAAAAGCTTTACTATCAAATTGCATTCCATTATCAGATATCAGTGAGTCTGGCACCCCAAACCTCGTGACTATGTTTCTCCATATAAACTTTTTAACGTTCACATCCCGAATGTTGGCTAAAGCTTCTACCTCTGCCCATTTGGTGAAGTAATCTACGGCCACCAATACAAACCTTTGGTTGCCTGTTGCTCGGGAAAATGGTCTGAGAATGTCTAGCTCCCACTGTGCAAAGGGCCAGGGACTGCTGACCAGATTCAAATATCCTGCTGGCTGATGGATTAATGAGGCATGCTTTTGACACTGTTCACACTTTCGTACGTATTCGGCAGCATCCTTCTGCATCTGTGGCCACCAAAATCCCTGAGTCATCGCTCGGTGTGCCAACGAACGCCATCTACATGACTGCCACACACTCCATCAAGAAGCTCAGCCAGAAGTTCACTCACCTTCTTTGGGTGCAGGCACAAAAGGTACGGCCCCCCGAAGGATCTCCGGTATAGCTGGTGATCTGCTGACAACCAGTAATAGGGAGCTACTCGGCAAATCCTATTGGCTTCCTTTTCGTCATTGGGGACTCGATCCTCGGTCAGGAATTCAATAATTGAGTCCATCCAACTTGGCTCGGCTGTCGCAATCACGGCAACATCCACTCCATCAATACCAATGATATCTGTCACATCAATGCTCGGTTCTTCTATTAGCTCTACTTTGATCAGCCGAGGAACCTCCTCCGTCGTCGACGATGCTAGCGTGGCTAAGGAATCAACATGTCTGTTTTGCGCCCAGCCCACTTGGGACACCTTCGCCGTGCCAAACTTGTTCCTAATCTACTTTACCGATTGCATGTACGCCTTCATCCGGGAGTCTCGGGCTTCAAAGGTTCCCTGGACTTGGTTAACAACCAACCGAGAATCTGAATATACGTCCACATCCCGAGCTCCCATTCCTAAAACAACTTTGAATCCGACGAGTAGGGCCTTATACTCGACCTCGTTATTAGAGGCTCTAAACCCAAGTCTAAAAGAATGCTCCAACCGTATTCCTTCAGGGGTGATGATAACGATCCTGGCGCCGGACCCCAAGGCACTTGACACTCCATCCACAAATACCTTCCACGAGTGGCTCTCCATATGACAAACCATCTCCCTGTTCTTAGGGGAAAACTCTGCAACAAAATCAGCGAGGACTTGCCCCTTCACTGAATTTCGTGGCCTATACCGTATGTCGAAAGAACCTAGCCAAGTCCCCCACTTAACTATTCGGCCTGTGAAGTCTGATCTCTTTAGCAATGACTGTAAAGGATACTCAGTTAAGACATATACCGTATGGGCCTGAAAGTAATGCGGCAACTTCTCCAAAGGTAAGTACCTTGTCTCGGCATCAACCAAAGTCTTACTGATGTAATACACAGGCTGGTGCACTCCTCGGTCCCTGAGAAGCACGGCACTCACTGCATGATCGAACACTGACAGGTACATGAACAGATCCTCCCCGGGCTCCGGGGCCATTAACATAGGCACTTGCATCAAATATTCCTTCAAATCTCGAAAAGCTCTATCATATTCCTCATTCCACTGAAATCCTTTCCACTTCTTCAGAAGCGGATAGAATGGTCGGCAGCGATCGGCGAATTTGGAGATGAATCAATAATGGGCAGCTAGCATCCCTATCAACACTAGCACTTCTTTCGGGTTGCTCGGAGGTTTTAGACGTTTCACAGCTTCTATTTGGTCCGAGTTTACCTCTATTCCCCAGTTAGTGATCAGATATCCTAGGAATTTGCCAGCCCTCACACCAAAAGCACACTTCTCGGCATTAAGGCGTAACTTATGTTGCCGAAGAACCTCAACCACCCCCCGAAGGTCCTCTATATGCCGCACCTCCTACTTACTTTTCACCACCATGTCGTCAATGTACACTTCGACTGTCCGCCCTATTTTATCCCGGAAAATCCTCGTCATCATCCGCTGGTAGGTGGCCCCGACATTTTTTAACCCAAAAGGCATTACAATATAGTGATAGTTGGCATCCGGGGAGATGAATGTCGTTTTCTCTCGGTCCTTGAGGGCCAGGGCTATCTGGTGGTACCCTTGAAAGGCGTCCAAAAAGCTCATTCTCGGGTGTCCGTACGTGGCGTCTACCAACTGGTCAATCTTCGGCATAGGAAACGGGTCTTTCGGACATGCTCGGTTCAGATTTGTAAAATCTACGCAAACCCTCCACTTGTCGCTCTTCTTCTTCATCACTACTACAGTGTTCACTAACCATTCCGAGAAGTAGATTTCCCTTATTGCCCTAGCCTCTTTCAGCCTTTGAACTTTCGCTTTTACTGCCTCGACATGCTCCCTGGCCGATCTCCTCGACTTCTGCTTCTTAGGAGGGAACGAGGAGTCTACGTTAAGTCTATGAACGATAAACTCGGGATCCACTCCGGGCACCTCATATGGACTCCATGCAAACACATCCACATTCTGTATGAGAAATAACAACATCTCTATCTTATCCTGACCCTTCAGGCCTTCCCCAACCTGGAAGTATCTGCCTTCATCTTGCAATATTCTTATTTTCACCATTTCCTCGGCGCATCCGGCCCCCTTTTCTGCTTGCAAACCCTGTAATTGCTATTAAGGGACCCCCTGTGACGGGTCCTTTTGCTCGGCCTACTCCTTGTGGTCAATTCCCCCTTTCTTCCAATTGACTATGGCAACTAAGCATTGTCTAGCCATCTGCTGGTTTCCCCGTACTACAGCAATACTCTGCTCGATTGGAAATTTGACTTTTACATGTAGGATGGATGAAACAACCCCCATTGCGTGGATCCATGGCCTTCCTAGTATCGCCGTGTATGGGGAGAACGAAGTAACCACTATAAATGTTACCACCACCTCTTTGTCTTCCATGTTTACGGGCAGAGAAATTTGCCCCTCGAGGACTACCAATTTGCCGTCGAACCCAACCAAAGGTGTAATATTCTTCGAAAGGTCCTCATTCCTCAGTCCGAGCCCTCTAAATAGATCCAGATACATTACGTCGACCCCGCTTCCCTGGTCTATCATCACTCTCTTCACTAAGAAGCCACTTATCTGGGCCGTGACTATCAACGCATCGTCATGCGGTTGAATCGTTCCTTCCAAATCGTCATCACCGAAAGCGATAGGTTTCTAGGCGAGCTTTATCCTCTTCCCGAACGGCTGCATATCTGAGCCACCTTCCACTGGTGCTACAGTTAACACCCCTTTTTTTCTTGCTGTGGTGAGGCTCCTTAGGGCAGCATGGATAACCTTAATTATCCCAAGAGGGGGTGGAAGGGGGTTCCCACGTTATGGAGCACCTTGCCCCGTTCCTCGGTCCCCTGCGTCTATCACAAACTCCTTTAAATACCTAACTTTGGCCAGTTGCTCGAGATGATCCCTTAATACTGGGCATTGCTCGGTAGTATGGCCCTTATCTTTGTAGTAAATGCAGTACAAGTTTTGATTCCTCCTAGACAGGTCACCTCCCATCTTGTTTGGCCACCTGAAGTATGGCTCGTGCTTAATCTTGTCTATAATCCTATGCACTAGCTCCTTAAATGTTACATTTACCTCCCCTACTTGTGCTTCCGGCTCCTAAATCCTCAGACCCTCGGGCCCTAGGTGGAAAGCCACTCTGCCAAGGACGATTTATTATTGGAGCTTTACCTTTGCTTTGTATCCGATCATCTTCCAGCCGTTTGTATTCTTCAATGCGCCTCATCAACTACCTCATGTCCTCGGGAGGTTTCTTAGTCAATGATTCCCTTAGTCCTAAGTCCTCGGGCAGTCCCATTCTAAAAGTGCTTGCAGCAATCTTCTCGTTCCCCCCGCCGATCTCGTTGTAAAGTTCCCAGTATCGACTAGCGTAACTACGAAGGGTTTCCCCAACCCTCATTTTCATGGATAGCAATGCGTCTACCAGTTGTGGTACCCGGCTACAAGTTACAAACTAGATTCCGAACTCCTGTATCAGCTCGGCAAAGTTGTGGATAGAGCCCTTCCGTAACCCATTAAACCATCTCAAAGCGATGGGGCCAAGGCTTAAGAGAAAAACCTTGCAGCGCATCGTTATGGGTGTGCAAAGACATCATTTGGATGTAGTGGCTGACGTGCTCTACCGGGTCCGTTTTCCCATCGTAGGAATTGAACGGGGGACATGCAAATCTGTCCGGCATCGAGGCCCGCTCAATATCAATCGAAAACGGCGACCAAGCCGCTCTGCGTAACGCACGGCTCATTGCATCCATGGCTGCATTATGGGGCCGTTGTTCTTCTGGGGAATCCGAACCTCGATCTGCATATTCCTGTGAACGTGAATGGTCTCGGCGTCGACGGGATTCCTGCGAATGTGAACGGTCTCGGCGTCGACGGGACTCCCGTGAATGTGAACGTTCTCGACAGTGGTGGGATTGAGATCGATTGGACCTCGCCTTATGACGATCCTCCCCTGTATTAGATCTTTTTTCTCGGTTGTCTCGGTCCCTTCTACTGTGCCTGTTCTCTACTTCCAACACAGATCTCTCACCAGCCTGCACAACCGTTCAAGCTCCTCATCCCTTTCTCAAATGCCTATGCCCTGAGGCACTGGATACCGTTCATTGTGTTTGGTACGACCCCTCTCCAAGGCCAGACCTTTCTTCTTCTCGTTCATGATTCCTATCTTCGCGCCTCTTTTGCCTCTGTTCTCGCCAGGAGGATCCCCAAGAAGATCCCACCGAACCACTTTCAGCTTCACTCCCAGAACGCCTCCCAGACATTTTCACTTATGAGTCTCGGTTGAACCACTGCCTTGTAGGAGATTCCCACAAACGGCGCCAATTGTGCGCGCCTAAATGGGGCTGTTGGGCCTGGCCTCACAACTTACTTGTAAAGTGGGTCTTGGATTTCCTACTTTGGGTTGTTCTCGGCCCAGAGACTCAATGTAGCTCTCTCTCTCTCTCTCTCTCTCTCTTACTCTCTCACTTTCTCTTGCTCTTTGAATCTCTCTTCTCTCTCTCTCTCTCTCTCTCTACTCTCTATTTCGTTCAGAGCTTTTCAACAACCCCTTTCTTCCTCCAACCTTTCATATTTATAGCTCTAAATTAGTGGAAAGACTATGATTACCTCCCTGGTTAGTGTAATGGGAGGTCCAATATCATCAGCCATAAGTGGATGGTTAGGTGGGAGTGGGATGATGTGAGAGTGACCTTGGAACTTGATTCCTACTCTAGGAGGCATGCTCGGCAGTGGTGCTTCTGGGCACTACCGGGTATGCTAATGGTGGTACGTTCGAGTGTTATTCTTTCTTTATTGTTCGGTAATGGTCCCTCGAGCAAGGATTAAGTGATGAAACCTGTGCCTGCAATCCGTGTGGGCTTAGACTGGGATCTTGGGTAGGAAAAGATTGGGGTCATGGGCCGCATTGTTGTGTCAGAACTTAAGGCCCAAATGGGCCTGGGCACCATGAGACCGTACAGTTAGTAATTCTAATTATCTTTTCAATTATATTGAATGTTTTGGGTTCAAGTTATACCTGGTATAATTCTAAGTAATGTTACACCACCCAATAACTTGTTAAAGAATTCATATTTTGAAAATCCTACTGTTGAATTACATGTTCTATATATTCTTAACATTCACACCAACTTTCATGTCAATTGGATGTTCTTTACTATTCGATCGATAAACTCATCTTTTATGCATTATTTTAAATTACAAAAATTTGAATTTAAACAATTGACTGATGACATGACTATTAATCTTTGATTAACTTGAAATTTTGCAAACATGGAGAATATATGAAGATAATGTAATCTAATGGTGGATTTGTCAAAATTCACATCCAATTAAAAAATATTGAGTGGTGTACTCTATATATATATATATATATATATATATCAAGTATGTAAGATCAAATGTAGGTTAACATGGTAAAATCCTAAATTTGAACAATAATCAAAAGAATTAGGTAAAATGCAAATTGTTGTAGCTATCTCCAATATAAAGTTTCATAGATTTAATTCTAGATTATTTTTTTTAATGAAAGAAAAAATGAGTAAGGGGTGACCTAAGTTGACTTTTTTACCTAAGCATGACTATAGTGGTACCCTACTTGCTGGACTCGGGTCTGCAAGAATAAGGGATCCAAATGAGCCATAACATTGCACCTAGCCCCATTGAGGACGCTAGTGAGCATAAGCCAAGAGTATAGAGTTTTATTCCCAAGCGCTTCCCATTGTGGGATTGAACCTGGGACCTCCACCTCCCAATCAAGGTATCATTGTATTTCTTAAATAAATAATTTTTTTTTAGTATCTATAAGGGATTCGAGAACAGCACCTCTGCTGGGCCACGTCCGAGGAGCGTGTGAGCCCAGCAAGCAAGCCCTGGGCTAGGAAACTTGGTATAACTTGAAAGAGGGGTTTGGACAAGGGCCCTTAACGACCCGAGGAACTATCTCAAACGTGATCGTCTCAAGATGAACAAGAGGAGCCCCTCCCTTGGCTTGGAAGCATGAACCAAAGGAGGCAACAACGACAAGTATGGAAGGAGAGAGGGTGGGAAACTTGCCAAGGAATGACCCATCACCCCCGTATTGACACTACACCAACTATGTTAGCCGCATTAATGACTGAATAACACCTGAACAGTGTAAGGACAGCCAATAGAACAAGGGTTAGCTCTGCAACTGGTCCACAAGCAAGGTAAATAGGTCCATTACCGGCCGGCGCTGGACCTAAAAGACCTAACGGAGTAATCCCTTATCTCGGATCAGAGATGCCAACGGGGTGGGAATCCAAGTGGGGGACCTCTCTACCGCCTGTCTCTATCTCCTGTCAAGTATGCTCACCAGACATAGACTACGTATAGGGTAGTACTCTTAGAAAGATAGAGTATCACCGTGTGAACATAACATTAAGTTACGAATGTAACTCCCGAGGGATCGACCACTATTCTAAATATAGTAAGGCGGAGAACTGTTGTTCATTGGAGCACCGGAGTGCAGAGGTTGTTCCCATCATTGAAGTTAGAGTGTGGGACTGAGCTTTCCGAATGATAAAGACAAAAAAGTGCTTAGTTTCATTGGAAAAACCAACGCAAATATCATATTGACTTTCTCTTGCCCTACTTCTAAAGATAGATAGAAAAGGCTGGAGAGAGTGACTTTATGAAATTCTCTCTTTTCTAAAGCTGTGCAAGGTGACCCCTCTAGAACAAAGCCCCACCCCTCTTTTCCCCCCTTTAATGAAAGACCCTCGCCTCACTTCCTATTCATTTGTGGGTCAGAACCCGAGGGCCTTTTTTTCTCAAGAGGCGATTTCAAGAATCAACCAACCAACAAATCCGTAGCCTAGGTGACTCATAGCCTCCCTCTCGTCCAAATGAAATCCATAAGCTTTTTGATTGATTCAGGGTGCAGCAAAGCCAAATTCAATCAAGGCAAGGGGTGGCTTACTTTTCCTGACGCTGAGTCATCCTATTCAAATTTAGCTATACTTATGGAACAAGAAAATATTTCAGATGATACGGACCCCCAAGAGATGAGCGAGAACCTCCAATTCCTTTGGAGGTGGAAGAAAGGGTACTTCATAATATATATTAAGTAAGTAGGGCCCCAGAACGCTAAAAAAGTGGGGGAACAAGAGTTGTCACGATAGGAAAGAAAAATGACTATAAGAAACCAATGATTCTCTCTTCTTAAACAACTTATATCCTCCACACTTAATCAACATTTGATAGATTATCCAACCCTGAGCAATCTTAGTTATTGGTGGGGGTTTGGTCCATTACCTAGTATTTGTTTAATCATTCAGATAGTGACTGGCCTTTTTTTTAGCTTTGCATCACACACTTCATGTGGATCTAGCTTTCAACAGCGTAGAATACATTATGAGAGATGTTGAAGGGGGCTGGTTGCTCCGTTATATGCATGCTAATGGGGCAAGTATGTTTCTCATTGTGGTTCACCTTCATATTTTTCGTGGTCTATATCATGTGAGTTATAGCAGTCTTAGGGAATTTGTTTGGTGTCTCAGAGTTGTAATCTTCCCATTAATGATTGTGACAGCTTTTACAGGATACATCCTACCTTGGGGTTAGATGAGCTTTTGGGGAGCTACAGTAATTACAAGCTTAGCTAGCGCCATACTTGTAGTAGGAGATACCATAGTGACTTGGCTTTGGGGTGGTTTCTCCGTGGACAATGCCACCTTAAATCGTTTTTTTAGTCTTCATCATTTACTCCCCTTTATTTTAGTAGGCGCCAGTCTTCTTCATCTGGCCGCATTGCATCAATATGGATCAAATAATCCATTGGGTGTACATTCAGAGATGGATAAAATTGCTTTTTACCCTTATTTTTATGTAAAGGATCTAGTAGGTTGGGTAGCTTTTGCTATCTTTTTTTCCATTTGGATTTTTTATGCTCCTAATGTTTTGGGGCATCCCGACAATTATATACCTGCTAATCCGATGTCCACCCCGCCTCATATTGTGCCGGAATGGTATTTCCTACCGATCCATGCCATTCTTCGTAGTATACCTGACAAATCGGGAGGTGTAGCCGCAATAGCACCAGTTTTTATATGTCTGTTGGCTTTACCTTTTTTAAAAAGTATGTATGTGCGTAGTTCAAGTTTTCGCCCTATTCACCAAGGAATTTTTTGGTTGCTTTTGGCGGATTGCTTACTACTAGGTTGGATCGGATGTCAACCTGTGGAGGCACCATTTGTTACTATTGGACAAATTTCTCCTTTTGTTTTCTTCTTGTTTTTTGCCATAACGCCCATTCTGGGACGAGTTGGAAGAGGAATTCCTAATTCTTACACGGATGAGACTGATCACACCTGATCAGTGAAAAATTCTGACACCAATCATTTACGAGTGAGTATTACACCAAGAATTCATTGACAAGCGGATGAGTTTTCTAGTTGGCTATGTTGATATAGCTTAGATAGGGAAAAGATACTATACTATAGGGTAGGGCTGAACTTTCAAATCCGGGGGCTTTGTTCCCGAAACTCCCCTCCCCCTCCCCGTCCCTTACTCGTCCTTTGAAAGCCAGAACATTCGCATAGAGGAGTATCTGTATCACGCATGCTTCTCCACTGATGTCAAAAAATGACCTTCTATCCTCTTTTAGGAATTCCGACCCCTATAAGAGAGGGGAAAGAAGTAGGAGAGTATTCTGCATGAATATGCTTCTGCACTGGGAATATCTCATAGCGGGAAGGCCTAGAGATCATAAAGGATGGGATGGGAATGGAGGCATTCCAGCCCAACATACTCCGGTGAATGGGTCGAGAGAGATAGGGAGGGGAGTGGGATACAGGAAGTACAGTGAACAGTTGAGTGGCTATCCAACCATTCAATCGGCTATGGAGGGAGGTTTCAGCAAGCGGGTAAACCGAGGATTACTAGTAAAAACTTAGGTAGGTTGATCGTCGTTCATCCCTCGTGTTCTCTCCCGTGAAGTGATTCATCCCTAAAATGGGCATGCAATCTCTATGGAAAAGCAAGTATTCCGATTGGAGGAAACCCCCTCCTGTTTCACCTATCCCTTCATTCCCCAGGGATTCCGTACAGCTAGACAATCACGGTTCATCGCTCGGAAGGAGGGAATAGAAACAAGCATTTTCCGTTTATCAGTCGGTAATGAATCAATACGCAGGGAAACTTTCTTCCATGGGAATGGCAAGTCTCGGACAGGCTCATATTGGTTGGGTATGCTCTTTTCATAGGCGACTTTCCAGAAGGTCTTCCAGGCGGATATGCTCTTATTCTCAGAAAGACCATACCTTTTTTTGTCAGGTGGCACAGAAGGGAGAGTTGGCCGGGTTGAAAGCCTGATTGCATGTGACTGAGTCGGGAGAGGGGGTCTTCGAGACTATGAATCTTTCATCTCTTCCCCTCCCGCGATAAGGACGTGCCTAAGGATGCTACTTTGGACGGGCGTGTTCAGATGTGGCTTTCTTGTCCATTACCTGGAGGTTCAATGTGGCTTAAGATAATGGGGGGTGGAGTCGAAGGCCAGGTTCCAGCGGGTGAGTCCCGGGCAAATACGCACATCTATTACTATACGATGCTAGCAACAATGCTATTCAAGGTGGTGACCGAATGAACTGGTTCATCGTCGAGGTTGTTGTAAACAACTGGATCAGTCGGTTAAACAAGCGCTGCTGCCTATGCCGCTATCTCTACCACCGGTGCCGTTGCTAATGGTGCTACTATCGATGCTCCTGCACCTGGAACTACTCGTGCACCTTTCACTGCTTATGAATCGACAGAATCAAGGTCAGAAAGATCAAGATCATAAGCTGCTGAGTGAGCTCGGCCAACCGTCCCTGCAGCTCACTCAGCACTTCCTCCAAAGGTAGGATGAGACACGTATCTAAGAGAAATCAACCACCTTCCATGTGGAAAGTCAGGATGAAAGGATAGCCATTATAAAAGGGGGAGAGATCCCAATAAACAATGATCAAAACTTAGAAATTAGAGAGAGAAAAATACTTAAACTTGTATGCCTCAAAGTGTAACAAGCATCCTCAACTGACCGAGGAATGTATCAATATATTTTTCTTTTCTTTTTATCAGTCTACTTACTATTTCTTCCTATCTAGACTCTTCCTTAGACTTCAACCCATTAGATAGGGAGCCCAAGTATCGGTCCTTATAGTGGGCTCACATCTAAGCCCATCTATACTGCTTTGGCTTATGTGTTTGTTTTTGCCCCATACAAAATCATTGTATTATTTAATATAATTTTAATAATTTTCTTAATTCTCTCTATCTTTAGCTAAATTAAGTGGTAACTTCATATATACGATCAGTGGCCACTTCATATAATTTCCTTAATTTTTTTTTTTTTTTAGGAACTGTAAATTCCTTAAATTATAGAGTATATAAATCTATTAAATTTCCATCATCAACTCGTTTTATAAATTGATGCAAGCTAAAAGTAAACAGTAAAAACTCGTTATTGGGGGGATGCTGCGCGCCTGCGCCTCATGATCCTCTCCATTCATTTCGTCTCTTACAGCGTGGCCCATGTTAGAGTAACTGATGAAACAAGCAAAGGAATCTTTGGATCTCAATTTAAAACAAACGGCTCATCAATCTCTCAAAATCGTAAATCCAATCAACACCGTCCATCCCATATCTGACGTCTCACAACTCCAAAAACTCCCTTGCAATTCCGTTTTTTCTATAAACAGCAAATAAAAACACACCGCACTTTAATTCTGTCTCTTCCTCGTTGGCTCAGCCAAGATCGAGCCTCTTAAAATTGAAAGAAAAGCTTTAATTACCACCACATAAAAGTAGTTATTACTTTCCTCTATTATCAATGGCCTCTCCTGCCGTACTCCCAATCTCAAATTCACAATCAACCGGCGAATTGCAGCCGTCCACTACGACAACATCATCATCATCATCGCCATCGCCGTACCTCAAGGTCAGAACCTTCCTCACGCGCCTCCTTGGCTACACGCGCCAGGCGCTCTCGAACCGCCGGCCTTGGATCGAGCTCGTGGACCGCACGGCCTTTTCGAGACCGGAGTCGCTCACCGAAGCCGCGTCGCGAGTACGCAAGAACTTCTCCTACTTCCGCGTGAACTACCTGACTCTACTCGCGCTCGTACTCGCGGTCTCACTCCTCTCCCACCCTTTCACCCTCGTAATCCTCCTCTCCCTCCTCGCCGCCTGGCTCTTCCTCTACTCTTTCCGGCCGTCCGATCAGCCCCTCGTCATCATGGGCCGCACGTTCTCGGACTTCGAAACTCTCATCTGCTTGATAACGGTCACGGTGATCGTGATCTTTCTCACGAGCGTGGGGTCGTTGCTCATAACGGCCGGGATGGTTGGGATGGGGATCGTCTGTGCTCACGGCTCGTTTAGGATTCCTGAGGATCTGTTTCTCGACGAACAAGAAACGTCGGGTGGTCCTGGCCTCTTCTCCTTCATTGGTGGCGCTGCCTCCTCCGCCGCCGCCGCTGCTGCTGCAGCTGGAGGACCTAATATGATGTCGCGCGTTTGAACGCCCAGATCTGCGTTAATGTTTTGGATCAGATCCAGATCTACTACACGCGGCATTGATTTTCTTTCTTTTCTTTTTTTCTATTTTTAGCACTTGGGTAATTGTTTTATTTCTTGAGAAGTTTTTTTTTTTTTTTTAATTTGAATACAAATTTGTTATTGTGCTAAATTTTAGATCCCATACTGTTATTACAGATTGTTGTTGTAGTAAATTCTTCTGGATTTTTTTATCCATGCAGTGAGAGATCAAATTAAATATTTGGATAGAGAGAAGAGCTTGTATTATAGAGGATCATAAATGAATGATTAAAGATTTTTTCCAATTTGCTTTTTTTATCTTTCTTTTTTTTCAAACAATATTGAAATGGGTGATTTTTTTAAAAGGCACGTTTTAAATTAGTTATGCCAAAATATCATATGATTATTGAAAGTAACCAATATCAAATCCCCTTTTGGATAAGTACAATTATCCAACCAAATATCAGATTCAAAAACAAAAATTGGGCATCCATAATGTCTTCAGACCAAAAGGAACATGAATGAATGAAAACATTGAAAAGAGAGAGAAGGGGAGAGTAGCCACCAAAAAAAGGCTATCATGATTAATGGTCGCAATGTGATCCCAATATGCAATATCATCAACTCAAAAGAGTTACCTTAACATAGGTAACAAGCAATTGTTTCTCAAAAAAAAAAAAAAAAAAAAAAGGTAACAAGCAATTTACAACGCGAAATCTAAAGTTTCAAGGCGTGCTTACAACCTCTCTAAAACAGTTACAACTTCAACTTGAGGGAAATCAAATTTTTTTAACCTACCAAATGCTCCTTTTTCTTTATTGCTCTAAATGTAATGCTATTTCCTGAAATTGGACATCAATAAATATAAAGAAAAGAGAACCAAAAAAAAAAAAAACTGAAGATTTGAATTTACAGCCACGCAGCTCAAGAGCTCTCCTTTTCATACCCACTAGTCTCCTCCGCAACCTTTGCCCACACGTTGGAAATTTTCTCAGCATATCCAACCTATAAAATTCACAATAGAGACTTGTACATAAGGAGTTGGGACAAAGATTTTAAATAAAAAGTAAATATACATTGCATGTGACAAGCCAGTACTAGAGGCATTATAGAAAATGCATTATTTTAACCTAATATAACACGAGTCAGAAAATGAACCACCCTCAACAAAATGGTTCCAGTAGCAGTAGCACGAAAATAGGTCAGAAGTTGCTTCACTAAGTGAAAACCAGAACCCATATAAGAACAACTCTAGATACTTTGTGTGGAAGGCTTGGGAAAATCTGTGTCAGCCAAAGATGAAGGGAGGCTTGGGTTTTAGAAAAACAAAGAATTTCAACTCTGCCCTCATTGCCAAATTGGCATGGATGGTTGCATCTAAAAGTGATAGCCTGTGTATGAAGGTTTTGAGAAGTAAACACAAAGTAGGGCAGGATTGGCTAAGAAAGGAACCTCCCAAGAGTGCATCTAAAGTTTGGAAAGGTATTGAGAATGCAAAAAAAAAAAATCATAGTCAAGGGTGCTTGCTTCATCGTTGGTGACGGTCAGTCCATTAATATTTGGCTAGATCCTTGGGTTCCTTGGTTAAGAACTTCGAAGACTTTGAACCCAGACCTAATCAATTATCCAAGTTCCCATTATGGTCTCAAGCCTTATCAACCCTTTAACCAAATCCTGGTGTGAGAATAGGCTAATGGAGCTATTTGATGATGAGTCCATTGAAGCTATCAAAAGAATCCAAATCCCCATTAGGCCAAGGCAAGATAGTTTAATGTGGATTAAGGGTCATAAGGGCTGCTTCTCTGTCAAATCAGCCTATAGATTGTGTCAAGATCAACCACAGAGCACAAGTATCATGTTAAAAAAATTGGCAGGGTATTTGGAATCTAAAAATGCAAGAGAGGTTAAAAATGTTTTTACGGAGAATTGGAGTCCATGCGTTGCCTACAAAGGAAAATCTAAACCATAGATTGGGTATTGCTGACACTGATTGTGTTCTCTGTAAGGAGAGCACTGAAACAGCCCAGCATCTGTTCTTTCACCTGCAAAGTATCTAGAGCTATTTGGTTTGGCTGTAACTGGAGTCTTAGAACTGACAATCCTCAAATCAATAGAACTGAAGATATTATAAACTGTCCTAAAACCCCAAACCTTAACTCCACATACTGGGCACTCCCATCCAAATGACCACATCTCACTTAAAATAGCCCACACCTTAGAAGCCATATGTTTTTTTGAGAAATGAGGTATTTCACAATAATGTCCAGGAGATGAATCTTGCCAAAATCATTAGTTCATTGGAGGTCAGAGTTGCTGAAGCCGTTGGGGATGTAGGATGCAAGGAGGTCAGTAATTGTGAAAGACAGTTGTGCTGGAAAAAACCACCAACTGGTTTTATTAAGATATATGTAGATTCAGCTGTGTCCCAGGTCAGTACTTCCATAGCAGTTATGGCTAGAAATGAGGCTGGTGGTGTTGTCAAAGCTTCGGCTAGGACACTCCCAAAATGTGAACCAATTGAAGCAGAAGCAGCTGCCATTGTATGGGCTCTAAATCTTGCTATGGAGGAAAAATTCCAAGATATTGTGATTGAAGGAGATGCAAAGCTATGCTTTGATGCAATTAATGGGGATGTCCAGAACTGTCACTGGAATACAAAGACCTTGTTGGCCAATGCTATGGAGCTCAAAGCTTATTTTGCTAATTGTTGTTTTTGTTGGGTAAAGAGAGAATATAATGCTGTAGCTCATGCTCTAGCTAAGGCTATCTCTCCCCTTTCTCCTGTTCTCAAGTGTAATACTTACTCCCTACCCCCTGATGTGTGGGATGCTTGGAAAAGAGACATGCTGCTTGTAAATTCTATTTCTTTGGCTGTTTAATGATATGGAATGTTTGTTTATCAAAAAAAAGTGAGAACCACCCTGACCATTCTGCCCAAGAAAAGCAAAAACTATATTCTGAGTGCAATATAACAATCATTTTCTGAACAGAATATAAGTTGGCCCATGAGATTTACCTTCAATAACAACAACCAAGCCTTAATCCCAAAATTTTGGGACAATTAGCTACATGCATTCTCTTCCATCATTTTATTATATTTTTTTGATTAATTTCTTAATTGACATGTCCTTTTACTTTCTTTCTTTTTTTTATAAGCATGTCCTTTTTTTTCTTTATTACAAGTATCTGTTTTTTTTTCCTACTTCTATTAATGTTATTTTCGGTCTTCCTCTACCTTCGTTTCATCCTCTCAAATTGAATCAACTCACTCTTTTCCATTACTGCATTAAATTAGTTGCTCCCCTTTGAACATGATCAACCATCTCATACAACTTTTCCTTGCCTTTTCATCAATAGGGGTCTCCATTTCCTTTAAGTGAATTTTCTCATTTCAAAATATATCTTTCCTTGCATTTTCACTTTTCCATCTTAACATTCTCATCTCAATTACATTCATTTTATGAATATGTTACTTCTTAACAATCCAAGATCCAACATCATACAATACTCTTGATGCATTTCTCCACTTCATCCACCCTGCTCTCATCCTATGATTCACATACTCTTCAATCTCTCCGTCTTTATGACTTATTAATCCAAGATATCGAAAGCTCTCACTCTTTAATATCTTTTAACTATCAATTTTTCAACCCCTTCATCTTTGTTTCTACTTTTACTAAATTTACATTCCATGTACTCTATTTTAGTCCTACTTAACCATAATTAGATTCTAAAGCGCCTCACCAAATTTCTAACTTGATACTAATTCCATGTCTAGTTTCATCCACTAACACTATATCATATGCAAAAAGCATACACCAAGGGACTTCTCTTGAATGAGCCCATCCATCACTAGTATAAAGAGATATGGACCTAATGTTGATCCTTGATGGAAACCTATAGTAATAGGAAATTGACTTGCAATGCCACCACTTGTTTTCACACTAGTTAAAACTTCACTGTACATATACTCAATCAACTTAATATACTTCGAGGAATTCTTTTCTATTCTAAAACTTACCACATAAGCTCTCTAGGTTCCCTATCACATGCTTTCTCAAGGTCAATAAAAAGAATATGAAGATCTTCACGGGCCTCTCTATATTTTTTCATTAGGCATCTAAGCACAAAATAGATTCCATGGTAGATCACTCTAGAATAAAATCAAATTGATTCTTAGATATTATTGTTTCGTGTCTTAACCTATGTTCAATCATTCTCTCTCAATGTTTCATAGTGTGACTCCATAGATTTAATTCCACAATAACTGTACAGTTTTGAATATCTCCCTCGTTCTTGCATATATGTATTAGAGTACTTCTCCTCAGCTCACTAGGCATTTTGTTAACACTTAAAATCTTATTGAAATTGTTTGTCAACCAACATACACCCACATCACCCAAGCACTTCAAAACTTCAATGGGGATTTCATTCGGTCCCAGGACTTTTTCTCATTTTTAGAATATTTTTAAAACCTTGAACTTAATGAAACACATACAGATTTACTACCATATATATTCCATATCATATATTACCAACTATGATGTGGTGTGTCTGTATGCATATACCCAGTCAGTCACCAACATATATGCAATCCAGCTCTTAGACTCACCAGATAGCTTCTTTAAATCTATAAGATATTTATCTATCTTCAAACAATTATCTCTCATTCAATCCCTATAAACAGAATCTGATTGAAAATTCTGCACTAGAATCTGCGCGCTAAAGCACTCTTTTTTGATAAGTAATAAGTTTATTGATATCAAAAAGGGGGATCACCCTAGTACACAGGGAGTGTACAAGGGGGCAAACAATCAAGAACAAAAATTACAAGAATCTAGGAAATCAAGAAAAGATAAAAATGATTGGTTCCGCAATGCAGCCAACCAATCCATTAAAGTTCTAAAGAAAAATAGCTTCAAATCTGATCTTGATCTCTCCTTATCTTCAAAGCACCTACTATTTCTCTCTCTCCAAAGACACCACAATAAGCAGTGGGGAAAAATCAACCATATATACCCATTTCGATGACAACCAAATGCCTTGCCAACGTGCTAAAAGCCCCACTACAGATTGCGGCATAACCCAACTCACTCCAAACAAACTGAACACCATAGTCCACATATCCATTGCAACCGGACAATGAAGAAAAAGATGATCAACCGATTCACCATTACACTTGCACATGTAGCACCAATCCAATATCCAAACCTTCCTTTTTCGTAAATTGTCAATCGTTAAGCACTTTCCCAAAGCAGCAGTCCAAACAAAGAAATCTACTCTAGAAGGAATCTTCTGTTTCCAAATACTTTTCCAAAGAAAGTAATAGTCATTAGAGCCCACTAAGAGACTATAATAGTCTTTAACTAGGAAGCCTTTCTCTCTATCAAGATTCCAACACATCTTATCATCACCAAACCCTTTCACCGAAGCACCATAAATGGTATCCATGAAACCAGCCAGAGCCTCTAAATCCCTAGCATGCACACCCCTAAAGAAACTTACATCCCAAAAAAGGACTCCATTATCAAGCTTCGTAAGCTCCGCCACACTAGCCTCCTTGTCTCAGCAAACTCTAAACAATTCAGGATAGCTGACTACAAGAGAAGTCTCACCACACCAATGGTCTTGCCAAAATTTCACCCTAGACCCATCCCCAATATCATATAGAATGTGGCGAGAAAAAGAAGGCCATCCCCGACTAATATATTTCCACAAGCCAACACCATATGGACCATTAATAGGCCTAGTACACCAGCCACCCCATTCACTGCCATATTTCACCTCTATCACTTGCCTTCAAAGAGTAGCCCTCTCCATCCCAAATCTCCATAGCCACTTCCCCAACAAAGCTTCATTAAAAAGTCTTACCTTCCTTATCCCCAAGCCACCTGAAGCAATGGGACTGCAAACAGTAGCCCATTTAACCAAATGGAATTTTGGTTCATCTCCAATGCCACCCCATAAGAAATTTCTCTAAAGTTTCTCAATTCGGTTAGCCACAGCTGCAGGAATAGGAAATAGAGATAGAAAA
The DNA here is from genome assembly GCA_019022515.1 of Quercus aquifolioides. Taxonomy (NCBI): domain Eukaryota; kingdom Viridiplantae; phylum Streptophyta; class Magnoliopsida; order Fagales; family Fagaceae; genus Quercus; species Quercus aquifolioides. The sequence continues at coordinate 30,763,445 of CM032326.1, forward strand.
TAAGTGGGCAAATAGATAAGAGTACTTTTAATTAAAGTGACTCTACCTCCCTTGGATAAGTACAAACGTTTCCATCCTGCTAATCTTCGTTCTATCTTCTCTAGAATTGGTTCCATATTGCCTTGTCCTGGAATTTAGCTCCCAAAGGAAGACCCAAATACTTCATTGGAAGAGTACCTTGTTTACAGCCAAGGACAATCAACAATAAGTCCAAATTATCCACCATACCAACAGGAACCAACTCCGACTTACCCAAATTTATCATTGATATGCACCCTCCATAAAAGCTTCTCTTTCAAACATATCTTGATACTAAAGTATCCAACTATGAAGCAATGCGTATGTTCACGTCCCAGGGCACCTCTTGTTGGACTCTCATTTGGATTTCCTAACCCTCAACTAAACTACAGAACACACAGCATTTAGTCAAAAAGGTCCATAAATTAAAACACCCATGAAACCTATCCTCATGACCATAAGCAGAACACCTCTTCACCCAAAAAAAAAATTAGAGTTCTTGTGATTTACCCAAGCTCTAATCAGAAGCTAAATGTATAAGGAGTCTATGCTTACATGCCACTGGTTACTAGCTATGAAATTAAACATTTTTGAAAGAAAATGGTTGGGGTTTTGTTTAGTGGGAGGAGGGGGGGGGGGGGGGAGGATGGTTATGATCAAGGAGACAATATGTCTTACTTTAGTATTATTATTGCAGATGTGTTAGCTTAGTAATTTGAGGCTGAATGCTGCTAGGTCTTGGTGGTTGTAGTTCATTGTTTTATTATTCTTCTATGGAAATGAAATCACTCATTCATCCAAGAAAAAGACAACATGTTCCCATATAGTTCAATCATCCTACATGTACAGTAAAAAAATTAATTTACCTGATTGAGCACAAACCCCTTCAACATAGTCAAGAAGTCAGCCTTTCTCTCTCTGTCAAGCCTTTCAAGTTCAGTCCTGTTGTTTTCCTGCATTTATATAATTATTTTTTGATAAGTGCATTTATATAATTATTAAGCCATGGATATGATTTAATCAACAATGGAAAAACATGAATATGGTCAATATCAAGATCATGTCATTCAAAATAGGAAGGCAACTAAAGATAGAGACAAGATACAACTGGATAATCCATGACAGAACTTAAAGCTTCCAAAACCAAATTCTTTCATCCTGACGACAAACTAACAACTTACATCCAGAAAGAAATGGTAAAAATCAATCTTGGTACAGTTCAATCCTAGCTAGAAATTAGTAAAACAGGATGCAAGAGAGCCAGGCCTCCAGATCAGATGCATGTCTGCTTGCCATAGCTTGAAAATTTTATTGATCGTGGTTAACAAGACTAAACAGTAGCCATATGCAAGTGCAATTTGCTAAAGTCTGGCTGTACTTTACATCATTGGTCAAGTGAAATGCAATGAAAAAATGGGTTATTAATTAGAAAATTAAAACAATAACCAGACAATAACTGTGGAACTTATGGCACAACACATGTATAGAGACAACATAATAATTATCTGAAAAATAAGGATTGTTCCTCTCCCCTAATGTATTGACTATCATTTCAACAACCATATTGGATGATCTAGCTAAGGTAGCATATGATAAATGTCCTTCAGAACTTATGGACAAAGTATAACCCCTACCCAATTTGTTATATTAATTTCACTGATTCTGATATTCCTTCAAGGAATATTTCCACAACTTTAAGGTTAAGCAACTCATCAACTAGCACCATGTAACCTACTCAAATGAAAGAGACCTTATGATGCAGGAGGCAGCAAGAAGGATTTATTATATTTTATTTGATTTTATGTATCAAAGGCAATTATGTAATTTCTTAATATTCTGGAATGGGCTGTGCTTATAGTCTATTGGTTTTTACTTTAGTTTTATTTTAAGTTTGGTTATTTAGTTGGGCTTAGTAGTAAAAGCCTGAGTCCAAGTCCAAGTCTTATTACGGTTTCAAGAAATCCTAGTTCAACTAGGATTAGGTATTAGTTTTCCATTTAAAGAGTTGTAGTACTTTATATTGAGTTGGTTAATAATAAATGTTTTCAGAATTTAAGAGCTATGAAGCTTTCTTTTATGGTTTGTGTGATGCAACCTCCTCTAAGGTGTGATGCCAAGGAACCCTAGGTGTGATGCTTAGGAAGTCTAGGTGTGATTCCTAGAATTTATCTATTTTCTTTAATTTTACAATTCACGGTTACTGTTCACAGCAACCCAAATCTTGATTTTCACCTTTGTTTTCATTCCAAAACCCTACTAATCCTTGTCCCCTTTGTATACCCTATAATCCCTATTATTTTCTAGCCTATTCTCCACCAAAACCTAACCCTAATTCTTCAAAACCCAAGCTATACCAGATCTGCCTCTGGTGTTCTAAATCAGATTTTGTTGTTCCCCCTTGTCCTATGTCACCTTACTATCTATCGGCCATCATACTTTTCATGGCCAATAATAGAAAAGATAAAATAACCAATTAGTTACCATCTTTTATGAAGTGCTTCCACTTTCAACAAGTTTAGCATTGGATTTATGCAAGCACGGTATAAAATACCACAAGACTAATTTCCCTTGTTAGGAATAGGAAATACTAAAATGTAGTTGTTGATGGATGCATTAGAATTCAAAATGTCAGGTCAGAAAGCCTAAAACATGATCTACTGAATGTATAGAATAGGAGTAAAAATGAAGATATTCATAAATTCCACCAAGTCAAAGAGATTAGCCACAATCAAGATATGTTGAAAAACCTTTCATGATAGAATGATACCTTGATCCGCTCATATTCTCTGATTGCAACGTTTTTAGCATCCTCAGTGACTCTTATTGTATCCTTTAACTCATCTATCTTCCGAACCCTTGATTTGTCACCACCAAATATCTTAGATGATGCAGCTTCAAGTTTTTCAGCCTTTGATTCCAATGAAGATAAATCTGATAGAAGAGTCTGCACCGTGAGTAATGCACTTGACCTATCTGTGAATGCATTGTGGACAGCTAACATTAATCCTAGATATTCGTGAAGCATATCCTGCAATATGTAAAAAAAAAATATCCTTAAAACAGTGGAAGACTTCCTATTGAGCAAAAGACCCTAAACAGAAACGTTTATTATTACTCATAAAGTTGACAGATGGCTTGGACTAATACAATCACTAAGGACAGCTTCTTAATCAATTGCCCAGCTTTTCGTCAAAATAACATATAAGGACAATTTAACACAGTCGTCATACTTTGAATCATCTTCTAGTACAAAGGTTTTGCAATTTACCAAATGCTTGACAGTCTGAGCGTTTAACTCCCGGTAGAATCTGCTTGCTTTGACAGCAGCAGTTGCGAAACCTTTCATGTCAGCGGCCCGCACTCTTTGAGAGTTGAACACTGCCTCCTCATTCTCAAATTTCGTCAGCTTAATAAATGCTAACCCCAATTCACCCAGTGTCTCTCCCATATCTTGCTGAGCCTTGACAAGTGCTTCAGCCTAATATATATTCATTCACAACATGAGAAAACAACCCAACAATCACATACATAAATAAATAAATAAAAAGTTGCAGTGCACAAAGCTCCCGCTTTTTGCGGGTCCAGAACAGGCGATTCGTAAATTATACATAAATACAAATTTGCATAAATTCGCAAGACGTGTAGATATTACCATACCATACATAAATGACATAAAATACCATACCAAATCAATCCAATAATAACTCTAGTTTAATGCATACATTCATATTCCTAAAACTAGATTTGAATGCTACCAAAAAATCCATAATGAGCTTAAGATGCATGTATATAATAATATAACCTGCTGTGAAGCATTGCTGAGTTGTAGCTCCAGATCATTCACTCTCTCTTTCTTTTCCAAGAACTCCTTGTCTTCCTCTACCACAGCTGTTTCGAGCCAATCCAATCATTGGCCATGGATTGCTTCAACTCCTTGAACAACCTCAACAAGTCCATCCCTCCTTTAGCCGGCTGCACCACCTCGTGCGGCGCCAATACGGTGCTCTCCCCCATCAACTGCTTCGGCAGCTTCACTGCCCCATCGAGCATCCTCGAAGCCACATCAGTCGTCGTCGGCAATGGCAGCTTCCCCTGAACTTGCAAAAACACCTTCAGCTCATCGCTTCTCCTGATCACCGGATGCGCCGCGAGTCTCCGGAGGTACTTCTCCAATGCCACCCTCCTCTGCTCCACGAATTCCTGTTTCTGCATCACCTGGCTCTCCACCACACTCTTGTCCGGCCGGGGCGGTATGAATAGCCCTCGGTACGACTCCGATAACCGATCCGACAGCGTCACCACATCGCGAAACCGTCTCCGGACGCCGAATTCGGATCCTCCGAATTCCGAAATGTTCGTCTCGTCGAGATCAGATACGTCACGTACGTATTCCCGCCCGGCACGATCGAATTCGAGTTCTCCTGCTCTTTCTGCGGATTCGACACCGTGATTTTCAAATACTCCGAACTCGACGACGACGACGACGAAGACGGCGATCTCGAATACCTTCCGGAAAAATCCGAATTCCGGCTAGGGCTTTCCACGCCGTTGACGTCGCTGACATTATCCCCTTCGAAGGGACAGAAAATCACGTCGGAGTAAGCGGGCGGCTCGATGTAGGAGCTCTCGGGGGCGTTAGGGTTTCGGAGATCGCGAAACCGCGGAGGCGATAGCAAGGGATCGGACTCCGCCGAAGTAACGAGGATCGGCGAAGAGAGAGGGTGGTGCGTATCGGAGAGCGACGACATGGCGCTGCGGTAAGCGGAATACGACTTGCCGTTGATGCTGCTATTGCTGTTGTTATTGTTGTTATTGTTATTGTCGTTGCCGTTGTTATTCAAAGGGTCGTCGAGCACGAGATTTTCCATTTCTTCTCTGGAAGCGTAGAGATGGGCTTCTTCGAAGCCCTCGTTCTCCGAGCCCATCATTTCCTTTAAACAAAATTAAAGATTTTGGTTTTTGATTTGTGTGGGAAGGAATATCATATGTGGTGATAACGTGCAACTAGAGTAATAGAGAAAGATCGAGCGAGAAAAGAAACGCACGTGGAAGAGGTGAAGAAGGTTAATGTGGATTTTTTGTTGGAGTTTCTAAAGGTCTCTTGTGTGTATTGTTTGGGTTGGATAATTGGATAGGTTTAGTTTTGTTTGGTTTGGTTTTTTAGGCTAATTTGGAGAGGATTGGGTGCATGTGCGTCTACCTTTTCATCTTTAGTGACACGTTTTTTATGTACCGTTTTCGTTTATCTTTTTCTGCATCTTGTTCCCATCGGTCCCCCCCAGCCGCTTGATCTGACGAGTCACAGCTCACAGCCTTTTTTTTTTTCTTTTGTTTCACCCGCTTCCTTTCCTTTTTTTTTTCTTTTTTTTTTTTGACTAATCTAATTAACGACCATCAATTCCTGATAATCGGCGTCTCCGGTTCTATAGCCGGCTATCTGTAATTTGCCAACCCCACTACGCTACTATTCTTCTTCATCTATTTGGTGGAAGTATTGGTTTAGAACACTAATTTTGGATCTCACAGTTTAGTACAATGGCAAAATACCTTGGGGTGGGTGGTTGTTTTTCTATGCATAAAGCTCATATGCCCTTGGCCTATGAAGAAAGAGAATGGAACAGGGTGACAGGCCTAGCCCAAGGTATTTGATGAGATGGACCATCTAGACATTGTAAGAGAAAGAAGGTTCGAGCCCACTTAAAAACATGAAGTTCTAGCCCAACAATATTATTTTCTGCAAACCGGTGCCCGGATGATGAGATGCCAACCTCGGCTTACCCGACAATATGAAATGAGCCGAGGAAGGATTGCGGTATGATGGGAACACAACCGATGAACTAAAAAAGATAGCGCCTAAATCCAACAAGAGTCACATTCGCATTTAGTCCAAAGAATATAATAAAAGCAGATTCCTACTATTTGGTCTTATTGTACTTCAGCGTTTTGTAGTCTGATAAGCTTTTTAGTTCTCCTATTATAGACTTTCAACCCATATATCATAAATTATTTGTGTCGATCAATTATTTGATTCCCAATCTATTGACCTACACACACCTTACACTATCTGTAAGCTTTTGTGGGAGGGAGGGATCCAAACAAAAATGAAGCCCATAGGTCCAGTTCGAGAAAAGGCAAAGGCCCATTCAAGCACCAATCAAAGCTTGACACGTAGATGGAGTCCGAGGAAGTCAAACATGAAGATGACGCTAGTTCAGGCTAAATATGTGAGCAGAGGTCCAAGGACGGGATACGGGAGGACCCATTGTCCGAGGAATCCGAGGAACGATAGCACCTTGAGATGCCCTAGCTGTCCACCTGCACCCTCAAGCAAGACATCATGGAAGACATCAGAGAAGTGCAAATAGAGAAGAGAGGAAATATCTATAGAAGGTAACCATCACCTCCACATTAAATGCTTTGCACCTACTGAGTTGGCCGCATTTATGAGGAAAAGACACCTGAATAGTGATTCCACAGCTCACAACACTCTCTACCACCTCTAGAAAGGTCCTAATGGGACAAACATCCAAATTATTCCCTTGAGACATGTAGGTGGAGGGCTGAGATGCAATAGAAAATACTATATAAGGAAAGGAACCCCTCTAGAAAAGGGGATTTGGCAAGTAAAAACTAGACAAATGAGAATTAAGTATAAACTGTAAAGATAGATGTGCGTGCCCAAAATTTACCTTGATGGACAGGGCTAGTAATTGAGCTCACAATCTATTTGTATTATGAGCTTTGTGTTTCCTACTATGGGTAGTTCCTTACTAGACTACCAAATGACACCTCTCCGTTTTCACGAATTCTCCCCCTTTTCTTCTCTAAGTTACTCTCACTCACTCTCGTTGTGGCATCAACTTTCTCCTCGCTTCTTCCTCTCTTTTTTCCACAGAATTGCCAACCCCTTCTTCTCATTCTATTCTCCTATTTATAGCTTGAGGTGGGTGGAGGCGTTATGATTACTTTTTGATCTCACTCATGTGGGTAGGGTCCAATCTGATTATTCCTGGTAAGAATATGCTCTGTTGGGAACGGTGGTAATGGCATTGGAACTGGTTCCGACCTCCAAAAGACTACTCTGCAGCAATATTCCCTAAGGCAATACCAAGCTACCAAAAACATAGGCTGTTCTGAGCAAGCACATTCCCAATCAAGTTATAATTGATCAACATGGGCTTGCTTCTGATACGTTTAAGACAAGATGGGCTCATTATGGTATTTGGGCTTAGATTGGGCCTTGAAGTGTGTCCAAACCAAGGCCAAAGGTTCAGTGGGCATGGGATCATGTACTATACCATAAGGCCAAGGCCCAAGGTTCAATGGGCCTAGGATCATACCCCGTACAATAGCCCCCCCCCCCCCCCCTTGATTCGTGTCCAGCTACCGAGAACGAATCAAGGACAATCTAATGGGCGCTAGTGATTCCTTAGGAAGCCCAGTCGTCAGCTATTAAACGAACAAGATGGCCATTAATGTCTTCTCAAAAGGAGCGTTATGCCAGGCTATCATATCTAGCCATAATCATAACCTAATGGTTCATGAACCGAGGCCACGCGTGTGGGAGTTACAAAAAGAATTCAAAAAGGTTTTCCCTCCTCCCTTTCATTAAATGCCTAATAGTTTCTTCTGAGTTTTCATACTACTTTTTACTTCCTTTCTCCTTCAACTTCCTCTCTGCCGAGCATACTTCTCCCGTGCATAAATTCTCCAATCAATATCACCAATTCCTAGAGCCCACAGTAAGCTTCTTTACTCTATTCCTCTTCTTTCAATTTTTTCTTCACTCTAGAGTTTAAGAATGGGTTATTCTCATCTCTTTTCTTTGATGGCTATTTTAGAGGGAGGGGTTAGGTTTCTCGTAGACCCTCTCCTACTCAGCACTCTTAGGTTTTATGGTTTATACCTCGACCAACTTCCCCCTAATTTTTACCGAGTCGTAAGTTGTGACAGTAGATTAAAGCAAATATACGGGTTACAACTAAACCACCATGACATAAACTTTATTTATAGTTTATGTGGTAACATTAGGTCCGACTATTACTTAAAGGTTAGGGATGTACAGGTACGGCTCATATCATGCCTTCCCCGATTCTAACAGAAATTCGAAGGGAGAATTCGTTCGGGTGAGCGGCAATTGGCTTGCTGATGAGCTCCCATGCCCAACTTCGCCGTGTGACGTTGGTCGATACCAAGCACTTGTAATTTTTTTAAATTTGATGTTTTTTCCCGTACTTATTTCACTCACACATATACTAACCAGTTTTCATGTTGTTTTGGTGTAGAAAGTAAAAGATTTAAACCAGACCTTAGAGTTGTGCACGTGAGAGATCTTAATTTTGTGCTTAGGTCAAAGATATTTGTGCATTCTGACGGACAGCTCCAGACATCCCATCTCATACTCAGTTGCAATCCTATATACTCTACATGGCAGTCCTTCAGCCAAGCTTTATTGGTGGACAACCCCTTACTATCATACATTGACGTACGACATCCCAATTTCCTCCCCCCCCCTCTCTAACAGTTGGTGAAGCTTGGGACTTTGGACCCCCGTATAGTTAGAGCGGAGTCATTAGTACCTCTCAGAGATGCTTCAGCAAAGATAGTCTCCCGAAACCGTGCCGTCCATAGACCCATTAAAGAACCTCAAGCTCAAGCCCAAGTTCAACCAGCCAAGCAAGTAGTGGCCAAGTCAGTAAATTCCTCAGGAGCAGAACCCGGTCACGATGAGGACGAAATGGTGGTCAGACGAGCAATGACCATCAACCGTTTTCTACCTGGCGCCTGTCCAGCAGCACAACAGCAACAACCCTAAGGAAGAAGCCTAACTCCCCATCCTCCTCCTCCTGGCCGCTCCCGAAAAAGGCAACGCACCATCGAACAACCACCCAGGGTCTCTGGTGATTTTCCATCGAGAACCTCACCTCCCCGGGTGTCTAGCGGGATTATAATCCGAAAGCCTCCTCCCCCCACTCAGAATCCTTCCAGTGCCGAAGATGAGGAGAACACTCCGAGTATGAAGAAGCTGGTGCAAGAAATTGACTCCCATGTGGAGTATTTTGATCTTGAAATCACCAGCAACTTTGATGCCGGGCTGCAAACTGACCCACAGCCACCCTCAGAGTCCGGTGCCCAGCATGCCGAGGAAACCCAAGTCCTGACCCACTTTACCGCTGAGCCTATCGAAGATGAGTCGAACCAAACTAACATGGAGACTGACCCCACCGCCCAAGCATGAAAAACTTTAAACTTCATTTTCTCTTTAATCTTTGTTTCCTTATATTTCAGATTCACCCATTGTTGCTGGGATGTGGCGACAGAACATTGGCTCCAAACTTGCTTTTAGTTTACTTAGCTATTATGACATGGTATCAAGACATCTATCTTGGTTGCTTTTATGAATAATTTTTGTATTGCAATTAGTTTATTTCATCTATACTTTATTCATTCATTTATAATAATTGTGATGTTAAACTAAAATTCACTCTTGGTCGATGATTTACCTTAACTGAGCATAGATACCTTGAGTGTGGTAGGGATCAGGTTATCTGTTTGGTGAAAATAAGCATTTTCTACCTGTTCGGGGAGTAGAACATAACCGAGCACAGGTTTTGGTTAGTGAATAAATAAAAGGTCTTCACCTGCCCAGTGAATGGGATTGAACTGGGAACAAGTATCTGTCCTAGAGAAAATTGATATAAGGTTTCCATCTGTTCAGTGAATAGAGTCGAACCGGGAACATGCTTTTGTCCTTAGAAAAAATTTTAGTATTAGGTTTCCACCTGTTCAGTGAATAAAGTCGAACCGGGAACATGCTTTTGTCCTTAGAAAAAATTTTAGTATTAGGTTTCCACCTGTTCAGTGAATAAAGTCGAACCGGAAACAGACTTCTGTCCTTAGAGAAAATTTATATAAGGTTTCCACCTATTTAGTGAATAAAGTCAAACCGGAAACAGGCTTCTGTCCTTAGAGAAAATTGATATAAGGTTTCCACATGTTCGGTGAATAGAGTCGAACCGGGAACAGGCTTTTGTCCTTAGAAAAAATTTATATAAGGTTTCCACCTGTTTGGTGAATAAAATCGAACCGGGAACAGGCTTCTATCTTTAGAGAAAGTTGATATAAGGTTTAGAATGGTAACTTAACTTCTGTATATTACATAGACGGGCATTGTTCATTACATAATAGTTGCACATAACGTGCACCTCTTCAAGAAATTAATGATAGAACTTTTGCAAATTTTGAACATTCCATGGTCAGGGAAGTGGTCTCTCGTCCAAATCCTCCAAGTAATATGCTCTAGATCCAGTAATAACAGTGACCTTGTACGGACCCTCCCACTTCGGGGCAACTTTCCTGCATTGGTATCCCGAGCTTTCCCTACTGCTTTTCTCAATACTAAGTCTCTAGCACGAAACTCCCTGCTTTTGACATCTTGATTGTATCAATGAGTTAACCTCTGTTAATACTCAGCAAGCTTGATAGTTACTGATCCTCGGTGTTCCTCTAGCAAGTCCTACTATTGTATCATAAGTTCTTCATTCTCAGTAGGGAGAAATCTTGAGACCCGAGCACTGCATAAGCTTACTTCCGTCGATATCACTGCTTCTGTGCCATACATCAGGGAAAACGGGGTTTCTCCCATGGATCTCCTAGGGGTTGTCTGGTAAGCCCATAATACATTTGGTAACTCCTCGGCCCATATCCCCTTTGTGCCTTCCAACCTTTTCATTAGACCATTCACAATTGCCTTGTTTGTAGCCTTGGCTTGGCCATTGCCCTGTAGATACGCCAGGGTGGAATATCTGTTTTTAATACCGAGGTCATTACAAAATTTTCAAAAAGCCTTACTATCAAATTGTAATCCATTGTTAGACACAAGGGATTCTGGTACTCCAAATCTGGTCACTATATTCTTCCAAACAAACTTTTTAACGTCCACATCCCGAATATTAGCTAGCGCCTTAGCCTCCGCCCACTTTGTGAAATAATCCATGGCTACCAAAACAAACTTTCGATTCCCTATGGCCCGGGGAAATGGACCAATAATATCCAGCCCCCATTGCGCGAAGGGCCAAGGACTACTGATGGGGTTCAAATTCCCTGTCGACTGGTGGATCAAAGGGGCATGTTTCTGATTCTGAATATACTCTATGACATCTTTGTGCATTTGTGGCCACCAGAATCCCTGGGTCATTACTTGGTGGGCCAACGTAGTCCCCCCACATGGCTACCACATACCCCCTCATGATGCTCATTCAAGAGCTCTTCAACCTTGCTTGGGTGCAGGCACTGTAGGTAAAGTCCTCCAAAAGACCTCCAATACAACTTGTGATCTACCGACAACCAGTACCGTGCAGCCATTTAGCGCACTCTGTTTGCCTCTTTTCCATCTGCTAGTAGTCGATCTGCAGCCAAAAAGTCTATGATTGGATTCATCCAACATGGCTCAGGCATCACTATCATTGAAACATTTATCCTCGCATCAATACTTGGCTCCGCAACTACCTTTACTTTGATTAGCCGGGGTACCTCTTTGGTCAGATATGAAGCCAACATTGCCAGGGAGTCGACATGCCGGTTCTGCTCCCTGGTTATTTGAACCACTTTTACCTTCCGAAACTGATTTATGGTCTGCTTTACCAATCATAAATACTCCATCATCCGTGGATCTTTGGCCTTAAAGCTACCCTACACTTGATTAATTATCAATCGAGAATCTGAGTAATCCTCCACTTCCTGTGCATTTAGATTCAAAGCAGCTCTCAATCCGCCCAGTAGGGCCTTATACTCAGCCTCGTTATTAGAAGCCTTAAAACCCAACCTAAATGAATGTTCAACTTTTATTCCTTCCGGTGTAATAATAACAATTCCAGCCCCAGCCCCTAGTGTGCTTGACACGCCATCCACAAATACCTTCCATGGGCTGGTTTTTACATGACAAACTATCTCTACCTCCCTTCTCGGGGAGAACTTTGCAACAAAATCAGTAAGGACTTGACCCTTAACTGAACTGCGGGGCCTGTACCTTATGTCAAAAGATCCTAATCGAGTTCCCCATTTAGTTATCCTGCTCGTGAAGTCAGACATTTTCAATAATGACTGTAAAGGATACTCAGTCAGCACATAAACGGTATGAGCCTGAAAATAATGAGGTAATCTCCTCGTAGCATGTACTAATGCCAACACCAACTTTTCCAGGGGCAAATATCTCGTCTCGGCGACGACTAAAGTTTTGCTAACATAATACACCGGCTGCTGTACACCTTGGTCCTTTAACAATACAGCACTTACAGCATGTTCGGACATCGAAAGATACATAAACAAATCCTCACCGGGCTCAGGAGCTGATAACATAGGTGCCTGCATTAAATACCTCTTTAAGTCTTGAAAAGGCACTTCACATTTCTCGATCCAATTAAATCCCTTCCATTTTTTCAGAAGCTGGTAAAATGGGCGGCACCGATCTGCAAACTTGGAAATGAATCGATTTAGTGCGGCCAACATGCCAGTTAGTACTTGGACCTCCTTAGGATTGCTCGGTGACTTGAGGCACTCCACAACCTTGATTTTATCAAGATTAATCTCTATCCCTTGGTAAGTAATCATATACCCAAGGAATTTACCAGCTCCTACTCCAAAAGTACACTTGTCGGCATTAAGGCGTAACTTATGCCGCCGGAGTACTTCAAACACTTCAGTAAGATCATCAATGTGCCCCTGCTCTTTTTTACTTTTGACCACCATATCGTCAATATAAACTTCCATTATTCGCCCAATCTTATCCCTGAACATCCTCGTCATCATTCGTTGATAGGTGGTTTCAGCATTCTTTAAGCCAAATGGCATCACAGTATAATGGTGATTGGCATCAGGAGAGATGAACACTGTTTTTTTTTTATCCTCAGCAACCAAGGCGATTTGATGATAACCCTAGAAAGCATCTAGAAAACTCATCCTCGAGTGTCCGTATGTTGCATCCACCAACTGATCAATTTTCGGCATAAGGAAAGGGTCCTTTGGGCATGCTTGATTCAAATCAGTAAAATCCACGCAAACCCTCCATTTCTCATTCTTTTTCTTCACCACCACGGTATTGGCTAGCCACTCTTGGAAGAAAACTTCCTTTATTGCCCTTGCTTCCTTCAACCTCCTAACCTCTTGTTTGACTGCCTCGACTTGCTCTTTAGCCGACGTTCTCGGTTTCTGCTTCTTGGGGGGAAATAATGGGTCTACACTGAGCTTGTGAACTATAATTTGGGGTCCACCCCGAGCACTTTGTACGGACTCTAAGCAAAAACATCCACATTTTGTATAAGGAATAACAGCATCTCCACCTTATCCTTGTCTATCATACTTACTCCTATTTGAAAACTCCTATCTTCGTCCGGCAATATTTTAACTCTTACTAAATCCTCGGCATAGCTACCCCTATTTCCCTTATGGGGTTCCTGTAATTGCTACAAAGGAACCTCCTCGGTTGGTTCCTTTTGCTTGATTTCTCGATTAACAACGGCCACTAAGCATTGTCTGGCCACTTGCTGGCTCCCTCTTAATGTGGCAATTCCATGATCGGTATGGAACTTAACCTTGACATGCAAAGTGGATGGAACTGCTCCTATTACATGAATCCATGGCCTTCCGAGAATTGTCGTATATGGAAAGAATAAATCAACCACTATAAAGGCCATCATCATCTCCTTACCCTCCATATTTATGGGAAGCGAAATCTGCCCTTCCGGGATTACCATCCGACCAATGGGGTATCATACTTTGACAAATCTTCCTTCTTCAAACCAAGCCCCCCGAACAAATCATGATACATTACCTTAGCACCACTTCCCTGATCTACCATCACTTTCTTTACTATAAAGCCATTTATTCAGGCGGTAACTACCAATGCGTCGTTGTGTGCCTAAGTTGTACCTTCTAGATCATCATCATTAAAAGCAATGGACTCTCGAGTATACTTCATCTTCTTTTCTGAGGACTACTCGTCTTGTTTACTTTCCCCCGAAACCACTATCAATACCCCCTTCTTCCAAGTCACCAAAGTACCCCTGGAAGTCGCATGGATGACTTTTATCACTCATAGGGGGGTGGAAGAGGATTCCCCGGTAGTCGGGTTCCAGGCCCAGTCTCCTGAGTCCTCGGCTCTATTACGAATTCCTTTAAATGTCCAGCCTTTACTAATTGCTTCAAATGATCCTTCAACACCCTACACTACTTGGTAGTGTGTCCTTTGTCCCTGTGATAATTACAATATAGATTCTAATTCCTTCTCGTGGGATCACCTCCCATCTTGTTCGGCCTCCGAAAATACGGCTCGCTTTTGATCCAATCCACAATCCTGTGCACTGGTTCCTTGAAAGTCACGTTCACTTCCCTGGCTTGAGCACGCGACTCTTGAATTCTGAAGTCTCTCTGGGGTCTTAATTGGAAACACTCTTGCTTGGGCTGACTAATGACCAGGGCCTTGCCCTTGCTCTACTGTTGGTCATCTTCCAACCTCTTGTACTCCTCAATACACCTCATCAGTTGCCTCATATTCTCGGGAGGCCTTATGGTCAACGATTCCCGTAATTCAGAGTCCTCTGGCAACCCCATCCGAAATGTACTTGCCGCCACTTTCTCGTTGCCCCTGCCGATCTCATTGTATAATTCCCAATATCTACTGGCAGAACTTCGAAGGGTTTCCCCTGCTCCCATTTTCAGTGCACCCACGGGTTGAGGCACACGGCTGCATGTCATAAATCTAATCCTAAACTCTTTAATCAACTGCCCAAAATTGCGAATTGAGCACTTCCTCAACCTATTGAACCATCTCAGAGCGGTAGGCCTGAGACTTGAAGGGAACATTTTACACATTAATGCATCATTATGACTATGCAAAGACATCATTTGAATGTAATGACTTACGTGCTCTATATGACCAGTCTTCCCGTCATAAGAATTGAATGAAGGTCTGGTAAATTTGCTCGGCATAGGCGCTCTCTCAATCTCCTTCGAGAAAGGTGACCGGGCTGCTCTATGTAAAGCCCGGCTTATGGCGTCCATTGCAGCATTTCTGGGTCGCCGTCTTTCTGGGGAGACTGAGTCCCTATCCTCCTTCTCCTAAGAACGTTCCCGATGTCGATGGGAACCAGACTGATATGACACCTCTCCATGTCCGTTTTCTACATTCATAGATCCTTCCCCGTGCTCTCCGTGGTTTCTTCTCCGACATCTACCTTGTGCTTCCAACTCCAATTCTCTTACCAACCTCTGTAGACGCTCAAGCTCTTCGTCCCTTCTATCATGATGTGCATGCCTAGATGCACCAGATACTGTCGGTGTGTTTGAAACGACCCCTCCTCAAGACTGGATTGCTCTTCCCCTTGTTCATACTCCCTATCTTCACACCCCTTTCCCGCCAACTGGATCCTTGAGAAGATCCTCTAGAGCCACTATCAGCATAACTTCTTGACTGCCTCTTAGACATTCTCCTTATATGTGAGTCTCGACAAAACTACAGCTATGTAGGAGATTCCCACAGACGGCGCCAATTGTGCGTGCCCAAAATTTACCTTGATGGATAGGGCTAGTAATTGGGCTCACAATCTATTTGTACTATGGGCTTTGTGTTTCCTACTATGGGTAGTTCCTTATTAGACTACTAAATGACACCTCTCCGTTTTCACGAATTCTCTCCTTTTTCTTTTCTAAGTTACTCTCACTCACTCTCGTTGTGGCATCAACTTTCTCCTCGCTTCTTCCTCTCTCTTTTCCACAGAATTGCCAACCCTTTCTTCTCATTCTATTCTCCTATTTATAGCTTGAGGTGGGTGGAGGCATTATGATTACTTTTTGATCTCACTCATGTGAGTGGGGGCCAATCTAATTATTCCTGGTAAGAATATGCTCTGAGCAAGCACATTCCTAATCAAGTTATAATTGATTAGCATGGGCTTGCTTCTGATACGTTTAAGACAAGATGGACTCATTATGGTATTTAGGCTTAGCTTGGGCCTTGAAGTGTGTTTGGACCAAGGCCAAAAGTCCAGTGGGCATGGGATAATGTACTATACCATAAGGCCAGGGCCTAAGGTTCAGTGGGCTTAGGATCATACCCCGTACAACAGACATTGACTTTTATGAACAATCCATCATCGGATGAGCCCGAGGAAGTGTTTATACTGAATTTGTGCCTCATCTGTTCACAGTATAAGTCTTATTCTTTTAAGCTCAAGCTTGGATCTTTCTTAGCATTGCAATTGACTCGAAAAGCTCACTCTCTTACAAATTGATTGTGTTGGGCTTAAAATACTGGGTACTACTATTCTAAGTGGGCTTGGGTTATCTTTTGGGTCCTTATAGTTTTTTTTTAATCATTGTCTTTGTTTAAAATTAATATCTTGCTTAGACATTAAATTTTTAACAAAGGACAATTTCACATGTTTGTATATGTTGCTTATACATTTAATATGCTTGAATGTAAAACATTAAGGGTATTCCCTTAAAAAAATATCAAGAGCAAAGCCTTCTTCTTTTTAATTGTAAGAATAGTATAATGAGGCTTGTTTCTAAAGTTTATTAACATCAATGGCAATATTGGAAGGTACTACTTAATTTAGTTTGCAAGATTAATTAACATCATAGTAGAAGCCCTTAGAAGAGAAATGTTACATCTATAATATTTTACAACAAATTTTAAGTGTCAAGTGTTATTAGTTGTTATTGGTAGGCAACAAAGTAATTTTAGTGGTGGGTTCAAATTAGAAGTACAACTTACCACCTATGATTTATTATAAAAGTGTTGTGAAAATTACGTGTATGTAGCACTTCTCGCTCTTATAATCACATTGTAAAAATATTTCAAGATTTTATTATGAAGATTTGTATGGATTGCAAAATTTTTAATTTAACATTAACATTCAAGAATCTCACAACTTAGTAACATTTATTACTCTATTTTAAGAGGAGAATTGCAGTTCAATTCCCCCCTCATAGATGCTTTTTTATAATAAAAAAGGGTATGATGGGATGATTGAAGGTGACTTCCCTATGTAAGCATAACCATAGTAGTATTTTACTTGTGGGGACAACTCTAAAAATATAAAGGAACTGATTGAGTCATAGCTTGACCTAGCCACACCAAAGGCATTAGTGGACAATTGGTTGGTGTCGTGAAAATAATTAAAGTCCTTCCTATTTTAGGATTCGACACCAAGACTACCATCCACCAAATCTCATGGGGATAAGCTTAATATCCATGGATGGAGCCATGTTTTGGCCTGCGCCCTTTAATATTTATTTATTTTTTAAAATAACACGTATACACTTAGCCCCCCCCCTCCTCTAACAATATCATTCTCCCTCTTAAAGACCATGACAAAATTTTATGGATCTAAAATCAAATAAAAAAAATTAGTAAGCCCAGCAACTCAACCAATTTTACCAAAAACAAATGGCCAAAGCCTTTATATTTTTTTTTTAACATTTTGTTAATAATAAATGGATGCTTATTGGGAGTTTCATAATAATTTTTTATCTATTAATTTATACTTCAACCTTCCCTAACTTCAAGTCTAGCTCCATTACTGTGAATACTATTAGGCCAACAACCTCTTACTAGATATTTATACTGATGATGCATAAATCGTCAGCCCTGTAGGTTCGTCCAAATGGAGCTGAATCCTTGTCACAATTCCTGCAAATGTAGAACAAAGGCTCTCCTAAGGTGGTCACCGGTGTGGTGCCTGCCACAACGTCTCCGATGCCAAAGTTAGCGTATAGAAACTTTTCGAGAGAAATAAGAAAGTTCTAAATATTAGAGATATCTGTATAAGAGTATATTTGGGTGAAAAATTATGTACCTCCTTTGCCTCTGATGAGTGTGTATATATAGCTTCAAGATTTCTAACTGTTGGGGCCTTAATTGTGGTTTTAGTGCTCTTCCTGTAACGCCTTAGGGCTTATTAATGCGAGCCTTGATGAGGCTACAACGGTCTGACAGCTAGTTGGTAACTGTCTAAGGTATTGAATCCTCTTATTAATGACTTGCCTGCCTTCGTCCACGCCGTGTTGAGGTGGACGAATGTATTTGGTGAGATTGTCCAAGGAAAGAGGTCTCGTCAGTCCCATCATATACTATCCAATTATCCATTTAAACAAAACACTAAGGGCATTCGCATTGATTTGCTTAAAATTTTATGTCTATTTTAGCATAAAAACCTTTTTTTTTTTTAAATTGCACAATCACTTTTCAAAAATAATTGCATAAGATTATCTATTCTAATTTTTTTTTTCAATATAATATTCATTTTAAGTATTTTTTATTACTCTTTCAACCTTCTCTTTCAACCTCTCTCCCACAGCTATCACAGGGCATTGCCACAACCACCACAAGCCGTACAATGACCACAACCACCACCACCACTACAGCCACCACAAGACACATAACACCACATCAGACATGTTAAAGCAAACCCCAAACCATGACTTACACCCACAACAGCACAAACAACAAATCTAAGGAAATTTCAAACCAAATCCATTCAAATTTTTGATTCCCATAACACAGATACATTTGAAATCAAAATCCAAACCAAGCACATGCAAGCAACATTAGATCTTAACAACCAAATCTAAATCCCCAAATCCACAAATTAAGCAAAAAGAATCTAAATCCCTAAACCCATAGATCAAATAAAGAGAAAATATAAGAAGAACATCAATAAACCATTGCTGTAAACCACCGTAGTTGTGGTCATTGGGGTTCAGCTGTGACTAAACTCGATGCAATACAAATAAAGATAACAAGATGAATGAAAGTGGATGAGATTGGAGAGGCTTTGCGGCGAGGAATGAAGGAAAACCACAGTGGTAGCGGCGAGCGACGGTGAGAAATGACCGGCCATGGAAGCTTTGAGAGAGAGAAAGTTTGAGATTAGAGAAGGAGAAAGAGTGATAAGGAGGGTTCCTGTGGGAGGGAGAGAGAAAAGAATAAAATAAAAGATTGATTTACACAGAAACAATAGTCGTATATATTTATAAGGTTATTATAGCAAATATGTATATTTACACATTTATACCATCACAGATGTAGTTAGTTTTTGGGGAAGAATACAAATTTAACTAATTTTTGTATTATAGAACGTAGATAGATTGGTGTGAATACTCTAAGTTTGTGCTTAGGTACAACTTATAAGTTAGCTTTTTGTTTTTTAATTTTTATGTACAATTTTTTAAAATCTTAAATAAGATGTTTCCTGGATAAAAGTGTGCATAGGAAGGATCTTTATACTATCCAATTATCCAATTTTATTTTTTGGATAGATATCCAATTATCCAACTAAACAAAGTCATCCTCCTATGGTCCTACACTCCTACTGGCTACTGGATATTTATACCTATCCAATTATCCAAATAAACAAAAAACTAATAAAAGTATACTAGCCTCTGAGCATGTGCTTACGCGCGTGCTCAGATGCTCTTCTATTTTTTGGATAAAGATTACTTTACATCGTGATGAAGTAAAAAAAAAAAAAAATGAATATGTGGAGTGAGTTTTGTAGATTGGAAGAGTTTTAAAACTAACAAAAGAGTAATCTTATTTTGTAGGGAGTTAGTGAGTAGAAGTAAGAATTTAAATCAATGTAAAAGTAGGAGTTTATTAAAAGTAGGAAGACATTTTAATGTAGAAGTAAGAATTTATTGTTTTTGTCGATTACTATTTTAACCCCATTTTTAAGTTTTAGGTAGGGATATTTTTTACAGTAAAAAAAGTAATAACTAATTTTCTGAATCCTCCTAATAAATACATGAATATAAAAACCCAATTTATGCCAAAAAAATAATTCTATCTAAAGTCAAAAACATTAAAAAAAAAAAAAATCCTATGCCAAAAATAAGGAAGCGCGGCCACGAAATGACAAATCGACCCTTAGAAAGTTAGAAGTTAAAAAGTTAAAACATGGCCTGCGAAGTCGGGACGAGGTGCAGACTCGTTTTCAATCAAGTGCGATCTACTACTTCCTTATACCTGCTTCCAAACACTCGGGTTAGGTTTTCTTCCCCGTTTCCGTTCCTCAAAAGAAAAAATCATTTTTCACAGACCCAAAGAGTGAAAAACAGCCACCAAGCCCCAAAAGATTGATTACAGTGATAGATAGATACTACTACTACTACTACTACTACTACAATTACTTACTAGTTACAGAGGGTTCCATTTCTCGATCTCCAGCCCAAACCCTAACTAACCTTGACCCCGGTAATGGCGTCAAAGTTTGGCTTGGCGGGTGGGATACCGGAGCGAAGGGTCCGACCCATTTGGGACGCTATCGATTCGCGGCAGTTCAAGAATGCTCTCAAGCAATCCACCACACTTCTCTCCAAATTTCCTAACTCACCTTACGCTCTTGTAATGTTTCATTTCCTCTCTTTTTATCCTTTTTGTACTGTTATAGCTTTTGGTGTGTGTGTGTGTGTGTATATTTATGCAAGTTGCAATGCTATACTTTATCGTTAAAATTGCTTGGAGTTTATTAGCAATGTGGATTATTTTTTTGTGTTAATTATCGTTTACAAGTTTTTGCTGTTTTGATTAACTTGAGAGATAATAAGATTGAAGTTGGAACATTCAAATATCAATTTCTAGGTTCGAAGAGCTCGATAAATGTTTTAATCTGAACTTTCCATTAAAGTAGATAAAAAGACAATGTACAAATGGTAATGTTTAAATGTCATTTGTGACGGTATTGTTTCCGTTCTGCAGGCGCTTAAAGCTCTGATTTTAGAAAGGATGGGGAAACCCGATGAAGCGCTAACTGTTTGCTTAAGTGCTAAAGATTTGCTGTATAAGAACGACTCCGTCTTGATGGACGATCTCACTCTCAGCACGCTGCAGATTGTTTTCCAACGACTTGATCACTGTCAGTACTTGTTTTGATGCTTGAAGTAACCTGTTTATATGCATTTCATTGTTTTTTTTTTGAGTTATCTCATAATTCTTTGTAAATCAGTGGACTTGGCTACGAGCTGTTACGAATATGCTTGTGGGAAATTTCCAAACAATTTAGAGCTAATGATGGGCCTTTTCAACTGCTATGTTCGCGAGTACTCTTTTGTGAAGCAGCAGCAGGTAATTTATCATAACGTTGAGCGTTTGTTTATGCATTGTTATGGGACAAAATTACTGAAACTTTACTTATTCTGGTCTTGTCTTCTGGCAGACAGCTATCAAAATGTATAAGCTTGTTGGCGAAGAAAGGTTTTTGCTCTGGGCAATTTGTAGCATTCAATTACAGGTTCTGCCTGCTTTCTCTTTTGTTTGTTGTCCAATTAATGTGTGCATTTTTTTTGGTTATTCTAGCAATTACTTAGGGGACTGATCATTGATCCTAGGACCATATAATATCAAATATCACCCCCCACCCAAAATAAAAAAGAAAAAGAAAAAGAAAAACCTGGCACAATTGACCTACTGGGTTTCATATTATTTGTCTATTGAAGTTAGATCTTCTCTACAAATTATACCTTGTTTTCTATGTACGCTACTGATTCTATGGGGTCTGAACTTCTGGTAGGTGTTTTGCGGTAATGGGGGAGAGAAGTTATTGCTCTTAGCTGAAGGTTTAATCAAGAAGCATGTTGCCTCCCATAGCTTGCATGAGCCTGAAGGTTTTCTTAATTCTTATCCTTACCTATTTATCTTGGAATTTAAATAAGAATGGTTAATCTCATTACTAAATGATTGGAGTCTATTTCAGCTCTTATTGTCTACATTTCCGTATTGGAGCAGCAAGCTAAGTATGGTGATGCTTTAGAAATTCTCTCTGGGAAATTAGGATCATTGCTAATGATCGAAGTAGATAAGCTGCGCATACAGGTACTTTCTTTAGCTTTCATTTTTTAGTGTTAGCTTTAGTATCATGTAATTTATGAATTTAAATGTTTTCATGTATATATGTATATTTTTGTACTCTTTTGTTGGTAGTTTTCTTCTTTAGAGGACTTGGTTAAGAAGCAGAAATTTTTGTAAGAAAGGAAAAAAAAAAGGAGAAGATGGATGCGAGCATGAATGAACGAGGTGTCCTAGAGGAAGGCTAGATTGAGAAGAAGATTGCAGGACATAAAATACAGCCTTCTCTCATGCACTACTTGTTCATAGGCTCTCTCTCTCTCTTTGTGAAGTGAAATATGCAATACAAAGAGATGGCAGTTGAAGAAGATAATAACTACTAAAGAATAAAAGAAAATTAAACCATGTTGGAAAAAATGCTTATAACCTCAAGCAGTTGCACACTCCTAATAGAGATAGTATACTAATTGTTTAGGAAAATGATTTGTGGTCTCATTTTAAGGAATTTTAATTTTTTAAACTTATTTGTCCTCATTTTTTATTTTGGTAGGTCTTTTTGATTTCCACTTTCTATATTCTCCAAAATATCTAGTTAACATTTTTATTTTTTATTCAAAAAGTCCACTTCCAATTATGCATACTGGCATCTTCAGAAGCCCTACGTCTATGTTCAAGTTTTTTTTTATAATTATTTTATTTATTTAAATAAAGAAGGTATGGTAGCTAACAGTCTAAAACACAAGCTTAGTGAGGCTACATGTGGCCTTCTAGATGCTCTATGATTAGGAAGATATGTGAGTTGTCATTGTTATGAATGAACTGTACATTGATGTACGTTACACCTGCCAATGAACTCTAGCTCAAACGGCACTTCTTTCTGCCATACAAATGGGTGGAGAGTGAGTTGGTTGGTTCATAAGCCAAGTACATGTGTAACTTACCAATAAAAAATCTGCAGCACACCCAAACTTGCTGTCATTTATGGGATGTGGCCTTATCAATATAGGGGGATTTTTTGTTCTTTGCATTGTTACTTAATTATAGGATGCATGCTACTGAATTGATGTATCATCTATTTTTTATGCTCAAATATGACGTTTAAAATTTGAGCATTGAAAGTTTAATACCTGATATAAATAAATAAATAAATATATATATATATATATATATATATATTTAGCCAATTGAAATGGGTATCTTGTTTTTATTTATTTATTTATTTATTTTTATTTAAATTTTTTTTTATGGAGAGAAAGAACGTTACAAATCGACCATTGCAATGCTGGATAAAAGTGTTGTTTGAATTTATCTAGTCATTATTGCTTTATATGAAAGACCAAACATGTCAATAATTGGAAATGGTAAGCAAGTTTGGTTCTTAGTTGTGTAAATTTATACCCAGCTTTAGTAATTCGGTGATTGTTGATGAGCTGATACACTACTTTATTACCCGCTTATGATTACCTTCAATACTAGTGAAGCTTGCAGAATGACTTCCCTTGCTCTTGTTATAATGTTGGCTATGCTTTGACTTTCTCAATTTTTGGTTTTATTTTATCACGTTGCTGCCCTTGCATGAATTCCATGGCATGAAATATGTTGCATGTAATTTAATAATTTATTTGAACCCTCTTTACTGTCCAAAGTTTCAAATATATAATGCATTTCTGGCTCACATGGATGGTTGAAACTCATCTAGTACTTTTTGCTTTCCTTATCAACTTTTGGACTTTGATTTTAAGTTGACAGGGGAGGCTTCTTGCTCGGGCAGGTGACTATGCTGCTGCTGCCAGTATATTTCAGAAAATCCTAGAATTGTGGTATGTTTGTGGAAACTTGCACAGTGCCAATATTATAAACTGTTCAGTTGGCATTAGACAAAAGGGTATTTACATAGTGTGTGATTTATGGCCATAAATTTGCATTAAAATCATGATAAAACATATAAATAAAGGTTAGCTAGTGCTCCCTATATGGCTCCCTGGTGTTTTATTTATTTTTAATTAATTTGAAGATAAGGTAATGTAATGGAATAGATACCTAAAAATATATTCTTTAGTTTATAATTGGCAATTTAGGTTTATAATTGGCAATTTAGGTATTAGAAAACTGATTTTGATGCTCCCAGTGCTTGTTTCTTTTTGTAGAGTTGTAGTCTTGTAATTTAACTTAGATTAGGACTCTGTGCTGCTATCTTGTGGGACAAAGCTTATGATCTGCCCTTGAATTGTGGCCTAGCATATATGGTTGACTACTGATCACTGGGTCTTTTTGTCCTCATCTGATAAATGGGATCTCTATGTAAACTTCCTCTGTACTTGAGGTCTCGTCTTTTTCTATTAAAATACACTCATGAAAGAAGGTTTTATTATCAATTAATCATGTCAAATTGTTCTTAAATGCACATTTTATTTGCTAGTTAGACCTCCCTTCTCCGCCCTCTCCCTCCTTTTTCCTGTCCTTGTTTTCACCTGTGAAGGTTTTTCTTTTGTTTGTTACTAGTACCATGGCTTTTGAAATGGCTTGTTTTCTCCTTTTTCAGTGCATTACTAAATTGAGTTGAAACTTCTAGTACATCTCGGCTCAAATTCATTTTTCAAATAATCTCCACTTGTCTATATTTGGTAGTATGGATTGCAATTCTGACATGTCTCTCTCCTCTGGCAGCCCTGATGATTGGGAGTGTTTCTTACATTATTTAGGCTGTTTGCTGGAGGATGATAGTAACTGGTCTAATGGGGTCCTCAATGATCCAATTCATCCACCAAAATTCATTGACTGCAAGCTTTCACACTTGGCAGATGAAGTGGTGTGTGTATACGCTTGAATTCTGATTTGTCTTTATATGTTTGGTCATTTAACATATTTCAAGTAGCACTTTTGCTGCAATCTTTTGTGCAGAATTTAATTTGCTTAAATTTTTAATGCAGTTTGATTCTTGTATGTCAAATGCCGTAGCTTTTATACAAAAGTTACAAGCAGACACCAGTAATAACATTTTAAGGGGTCCATACTTGGCAAACCTTGAAGTTGAAAGGAGGAAGCACCTATATGGAAAGGGGGATGATGACAAGATAATGGAGGCCTTGATGCAATATTTTTTCAGGTATGGTTTTGCATTTCAATTGGCAACTGCCCCATTTCAAATCATCCCTCCCAGTCCTAAACTTTATTTCACCAATGATCATATAATTCTTGAAAAAAGACATGCATAAGGGATCATATAATTCCTGAAAAAAGACATGCATAAGGGATCAAGATAGGGATATTCGACTAAATGGCTTAATCCGAACTCAACCCATTTAATAATTGTGTCATGATCTTCAATCCTAACCCGACCTGTTAATAAGGCAGATTGACCTGACCCAACTCACTTGAAAGGATTAATAAACGGGTTGTGTTGGGTTGACGCGAATGTGACACAACCTATTTCAACCTGCTTAATATTAAATATAATATCCATCTAGAAATATATATTTTTTTTAACATCCCAAAAGTAGTGCATACACTTCAAGTCTTCTACCCATTTCAATTTCCAATCGTATTCCTTCTAAGTTTTTGTAATTACTCACTTTTCTTTTTAAGTTTAAAATTTAGGTTGGATATAAAAATTATTTGACAAATCTAAAATAAAATGAATATTATTTGTTATATAAGTTAAACAGGGTGTGTTAAATGTGTCATTTCGGGTTGACACGAATAAATTTGCGTGTTAAACGTGTCTATTGCGGGTCACGTGGGTTGACCCGCTTATGACTCGTTTCTTATCGTGTCGTATTCAGGTCGATCCGTTTATGATCCAAACCCGCTAAGGTCCAACCTTAACCCGCAAAAACCCGTGTCGGGTTTGTGTTATGTTTGCGGGTTGAGTCAAACATTGACACCCCTAAATTTTAGTTATCAATTGTATTTTTTTACTATTGGTCCATTGGATTTAATTTAAGTCTTATTAGTTAATTAGGTTATTAGTATTTTTTTATTTATTTCCATGAGTCAAGGTTATTTTGTTATTTCAATAATTGATATTTGATACAAGTCAATTAGGATTAGGGGTTTAGTCCTAGTAATCTATATAAGCACGTTCTTGAACTCATGTAAGACAAGTTTATGATGAATAAAATTTCAGTTGGAATTTTCTATTGGCCTGGTGTTGACTCCAACGAATTCTATGTTGATTTTTAGGTTTTCTATCCCACCTGGTGCTGACTCCCTATGTGTTGATTACTAGGTTTATCTTATTTTTCATCTATGTTTTTCCTGCAAATTTCTTTAGAGAATTTAGTTCTACGTCAAATTTGGCATCAAAGCTCGTAATTCTGCATCACTTTTCTTTTGTTTCAATCTCCAAAGTGGTGTGGCATAGAGCCCATATAACTCATGTCTTCATATATCTTGTGAACTTATACGGCCAAATTGAGTTGAGTTATATTATCTTGTGGTCTGTTAATATGCCATCTCTGGTTGCTTTCCTGTGTGTATTAATTGTAAGTTTCTTTTTTGTTGTAATAGTTGATTCTATTTTCAATCGTCGTTCCTTTGAGGATAATGAGAAGAGGTTGGATGAGTTAAAGGTTTTATGCCAACGTAGTCTTTTGGAGTGGTCTCGTTGTTGGGGTTTTACTGATTGTTCTTCTTTTTCTGAGTTTATGTTTTCCCTTAGCTTAGTTTCCTGATTACTCTTTTTGTTGTGCTGTTTGTTCTATTTTTTTCTTGTTGTTCATTATCATGAACAACTTGTACTTTTCCTTTTTTTCTCATTAATAATAGTTTTCTGATTACCTATCCAAAAAAAAAAAGTTGATTCTATTAATTTATCAGTCTCCTTGGTGTTGTTCATCACAATTAGGGTTATCAAGTTGATGAATATGGGTGGATTAATTATTTTTGTGTCCACTTTGTAAATTCTAAAAGTTCCTGTCAATTTGTTTTCCACTCTAGTCGTGTTTAATATGTTATAAACTTTTATTTTGTTAGTGAACAATATTCATAATGTGACAGTTATGATTCTATATTTTGGAGCTTCTTTTCTTGTTAAACACAGGTTTGGTCACTTGGCTTGCTTCACTTCTGATGTTGAGGTGTTTCTTGAAGTTCTGACTCATGATAAGAAAACAGAGTTTTTGGAGATGTTAATGAAAAACTCTGAATCTAATTCAGCAGTGCCAACCAAAGAGCTTGGGAAGTCAATTACCCTTTTAAAAGTTCAAGAACTGATTGGGAAGATGTACAGGCTCCCCAAGAGTGGTAGGTCTCCTGCCTTTTAATCTTAAATTTCTGCAATTTCATTTTCCTGGGTGATACCATCATACACCCTCTTTTTTTTTGGTTGGGGGGGGGGGTGGGGGGGAGGGGGGTTGTTAGTGCCACCTAAGATCAACTATGTTTGGACCACATATTTTCGTAACTCCATTGTCAAATGCTGTGGCTGGTGTTTAGCTTGGTTGCATTGTCATGCTTCATCATGGTCAATGTGCTGAATCTTAACATTGAAAAATACAGTGAACCACATAAACAAGCTAAACACACACACACACATTATTAGTAAATATCAATGGCTGGGCAGCTTATTTATATTTACCAATAAAGGTTTTTTTATATGTGGCTCATTGGAGTATGCTATGTGTTTTACTGTGAACTTTGTCATTGAGTTTTCTGCTTAACCTGGAGCTGTTCCTCCCCAGAACTTGAGGGCTCTGCTGTACAGATGGCGGAGATGTATTGTAAAAACCTTCCACTTTCGAAGGACTTGGATCCACAAGAGGGTATGCATGGGGAAGAGTTGCTATCTATGGTGTGCAATATATTGGTTCAGGTATCTCATGCTACGTCCCGAAAGTCATCCTTGTGTTGTATGTACAAATTTGTATTAGAGCTTTTTTATGTGTCCATAGGTGGATTTTAGAAAGTTCTTGCCTGTTACTCACTTGATTGGTGCAATAACTACTATCATAGCATAGTAAAACTTTAGGTTCATGAATGAAATGATTCTTTTTTGATTAAGTTTGTTTTTATTTTTTTGGTGGAATATTAAAAAATAGACTACATTACACTTTTGGCCTTTAAAGTTTGTAGTTGTTTTCATTATGGTCCTATATGTTTCAAAATTTTCATTTTGGCCCTCTATGTTTGATTCCTTTTTCATAATGCCCTGACTTCCATCTCTGTTAGTACTCTGACCGTTATGTCTGGATTAATGGTCATATTACTAAGCATTCATTTGACACTCAATGGTTAGATTACTAACGGAGATGGACGGCAAGGCCAATATGAAAATGGAATCAAACATGAAGAGCCAAAATTGAAAATTTGAAATGTAAGGCCTAAATAAAAGCGACCCCAAAAGGGCCAAAAATGTACTTTATTCTAAAAAAATATGATGTTAGGAGCATGGTCCTTCATTCTTAATTTGTAATGATTTTTATAAATTAAGAGTTTCCCCGTGGTTAATGCTAATACTGAGTTCTTTTTTGGTTTAGTTATTTTGGCGTACTGGGGATCTTGGTTATTTTGTGGAGGCAATTATGGTTTTGGAGTTTGGTTTGAGCATCCGAAGGTCAGGAACTGTTTCAAGTTCTTGATTACTATTGTCTATTGGTATCATTCATCGAGTGGTTTATGGCATTGAAATACTAATTCTTTTTAATTATTATTTATTTTTTTACACAACAGAGAGATTTTTGTATGTCATACAATCTTTGCATTTTTTTAGTATAGCATCACTTTCAGTCTGGAAGCTATTTTATTCTGTATTATGTTGGGGAGTTCTCTATTACAAAGATAACAATTTTTTTTTTGTTTCCTTGTATGTGGCAGATTTGTATGGCAGTACAAGATCTTGTTGTTACATTTGTATTCTCACATGGGTGCCCTCTCATTAGCATATGAATGGTAAAGTAATTAAATTGATTTGAATTTACATGTCAGTTGATTGAATAGCATTATCTTCCACTCGGCTCATATTCTGAGTTAGTGGCTATATGTTTGGGCTTACTTTTGATGAACATGTGACACTTATGCAGTCCCTTTTCATATTTTTCAAGTATAATAGCATCTGTTTCCTTCTTTTAGGTATAAATCTCTGGATGTGAAGAATATCTTGATGGAAAGTGTTTCACACCACATTTTACCCCAGATGTTGGTATCTCCCCTTTGGGTAGATTTAAATAATCTTCTAAAAGATTATCTCAAGTTTATGGATGACCACTTCAGAGAATCTGCAGATCTTACATTTCTTGCATATCGCCATAGAAATTACTCAAAAGTATGAACAAATTGTCAGTATACTTATTTTTTTGGACCTACTTTACTGCAAATAACGTGTTACATGGTTCAAAGATTTACTGGAAGTGATAGGTTTATTATTTTTCTTTATATATGTTTTATTACTTTATATACTAGACAAGGCATGGTTTGTCAGCATTTGTTTTTCTTCCATTTTGCTCTTAAAATGTCTGCAGGAACTCTCTCTCAAATCCTTTCAGGTTTATACTTTTGTGTCTGCTGCATTCTTATCTGTACTGAGAGTTCAGCATGTCTATATTACATTTTAAAATACAAATTTTAGAACAATTTGGTTCTAGTAGAGAAACAAATGTGAAAGGGTCAAGGGTAACTTCTATTGAATACCAGCGCCCCTCCATGCGGCTAAAAAAATTAAGAAAGAAAGAAAGAAATTTATGCTTTCAGGACTCATCCAATGCATATTTGTCTGTGATGGGTAACTGACTTCCAAAAGATCTAACTCTATGAGGCCCTTATTTGCATTATCTTACTCTGTCTCTCATGTGGAATTTAGAAGGGTAATTTGTAGCATGCACAAGGACATATATGCTTCACTTTATATATTTCTTGTTGCTTAAGCTTTCATTTTTCATTTTGTTGCCACAATGCAGTTTATGATTGTGACTATAGAATGAAGCAATTATGCCATATTATGTCCTGTTTCAGGTAATTGAATTTGTTCAGTTTAAAGAACGTTTGCAACACTCAAATCAGTATTTAGTGGGTAGGGTTGAAGCACCCATTCTACAGCTAAAGAAGAATGCTGATAATGTTGAAGAAGCAGAGGTATTTTTTATTTTTACGACTTTAACATGTCATTACCTACTCTCGGTTAATGCATTTGATGATATATTATATATATATGTTCCTTCAGCGTGTTCTTGATAGCTTGAAATGTGGGATTCACTTCCTTGAGCTCTCTAATGAGATTGGATCCAAATCTTTGACCTTCAATGAAGACTTGCAGTCCCGTCCTTGGTGGACCCCAACTTCAGAAAAGAACTACCTTTTGGGTTAGTATAACATACATCTTGTTTCCAATTGTTGTTGAACTGTTGAAGTTACAATTCTTGGGCATGAGAAAGTTTTGGCCATCTGAATTCATCGCATACTTGCATTGAATGACATTTTCTTTAACTAAATTGATGTTTGTTGTTATCAGGTCCATTTGAAGGAATTTCTTATTGTCCTAGAGAAAATTCGGTAATTTGCATATAATGTTTGGTGGTGAAAAGAACTTGTCTTTCAATTTAGATTTTTTCATATCACTAATGTCCCATTTTTGTATTTGATTGCCTGCTGTAATTTTGGATTTTCCCTTTTCTTCTGGCGTGGAAACTAGACAAAGGAACGGGAAGCAAATCTACGGAGAGTTATTGAGAGGAAGTCTCTTCTTCCTCGAATGGTATATCTGTCTATACAAAGTGCTTCAACTTTACTCAAGGAGAATATTGAAGTTAATGGATCTGTTTCTGACCCTAAAATTTCCTCGGAACTGAAGTTTCTGCTTGAAAGATATGCGAAATTGTTGGGATTATCTTTAAGTGATGCAATAGAAGTTGTTGTGGGGGTTTCTAGTGGCCTAAAACCTTCTTCGGTATGATTTAATTTACAATCAAGCTCCATTTTTATTTTATTTTTACAAGCATTTTCATTCATTATATAAATTTTCTTTATCAAATGCAAGGACACTTGTTTGGTTTACATTATAATATGTTGTGGCTTGTACGCACATGCACTGAAACCCATGAATTCATCTTTCTTTTTTAATGAGTATGGATGTGTGTTTGAAATTTGAGAGCTTGTGACCTTTTCTTTTTGAAATTTAGGACTATATGTACTTATCAAAAAATAAATTTAGGACTATATTTAAAAAGGACAAAGTTTGGCTACAAACTTAGTTATAGTCTAAGGCTACAAATTCCTTAAAAAAAATTAACATTGCTACATATTTTGAAAATCTAACCGTTGAATTGTATGTTTTTTACCCTTTTAATACACATCAAATTTTGTGCCATTCAGATGTTATTTACTATATGATCAATAAACCTATTTTTTATGCATAATTTTAGACTATAAAAACTTGCAATTTAAACAATTGATTGATAACATAGTTATTGATCTTTGATCATTTGAAAATTTTGCAAACATGGAGGATATAAGAAACAAATGTAATTTAATGGTGGATTTGTCAAAATTTAAATCCAATAAAAAGATATTGAGTGAAGTTGTAGCCTTAGGCTACAATCAAGTTTGTAGCTAAACTTTATCCATTTAGAAATCATTTCATTCTATAAATGTACAAAATTAATTATGTTTTATGTAAACACTGCATTTTATCTTATAATTCATGTGAGAAATGGAATTATTTAATTTTTTAGTCATGTTATCTTGTCCCAATATTTGTGGTTTTGATGAACATGCATGGATTGCACGGAGGAAAGGTTTTTTCTACTTTTTTTTTGGTTCACAGTTTTGTCTTTATATACAAATAACAAATATTCATTTCCATGAATGAAATTGGACTATGCTAACTGGATAAGTTCATAAAATTTCATGTAGAATAAAATTTTGCATCTGCTGCAGGCTATAACTCCAGACTTGATCGATTGGTTAAATTTTGCTGTGTTTTTGAATGCATGGAACTTGAGTTCCCATGAACTAGCACAGCCAGATGGAGAAGGACATAGGCCTGGTACTTGGCACATTGTGGATTCTCTGCTGGAGAAGTACATTTCAGAGGTGGTCAGATCTATCGATCCCATAATTTGTGCTCCTTGGATTGATCTTCCAATTTTAGTGCAATTGGTTACAGAACCATTGGCTTGGCATAGTCTTGTACTCCAGTCTTGTGTCCGGTCATCTCTGCCATCTGGAAAGAAGAAAAAGAAAGGTGGACAGGATCTGTCTAACTCTCCTCTGACTCATGCAATACGAGAGTCAATCCAATCTTTATATGGTACTGTAGAAAATGTTATGAAATGGTTAAGAGAACGGATCAAAAGGCCAGAGGGTGAAAATTTGGAAACTATACTGTCCTTTGTTCAGAAGACAGGACAGAATGAGGGGCCTGGACAGGTTTTTAAGATTCTAGAAACTTATGTATCATCTGTAAATGATGCAGAACTTGGTGAACGGATCTCTGAAGCAGTGAAGTCTTGGAGTCCTGCTGATGTTGCAAGGAAAATAATAACCGGGAAGTGTACAGTATTATCTGAGTTTCTTAAAATTTGTGAATCAAAATTTAAGTCACTAAAGACCTTGAAACAGCAGATATCTCAAGTCTGAAGTTGGATTCATGCATTTAACTTTGAACATTGAGCATCGGACGATTTCATCCTCCAACAGTTAACACTCTATCCTAGCAAGAGGTTGGTGGAATAGTTTCTGAGTGCTGTTATTAATGCACTGTTCTTAATCAACTTTTATCTGGAGAACTCGATATTGCCAGCTCTTTGTGTGGTGAAGTTGGTTGAGAACTGGTTTATGAGTAGTTTTCAAAATTTTCCTGGATGATTTGTTTGACAGAGTACACCAAATAAACTCACATTCTTTTTTCCAAAATGTTTCATGTTTCTCGTAGCTTGTTGCATTATATTTTAAAAGTAAATTTTGGCAATGTATCATCCATTTCATTGGTATTTCTTATTGTAGTTTTTTTTTTTTTTTTTTTTTTTTTTTTGGGGGGGGGAAAAAAAAATTGTAGATCGTTGTAATTACTCTACTCTTTTGGAATATGGCAAAATCATTAGTTATGCTTTGTACAGTGTATAATTATTAGGCAATTGGTTGTTGAGAAAGGTTACCTTCAAACCGATTTAGAGGATTTTACATAACATGTATTTTTAGTCACATGATCTTCTTAAGTGTTATTAATCGTCACATATTGGGTTGAAAGAGATTCTTTTAAATTAGTTTAAAAGAAAACCTAAGGTAATGTGATAGTAGATAGAACGAGAGCAATGTGGCAGACTAAGATAGATTATCAAAAAGATAGAACAAGGCAGTACTGAGTACTCACAGATCGTAGCTGGATTTTATTATTCATATAATTTTTTTGTGAATCTGGGTTGGTGGGTTATTGGTTTGGTGTTGCTATCTAATCGTTATGCATATTGTCAAATATGAATCAATGTGGATATCATTTTTCATTTCCTCAGTCAAGGCAGTTATGTGATGCCATATCCTTGACTGTATTTTCTATAATCTACTTCAACCTTGTCAAGGTATTAATTTCTAATGGTTAGTAAGTGAAGCTGTTAAGTGTGATGACTGATGATTGTGCTGTTGACACCGTGACAAACCCATTGGAATGAAAATGACCTCATAAATAAAATGTAAACAGTTCTAACAAAGAAGTCTACGGGTATATTAATGCAAAGACACTTATATTCCACATTTACATGTTGGGGATAGACATAACATTAATAAAATGATGATAGCATTTTCTCTTTCAAGTCAGTTGGGTGGCTACCTAATTCATCTTAAGCAATATGTAGTAGAGAGTAGTAGGTCTCAAGTACCATCACTTTAGTTCCGTAGAAAATTTGGGAGAGACCTATCAAACCTGCTTCATTTCCAATATTTTGTACGTAATATAGTAGAAAGCTACTTGCCATTTGAATCAGTGCCTTGATTGATGTTTAAACAATATTGATTTATGTCGATAAACTATGGACTTCAACCATGGTGAGGCTGTTCAGAGATTCGATGCTACTCCACTAAACCAATTCCCATTTTTCTTCCTATTTATTTATTATTATTTTAACAAACAAATTCTTATTTGTTTATGTTTTAGATGACGATAATAAATAATATAACAAACATTACATTTTCTCTTCAAACGAACATTATTTTAGTGTTATTACATCATATACGATATAATAAAAGTTAGAGTTTAAAAATTGTAATTACATTAAGTGGATATTCAATCTAATTGCCATATGTATTGCTTTAATTTATGAATTATTAAATTATATATATATATATATATTAACTTTTACAATAGAAACGTTTGTAATCTAATAAAGTTAGCTCCTAAAACTAAAAGCTGTGGTTTGACAAAGTGGCTATAATCTCATTATTTATCAAATTAATCGTTAGATAGTTAAATTTAGGTAAAGTTCTATTACTTAAGTTTCAAGAAATTAAAAAATTTATTCCAACTAAAAATCTATTGATATTAATTATTAGGATGATTTAGTTTAGATAAATATTATCTAAATTTCAAGAAATTTAAAATTTTAGTCCAACTAAATTTCTATTACCAAAAATTTCGAGAAATTCAAATAAAATTTCATTTTTATTATCTAAATTATCTATCATAAATTGAGAGGGAAAAAAAATTACAAACCCCAATGATTCTAACACCTACAATTTATTTGGCAATAGAAAGGGAAATAAAATAAAATTTTATTTTTATTATTTTAGTCATCTATCATCTATCATTGCGTGAACCATATTAGTGTCGTTCCTTATTGTTAACATTGATTTGAAACTGTTGGCCTAGAAATCGAAGATTTTACTTGTGAGCAGGGTATGTTTAATTGCTATAGGAGGCTCAATTGGAGTCATTTCATTGCCTTGAACGTAAAGAGCTAAAGCTTCATTTCATTTCAAATAAAGATTGCTTAACAAGTGAAAAATCTGCATAACATCAAATTTTGCCTTGATCAAAATCTTGAATACACTTTGAAGGGCTTGTTTAAAAGAATGATAAATAAACTTTAATCCTTAAGGCTTAAGCTAATAACTCAAGAGACAATTAATTTACTCAAATTGTCTCAAAGACCCCAGGTTCAAGCTCTCTTCGTATAGAATACTGCAAATCCTTACTATTAAAACAAAAAGTCCGTCAAATATAATGGAGCTGATGACTTTGTGTTTTTTCTTCTGTGAAGAATTTAACGTTGTCAAACCTAGAGGACTTTATGGTGTGAAACTATTAAATTCTTTCTAATAACGGAAAAGTAGATAGCTAAGACAAGAAGTACACTTGTTCTTCTTTTCTTCCTCCTAAAATAAGTCATACCTAACCAAACCAAAATTCAACCTTTACCCTAACTAACTGTTCTTTGATAAGGGTAAGCATACCTTGGTTTGTATAACATAGTTCAATATATACAAATACAAATCTGCTACAGAAATAGAATGTGAACTCAACTAATGCTCAGATAACATAACATCTTGGTCCACAAGGAGCATAGGCTCGTGGATCGTTGAGCTAACAATGTATCTTTCAATTATTTACTATTACACTGTTTTTGGGCAAGTAATTATTTACCAAACACAACCTAAAGTACAGTGAGGTAGAAACTCTTGTTTAGTATATATCCAACTAGAAAAAATCTGCTTCCCAAAAAAAAAAAAAAAAAAATAAAAAACCTAGAAAAATTTAGTACCACAAACTATTACATTTCTTTGTCACAATTTTGATGTGGTAAAGTGTGAGTAGTGAAGAAAAAAAAATGGTGAGTTCATGTGTAAGTGATAGACAACCATTCACAGTCTGTCATGTCAGAGTTGTGACAAAAAGTTGTAGAATATATATATATATAATTTTTAATTTATTGTTCTAGTATTAAGTTTGTTGATCTTTGAGACAGGAAAGAGGACAAAGAAACATGAGATGTCATTAAAAAAGAAAATAATTTTTTTAAAAAGAGATTTTGTTTTATAAGTAATTTTTTTGAGAGATTGATTGGAATGATAGTTTCCTAAAATGATTTTTGATTGGGGTATTGGCTATTGCTTTGATATTTGTGGGTCAAATAATGGCTATTGCTTTGATTTTTCTTTTCTTTAAAAAAAAAAAAATTTAAATGTTTAAGAGGTCAAAAGTTTCAATAAAGTAAAAACATATCTCATAATTAATGAAGAAGCTAAAAATATATTATAGATACAATATGACTACTTAATTTAAATTTAACTTTTATATAAAAATTATCTCAAATTAAGAATTGTTTTGTAATTTTAATTTAGCTATAACTTATATTTAACAAAATATAAAAAATTTTAGTAATCTTTTCAAGAAAAATTAAAAACGCATACATAACTTTTGTTAGCATCCACATCCCAATCCTATATCTCATCCTATTTTACCATCTCAAAAATCTACTTTTTCAATTATACCATACCATTTACAATACATCCAGCATCCCAAAATTCTATTTCTTATCTCATTTTATTTAAATATTCTATTTTATTCTATTTTTTTACTATTTCTCTTTTTCTATTCCTCTTCCTCTCTTTCTCCCTCATTCCCGGTTTCAACCCAGCCACACACACACACACACACACACACACACACACACACAGCCAAACCCATCACCACACACCATCACCACACACACACACACACACACAGCCAAACCCATCACCACACACACACAAAGCCAACCTCTAGCACCGGTTTCATCACACACAGCCAAACCCATCACCACACACACACACACACACAGAGCCAAACCCATCACCACACACACACAGAGCCAACCTCTAGCACCGGTTTCACCACACACAGCCAAACCCATCACCACACACACACAGAGCCACACAAACAAAAACAAAAACAGAAACCCAAAACAAAAACAAAAACAAAAACAAAACACAATCCAAGAGTTTCAAACCCAAAAAAAAAAAAAAAAAAAAAAAACCCACCACCGGAGCCCTCACGCCGATCCAAACCCATTTCGGCCACACCGATCACCACACACACCGATCCACCTATCCACCGGAGCCTCATGCCGATCCAAACCCAAAAAAAAAAACCCCACCACCGGAGCCCTCACGCCGATCCAAACCCATTTCGGCCACACCGATCACCACACACACCGATCCACCTATCCACCGGAGCCTCACGCCGATCCAAACCCAAAAAAAAAAACCCCACCACTGGAGCCTCACGCCGATCCAAACCCATTCAGGCTCACCGATGCCCTCACGCCGATTCAAACCCATCGGAGCCATTGGAGCCCTCACGCTGACCCATCCGATTCCACCGTTGAGGAAGCCACGGGGTCTTGAGTCTGAAGAGATCAGAGAGCAAATGAGAAAGAGAGAAGGAAGAGAGAGAAAAGAACAGAAATAATGAGAGATGAGAGAGAAATTCGCGGGTTAAAAATGAGGAGAGAGGATTAAAATTTTTTTTTTTTTATAACATTGAGCTACAGTACCATCTTACATTTAAGATGGTACTGTAGCAATATGCCAAAATTTTTTTAGCATTTCACATATGGCCTTCCAGCTGCTGGCTGTGTTTTGGGTTTGTATGCCAAATGTGCTTTGCATTTGGCATATAGCCATCCAAATGCGGATGCTCTTAAAAGTAAGTTTTCAAACACATACATAATTACGTGTGAACACGTGTATGTACGTGTGTGCAGAAGCATTTTGAGTTTCATATTATTTCATTTTGGTTCTAGAAGTTGGCCATTTCAAAAATAGATTTCTTACTCCATTCCTGATTTGAACAATTTGGTGGTGTAAATACTCAATCAATTTTCAACAAAACAGGAATCAACCCGGGCCGGGGTTAGAGAAAACAACGAAGTCTTGAATACAAGTAGTAGCTTTCTACAAGAAGTTTCTTAGAAAAAATAATTGTAGGGTCAATTTTTACAGCCCAAGCCCAAGGTATGGATTTTGGGCCCACTGAACCCAAGACAATAAATTTGTAGAGAGTGGGTGAAAGAGTTAGGCTAACAATGAAATAACAGAATTCAACAGCAATGTTTGTGGATGAATTTGAATTAGTATGTGTTCGGACTGATGTAAATGCAATGTCCGAAGAGGTGTTTTTCATTCATAAACTTGGGTTACAATTCTTGGAGCTACAGTAATGGAGTACCCCCTTTTCTCCTTCTGATTTTCGATCCCCCTTCTATCAGAGGCACCCTTCTCTTATATAGTACTTCATTCCTGCATCTTCACCGTCCACTTGTTCATCATCTAGACGCCCACTTGAGTGCATGTCCCATCATACTCCCCCTTTAGCCTTGTGTGAGTGGTGGTAGCTGAGAATGCACTGTTCATGGGTCTTCTCCACATAAATGCGGCCAGGAAGGTAGGTGTAGGGCATTTAATGCGGTGGTTGAAGTCTGTCTCCCAGATATTTCTTTGATCTTGTTACTCTCATGCGTGTCCGAGGTTCATCCCCGTAGTCACATTTGTCAGGGCGATTACCTGGGCATCCCAGACACCTGTTGGGCCTAGCTTCTTCGGATCCGAGGATATTAGACTCCTCGGACAGTCGAACATCTCCTTGGATCACGCCCGTCCTCCTCTCCAGACATGCTCCTTTCACGTGGGCTTCCAACTGAGTTTTTTCACCTCTTCGGATATACAGTGATCTTCAAATTGGGCCTTGGGCCCAATACGTTAAGTTGGGCATTTCACCCCCCACAATAATAATAACAAATAATAAAATTCTACAAGAAAATCAATGGAAGAGACAACTGCAGTCATCAATGAGGCCCAAGAGGATAGATAAAATTTCACATAACCATTCAAAAAGAGATCACCACTAACCAAATAGTTCAATCATCAAAGAGTAGTGTTATGGACAACGATTTCAAAACAAAGCTTAGGTGGCAAGCTATTATCGGTTTTCATTTGAACTCACTATTGACATTACTTTTTTAACTTATTATCAACAACTTCTCCTCCAAGCTTTGTTGGGAACATATTGTTACATAATGAACTAATGAAATCCTAAAGTTCCACAGATTTGTTGTAGAATGTTTGCTTTAGGGGATTAACTAGGAAGCAAATACATCTATAATTCTATCCCATATATTAGCTTTTGATAAGAAGACTTACTGTAGGACATTAAATTATGATAAAAATTTAAGCTGGGCAATCCCTAACAGTAATATGTGATTGTCACAATTTGCTTTCGCTCTCCTAACTTGCATTTAGTACAGAATCTCTCTCCCTTTTGTTTTTTCTTGATCGAGTGAAGGGCCTAGTGGGTGCAACAAATCCCCTTTATGGTTGGACAAAAAGTCCTTAAAGTCTTAATATCTTAACATGTATCACTGTTGACTTAAAACCTAATCTGCCAAATAATCACTCTTTCAAAATAAAAAAATGAGTATTATCATACTCATATCATACTCATTTCCCGCTTTTTGACACTATATATAGTTGGTCTCTCTTATGGTCGTAACTCACACAAGCACTCAAGTTTTATTCAACAAAGGCTGAGAAAGCAATGGAGGCTTACAATCTCACTGTTAAGCCATGGTGCTCTTGCTTATTACTTGGCCTATTTGCTGTGATCACTTTCCTTTCTTCCTTTGCAAATGCTGAGACTCACTACCATGAATTTGTTGTATGTCTTTTCTTCATTTCATGAACTTATTATTATTATTATCCCTAATGGAATGTAGTTGGTTATAAATTACTCTTTTTTTGTGTGTGACTGATATAGATTCAAGCAAAACCAGTGAAGAGGCTGTGCAGAATTCACAACATAATTACTGTAAATGGACAATTCCCAGGGCCACCCTTGGAAGTGAGAAATGGAGATTCCCTTGTGATCAAAGTAGTGAACAGTGCTCAATACAACATTACCCTCCACTGGTAAAATGATAATAGTTTCTATGTACATCAATATCACACATGTAGCTTATTCCTAGACATATAACAGCAGCTAACATACGTCTATTAACTGCCTAATTATTTTCCCTCCATTTGCAATCTTCTTTATTTTTGAGAAACTTTGTAGAAAATTTTCAATCTACTACCAAACACTGCATACATACTTGAAATTCATGATGCTTGTAACGTTGATGCGAATAATTGAATTTCATCATTCAGGCATGGAATTCGACAGCTCAGAAATCCATGGGCAGATGGTCCTAGTTATGTGACTCAGTGTCCCATCCGACCAGGAGCAACTTACACATACCGTTTCACAATCATAAACCAGGAGGGTACTCTGTGGTGGCATGCTCATAGCGAATGGCTCAGAGCCACTGTTTATGGAGCTCTCAACATCCATCCCAAATTGGGCTCTCCATATCCCTTCTCAACGCCCAAGCAAGAATATACCCTTCTTCTTGGTAACAACTAAAGACCTCTTACTAAACCCTCTAGTTTTTCCTACATGGCTCTCACCACTAATCCTTAATGCTCTAGATTTTGTTCAGTCTTGTCAGTGAATTTCGAGCAAATGATAAAACTATAATGCTTTATGATGGTTTATCAGGAGAATGGTTCGATAGAAACCCCATGGATGTCTTAAAGCAGGCACTTTTCACAGGAGCAGCTCCTAATGTTTCTGATGCATATACCATTAATGGTCAACCCGGTGATTTGTATAGATGCTCCGGCAAAGGTATGGAGTAACCTTACTTGTAGCCAAAAACTTAAAATTTACAAAAGGAAAAGAAAATAAAAGGGAAAAAAAAAAAAAAAACTTTTGCTCCCTTCTTAATATTGAAGATTAATTTGAGTCAAGTGGCAGAATGATCACGTGAAAGAAAAGATAACTAACAGTGCATATTTGAATATGATAGACCTCAGACTCTGATTTCTCATACTGAGATTATCAAACTTTAGAAACACAATTATTCACAAATTTTAACCTGACATGTTATAATTGGTACAATAATAAAAACAATACTGGTAAAAAGTGATGTTACTTCAATCATAACTTGTCACCTTAACAAGTAATGAAAAAAGTTGCGTTCCTAATATTTCTGTGCAATTATAAATAAAGACGAAACCATAGAGCAAACCTCACTTTATTTTGTGATAAGACTCTTATATTTTGTTTTTATTAGAGAGTAACATGAAGTGGGTAATATAACTAAATTCACAATGCAGAAACTGTGAGAATTCCCATAGAATCAGGCGAGACAGTTCTATTGCGAATCGTCAACTCTGCACTCAATCAAGAACTCTTCTTTGCCATCGCCAACCACCAAATGACCGTTGTTGGTGTCGATGCAGCATACACCAAGCCTTTCACAACCAGGGTAATCATGATAGGACCTGGTCAGACAACCAATGTCCTCCTCACTGCAGATCAGCCCCCGGCTCACTACTACATAGCAGCACGTGCCTATAACACTGCGATGAATGCAGCCTTTGACAACACCACCACCACAGCAATCCTTGAATACAAATCTGCTTCCTGCGGTACCAAGAAGGGGCAATCTTCAAGACCAATCCTCCCACAACTACCTGCCTACAATGATACAGCCACTGCAACTGCTTTCACAGCTGGGATTAAGAGCCCTTCTCAGGTCAAAGTTCCCACAGCCATTGACGAGAACCTATTTTTCACAGTGGGGTTAGGACTAAACAATTGCACACGTCCTAACAGCCCCCGTTGTCAAGGACCAAATGGAACCCGCTTTACTGCCAGCATAAACAACGTTTCTTTTGTATTCCCAACAACCAACTCCCTAATGCAAGCCTATTACCAAGGTGTACCTGGTATCTTCACCACAGACTTTCCGCCTGTCCCACCCATACAATTTAATTATACAGGCAACGTGAACCGTGGGCTGTGGCAACCTGTTCCAGGAACTAAGCTGTATAAGTTGAAGTATGGTTCCAAAGTACAAGTAGTCTTTCAGGATACCAGTATTGTCACAACAGAGGACCATCCAATTCATCTTCATGGATATCAATTCTACGTTGTTGGATCAGGTTTTGGTAACTTCAACCCAAGCACAGATCCAGCCAAGTTCAACTTCATCGACCCACCACAAAGGAATACCATTGGATCAAACCCTGGTGGATGGGTAGCCATTCGATTTGTGGCAGATAATCCAGGTGATATACTAAATCTAAGTATAAATACACTAATATGTCTCAGTCTGCTTCACTTTGACCACTAATAAATCCACTGCTCTGATGTTTTCCATGTATTTACTTGGTCCAAAACAGGAATTTGGCTATTGCACTGTCACATAGACTCACATCTCAGGTGGGGTTTGGCAATGTCTTTCCTAGTTGAGAATGGAGTAGGGCAATCTCAGTCTGTAATACCTCCACCAGCCGATCTGCCCCAATGCTAAGACCATTGACAAAGCATCACCAATCATTACATCTAATTTCAAAGTTGACGGAGTTTCTGTTTTCTAGTATTGTTTGTATACAAGTATCTGTTCAGTTGAATTTGATGCCATTGGTTTTTTAGTAGTAAGTAAAGCATTGGTACTGCTCCACTGAGCAGCTGATTTGTCAAGTTTCTTGATTGAGTGTATTATTTTCAAAATCAAAGAATTGGATTTCCAATTCATGATAAATAAGAAATATCTATTTTTCATTCCAGCTTTCTAATGATAAGTTTATAAAACATACCACAAATGAAACAGATGTAAGGAGCTAGAGATAATCATTCAACAAATACACTTGAAGAACCCATGAAGCAGAGTTTGCTGCTCACATGTGATGATGACCATTGGCATCGAGTCAACTATATTCTGATTGGCTGTAGTCATTTTATAACCCAGTGAAAATTGCAAGAATCAGCTAAACAGGGTTGCCAGCGACCTGGAATATGCACCAAGCATGTTGCATGAGTAAGGTGTAATTTCAAGAAATTGAAGGAAAACAAAAATTAATTAACAGCAACAATCCAAAAAGTCCCCCTCTATATATTGAACTAAACTGCAAGAATATAAAATGTACAGGCAAATGGTACAAAACACCCTGTTTCCTAGGGAAACTAAAAATGGAAAGAACGTAACAATATCCACATAGCTCTGTATATAGCAATGAGCATCAAGTTTCATGAATTTACAGATTTTGACTCGTTAAAATCTCCCACCAGTCAGGCAACAAATTTCAGACAACGAGTATCATTATGTATATTCTGGCAACGGCCTGAACAAAAGCGCATCCCACACTTCACACATGTATAGCTGGCAGCATATCCACAAACAGTACAGAAATGGCGGCGAGAGGTAGAGCTTGGAGGTCCCACTGCTGCCTTCAAATAGGAGGGAACATGAAGAGGCAAGGATTCCAGGCTTGCCTGCAGTTGCAACCAATGAGTAACTTAAAAGCAATTTAAAATTAAAAACAGGTTGGGCAGCATTTCCATTATTACCTCATTTAATAGCTCCAGAAATGTTCTCGGGGCTTTCCTGGCATTCTCAAGTGCTTTGGCCTGTCGGGTTTTACGTTTTGTGCCCTTGGACTGCCTCTTTTGCATATATCCTGCAACAAGAGGTCCAAAAATGAAAACATAAACTAAGTGAACATATCCACCAACAAGGTGAAATAGACAGGCAATTTTCAGTGCTACCCTATCAAGAGGAACTTTGGTTATAACCATACATCAAACTTGACCTTATAATCCCATTCAGACCAACCCTCTATGATTGATTACTGAGACGAATCAACTTCAGTGATGAGAGAGAGAGAGATTTGGTTTCAGGGATCTACATGCTCTCAATACAGGACTTCTGTTTTATGGCTGTAGGTATATGCTCTAAGAATAATATAAAGAATCAAAAGCTGAGATTTACCCATTCACTCTAGCAAATAAAGTTTTGGGGAAGCAATATAAAACAACGAAAGAATGCACAAAAAAGAATATAGAAAAAAAGACTAGAGAGCTAAAATGAATTAGACCTTGATCATCATCGTCAAGAGAAGCATCACTGTCTTCATTGATTTCTATCTGTTCTATTCCCGCATTGTCATTCTCTAAAGCTTCCAGGCGAGCAAGAGCGGCCTAAA
Organism: Quercus aquifolioides; assembly: GCA_019022515.1. Classification (NCBI taxonomy): domain Eukaryota; kingdom Viridiplantae; phylum Streptophyta; class Magnoliopsida; order Fagales; family Fagaceae; genus Quercus; species Quercus aquifolioides. Next base: position 30,807,291 of record CM032326.1, read on the forward strand.
CACCCAATTTTTAAGCAACTAATCAATGTTGATATAATTTATAATCTCCTATTTCATCAACCGTCACAAACTTGTGCAAAGTACAGAAACCACAGCCAAAAAAATATTTCTAATCAAATGGATACGACATACATGTGTGCGGTTGTCACTACTTGCAAGGGCAGCAGCCATTCTTGGAGCAACCTTACGAGTTCGGCTCGACATGCGTCGAAATGGGTTGGAATTATCATCATCCATTGCTGCAAAGAGATATCTGAATCAGAGAAAATATTCATTGAAAAATTCCTTTGCCTTTTCTTTTGGGTGTAAATTGCATTTTTAGTCCCTCAAATATAAGGTTTCTTCCATTTTGGTCCTTGAAATTTCAAAAATGGAATATCTTGGTTACTCCATTTATTTTTCTATTTACATGACTAATCACTTCTCCCAAACCCCACAAAAGTGCTTGAAATTTCGGGGACCAAAATCTGAACCTTTCAAATTTGAAGAACCAAAATGGAACTTACCCCAAATTTCAGGAAGCAAAAATGCAATATAACCATTTTTATTATTTATTTTTTTTGATGTAGTTTGTTTTTTTTATATTGAAGCAGAAGCTATGGAGTGTGGACCAAAAATGAAAGACATGTAAACCTCTCAACGACTATGTGATAAAGTAAATTTGGATTTTGAGCATACCAACACTGAGTAAAGTGGCCAAGAGAGCCTTGTTGCTCAGTGGCATTGACTGGTCTCCTTTAACAATTTATCAAAAAAAACACAGGGCCGGCCCTTCCCTTAGGCGAGTTAGGCAATTGCCTAAGGCCCCCAAGTGGAAGGGGGCCCCAAAATTTTAGAAAAGAACCGGGTAGTATTTAGTTTCAAATGAATTACAAAAATAATCTGGCACATCCTTTTAACCAAAAAAACAAAAATTTTGGTAAATCCTATTAAACATTGGTTCTAAACAAAATCATTGACCAAAAAACAACCAGATAAACTACAAATCCGGTCTAAGAGATTAATCACAAATCAAAACAAATAAATCCACTCAAAACCCTAAAAATTTTACCTTTCTCTCTAGTCTCCAGTCTCCACTGTTCAGTCTGTTCTCATCTGCTCAACAGACAACAGCTCAAGGCTCAAGCAAGGCAGCAAGCTTGAAGCTCCTCCGCCTCAGCCTCTCTCTGATTCTCTGCTCTCCGCCTCTCTCAAGTCTCAACTGCTCACCTCACCTCAGGAATCAGGTATAAAATTATAGTAAATATTTGGGCACAGGGCACTCCATTTTATTTGTTAAGAACTTAAGATAACTTTGTTTATTTGGGCCCTCCCTGGCTGGTTTTGTAACTTTGTTTATCAGTTTATCATTATGGCTGCCTGGACCCTCCCTGGACTGGGCGTTAAGTTTGGGCCTTCAAGTTTTTTTTTTTAATTTTAAAAAAGCCTGCATTTTTTTTTTTTTTTTTTTTTTTTGGTTATAGATAGGATTTGTTTTGTGTTTTGTGTTTTTTTTTTTTTTTGGGTGGGTCTTATTAATAAGTCTTGTGTTTGTTATGCTTGTGCTTATTTATTTATTTATTTTTTAATTTATGCAGGTTGAGATTGCTAAAAACTTGTTATTGTTCAGTGAAACTACAACAATACTTTTTGTATAAATCAGGTTCTATTTCTCATTTGCTCTACACTTGAAAACTATTTTTTATTTTAGTCTTTATAAATATATTGTTTGATTAGAAATGTCTACTAGAAAATATGCATCTGGATATGAAAAACTTAAAAAAAGAAAAAAAGAAGAAAAATTAATTGAGTCTCAAAAAGGATTAATGGATAAATTTGTTATTAGTAATAAACAAAATATAACACAAAATTTAGATGAAAATATCACAAATGAGTAAGAAATTCACCAAAATAATTTAGAAGAAAATGATGTTCAATTTTGCAATACAACAAATCTTGATAATGAACTTCAAAATAATTTAGAAGAAAATGAAAATAATGATGAAAAATATAATATAAAAATATTAAATAAACATTAATTTAATTAATATATAAGTATAAAAAATGCCTCATTTTTAGTTCTTGCCTTAGGCCCCAAAATGTCTAGGGCCGCCCCTGTTTCCCTCTCATCCTCTCTCTACCTCAACCCACGTCACACCATGCTCTATGATTGACCACCAAGCTCTCCTTCTAAACCTCCATGGCCGGAGCTTTTCAAGCTCATCACCTCCAACCACGCACCACTGCCAAAACCCAGCCAAAATCAAATCACGACCACCACCACAGCTAAAACCCAGCCAAAATCAAATCGCAACAAAAACCTAGAAGCCCACTAAATCACACCCACCGAAATCAAAGTACAAAACCCACAAAACAACCAAAATCACAAAATGAAAACATTAAAAGTGAACCCACCGTTAAAAAAACATATATTGTTTTTGTTATTATATTTTAGAAGAAGAATCATCTTGTTGAACTAATTTTAGATCCAAATTCTTTCTCAAAAAAAAAAAAAAAAAATTTATATCCAAATTAATCAAACACATACCACAAGTAAGAATGATAGACTGAAAGCAAAGCAAAAAAAAAAAAAAAATGGTATTTCCCAGAAAAGTGTTTTCAAAAAATAGAAAGGGTAAGCAAAATATAAAAACTATTTGCTTCATAATCTCAAATAAATAAATAAATAACAAAAAATCACACACCATAATTCGGTGAAGCCTCGTGAGCCACAATTTCCCCTGAGAGGATCGTCTGAGTTGAGAGGAAGAGATTTTCATAGTCTTTAGCTCAGCAGCACAATCTTCGATTTCCTTTCTTGACGTGGCTTTCGCTCGCTCCTCTTCTGTCAGCCTAGGCGACGTATAAAGAGAAATAAAAAGAAGAAGAACAAAGCACCGCGTAAAAAAGAAGAAAAGAAAAATGGTGAGAGAAGAAAGACGAACTGAGATCAGGTGCATTGTCGTAGGTATTTTTTTTTACATTTTTTACTCTTTTTTTTTTTTTTACTTTTTAACTCTCATTTAATATATTTTATTTAATGGTTGAGATTAAAAGTTGTTTTTTTAACTTTTAATCTCAGTCATTAATTACAATTGCATCAGGGTATTGCACCTGAATCTGAAAAAGACAAAGAGACCTACACATACACATACACATACACATACAAATACACATACACATATACATACATAAGCACACATACACATACACATACATAAACACGCATAAACACATACACATAAACATAAACATACATATATATATATATATATATATAAGCACGCATAAACACATACACATACATAAGCACACATACACACACATACATAAACATACACATACACATATACATACACATACACATACAAATACACATAAACATACATACACATACACATAAATATACATATACATAAACATAAACATAAACACACATACACATAAACACGTATAAACTCACATAAACGTAAACATACACACACATAAACTTAAATATAAACATAAATACACATAAAAGCTCGATTTAGCACACCAAAATAACTAACGAAATTGTTTGATGATTGATGTTAGTTTGCAATTTTTTCCAGTCTATATGAGGGTTTAATTTTTCTCAGTCTGTATGTGTATTTATGTCTATGTATATTTATGTTTATGTGTGTGTGTTTATGTGTATGTGTGTTTATGTTTGTTTGTTTTTGTTTATGTTTGTTTATGTTTGTTTATGCGTGTTTATGTGTATGTGTGTTTATGTTTGTTTGTTTTTGTGTATGTTTGTTTGTGTTTGAGTTCATGTATATTTATGTGTATGTGTGTTTATGTTTATGTTCATTTATGTTTATAAATATAAACATACATAAACATACACACATACATAAACATGCATAAACATAAATGAACATAAACATAAACATAAACACACATGCACATACACATAAACACTCATACACATACACATACATAAACATACACACATACATAAACATAAATGAACATAAACATAAACACACATGCACATACACATAAACATAAACATATACATACACACACATAAACATACACATACACATACACACTCATACACATACACATACACATACATTTTTAGTTCTCGCCTTAGGCCCCAAAATGTCTAGGGCCGCCCCTGAAAAAACACAATGAGTAATGGTAAAACCTAGATTTGAATTGAAGGTGTTGCCAAATCACACTTAACTCTCTAATGAAAGGCATTTATATCAGTTTCAGAGCTTTCAATTCTACATGGGTACATCGAAATTAAGATGGGTCATCTTTAATATTGTATATAATTACGCATACCCAAAGAAAAATCATGTCTTGGACAAAACGAATAAAATGAGAAATCATGTGAAACTTACCATCACCATCGCCTTGGACCGGACCTGCTGGGTGGGATCACGGTGAGCCGAGGGCTAGGTTGGGTTTTGAGCTGAATGGGTTCGTTGGGTCCTTCAACAAGTATAGGTTCTTGGGGGGTTTTGAGCTGTTGATTTAAGAATTGAGTTGCTTCCAAAACGGTGTCGTAATACAACCTGGATTTTGTGTTTTTCGATTTTGGGCGAAACCACACCATTTTGGAAGCTGGCAGCAATGCCTTTTGCTTTCTTTGAAACTATGTCGTTTTTTCGGGCTGATTTGGCAACAAAAACAGAAAATGTGAGCATGCTTAAACTAACGGAAGGTGAGGTTTTGTTAACAGAATAAAAACTTGAGGGTGTAAAATTCAAGTAACCCTAAACTTCAGGAGTGTACTTTGTAATTCACACTTAATTTTATCAAATCAATTCTTTTGGTCAATTTTCGTTAGAGGGCTGCTGTTAAATGTTCCAAAATGATGCTGTTCTGATATTTTTATTAAAAAAAAAACTAATATAAAAATATTTTTGGTAGGAATTTTTTTTTTTTAAAAAAAAGAAGAAAATAATTTAATTTTAAAATTTCAACTTGGAGCAAGTCTACCACCTCCACTCCCTCCCCCATCAAGGAGCAACAAGTTGTCTTTATTTAGATGAAGTTTCTTCATGTTATTTTACATCCTTCATCATATGATTATGTTTAGCATCATATGATTGTTTAGCATAAATGTATATGAATGAGATTTATTGTTTTAAGATGATGTTAAATATTTCAATTAATCCCTGAGAAACGCTATATTCACAACACTTTTATAACAGATTCTAAACGGTAGATTGTTATTAGTTGTTACTGATGAGCAAAAAAGTAATTTCAGTGGTGGGTTTTAAATTCAAACCAGTAACAATTTACTACCTAGGTTTTGTTATGATAATGTTGTTGACGTAACACTTCTCTTAATTCCTAGGAGAGTAGGAGACTAATTTACGGAATAGGCAAGATGAGTGTTGTAAGAGCCCAAAAATGCTAGGCCCACTTAGAATAGTGGAATTAGATTTTTTAGGCCCAGTGCAACTAATTTGTTAAAGTATTGGCTTGCGAGGTCAACTTCAATGCTCTTTTATGATCTTGATGTTAGGTTAGTGGAGTTAGGGCTTAGAGAGTGGTAAAAAGAAGTACTAAATGTGGAAATAACATTTCCTCGGGTCTGGCTGAGGAGGCAATGTTCATAAAAATTGTTCAAGTTCTTAATACAAGATGATGTTCTACAGTTTCTATTCTTTTTTCAATTTTTCCTCCTCTTCCTTGGAGGGATTTCTTTCCTTTATATAGTCCTTCCTATTGCATCTGAGCCCTCTACCTGTACAGCTCAAGGCATTAGTTTAGATGCTTGTCCCATCAGGGCTCTATTGGAGGTGGTAAAGTGTGCTGTGAGATTACTGTTTAGGGGTCATTCCTTCATTTATGTGACCAGTTGAGTTAGTACAGTGCATTGAATGTGGAGGTGATGGCTACTTTACCTAGATATTTCCTCTCTTCTTTACTTGCATGTCTCTATGTTCTTCCTTGGTATCCTGTCCTTTGGTGCAAGTGGCTAGCTGAAAAAATCTCGAGGAGTGCTTGCTTTTCGGGCTTCTCGGATGATGGACCTTTACATCTTCCCTCCTTAGATTCTTATCCACGTGTCCAGCCCAGACTGGTGTGCGAATGAGCCTTTTTCCACCCCTGGACTAGGCCCGTGCGTTCTATTCTGCGTTCGGATCCCGCCCTCCCACAATAGCCTTTCAAAATTCCACTCCTACAACTGTCCTGGAGAGTGGGGTTTTGACCTAGGTGGTGTAACATGCGTTGGGAGTGTTCCCATGTGAGAGTGTCTTTTCATCTGCTCTATACACGTTCCTGACGCTTTGGCATTCACAACACTGCAGTAAATGCAATAGGTGACGTCATATTCCCCATATTCTACGGTGAGATGAAGATCTAAGGGCTGTAGTTTTTCTGGGATTTTGAGTAGGAATTTTACCGCTCATTTTTCACCTCTGTATAAGGGGGATGGGGGATCGCTTTTCCCCATTTCACTAATCCTTCTTTTACCATCAAAGAAGCAATCTGAGGTGCCCCATTTCCCATATTTGTAAGTGTCTTAAGCCTTCACATAGCTTAGAGTCCTTTTAAAAAAAAAAAAAACAAAAACAAAAAATTAAGGATAGGTAGATTTGCTATCTTAGTCGATACGCCTGAGGGGAGGGAGGCTTTTAAAGCTAAATATAACATTCCTGCCGGGGTAGAAATAGAGCACTGCCACTTAGGGGAATGGCACACTATGAGGCCCCCTAGTGCCGTGGCTATCCCTATGATTGCCTTCATAGAAGGTGGGATGCAAATCCCCATGGGCAAGGTAACGAGAGATTTTTTAATTTTTTACAGACTTTGCCTAACCTAGTGCTCTCCGAACGTCTTTATAATACAAGGTAGTGTAGATATGTTAAACTGTAAGATGGGAGTTAACCTGACCCATCACGATGTCAACTGGATGTACAATTGTCAAAATAGCAAGGAAATGGGATACTACTTTAAGACTAGGGTACCCTCGGTCAGGATGATCTCCTGCCTTCCTGAATCCAACAAGGGCATGGACAAGGACTTTTTGATTGTCTTAGGTGAATGACATGATAGTTTACATTGTCCTACACGAGATAGGGAGCCAGGTGGGATGTTTATAGGCCCGAGCAAACTATTTTACCCTTAGTTCATAGAGTATCGTTCTCTCCATTTTCTTTTTTTTTGTTTATTTGCTTATCTATAGGAACATGTACTCTTCTTTCTTTTCCTCTTCTATCTTCTTTATTTTTATTTTTTTTAACGTAGCTAACCTCTGACCTTCCTTTTCTTTTCTTTGTTGCAGATAAAAAATTTACAGCTCCCAATCACAACTTGGTGAATCGTGAGGACCTTAACAGAATATTGAAGTCTGAGATTTTCCTTCATAAAGACGGTCAGCTTCGTGCCGCCCACGTCATTCTAGGGTACACTCCGATCTCCAATAGCTTTTAGTCCCCCAAGCACGTGATCAAAGCCAAGGATCCTCGTTTAGCGAAGATTGATGTAGCCGTCCCTGGGTTTCTTGTTGGTCCACCTTTGAAGGGAACTCAGGACATTGAACTAACTGCTCAGCAAGTTGCTGAGATTATCCAGGCCGAGGAAGAAGTAATACCTTCGGATGAAGAGCCACAAGAGCTTGCTCGGGAGCCTGTGATTATCAATTTAAAGGAAGATTTTAGAGTGTTTGACCAGCCCGACCTTGCCGAATCTTCCAAAGCCAGTTTGAAGTGTCAAGTCACTATCCAAGTAAGCACCGACCAAGAGATTACGGACGTACCTGAAGGCATGGTGCTACAAAAAAGGACCCCCAACTTGCTGGCTTTATTAGAGTCTCATGTTGGGAGTGCCACTCCCGAGGTGACCACGGATCCTCGGCCTCCTACCCCCCTCCCATCTCGGACTTCTCCCACTGAGCCTAAAGAGAAAAAGAAAAAAAAAAGGACAAAAAGTTTGGAAAGGAGGTTTTCGAAGAAGGCGAGATCCAGCCTTCTACGGAGTAGGAGCCTCCCAAGGGGTCCAAGGTCCTTAGGGGGCAGTAGAAGAAAGTTCCTGCCAAAGGCTTGGGCTCTGAGGTCATAGTTGACCGCCACACAAGAGCCCCCCTCTAGTACTAGATGGAGCCCATTTGCCTACTGATTCATCCATCAAAGATTTTTAACAGGAGAAGGCTGTCTATGTGGCCAACTCCCTTGAGCAGGCTATGCTCCTCCTCCAAGACATGCCGACCTCAGAAGCTTGAAGAAGTATGAGGTGTTTTTGACTCTGAAGAGGGATCTTGCCATGGTTATTTTTTATATTCGTATTCTTAGTTACATCCCTTTTATCGTTTTTATATTATTTTATTTATTTGTTTTTTTAACTTCACTTCTTGTCCCTCTTTACTTGTACAGGCAGTTCAAGCGGCTCATGTTGCCGAAGAAGGGGTAGACCATGCCCATTCTAAGCTTAAGGATGAAAAGGCATGCTGCATTGCCGCCCTTAAGGCCTAGGTTGTTTCTGAGAAGAAGACCAAGGAATCCTTCCTCAAACTAGCTGAGGTTGAGAGGGATAGAAAAAGTGCCGAAGTAGCCTTGGCGGGGGTAGAAAAACAGGCCGAGGACCAACGACTCCATCTCAAGAAGGCCGAGGAATAGTTGGTTATTGCTTGAAAGAAGATTGAGATCCGCGAAAAGATTTAGAGGGCAAAGAGGAAGAGATTGAGAAGGTAGAGCAGGCTGCATATGATCTGGGCAAAAAAGAAATTGAGGCAATCTTGAAATCTTAGATCACGACTGTTTGCCGAGGATATTGCCTCCAAGTTTGGGCAGAGGCCTTGAATGTTGCCGGGGTGGATCTTGCTTCGGAGTTGAGGAACTCGGATAAGGTTATCTTTCCCTTAGCTTTGAGAGAAACAACCAAGGTTCCTACTCTTGTCTTTTCTGCTGATAATGAGCCATTTGAACCATTACAACTTCCCTTCTTTCCTTGAGCAAATCTAGGCTAGCTGAGAGGAGTTGCCCATTTTCATCGGTATTAAACTGGCTAGTCCTTAATGTCAGAAATCTTGCCTCTAGAGGGATGACTGCTTCAGAGCCATATGTCATTGAAAATGGGGTCTCTCCTATTGACCTTTTAGGTATGGTGTGGTATGTCCATAACACATGTGGTAGCTTGTCCACCTATCTTCCCTTTACTTCATCTAATATTTTCTTTAGTCCATTCACTATGACCTTATTAATGGCTTCGGCTTGCTCATTACCTTGAGGGTAGGCAGGGGTGGAATATCTGTTTTTAATGACCAATTCACAACAATATCTTAGGAAAGTTTTACTATCAAACTGAAGCCCATTGTCTGAGATCAGTGTATGTGGAACTCCAAATTTGGTGACAATGTTTCTTCAGACAAACTTCTTCACATCTTGATCTCGGATGTTGGAGAGAGGCTCAGCCTCGACCCATTTCGTGAAGTAATCAGTTCCTATGAGGAGCCATCTTCGGTTTCTAGTTGCCTTTGGGAAAGGACCAACTATATCTAAGCCCTATTGTGCAAAAGGCCATGGATTGGAAAGAGGATTCAAGGTTCCTCCTGGCTAATGGATGTTCAGGGCATACCTTTGGCACTAGTCACACTTCTTGACATATTCTTGGGCAGACTTTTGCATGTTGGGCCACCAGTGTCCCTGGGTGAGACCTCTATGTGATAAGGACCTTCCTCCAATATGACTACCACAAATTTCTTCGTGAAGTACTTCCAATAGTGCCTCCACTGCTTCAGGATGGATACAAAGCAAATATGGCCTGAAGTATGACTGTTTGTATAGCTTATGTTCTTTCGAGAGCCAGTATTGCGGTGCCTTTCTTCGAACTTTCTCGACCTCGATTTTGTCCTCGAGCAGTATCCCGTCTGTGGGCGTAAGGAAAGGGAAAATTAAATGGAGTTGCCACCTAGTTATATGGTCTAGGAACCATGAATATAACATCCTTTCGAGGAAGGACCTTTGATCTTACTACTAGAGTTTGGGTTCGGAGTATAGGTACGCTCTTGGAAAGGTGTTAGGCATCCAAGATCGCCCAACCTTATGGAAGAGTAAGAAGATTCCTCTTTTGATGCCTAACCCTACAGATGCCCCTCTTTTGATTCGTGAGCTTCGCTAATGGAATCAATAGAATAAGAGATAAAACATTTTGCTTCGACGTATGGCTCGGGCCCAACCCACCCACATGACACACATCACGCATTCATGGACGGGGTGCAACTCCGAAGAGCTGTGTGGGATTCGTATGTCCGAAGTCCCACCTTTGTTGCTCGGAAAATGAGCAACAACAGGTTCACTATCCTAGAACTTGTTTTGCCATTTGCAAATAAATGGTGAGTGACTCACTATCCAAGAGTCACTAAAAGAAAAAAGAAAACAAACAAGGGTGCTCTTACGAGCTAACATAACAAACAACAAAAGGATATAGTCTCTGTGGTGTCCATCTGGGGCTCTTGCCTCAAACTTCTCAGGGTGACTTGTTCCCTCTTGTCTTCTTCACTTCTTTCTCTACCTTTTCTGGTGAGGCTTTGCCTCGGGTTGGTTTTGGCCTCTTTCTCTATCACTATCTCTACCTTTTTCTACTGTGCCTGCATGTTCAATTCTCGGAGGATATGTGCATGAGTAGGATCCACTAAGGATGGTGAAGAACTCGCTGAGGAGTGGATGTGCATGAGGAGGAATCTTCTACCTCTCATGACTTGTTTGGAGATGAGAAAACTCGTTGAGGAGTAATATGGATGGACTCACCGAGGAGTAGTGTAGGCGTGTGATCCACTAGGGAAGAATCTTCTACTTCTTATATGGTTCACTGAGAATTTTGAGGGAGAATCTTCTGCTTCTTCGCTGGAGATTTTTTTTTGTATGATACTTACTAGGAAAGAATCTTTTGCTTCCTTACTAGGGATATTTTGGGGAAGAATCTTCTACTTCCTCACTGGGGATTTGCTTTGGTGTACTTGGGTCCATTGGGTCAATTCTTGATACATTTGGGAAGAATCTTTTGCTTCCTTCACTGGGGATGCTTTACTTGAGATGCTTGAAACGTTGAGGGAGAGTCTTCTACTTCCTTATTGAGGATGATGTTTGATAGGCCAAAAACGAATTGACCCCTTGTGATAAATTAACCAATTAATTTAGTCAAGTGAATTAATTAATTTAATTAACATGCAAAGCGCGTGGTAGCACAAACAAATCACCAATAAACTAATTATGAAGTGGAAAATAAATAACACAGTGATTTGTTTACGAATGGGGAAAACCTAATGGCAAAAACCCCACCGGGTGATTTTCAGGTCACTACTCCCGAAATTCCACTATCATCACAACAAGCAGTTACAAGTAAAAGAATCCCAGTACCTTATACCAACCTATAGTTGAACCCTTACCCCAATACCCAATTGGACTTGTTCTGTAGTGACAATTTCCCCTTTTGATGCATGGCTTCCAAGTACGTGACTAACCAATACACGGATCCCAGTACACGACTTCAAACACCAACTAGAGAGAGTTGTTGGCTGCAAAGTTTTTCAGTTTATCCACGATGAAGATCAAAAAGATGCTTGGTCATAAAACCCAAAGGTGCACATACACAGCAACTTCTTCAGAAGAGATGAACTTAGGGCGAAACTTTGTCTTCGGTCACAAATTGCTTGAACAGACTTTGCTCAATGCTTGTGCAACTCGTGTACTCTTTGACGGCCCTTAAAACAATCCTTTTATATGTCTAGGGTTAGGAGAAAAGAAGACCCAAATACATAAACACGAATCCCAAGAAAACAGAACAGAAAAATCTGTTTTTCTTAAACCTCGACAGATAGGAGGTGTCGAGCAGCTGTCGAGCACACGGGCTGAACAACTCTCTTAAGCTCGATAGATATAGTTGTCGAGTTTTAATGAACTTGCACTTCTCAGCTTGTTTTTTGGACAGACTTGATGACTTCAACACTTGATCTAAAAACACCTTAGAACTACCCAATTACAAGTAAAGTGCGTTTTGTCAAAGAATTAGCCAATTACATAAAAGAATGACATATGTTCTTAACAAATGAACTACAAATGTCCTAACAATGTTTGACACGCTTGACCCACTGAAGGATGGTTCTTGAGGTGCTTGAACCACTGGGAATGGTTCTTGATGGGCTTGATCCACTAAAATTTTTTCTTTAATGTTCTTGATCTACTAGGGAGCTTTTTGATGTGCTTGATCCACTGGGGGAATTTTTTGATAATTTATGTCTAATTGTGGAAGTCATTGAGATGTTTTTTTTTTTTTGAAAGAAAAGAAGAAAAGAAAAGAAAAATTAATTTTTTTTAACTGTTCATGACTAAACTACACGTAGTTTAGTCATTAGGTGTGTTCCCGCCTTTTCATTTTCTCCAGTGGTTACCAACCGTTTCTTTTCTTCTCTTCTTCTTCGTTCTCTTCATCTCCCTCACCTCTTCACATTCTTCATAACTCCTCTCTCTTTTCTTTCAAAAAAAACCTCCCTTCTTCCCTTCTTTTCTTCACTTCTTGACTCCCTCATCCTCTCAAATTCTCTTATTTTCTCACTCTCTCCCTTTCTCTCATCATCTTCTCCAATGGCACCTAAGGCCAAGAAATCCTCCTAGGTCCTATCTGTTGATGCCTTCCATCTCACCCGTTGGAGCGGAGCCACGAGGTTGGTGGGACCTCCACCATTGATATACCGGCCAAAGAAACACATTCCCATGGGTGAATCTGTAAGTTTTTCATTTTTTTTCTCATTTTCAAGTTCCTCTCTGATCTTTGGTTTGAATGTGTTTTTGGTTATCTAAATGCTTGGGTTTTGTTGTGGGATGGGTTTAGATGAAAACCTTATGTCTTAGGAGGGGTAGGAACATGTCTAGGATTGATTTTGAATGGTGTCTCCTTCAAAATGTCGAAGAATTGCTTTTGTCTATGTTCTTGCATGTGTGGGCTCAAGCCTGCCTACGCAGCTTGCATTCACGCGTATGCAAGTATGTTCTTAAGGTTATGTGTACGTGGGAATGAACCTGTGTATGCGAGGTCTTGTCCACATGTGTGGACTTTGACCTGTGTACGTGAGACGCCTGTTAGAATCTCTGCTCTGCTTTGCTCTGCCCATTTTTTACTTCTTTTTCAACCGTTTCACCTCCATATGCAATTCTAACATCCTTTTTGTTGTTGTTGTCATTTTTGCATATGAATATCATTGCATCATTCTTTTTACCTTCACTCATGCATCACAATACCATTTTCTTTGAATTTCACTTGAATCATGAATCTAATGACATCTCTCCTTTTTTTGTAGTTATAATCCCCTTATGCTAGTAGGGGAAGCACCAAAACTAGAGGCTATGTACGGGAGGTGGGCTTTGAGCCTATCATTGGCCTTCTTCCAGAGAAGTCTGCGAGTGCCACCCTGGTGCAGTGCCTCATTGAGAGGTAGTGGGACACTACCCACACCTTTCATATCATCGAGCAGGAGATGCCGGTGACTCCCTATGACTTCTTTTGCATGATTGACCTCAGTTTTGAGGGGGCCATCATTAGTTTGGACGACGTGTTAGGCGTGTAGCTGGGCATCAACATGTTAAGGAGGAAGTACTTCACTGAGACCATCCACTTCTTCAACCTAGTGTCGGATTACATGTTCCTCCCCTAGAGGACCACGGAGGAATGTGTCCGTATGGCTAGGGCTTTCCTTATCCATTTGATGGGGGCCTACCTCTTTGCCAATGGTGGGCAAACGGTGTCTATGAGGTGGCTAAACCCTCTTCCAAGATTTTGGGGAGGCACGGAGGGCCAATTGGGGGTAAGCATGTCTTGCTTATCTTTACTCCACCCTCGACACTCTCAACTGGGGCATTTTGTGGCAACTTGTGGGGCCTTGGAAGCTCCTTAAGGTCAGTTCTTTTTTTACTCTTAACACTTCCACTTGTAGCTTGTAGTCTTGCAAACTGTATTGTCTTGAAAACTGTCCTCTTGCATATTGTCATCTTGCAAACTGTCATCTTGCATCTACCCTGTGACTTGTGTTTCTTTTTTGTAGTGGTGGGTTGTTAGGTATGGCCTCATAACTCCAGGCACCAACCTAGTTCTGAAGGATTTTCCTTGAGTGAGGGCCCACCTTGTTGGGTTGACTTCCGATGAGGTAAGTTCAATATTTCTAGTCTTTCACGCTTCTTAATGCATTCTTCTTAGGAAATCCTTCTCCTAACCTCATGTTATTATAGGTTAATTGGACCCTATGGGCCAGCTAGCCCCTTCCTACTTCTCGAGTTTTGGAGCTTGCTGCTCTCATTGCTTTAGAGATCACCTGACCTTTTGAAGGAGCAGGCTTGAGGGCGCTATATTTGGCAGAGAGGGTGAGGTGCTAGTTGGTGGGTATGGATGACCCACAAATTCCGAGGGACCCTCCTGGGTTCATACTTGCCCCACACTCCATGACTGATGTAGAGTACAACTTGTGGGGGGAGTGGTATTTCCTACACCGAGCGGCTTCTTGAGGGGTTGGACTATGATGAGTTCAACATCACTTGTCTCATGCCTTCTCTCACTGCCCAGGTATATGCTCAAACTCTTTTTCTTCTTTTTTTTCTTTGCTTGTCATGACTATTGATACGGGGAATTGTAATAAGGAGGGACCTGCTGCCGGTGAGCCCATTGATCCTCCATACATCCCTTGGACGGTCTATGCTTATGGCCCGGATGGCTTTGCTCAGGAGCACGTCATGCCCCGTAATCCTAATGTCATGGGCTATCCCTTCCCTCCCAACACTCAAACGGTGAGTTCTTTCTTCCTTTTGTTCTTTGTTTTTGCCATTTCTTTTCTTGTTTCATTCACTAACCCTTTTATCTTCAAACTGCAGCCCACTATCCAAGAGCATGAGGAGTTGGTATGGCTGGCTGGGAACTTTAAGTTGGAGGTGACCAACTACTCGAAGGATCTGTATGGTCTTGGAGGAGCGGCCCACCCTGAGCAGTGGTGATGATGATGATTTAGGGTTTGGGTTAAGACAAAGGATTTTATTAAGAACATCTTTTTACATTTATGCTTTTGATTGGAGCTCAGCACTTAATTTACAAGTATAATGATAAATTGTATGTTTCTATACAACTTTGCTTCTTTAATACTTGCAATCTTGTGCTTGGAACATGTCTTGAATGATTCTTTAGGTTACAGGAACCCTAGGAATGCTTGGGAGTGGAGAAACTCTACTTAAAACAGGGGAACATGGGCTTCTGCCAAGCGCCATGCGTACGTAGCTTTGACTTTGTGTACGCAGGATTGACTCTACGCACGTGGGCCACGAATCAGAAAAACCCTAGCTAACTTACTTAGGTATAAAAGTAGCCATTTGGGTCCAAAACCCTCACCAATGTATTTCCAACTCAGAGAACACTTCTTTGAGGTCTCCCAATGGCAAAAAACTCTTCCCTTGATGTCTCCACTTGGATTAGGAAGCTTGGTCCCAATTTCAAGGATTCTGTTGCTCCCTATGGTCTTTCTTGCATCTTCCTTTACCATCAAATTAGGGTGGATGAGCCTCTTCTTCGTGCTGCTACTAACTATTGGGTTCCTTCTCGGCATGTATTGCGTTTCAACAGAATAGAATTATGCCCCACTATTGAGGAATTTGCTGCTATCCTAAGCGAACCGGAGATTAATGATCTTATCTTTCCTACCATGGGTGGGGATCTTCCTTCCTTGCTGTAAGTGGTGTTGGGTATCCCTGAAACCAGAGCCAATAGGTGGTGTGTTTTTGGCAAACTCAACCTTAGGCTAAACTTTTATTACTTTTCCTGTTCGGGCCTCCTTGAGGGTGAAAGGCCACGATCATACTACCTTCGTGCCTTTTGCTTATGTGCCCCTGCAAGATATTTCTTGGTTCAACAATCACATTATGTGGGCTTTTGGATGTGTATGGTGGCTTATGAGCTAAAGAAAGGTAATCCAGTGGGCTTGATCTTGGCGGAAACCCTCAATGGCTTGGACGCCTTTCAAAGGAAGGAAGCGAGTTTCTTTGTGGGGAGTCCTCTTCTTCTTCAGGTATGACCCCTAACTTTTGCCTAGATTCTCAACCTAGGAGGATTCCTCTAATTTTGCATGGATTGCTTTTCGGTTTTCAACCTATCAAGGCACCTTATATCGTCTTTCATATTTTTTCTTTTTTCTCACTCACATTCTCCACTCCTTTTTTTATTTATTTTTTTATTTTCTTTCTCTCTCTTTCTTTCTTTTCTTCCCCTTCTCTTCCCTCCTCTTTTTTTTTGCAGATATGGCTACAAGAGAGGCTTCGATTGTTTCGTCCTCCTACTGTGCCCTTCAGCACCTACCTTCCTTGGCATCTTAGGATCGTTTGCTTTGAGATGTCCTGGGCTTTGAAGCATACATGGAGTTTATGGGTCGCCTTAAGGAGATCGACATTCAGTCGGTCGTGGAATGGTGGCATATCTCAAGCATGGTTCATAGTTGCTGCAAGGACCATTGTGTGATTCTAGTTGGGCTCCGTTGTTGCTCTTACTACTCCACTTGTCGTATCTCAAGGCAATATAGAGAGCGCCAAAGAGCTCCTGGTGATAAGGGTGCCTTCCACACCATGGTGTTCACAAATAGGATCTTGGGCAGGATTAGTGAAGCTTGGCCACGCCGTTGGGTGATGAAAGACATTGTTCCTCCCAAATACATCTACCCCACTGCAAGCTACAAGCAATGGTTGAAGGATGACATGAAGTGGATTTTGAAGGATGAGAAGGCTCACATGAAGACTAGCAAGAAGATAAGAAGGACTGAGTGACTGCCTTGATATGCCCCATGTTTTACTTTTTTGCACTTTTATGATTCTCCTATTTTTGTTTTTGAATTTAATAAAGGATTGGATGTTCCAAATCCCTTACAAAAGCAAACTTGTTATCTTTTAATTTGAGCAATGAGAGAATTTCCCTTTTTATTATCTTTGCTTATTGTTATCTTCTTTATTCATTTTTTTCTTTTATTTTCTTTTTCCTTTCCCATACTGCACTTTCGGGTTTTCAATCTAGCAGGGTTCTTTTGTCTTAATTTTTGCCTAGGCTACCCTTTCGATTTTTCAACCTAGTAGGCTTTTTTCTTTTTTTCTTTTAGATGTGGTATTTCTGGAGTCTATCCATGTTAATAGGGTGAAGCATCTTTTCCCCATCCAAATCTGTGATTCTTGTAGCACCACCTAGGTTTAATTTTTCCTCTTGGATCAAAAGTCTCATCTCTAAGCACCTTCAGGACCAAGTCCCCTTCTTTAAGGTTTCTTGGTTTCACTCTCTTGTTGAATGCCCTAGCAATCCTTTTTTGGTACTCTTGTGCATGGTATTATGCCCTATCTCTCTTCTCATCTATCAAAGCCAATTGTTCATATCTCACTTTAGCCCAATCCTTTTCTAGGACCTTAGTCTCTACGAATACCCTGAAAGATTGTATCTCCACCTTAATAGGAAGCACCGCCTCACTACCATAGACCAGAGAGTAAGGTGTTGCCCTCGTTGATGCTCGGATAGAAGTTCTATAACCCCATAGGGCAAAAGGAAGCTTCTCAACCCAATCTTTTTATGTCACTACCATCTTGGCTAGGATATTCTTCACGTTCTTATTAGCTTCTTCTACGGCCCCATTAGCTTGTGGTCAGTATGGTGAAAACTTGTGATGCTCAATGCTATATTCTTCCATGACCCTTCAGACTTCGCCTGCAAAATGGGAACCATTATCGAAAATGATCTCTTGGGGTACCCCAAACCGACATATGATGTTGTTTTCTAAAAATCGAGCCACATGCTTAACCTTCAACACGGAGTAGGAGGCTGCTTTCACCCACTTAGTGAAGTAGTCAATTGCTACTAAAATGTACTTATGCCTAGACTTAGGAGCCATTCTTCTAATCACATCTATGCCCCAAACTGAGAAAGGCCATGGAGAAGTCATGCTATACAATTCACTAGGTGGTACATGGTTTAAGTTGGCGTGTGTCTGACAATCATGGCAACTTTTCACATAGTCCACACAATCAGTCTCTATTGTACTTCAATAGTACCCCATCCTTAGGATCTTCTTGGCTAACATCCTTCCATTCATGTGAGGGCCACAAATTCCTTGATGAACTTCTTCCATTACCCTCTCGGCCTCTTCTCTCTTCAAGCAGCAAAGGTGTACATTGTCATAGGACCTTCTATAGAGTTGTCCCCCACATAGGATGTATTGGGTTGCCATCATCCTAATGGAATGACGTACTCTCTTGTTGGCACCATCCGGATATCCATTAGTTCCGAGAACTTTATGATGTCATAGTACCATGGAGCTTCCTCTTCTTTTATGGCCATTATTGAAGCTTCGATCTTCCTTTTGTGCACTTCCTCACAACTTTGTTCAATTTTCCAAGGGTCGTGTCCATACTCCCTCAGGTATTTCAACCATGGAGGCTAAAGTAGCTAAGGCATCCGCAAACTGATTCTGACCTCTAGGGATGATTGTGTACTTGATCTTGTCAAAGGTCTTGGTCAAGTCTTCCAAGTATTGTTGATAGGCTTTAAATGTTCTTCCTTTACTTTCCACAACTTCTGTGCTTGAGCTATAACTAAAGTTGAATTCCTGAAAATTTTGGCTTCTTTCACTCTCAAATCTTGAAGGGCTTCCATTCCGGCGATGCAAGCTTCATATTTGGCCATGTTATTAGTGGCTTCAAAGTTCAATTTGATTGCCAAAGTTATGTGAGATCCCTCGAGAGTGATCAAGAGTATTCCTATCCCATTTCCATATTGGTTTGTGGCTCCGTCAAAGTACATCTTCCATGTCCCTAGCTCAACATCCAAAATATCCTCATCCGGAAAGTCCTCTTTACCGTCCTCCCCCTCTATGGGATTCTTGGCACAAAAATTTGACAGGACACTTCCCTTAATAGTTTTCCTAGCCATGTACTTCAAATCAAATTCTGCCAATAAGATCAACCATCTTGATAATCTTCTACTCAAAGCGGATTTCTCAAAAAGGTACTTCAATGGGTCCATTCTTGCTACCACCCATATTTGAAAGGGTAAAACAATGTGCCTCAACTTTTGTACGATTAAAACAAGTGCAAAGCATGACTTTTCTATGGGAGTGTACCTAGTCTTGTAATCATGAAATCTCTTGCTTAAGTAATATATTGCCCTCTCATTCTTCTCATCATCTTCTTGTGCAAGCATACTTCCAACCGCATCCTTTTTGATGGAAAGGTGTAGGAGTAAAGGTTTCCCATGTTGTGGAGGTACTAGGATAGGTGGGTGGAGGAGATATTCCTTGATGAGTTCAAAGGATTTTTGGCATTCATCGTTCCATGTGTGTGGTTCATTCTTCCTTAGGAGCTTAAAGATGGGATCACAAGTTGAGGTGAGCTTGGCAATGAATCAAGTAATGTATTGTAGTCAACCCAAGAAACCCCTAATCTCTTTCTCACTTTTGGGTGGAGGCATCTCCAATATGGCTTTGATCTTGGATGGGTCAACTTCTATTCCTCTATCACTCACTAAGAACCCTAACAACTTTCTAGCGGTTACTCCAAAGGTGCACTTTTGTGGGTTTAATCTCAATCTGTATTCTTTAATCCTCTCGAAGAACTTCCTTAAGTTTGTGGTGTAGTTCTCATTCCTTGGATTTCACTATCATATCATCAACATACACCTCTACATCATTATGCATCATATCATGTAGCAATGCTGTAGCCATCCTTTGATAAGTTGCCCCAGCATTCTTGAGGCCAAACGGCATTACCGTGTAACAATAAATTCCCCATTCGGTAGTGAAAGTGGTTTTGATCATATCTTTAGAAGCCATCTTGATTTGGTTGTATCTCGAAAAACCATCCATGAAAGACATCAAGACATTTCCTGCTTTGTTATCCACTAAGACATCAATGTGGGGGAAGGGGAAGTCATCCTTAAGGTATGCCTTATTCAAGTCTCTAAAATCCACAAACATCCTTACCTTTCCATCCTTCTTAGGTACGGGCACGACATTGGCTATCCACTCGGCTTGGTTTACGGGTTTGATGAACCCTACCTTTAGTTGCTTGGTGACTTCCTCTTTGATTTTTAAGAGCCATTCGGTCCTCATTCTTCTCAATTTTTGCTTGACAAGCATCATGTGGTCATGAGTATTAATGTGATGTTGAGCTATCTCGGGGTCAATTCCAAGCATATCTTCATAGGACCATGCAAACACCTCTTGAAATTCCGTGAGGCGTTCTTGAAGATCTTTCTTTTCTTTTTCATTTAGATTTGAGCCAATTTTAATTAAGCGTGGATTCTCATCATTGCCCAAATTAATAGTTTCAAGAGTTGGTTTCATAGATTCAATTTTATTTTCCAATTGTTTATTAATTTCATTTTCAAAATTCATTTGAATCATTTAAGTGCAGAGTTTCAATGTTATGGGACACATCAAAGTAAGCCAAACCAGAATTCATCTTATTGAAAATATTGAAAAGTACATTGGAACTTGCATTACAAGACTCTTTCCCCATGTTCTCAAAAAACCCAACCCAAGTCCAATTATTAATGGGCCCTATAGTAGGCATGATGAATTCTTTCTTCTTTATTTCTTAAGGCTTGCCGTTCCTTTTTTTTTTTTTTTTTTTTGTTTCTTTTCAGCCCGTCTTCTTTCTTTAAGGGTTCCCACGTGTGCATAGCTCAGGTCATGTCATACAGATCTCTGCCCTTATTGGGGAAGTCTCTTCTTGTCTCGCTTAGGAACCGATCGCCGTCATCCCCACTCCAGTAGCTGATCATCTTGTCATCTCCTCCTTCTTCTTCGTTCCTTACGAGGTATTGGTCGTCGTTGGAACAAGGGTCCATGTTGCGCTTAAGTATGAAACAAGCCGGGGTGACTTGGGTTGTCCCTACCTTCGAGGTCCATTCTGGCCAATCATGAGCCTCCTATGATCCCGTGTCTCCTGATTGGGAAAAGTCGTTGACATGGAGCCTCTTGGAAGTCCATGGTCCTGGAACATCCTTTAGTTGCGGCTTGAAGTTGGGTAGAGGTAGGAGGACCTTCCCTTTTTCCATCACGTGATTGATGCCTTCTTGAGTCAGCCCACTTGGTTCATGCTCAACCTTGCATTTCTCAGCTTCCTCTTTCTCAATTTCGGAAAGGTGACCTATTATCTTCTTGAGGACCTCAACTTATGCCTCAACACATTTGAGCATCTTTTGCATGAAGACCTTTTCGCTTGCAGTGTCCATTTGTCCCCCTCGATAAGCCTTCAATTTGGATGTCTCACCTTCAATTGGACTTGGATTGGAGTGATGTTTGAAAAGAAGCCCCATTAAGTTCAAGTCCCAATTAAAAGGTTCCTTTTAACTTTTAGATGTTCTTAGAAAATTCTTAAGTTCATTTTAATGAAAGCCCAATTACAATATCACTCCCTTTCCTCTCACGAATCCTTGCCCCTTGTTTCATTAGGCTTTAGTCCATTTACAATAAAGCTCTCACCTTACTCTTGTGGGCTTTCATTAGAATGTACTTAGGAATCTTCAACCCTTTGTCTCAAACTTGGGCCTACAATGTATTCATCACCTTTGGGTTTTTCATTCTTTATTCATTATTTCATCACTTTTTTCTTGAAATGGCCCTCTAGCTAGAATATTTTGTAGCATTCCTCTCAAAGTCCATGAAGTTCTCATCATTTTGGGCCTAAGCATGCAATAAGGAAGCCCAAGATTAGGGAAGTTCATATTGGCTTTGAAGGATCTTGGATGTTAAGTCCATAGCGTATTTGTTACCTAAGGCCCAAAGTCTTCTTTTTCGAAAGGGCTTTTTCCACTTGGGCCTATGATAGCAATTAGGCTATGGTCTTATGAACCTTTCAAGTTAAGCTACAACTTTGGATTTAGGGACAAGCCTCTTATATGTGAGAACTTCTTTTCTTTTATCCCATAACATCTTGGAGTATACCATAACTTTAGGGTCATCCATTCCATTTTCATACATTTTATTTGTCCTTTAGGATTAGGTGAACACATGATATATGGTTGAACAAACAAAAGATATATAAAAGGTAACCTTCATGGTAGGATTTAGGATCTAGGATCTCTCTAGTGTGGGTAGGCTCCCTAAGGCTAAAGGGATAGACAAATAGGTCACTCACAACTAGGTGGGCTATGATTCTAACCGAGGGCCTAAGTGGACCCCATAGTGGATTGGTAGCAAACCTTTAATGTACTCAAGGCCCATTATAGGCGATGACATCAATTGCTAATTGTGAGTTGGTGGGATGAATTTCGAAAAATTTGGGCCCGAATGGAGCCTTCCATCTTCCCACTCATCACCAACAAAGGTTAAGGGACAAAGAGAACAAGTGATGTTTGTGCAAAACAAGTATTGAAACAATTTTTATTAAAGTTAAGACATAGGACACATAGGAATTAAACTCACCATCCCCAGTGGAGTCGCCACTGTGGGCGCAAGGGAAGGGAAAATTAAATGGAGTCACCACCTAGTTATATGGTCTAGGAACCATGAATATAGTGTCCTTTCGAGGAAGGACCTTTGATCTTACTACCAGAGTTTGGATTCGGAGTTTAGGTACACTCTTGGGAAGGTGTTAGGCACCCAAGAACGCCCAACCCTAAGGTTGGCCTCCATCATTGTGTCCAATATCTTAACCCTATTAAAAACCATTTAAATACTTGTATTCTAGACTCACACACACACTAACATGCATCTAGCAAACAACATGGCATCTTTAACCCTAAACATATACTTATCCATCTATCCAAACAAAAGAGAGCCAATCATATAAAAGAGAACCCTAGCATTCATCTAAAACAAAACAACAACTTAAACATGGCAGCAAACATATCATCAAACAAAACATATCAAAACAAAATGTTAACATATTAGAAACCCTAATCATACATCTAAAAACCCTAACACAAATGCATGAACATTGCTAATGCATGACTTACCCTTTACTTACCTCTTAGCAACACAGCACCTATGGCATCAATGCATGCACATGTGAATGAATGGCATAGCATTAAAACTAAGAAAACTCTATCCTAAACCCTAATCTAAGCATGTGATAACAACCAACATGTTAAAAATAAAAAGGTAATTAAACATTTTTATGGGATTAAAAACATGTGAGAAGAGGCTATGCAGACAAACATGTTGGATAATGACATCACACATGCTAGAACAGGTCTGTGTACACATGAGTTCAGTCTGTGTGCGCGGGCTAGATCATGCGTACACAGATCCTTACCCAGAAACCCTAATCAACATAGAAATTGAGCAGAAACCAAAAACGTAAAATCTAGCAACTTATCATGCTTAAAGATATGAAGAAAACCTAAAACTAACCTAAACAAACATGTGTAAACATAAACTAAGCAAAAGAAACAGATTAAAACAAAGATTAAGGCAAAAAAGAAAAAAGAAAAGTTTTAAAGCGTACCTTAAAGCAAAAGCTCCTAGGCTTGATTTTTTACCGTTCCCCTCAGTAAAATCTATCACAATTCAATGAAATAATGATTAGTAATCTTAAACTCAAAGGATTGGGACTAGAAAAGGTCCCAATCAAATAAAAAGAGACTTTGAGGGTGTTTTTTGAAAAACTCCATTTTGATCCATTATTTTCTAGTAAATCTTAGGTTTTTCCCTTGGAATTTCTGTGTCTTTTGAAAATGTACCATGTAAGGCTTTTTATATTTGAAAAAAATGGGGTTTGGAATAACTCTCAGATGATGTGAGATTCATTCCAAACCTTAGCCATTATTGCAGAAAACTTGCCTTTTTTATGCTTCTGAAACCCTAGCTGTGTAAGTAGGAATGTGCTTGCGTATGCATGCTTTAGCTTGTGTACGCATGCTGCGACCCACGTACTACTTTGGTCATTTTATTTCCAAAAATAAATTTTTGCTCATTCAAAAGTTTATGTTTTCCATTTTAACACTCCTCAAGTCAACTTAATATTTGATTGGGCACTAAACTAGCCTTGAGCCTTAGAGTTCGAGCATCATTGGGAAACGAGGGCCTGAGTCGTAAGGGATACAAAATGCGGTGTCTATAGCATCCTTCAAAAACAACACCACTTTGTCCATCCAATTGTAATACCCAGAAAGAAAAAAAAAAAAAAAGATTAAAAGGAAGGTTATTTAAGTAAATTTGTTTATGGGGTCAATTTTTATAATTAATATTTCTAAGGGGTTTTTTAGAAAATAAAGTTGAAACCCTAGCTATATATAGTCTAATTTAAGTTAGCATATAGTGACAGATGTTTTGAGAGAGGAGACTATTTAAAATACTCAAGTAGAGAAGGTTTGACTGCACAATTGAGGTAAGAGCCTAGGAATCTTTTTCTTGTCAAATCTAAGTTTTATTTGAAATTAGAGTATTTTTTTTAAGTGGATATTTTGGCCAGTGAAACTATTTAAATATTCAAGAGTTATAATGATGCAAACGTACAGAAGTTTAGATTTATTTTTTTGGTAAATTGGACATGGTACCTGCAGATTTTTCTGCCTCGGTATTGTGATTTTTTTCCTATGCCCACTATTGTGTCATGCATGTAACTGTAGATGGAAGTTGCACAAGGTGAGGCATGGGGAGTCCGGTTCTACACGAGTTTCTACCTTAAGAAGTTGTACCGAATTGTGGATTTGGTGAATAGGAAAAGTCGTGGTGTGGACTTGAAGTCTCTGACAAATAAAATTAAAAATAAAAAAATAAAAAAAAGAAAGAAAAAGAGAGAGCACACGTATAGAAGATAGATCTAGGTGGTGTCCTTTACATATTGACTTTTGACCATATATGGCTATGTGTATAGCCTATTATATAGGCTTTATTCCTAGGGAACTACTAGCATTAGGAAGTAAATGTAATATTTATTATGAATATGTAAAATTTTGGTATGAGATAACAGTGAACAGTTGTTAGATATTTTAGTAGTTTTTCTTCTGGCTGGATATAGTTATAAATCATTCTTAAATTATTTGATTATTGAGTAAATGTTACCTGCAAAATTGTTTTAGGTGATATTTAAGGATTTTAGAAGAAGTATTTGGGAAAAGTTCCTTTTAGTATGGCTTTTAGAGGTAAGTAACATTATCCTAATTGGTTTTATTTTGCGCAGTTTAACTATTGAAAATTGTTTATAGTTGTTACAATTTTATTTCTATTGTATTACTGATTTCAAATAAAGAATTATCACAAATATATCTAATTATTGAATATATGATGTATTTTATTTAATTGTTTTTAGTTATACTGACTCAAAGTAAAGAATAAAGAATTTTCACAAATATATATGAGCATTGAATATAAGATTTATTTTATTTATTGTTTTTTTAGCTATATTGATTTAAAGTAAAGAATTATAGAAATATCACAAATAGATTTGAATATTGAATATATGATTATATATACGTATTTGAATAAGATATATTTTTGTTAGAAACTATGATTTCATATATATGATTATGAACAATCTGACTATGAATTTATTCTGATACCCAGCCAATGGGAGTTATTCATTGGTACTCTGATATCCAGCCAATGGGGGTTATTCATTGGTCCAGTCACGGGGATATAGCGTGACCATAGTCATAAGATTGTTAAGAATATGAATTACGTTTGAATACTTGAACTATTTTGAGTCCTTAAAACTGCATGTGTGATTTTGGAAATGTTTGAGTATTTGAACTATTTTGGGTCATTAAAACTACTTATGTATCTTTTTGGAACATATTGTAAGTTATAGTTTTGATATATGGAAAACTGACTACTTTCTAAACCATCTATGATATATTTGTCATATTAAAGTATGTGATTTATTTGCTACTTATTATTTTAAGACTAAGAAATTGCTTCAGTTATTTGGAAAACACATAGTATATTATAACTTTAAAAACACATATTACTTCTTTTCCTTTACAGATCTATTGCTTAATAGAACTTATTAGGATTTTGGTTACTTATTGAGTTGTCAACTCACCCCTTTTTCCCCTCCAATTTCAGATTATGAAGAATAGCAAGTTTTGGGAGTTTTGATGTTGTGTTGTGAGCAGGAAAAGAAGCTTAGTAATTTTGGGATTGGATGGTCTTCTAATAGTTTTATATTTATTGGCCAATTGGCATTATGTAGATGAGGTTTGGATTTTGTTCCTATTAAATTATTGGAGATCTATTCATAAAGAAATTGTTGTGGTATTTTGGATTTATTTAATTTAATTTTTGAGGATAAATTTTAGTTGCGAAGAAGGCCTTGCACACTTGTAGGGTGCTTACTTTATAAGCGTGCAGCGGTTGTCACGTGCCTATCTCTATAGTTGGGTTCTGGGCATGACAATCCAACTTGGGCCGACGTTTTTGTTGTTTATCCTAACTGGGGTTTGATCATCCCAATTAGGTCCTGTTAGACCCTCAACTATTATGACCCTAGGTAGACCTTGTCCCAATGAGGTGACCAAAGTTGCTAATGAGCCAACATGGGAATTCTTATTTTTGGGAACTTGCTTTATAGAAAAAATTTCAAAATTGGATTGCAGTTGTTTGATTTGGCCTAGTTACCACTGCATCCTTTGATCTCTGGCTTCAAATTCCCCTTTCATTTGTCCCACGATTAGCCTTGAGTCAGAGAAAACCCCCAATAGCTTTACTCCCAAGTTTCTTCACCCTAATCATTTCTACCTGAAGAACTTCATACTCCGCTTCATTATTCGTGGCTGGAAAGCCAAGCCTTAGAGATTTCTCCATAGTTACTTGTCAAGAGATACTAGAATGATTCCAATCCCGGACCCTTTCTGGTTAGCTACCTTGTCCAAATAGAGTTCCTAGAATAGAGGATGGGATGTGGAAATCAATGAAACCTTTACGTCGGGAGTCCCTTCCACCTTGGCTTTAGACTTTCCCGCCCCCTTAGTGAATTCTGCCACCAGGTCGGCCAGAACCTACCCTTTTCTAGCTGTACAGGGTGAATACTTGATATCAAATGCTCCCAACATAGTTCCCCACTTGGCTATTCTTCATGTATAGTTTGACCTCCGAAGTAGTGCTTGTAAGGGAGCTGGGGGAGGACCACAACTGTATGCACTTGGAAGTAATAGGGGAGCTTCTTCATGGCATGTATGATGGCCAGAATAGCTTTCTCAAGGGGTAGATACTGAGTTTCTGCCTCTTGAAGGGACTTGCTTATGTAATAGACGGGCTTTTGCACCCCAGTGTCTGTTCGAACTAGGACTAGGCTTATTGCATGGGCAGTAACGACTATATAGGCGTACAAAACCTCTTCCTTTTCAGGCCTGGACAGGATGAGTGGATATGCCAAGTATTTCTTCAATTCTTTAAAGGTCTTGTTACATTTCTTGGTCTACGTGAAATCTTTCCACTTATGAAAGCAATTAAAAAAATGGTTTGCAGCAATTAGCCGACTGAGAGATGAACCTATGCAGGGTTGCGGTCATCCCATTCAGCTTCTGTACCTCTTTTGGATTCCGAGGTGGGTGCAGATCATGGATGGATCTAATTTGGTCGGGGTTAACCTCAATCCTTTGATAAGTGATCATGTACCCTAGAAATTTCCCTGAGCTCATGCTGAAGGAACATTTAGAAGTGTTAAGATGCAACTTATGTTTTCTAAGTATTGAAAATACTTCTTCCAAATCGCTTAGATGCTCAAACACCTACTTGCTCTTTACAACCATGTCGTCTATGTAAGCCTCGACATTCTAGCCTAGCTCGGCTTCAAACATTCTCGTTACCATTCTCTGATAAGTAGATCTAGCATTCTTTAGGTTGAAAGACATCACTCGATAGTGATAATTCCCGGTAGGGGTCAGGAATGTAGTCTTTTCTTGGTCTAGCAATGCCAATGGTATTTGGTGATAGCCTTGGAAGGTGTCCAAAAAACTCATCCGAGAATGGCCGAATGTTGCGGCAATAAGCTGATCAATTCGGGGGACTAGAAAGGGATCTTTGGGGCAGGCTTTGTTTAAATCGGTGAAGTCCACACAAATCCTGCATTTTCCTGACTTCTTCTTAACAACCATAGTATTGGCCAACCACTTGGGATAAAAAACCTCTTTGATTGCTCCAGCTTGTTTGAGCTTATTCACCTCCTCCTTTACTGCCTCGACATGTTCTTTGGAAGAGTGTCGAGGTTGCTGCCTTTTCGGTATGATAGTTGGGTTCACATTAAGATGGTGGCATATAAATTTTGGATCTACGCTCGGTGACTCATATGCGCTCCATGCAAAAACATTTAAGTTACTCCTCAAGAAAACCAGCAATTCCTCCTTCTCGATCAGGGTTAATTGGGTCCCAACTTGAAAAAATTTATCCTCATCTGACCCAATGATAACTTTCTCCAGCTCTTCACATTGCAAACTGCCTATTATTGCCCCGATTGAGTCTTCAGGCTCTGCGATCGTTGATTGTTACGAAACATTATCTAGGCCAAAAAAGCACATTTTAGCTGACTGGTGCCTGATAGCAACAACCATGCATTGCCTGGCCATTGTTTGGCTCCTCACCAGCTCCCCTATTAGGCCTTCGGTGGGATACTTCACCTTCATATGCAAGGTAGAGGAGACTGCTCCCATAGTATAAAGCCACAGGCTTGCCAGAATTGTGGTGTAAGGTGAATAAGCATCGACTACAATGAATTCCACTTCAACTGCTTCGTTGCTCATATGCATTGGTAGATTAATCATTCCCTTGGGGATCACGGTTCTTCCATCAAATCCCACCAATGCTAAGTCATATCTGTTGAGGTCCTCGGACTTCAAGTTTAGCCTCTTATATAAGTTAGGGTTCATGATCTCGACTCCACTTCCTTGGTCCACCAACACCCTTCTCACATCAAACCCTCCAATCCGGAGGGTAACCACTAATGCATCATCGTGGGGTTGAAAGGTCCCCACTCTATCATCATTTAAGAAGCCCAGGATCAACTACGGTTCTGCCTTAGTCCTCTTGGACCCTTTAACCTGCTCTTCAAGCTCCGGTTGTAATGCAATGGACATAATTCTGGAGGAGGAACTTGCCTCCCTATTTGGCTTGACAAGAATGACACTAATAGTTCCCAATGGTGGGCGTGGAACAACCTTTCTCTGGTATCCCTGCTTGGTCTGGCTCCCCTACCCAGGGGACTTATGCATGAACTGCTTCAGCTTCCCTACCTTGATTAACTGCTTTAGATAGTCACGTAGGGTTTTGTAGTCCTTGGTCGTATGCCTCCAATCCTAATGATAGTGGCAGTATAGACTTTGATTCCACTTGGTGAGGTCCCCTCCCATCTTGTTGGGCCATTTGAAATAAGGCTCGTTTTTTATCTTTTCAAGAATCCGATATACGGGCTCCTTGAACACTGAGCTAACCACTGAGGTGTTAGCTTGAGGAAGTTGGCTAAAAAAGTCTCTCATTGGCCGGTTGAGGCCATATTTATCAGGTCGAGGATCCCTCTTTTCGGGTGTGAAAACCTTGGCCTTCCCTTTTCCCTGCACTTGGTCTTCTTCAACCCTCTTGTGCTTGTCAATGCGATCCATCAACTGACACATATTTTGAGCTGGCTTCATGGTGAGGGATTTCCTTAAGTCATGATTCATGGGGGGCCTCACCTTGAAGGTCCTGATAGCTACATCCTCGAAATCTCCATCGATTTCATTAAAAAGCTCACAGTATCTATCGAAATAGGTCTTTAATGTCTCCCCCTCCCTCATGGCCATGGATAATAAAGAATCCAAAGGCCTAGGGATCCTACTGCAAGTCACAAATCTGGCCCCGAACACCCTAGTTAGCATCTCATAGGAGCCTATCGAGCCCTCCTCCAATCCATCAAACCATCTCATAGCAAGGGGTTCGAGGCTTGAGGGGAATACTTTGCACATGAGAGCCTCGTTTCTGGAGTGAATGGTCATCCTTTGGTTAAAGTGGCTAACGTGTTCTACTGGGTCGGTCCTTCCATTATAAATGGTGAAGGTGGGCTAGGCAAAACGATGAGGAAGTTTGGCCGTTTCGATGCGGTGTCTGAAAGGTGACCTAGAAATTTAGCTTAAGGCCCTGCTGATAGCATCGTTCCCCATGTTTCCAGGGGGTGAGTTTCTATTTCTTCTCCTACGATGCTTTTCCCTACCATTAAAGTGGGAGGACGTCATGAAAGACTCACTCAGGGGAGTTCTAGATCTCTGCCTGTAACTACGGTCCTTTTCTAAGCTAGAGATTTGGCTTGATGGAGGTCTTTAGTCCTCTCTGACATGCACTCTTCGTCGAAGCCGTTTATGTAGATGATCAATCTCCAACCTGAGGTTTCGCGCCTCTTGCTCGTGCGAAACATGATTCCCTGGTCTCAAGTGACTTCGACTGATGTGGTCCAAGTAAACGAGCTCGACCCTGATGTTAGGTGTCCGATCCATCTCTCAGTCCCTTCTTCTTTCTAAGTTAACAAATTGGTCAACTCATTGAGAAACCACAGATTCTTCTCTGTCTTGCTTAGAGTTTGCCATTTCTTCCTTCTGCTATCAAGGAATAGACCATAAAGATCAAAGATGACTCTTCATACAGACAGAGCCCAAAAATGCTAGGCCCACTTAGAATA
Source organism: Quercus aquifolioides (assembly GCA_019022515.1). Classification (NCBI taxonomy): domain Eukaryota; kingdom Viridiplantae; phylum Streptophyta; class Magnoliopsida; order Fagales; family Fagaceae; genus Quercus; species Quercus aquifolioides. Next base: position 30,837,839 of record CM032326.1, read on the forward strand.
GTGGAATTAGATTTTTCAGGCCCAGTGCAACTAATTTGTTAGAGTATGGGCTTGCGAAATCAACTTCAATACTCTTTTATGATCTAGATGTTAGGTTAGTGGAGTTAGGGCTTAGAGAGTGGTAAAAAGATGTACTAAATGTGGAAATAACACTTCCTCGGGTCTGGCTGAGGAGGCAATGTTCATAAAAAGTGTTTAAGTTCTTAATACAAGATGATGTTCTACAGTTTCTATTCTTTTTTCAATTTTTCCTCCTCTTCTTTGCAGGGATTTCTTTCCTTTACATAGTCCCTCTCATTGCATCTGAGCCCTCTACCTGTACAGCTCAAGGCATTAATTTGGATGCTTGTCTCATCAAGGCTCTGCTGGAGGTGGTAGAGTGTGCTGTGATCTGTGAGATTACTGTTCAGGGGTCATTCCTTCATTAATGCGACTAGTTGAGTTGGTATAGTGCATTGAATGCGAAGGTGATGGCTACTTTACCTAGGTATTTTCTCTCTTCTTTACTTGCACGTCTCTATGGTCTTCCTCGATATCCTGTCCTTTGGTGTAAGTGGCTAGCTGAAGAATTACCAAGGAGTGCTTGCTCTTCAGGCTCTTAGGATGATGGGCCTCTACGTCTTCCCTCCTCCGATTCTTATCCACGTGTCCAGCTCAGACTGGTGTGCAAATGAGCCTTTTTCCATCACCAGATTGGGCCCGTGTGTTCTACTCTGCGTTCGGATCTTGCCCTCTCACAAGTGTTTAACACATTTCCTTGTGTTTTCTTGATTTTATTCATAAATAATTTACTGTTTTAGAATAAATCTCTCAATCTATGTGATGAATATCGTTATATGAGCCTCCATTGTGAGACTCTCTGTCTAGGTCCCAAAACGATGCTGTTTTGATATTTTTATTAAAAAAATTTTAAAAAACTAATATAAAAATATTTTTGCTGGGAATTTAAAAAAAAAAAAAATTGATTTTGAAATTTCAACCTGGAGCAAATCTATCACCTCCAGCCCCTCCCTCCCTATCAAGGAGCAGCAAATTTGTCTTTATTTAGATGAAGTTTCCTCATGTTATTTTACATCTTTTCATCATATGATTATGTTTAACATAAATGTATATGAATGAGATTGCTTGTTCTAGAGATGATGTTAATATGGCCATTAATTCTTGAGAAATGCTATATTTACAACACTTTTACAATAAATTCTAAGGGGCAGACTGTTATTAATTAGTTATTACTGGTGGGCAAAAAAAGTAATTTTAGTAGTGAGTTCCAAATTAGAACTAGTAACAATTTACCACTTAGGATTTGTCGTGAAAATGTTATGAACGTAACACTTCTCTTAATTCCTAGGATAGTATGAGACTAATTTACAGAACAGGCAAGATGAGTGTTTAACACATTTTCTTGTGTTTTCTTGATTTTATCCATAAATAATTAACTGTTCTAGTATAAATCATTCAATCTATGCGATGAATATTGCTATCTATATGAGCCTCCATTATGAGATTCTCTATCTAGGGGAATATCCAAACATTTTTCAAGCTCCTTGGGTTATGGTTCTCATAGAATGAGAATTTAGGGGATGCATTTACTTGTGTGATTTTGTATCTATACTACTATTTAAGAAACTTCTCCTATTTGGGATTCTCAATTTTGATGCCCAAAATATCCTCAATCTATTCTCTTACAAGTTTTTCAACTAACAGAATAAATATATAAAAAGAAAAAAAAAATGCAGTTTTAATTCCACTTTCCATGTTTTACTTTTAATATGCCAATAATGTTTTCCACTTTTTCAATTACCAAATTCATTTTTTTTTCCTTTTACAATGGATTATATTTAAATTTCATTTCCCATGTTTTACTCCTAAAAAAATGCTTTTAATTTATTCAGTTTTTTTCTTTTTTTCCTTTTACAACCGATTACATTTAATTATTAAAAAACTACATTTTAGGATTAAAATAAAATTTATAAATGCCATAAATAAAATTAAAAAAAAATAACACCAAAATATAAAAGAACGTGGATTTTTGAGCCTTTCCTTTAGCAAAAATAAATAATAATAAAAACCTAACACAAAAAAATGCGATCCTTTTACTGCAACAAAAATAAATAAAAACTAATAAAATTTTGTAATTTTTTTTGTTATAGATCTATACTAAGTGGCTACATTTTAGGCTATCATAAACACATAACACAACTATGTCCTTTTTTCTCAAAAAAAAAAAAAAAAAAAAAAAAAAAAAAAAACCACATCCATTTTTACTTACATAAAAAATGTTATCTAGAGTTTCTTGGTTTTAAAGGTAATTGCTAAATCTTGAATTTAAGCTCTTTTTTACTATTGTTATATATGGGTGTGGAAAAATCATTAGGTATTCTCGGAGTACCATAAATGCGTACTCTCTCCTCTCACATGAATGGTGGGTCCCACTATGAATTTAATTAGTGGGACCCACCATTTATGTGAGAGGAGGGAGTATGCATTTATGGTACTCCGGGAGTACACAATAATTTCCCGTGTGTGTGTAGTAAGTGGCTAAATTTTAGGATTGAAGATAAGTAGATAACTTCCATCAATAAATCAAAATTTTCTCTTAAAACAATATAAGAAACAATTGAGGAAAGATGTGTAAATAAAATTTTGGATAAATGAATCATTTAAAAATGAAGTACTCTTTTTCTATACTTCACTAAAAACAAAAACCAAAAACAAAAAAAAAGTTTAGATATATATGCCCACAAATATGAGATTAAATTCAAGATTCAGATCCTCTAGATTTTATAGGCTACTCTACCAATAGATTTCTTTAAATTCTAACCACTCTTTTATGATTTAAGGGTTTAGGTTCTACTATGTCAGCATTTTACTAACAATACTTTTAAAATAATAAAATAATGTTGCAAACAAAACAATTAAGATTATTGTTAGTGGAATACTGACATGACAAAATTTAGATTATTAAATCATTAAAGAATGATTAAGATTTAAGGAAATCTATTTAGTAGAATACTCTGGGAAATCTAGAGGATCTGAATCTCTGAATTTAGTACTGATAATAAAAAGGAATAGATATGGAGTTGAACTCCATATCTATTCAGTATTGATAATATATATATATATATATATATATATATATATATATATGATAAGGGGAATTTTTAATTGGAAAAATAAAAGTTGATCTCCAAAGACCCGTCAGTTCTATTATGCATACTGAAGGTAGTAAGCTGAAGGTAGTAAGCTGAAGGGTAAGCTGAAAATAGTAAGCTGAAGGCAAAGCTGACGACCCTAAAGCTGACGACCCTAACGAGGTCGTAGGCAAAGCTGACGATCCTGACGAGGGAGTAGGCAAAGCTGACAACCCTAAAGCTGACGACCCCGACGAGGGCGTAGGCGCAGCTGACGACTCCGACTAAGCTGAAGGTAGTAAGCTGAAGGTAGTAAGCTGAAGACAGTAAGCTGAAGGTAGTAAGCTGAAGGGTAAGCTGAAGGTAGTAAGCTGAAGGTAGTAAGCTGAAGACAGTAAGCTGAAGGTAGTAAGCTGAAGGGTAAGCTGAAGGCAGTAAGCTGAAGATAGTAAGCTGAAGGCAAAGCTGACGACCCTAAAGCTGACGACCCTAACGAGGTCGTAGGCAAAGCTGACGATCCTGACGAGGGAGTAGGCAAAGCTGACGACCCTAAAGCTGACGACCCCGACGAGGGCGTAGGCGCAGCTGACGACTCCGACTAAGCTGAAGGGAGTAGTCGAAACTGACGACCATAACGAGGTCGTAGGCAAAGTTGACGACCCCGACTAAGCTGAAGGGAGTAGGCGAAGCTGACGACGCCGACGAGGGCGTAGGCGAAGCTGACGACTCCGACGAGGGCGTAGGCGAAGCTGACGACCCCGACGAGGGCGTAGGCGAAGCTGACGACTCCGACTAAGCTAAAGGGAGTAGTCGAAGCTGACGACCCCAACGAGGGAGTGGGCGAAGCTGACGACCCCGACTAAGCTGAAGGGAGTAGAAACTGACGACCCTTCATGGCTGGAGGGTTTGAAGAAGGCTGACGACCCTTTATGGCTGAAGGGCATGAAGAAGGCTGACGGGCATTCATGGCTGAAGGGTATGAAGAAAGCTGACGATCCTTCATGGCTGAAGGACATGAAGAGCGCCGACGGGTCCAAGGCTGACGGTTCGACAAAACCGTGGCTTGGCCACCACGCATAAAACTATAAAAGGATGACTTGTATTCCACGCTTATAATTAGAGTCCTATAAGGAAAGGATTCCGCAATCTACGCTCATAAGGGTTCCTATAAGGAAAAGACTTCTACTCCAAGAAAGAGAGGTCCACCCTCTACTACTATAAAAGCCCCAATACCCTCATAAATCAAGGTACGCATAATTAACCCCTCTCTAGCACTCTAGAGTGGAAATAAGTTCTAACTTGACCTTCGGAGGGTATTTGGCCGGCACCACACCGGTGCTCTCTGTTAGGTCCTCTCCTTTGTGTTGTGCAGGTGCTGTTTTGAGTGTGCGAGGACCGTGTGGCTCACTGGTGGTTTTTTCGGCATCATCAATATATATATAAAATATAGATTTTAACTCAGTACTGATGAAAAATTATTTCATCTGCAAACGCATAATATGAATAATACTCATCAAGGAGCAACAAAATTGTCTTTATTTAGATGAAGTTTCCTCTTGTTATTTTACATCTTTTCATCATATATGATTATGTTTAGCATAAATGTATATGAATGAGATTGCTTGTTCTAAAGATGATGTTAAATATGACCATTAATTATTGAGAAATGCTATATTTACAACACTTTTACAACAAATTCTAAGTGGCAGATTGTTATTAATTAGTTGTTACTGATGGGCAAAAAAAAAAAAAAAAGTAGTGAGTTCCAAATTAAAACTAGTAACAATTTACCACTTAAGATTTGTTGTGAAAATGTTATAAACGTAACACTTCTCTTATTTCTTGAGACAGTAAGAGACTAATTTATGGAACAGGCAAGATGAGTGTTTAACACATTTTCTTGTGTTTTCTTGATTTTGTCCAGAAATAATTAACTGTTCTAGTATAAATCTCTCAATCTATGTGATGAATATTGTTATATATGTGAGCCTCCATTATGAGATTCCATCTAGGGGGAATGTCCAAACATTTTTCAAGCTCCTTGGGTTGTGGTTCTCATAGAATGAGAATTTAGGAGATGCATTCGCTTGTGTGATCCTGTATTATTCTTAATTCAACCATCATCAAACAACGAACCGCTAGACGGTGGGATCTAACTAGATGATAAGTTAAAATCAAGTGTACGGTTGCATTGAGTTACATCGAAATTTAGAGTACATCAACTTAATTTCTATCAGTTCACCATTTTTCGAGTACATTTTCAAAACCAAAAATGATTTTCAATTTGTCCAAATTTATCAAATAATCGAAACTATTGATATCATCCCATATGTATCATTGCTTATGCATATGCATGAAATCATAGGACATGTGTCCCCAAATTTGTAGTAACTATAATATTTCTATACAATATGAAGGATAGAGCAAACTCTTTTCATGTCAATCAACGGAGAAGGCGTCACGTATATATCTCATTCACTTTTTCTTTGTTCCATCTCAATTCCATGAATTTGTCAAACCCTCCACTTAAAAGATAGCAATCCTAGGTATACTTAAGAGGTATTTTGTTGCTTTTACTACTTGTGAAACATGATTTAATTTCTAAATTACCTGATCAGCTGGCTTCTAGTCCCCAAGCTTTTAACCCTGAGGTTTGGGAAGCCTTCTGGCTATACAATATCAGAAATACGAACATTATACATATATGAAGGAAACAGTACATGCATAGCTAACATGAATTACATGGAAATATTCCTAGTGAACAAGGCGTAGTCCCCACATTGCTTCTCATAATTTGCTGTTGCATCACTAGCACAGAGGCAGAGCTACCAAAATCTACAGAAGTGAGATAGTCACCAATCACACCTAGTTCCTGATTTTTATTCCACTTTGTTAATCCCTCAAGGAGTACTGGATTTATCCCATGTTTCCTTCCCACAATCCAAAGGTCATACGATTCATCATTCATGGCCTCAATAGCTGCAATAGTTTCATCTCCATCCCTCACCACCACCTCTCTATAAACCACCCTATCATTTTTCTCATTTTTAACCCAAAACCATGTAACCAACCCATCATCAAGCTTTTTCTCCATCTCATTATCTCCATTAAAGTTATAGGAAAGAAAGCGTATCACAGTAAGAGAGATGCTCCGGTTCCCAGCCATTCTATCTGCAAAAACAAGAGCTTCTCGAGCATCTGCTCCTCCTAAAAATAGCAAAACAAAATGGTGGGCAGAATTCTCCGTGGATATGGCTGGAACAGCCCTTTGAAAATTACCTTTGTCAACAAGAATTCCAACAGAACAAGGTGCATGAGCTAAGACATTGGAGTTCACAGACCTGACTCCAGCTAGTACAACTTCTGCGCCTCCAATATCCAAGTGTTCCTTGTGGAATGGTAAGATGACAAGAGTAGCTTTGCATTCAAGAGCAAGCTTGCAAATATCTTGGAACATGGTTTTTTTCGGTGACACAGCTGTGAATGTACGGAGATTGAGGTAAGCATTTTGGCTTTCCTGATAAAGCTTTAGGGCACCGAGGATAGCCTCAGAGGATCCATAGTTGGAAGGCAATTTCTGTTCTTCGTGATCTATAAACAAAGGGGCAGCACGACCAACAAGCTCAATGAGATGGAGAGCAAAGATTGAGAATGGGCTAGTAACAGTAGGATTGGAGACCTCAACAAGTTTGATGAGGCCATGCACGCTTTCCAGGTCATGCATGCATAGAACTATACGAACTTCATTTTCTGGAGAGGTATGTTGAATGGTTCTCCTTTTATTCACCATGTATGGCTTTGTTGGATCATAGAGGATGCTGATCAAAGCTGTACATGTTCCAGTCACCGCCGCTGTTAATAGTATTAGCAAAGAGAAACCTGGCTGATCTATAATCTGTATGCATACATCCAAAACAGCAAAGCAAGAGAGATGAGATGAGAACGGCCAAAAAAAGAAGAAGAAAAAAGAAAGAAAGAAAGAAGGTAACTTACATTTTCTTCTTTAAAAAAAATCTATTTCGTAGAAAGTTAATTGCATGTTTGAATGGGAGAGAGATTCAGATTTGTAATTTGGAAAATTTTCAGTTTTGGTAAAGAAGGAAAACACAAGTGAAATTGCATTTAATTGGTTAGATGAGCAAACTTGATTTATTTACATTTTTTTTTTCAAAGAAAATGAAAACTAAAAACATTTTGGATAAAATATTTCTATGGACATAATATGATTCACAATCACTAATATGACTTGTTATATAGTTGATGCATAATAAACACGATATTAGCATTAGATCCAAATAAAAGTAACGTTTTAATCGTAATAAGCTGTGTTAATAGTTATAAAATATATATATATATATATATATATATATATTGAGTGTGAGAGAGCATACCACTTTATCCATCCAATGGAGATATAATAAAATCTCGGTTTGGCCTCTTAAGCTCAAAATGAAGCTCATGGCGAAACTCTCTCTTAATGGAACGTTAACGAAGACAGCAGCCATGGCGGTCACAAGCATCTTGGAAAAGTAGCCAATCAGAGCCAGAGCAAACAATGGCGATAAGTGCACCCAGCCAACAGCAGTCATGGAATATACATCTGTGGTAATCCCAATAAAAATAAATGCAATTGGCATGAGAAACTCAAAAATAAGAGTTTCACACCTTGCCACAAGGGTCGATCCCAGTGGAGGGCCATCCGGTATAACCAGTCCCAACATCATTGGCCCTGTAGCAATGGCGACCCCAAAAAAATCTGTGAGAAACCCCATAACTAAAACCAATAACAAAATTGCAACCACATAGCCTTGGTCAACTGGATCCCCTTCAGGAGTATGGTCAACGATCCACTGCATTCCTCGCCCAACGAAAATGACACAGAAAGCCACTAAAACCGCCAAAGATATCAAATACCATAACGCAGCCATGGGCTTTGTTTCCCCATGTTTTGCTGCCTCAAACGCATAAAAAGCATTAAGCCCTATTGCATCGCAAATCATCGACGTGGATAGTGACATTCGTCCAACCTCGGAGCTTAGGAGATTTAGCTCTTCAAGAATAGTATATATGCACGGAAATGATGTTATAGCCATGGAAGAAGAAATTGCTCCAATCGAAGTAAATTTTGCAAGATCTTTATCCATGGACTGGCGCATAATCATTGCAGCAAGTACAACTATTATAAAGGGAAACACCATTCCGGCAAATGCAATATACATTTCCTTTTTTCCTGCTTTTTTTACTAGGGATAGATCCATTTTCACACCGATCACAAAACCGAAATACATAAAACCGATTAGTCCAATATTTCTCAACACGTATTGGGTATTATCCGGGAACATACATGAATAGAACTTTTTGTTGTGGCCTAGAACGGAGGGACCGATGATTATACCGCCCTTGACAACATTAAACCATCAACAACAAAAAATACTGAAAGTTAGTGGCTAGAAATATATGTGCTTTTAATACAAGGCTAAACTTCCAACTTAATTAGACCCAAAAAAAAATAAAAAATAAAATCTCTAGCTATAAAGTATGTATCATAACATTCATGAACAAAAAAAAAAAAAAAAAAAAAAAAAAAAAAAACCTAAAACTAAAACTTACAATGATCTCTGCGACAATCCTAGGCTGTTTGAGAGGCTTCAAAAGAAAGCGAAGGATCTGAATGATAGCGATGACAAGGATTATCTCAAGCAACAATAGTGTGAAGGAGGAATTCAAGGGATTCTCTCCATAAAAAATGCCATAGGGGTGAGTGCTTTGAATGCTATGGCAAGTGAGAAGCATTTCGGGAGATTGGATGACATTAGTAGGTGCCTGCAACTCAGCCACCTGAACTTTCATGGTGCTACGAAAGCCGTCAGAATGGTCACTAGGAGCCAAAGAACGATAGATTGGGTAAACCCTAACCATAAGAATAATGCTAAATTAACAAAATTGAGAGAGAGAGAGAGAGAGAGAGAGAGAGAGAGAGAGAGAGAAGAGCTGCCAGGGATGTGGACGTGCTTTAAAAGAGGGTGAAGACTTGGAGAAATTATAAGGTCCTCATGGTAGACCACATCATTTGTCCACCATTACACTAAAAGACTTCCACTTGTTTAAAATTGCCGAGTCAATAATCAGTTTCTGTTTTAATTTTTAATTTTTAATTTTTTAACTCAGCAACTTTAAACATGTGGAAGTTTTTTAGTGGAATGGTAGACCACGTCACTTGTCCATCATGAGGACCTTATAATTTATCGAAGACTTGAACCTTATTTAATAGTTGAACATTTCTATGATTCCATAAAATCAATGCTCTTGGATACAATAAATTGAAAAGATTTTTTTTTTCTCAACAAAAGAAAAAAAAAAAAAAAAAAAGAAGAAGAAAAGATTGTTAAATTTATTGGGGCGGTGTAATGGATTCAATAAATTTTACTATATAAGTTAACAAATTTTTTACCAATTTAAAAAAAAAAAATAGAAAAAAATCCTTGACCAAATCCTAATTTTGATCAAATAATTTTTTTTTTTTTGGTAAATATTATATATTCTTGTCAACAAGTCGTGGTGATCTAATCTTCTAAAAATGGAAGTTTCTATTATTGGTATTAATAAAAGAATTATATGTTGATTTGCTTAATTAAGTAAGTCATTTTTTTTTGTAGGTTTTAGTTAGTTCAATTGATAAAGTCTTTTACGGTTAAATACGAAATTTGCGGTTTAATCTCTGTCTAATTATCATTAGGAGCAGACGTCATAAGTTAAAATTCTCTCAAAAAAATTATTAAAAAAAAAATGTAAGTTTTTTTTTTACCTAGTTAAGGAGAATACTAAGTTACTAACTAGAAGTACAGGGCATTGACCATTGAACTATAGTAGAGAAAATAGGATTAAACCGAGCGGGATCACTGAAAATGGGCCCTGGCCCATTCCATAAAACCAAAAGATATGATGGGGGCCCAAAGCATCGGCATCACTGGCCATACTCTGCCATAATAATAAGAGGATAATGATTTTCCTCAAAAGAAGGCGGCTTTTACGTTGGTGGTAGCGGAGAGAATTTATTTGTGTTCAGGTGTGTTATTATATAAGGTTTTTATAGCCATCACCATTTGTCAGGGTACAAAATTAAATGAATGAAAGAATGCAGGACTTGAGTCATTCGAGATAATATATCATGTTTCAGGACCCAACTGTTGTGAGAGAGATGACATATACACCCGAAACATAATATAATTTTTTGAGTCATTCAGCCCATCCTCTATAGTCTTTACTCTTTAGTATGTAATGTTTGGACCACTCTTGTCCTTAATATCTTTATTTTTATTTTTTAATACATCTGCTCAGTTGTTGTGAACTATAGTCTTTACTCTTTACTATGTAATGTTTGGACCACTCTTGTCCTTAATATCTTTATTTTTATTTTTTAATACACCTGCTCAGTTGTTGTGAACTTTATTTCCAATATATTAGACCAGTGAAATTTTTATTAAAGTTGAATTTCAATTATTTTAGTTTTTACCATGATTTTTGAGTGGAGTTTATGATTTACTTTTGTGATAGTACTCATTTCTCTCTTCCTTGTATATTTATGTTTGTTTATAAAAAGTTTTCACAGGTTTTTTCTTTATTTTTAGAGAGTTTTAATCTATGATGTCCACTCCTTATGATAGTTTTTTATTATCGAATCAAGACACCAATTAGTTTTTAATGTCTCTTATTCAACTATCAAAGTCTTCACAAATAAATATATATACATTTGAATGTAACCGAGTTCTAGGGTTGTTAAAAACATTATAGAAGAAATCAACCATGACAACACATAAAAAGATGTTCAAAGGTTAATTTTGACAGTGTCTCTTGACCAAACCTTAACAATGGGTTGGCAACAAGAAAAATATGATAGCGATTAGCATGGCTTTTTGTTCGGAAAAAATAGGAGATAACTGTCAAACCAATCTGGCAACTTTCCATGTTATGTAAAGCATACATCATCATGCTATTTGTTTGGAAAAAATTTAGACATAATTGTCAAACCAATCTGTAACTTTCCATGTTATAAGCAGGCATCAATTATAAATAACCGCTAAGAAGTAAAAACGTTGAGCCCTTTTTGATATCCGTCCATTTTTCATAGGCTTTTTACAGTGCTGATGAAAAGTAAATAAGGTCTTGCAAGTCCATACGGGAAAACTTTTTTAAAGGTTCACGGACAGGGACGGAACCAGGATTTGAACCTAGGGGGGGCGAAAGTATGAACCAAAAAAATTTCAAGTGACATGGTTTATTAAAAAAAAAAAATCATGGTAGACAAAACAATTGCACTTTATTACCATAAATATTTAAGTCAAGAAGGAAATAATATGAACCAAAAAAGTTGAAAGTTATAATATGATATTCAAACCTTTTCGAAAAAGAATAAAAAAAGAAGAGGACTTTCGGATCTCCAAATTTTGGATAATTGGAATTAATATGTTGATTTTATCACATTGACCAACTCACCAATATGATAAACCCATACTTTTGGATGCAACTAAAAATCACACTAATGAAGTTTTCAAAACTTTGTTTGAGGATTTTAAAAAATTGGGATATTAATATTAAGAGTTGGCAATGCTACATCATCAATATTGGCTTCTAAAAGAATTTTGCATTTTATCTTTTGAAAAAATTTAAATATTGTAATTGAGTTTTCCATAATTTATAAATCAATTGAAAAGTTATATAAATTATTGTCACTCCCGTAAGGGAATTTTTTTTTCTATGAGATTTTTTTGGTTATGAGTTATTGAATTATGATATTAGTGATTTGTGAATTTTTTGTTGTATTGTATTTGGACTATGTAGGGGCCATGGGTCCAAAGAAAGGGTTAAGTAATTAGTTTCTTTTGGGCTATTTGGACCAATCCAAAAATTTGAGGGGGGCCAACTATAAATTCTAAAATATGGGCATGAAAAAAAAAAAAAAAAAAGCTAATTTGAAAAGAAGAAGAAGAAGGGGGGGGGGGGGGGGGGGGGGGCAATGCCCCCCCCCCCTGCCCCTTAGTGGATCCGTCCCTGTTCACGGAGTGGTTTATCATGAATCTGATTTAAGAGTTCAGTTTCAGTAAAACAATAATTTTTTTACAAATTCTAAATTGCAAGATGTTATTAATAAATAAAAAATTAATATTAAGAGTGGATCTAAGTTATAACTAATAATAACTTATTAATTATATAAATTTTTGTGAAATTATAGTGAAAATATTCTAAATGTAACATTACTCGTTCAATTTCCCACTCTCACAATTTTTGTGTAATAATTTTTATCACGTTGAAGTGGTCAAGCATTTTTTCTCACTATCAATCCCAACAAAAGTTCGGCCACAAAAGTTGTTCTTAGACTCTCCCTATCAAAAATATTAATCACATGTTGATAAGCGGTATAGCTTTCCAACGTGTAAGATTTTTTTTTTAGAGAGTTTCAACCTATAGCATCATATAATAGTTTTTTATCATTAAATCAAGACACCAATTAGTTTTTTGTGTATGCGAAAATTGAACCACAGATTTTTTATACAACTATCAGAGATTTTACCAGTTAAGTTAACTGGAATTCATTTTCAATGCGTAAGTTAGACAACAAAGCTAAGCGAAGTATGCATAACTGTTAATGTGAAAAAAAAAAAAAAAAACATATTTTGGTTAGCATAATTCATGTTGAGGATAATAATTCCAATAAAAATAATGATTTGGTAAGACTAACCATCAGGAATCATCATTACATGACTGAATTACTAAAAATTAGTAGTAATGTAATTTCACTGGCAAATGCTTTCGTTGCCAAAAATCATCTTAACCACAACCAAATCTATCTTGTTGGGACTTTTATTTTATAAACAGAAATATTAATAATAAAAAAAATTTGGGTAGAAACAGAAATATTAATTGCTAAGACCATAATATTGCTTATTAAGCTGCCCACTTTAAATGAGATGGACCTTTAAACATTTGATCTCTCTGTTAGGGTCTCCTCCCCAAGTTCTAGAGGTGGTTTGGGCCCTTTTTCCTATTGATTTATATTAACCTTACTTACAAAAAAATAAGTATAAAATAAGTTAATATTTACAATTTTTTTTAAACCACAGTTAAAACACTCACATTAGTCAAACTTTTTTTTTTTTTTTTTGGTTGGATATTAGTCAAACTATAATAGCATATAAAATCATTTATGATAAATTTGTATAAATTTAGATTATTACTATAATATGTTTCTAAATCATTTACACTCACATGAATCTATTTTTTAATATGTTTATAAAAAGAGCGATTAATATTCACACGAATCTATTTTTTAGTATGTTTTTACTCATACAAAAAAAAGGTAAAAAGATGATTTGAAAAAATAATAAAAAATGATAAAAAATATTTTAAAAAAATATAATAAAAAATAGATAATTTAATATAAATATTTTTTAAAAATATAATATAAAATAGATAATTTAATATAAATATTTTTAAAAATTGATTATATCAAATAAAAAATAAATTTTAATACTAAAATAGACAAATTTTAACCAACCAAATCGAAATGCTAATTTGTGAAAATGTACGAAAAGTAATTATGTTCATTACTTCTGCATTAAAACAATAATAATAGTTAACTATTAAAGTGGGTACAATTTAAGTCTTATAACTGTTGCAAAGTACCCTCTGCCAAGCACACATGATGGGTTAATAGTGTTTTTCAGTTTTCAAAACAATTTCAAATCAAGTAACTTTTTCATTTTTGGGTTTGATAAATCAAGTACCCCTTAACAATTGAAAAGAGGTATGTACGAATATTTACCCAGAAAATATTCAAAAGAGGTATGCACAATGGTTTTATTTTATTTTATTTTTTTGAGATAACTATCAACTGAAATTTTATTCAGGAGCTTTAAAGTCAGCTAACAGGATTTTATTAAAAAATAACCATAAAACTCAATCTATATTTATTAGTTAGACAACGTTTCAAACATATTTAATTTTTAATAATTCAAATTCTTTGCACTCGATTTTCTCCAGTGAATTTGCACTTAAAAATCAAGTATCTTACTCTCGATTTGCATACTAACTTGAAAATCGAGTGTCTCACACTCGATTTTTTCAGAGTAAAATCGAGTCCAGAGGACTTGATTTGTTAAAAATAAAATTTGTTCCAATCCTGACTTACCTAATTATATTCTTTGAGTTTTATGGTTATTTTTTAATAAAATCCGAGCGGACAAAAGCAGAAACATCTAAAAAAGCAGACTCCAATTGTTTTAGAATTAACACAATACCGAAAACCTTTTTCGGAAACTACCCCTACCCTCTCTCTTCTTCTTTTTTTTTTTTTTTTTTTTTTCTTATAAAAGAAATTTCATTTTCGGTTATTTTTTGGGTAGAAATAATTGTCCGCTAATAATTATAGAAGGTATTTACTATTTGACCTGAGTAAAGAAAAAGTACTAATAATTAAATTTTGAATCAGACTAACGAATACCCTTAAGACACTTAATAATCTATTTTAAGCAAATTTTAATACCACTTTTATAAAAAATAAAAAATACTGTCAAAATATTAATTCTTTTTTTTTTTCATTTCTCATAAAAACTTTCTTTAAATAAATTATTAACTAATGCTCTAAAGGCACTCATTAGTATTTCTCTTAAATTTTTATTACCTTTTCATTTTTCCTCCAAAAATAGTATTAATTTTTTTAAAATAATCTTTTAATAAATGTTTTAATAACATTCATTAACAGGATACCATGAGTAATTCTAGAACCACTTTTTTTTTTTTTTTTTTCGTAACTATCTAAAGAAATAGATTGCCAGCTGCTATATAAACACATATATCACACTCTGTCATACTATAATTATGGCACAAAATAAAATAATTGTGGTGCAAAATATGTGATCCCAGCTTTTTTGAGCGAATATACAAAACACAAGCTATTTGTTTTTTTGAGCAAATATACTTGAGTGGATGTAAGCTGGTTTTGCCCTTCCCAACGAAAGCCTTTATTGGCTTAGTGCAGAGGTCCCAAATGCAAGCCTCATCAGGCATCAGGAATGCATTTATTCATGCAGCGTGAGAACTGATGCAGCGTGTAAACTTTTCTTTTTTCTTTTTCTTTTTTGGGCTGAGGATACCATTTTAAAGATCTTAATGCTAACAAAGTGTATTGGTCTATTAATACGGCCAAATATTATAAAAGAAAATTAAGTATTTGGTCTATCATCACCACTTCACCGCACCAGCTGAGGATACTCATTGAATCCTCTCCACCTGGAGAGAGAGATAAATTAAATTAGAAATGTCTCTAGCTTTTCTCAAAGGATATACCTTCGTGAATGGCCAAAACAGCTTTTGCAGTAAAAAAGGTAAGGGCAAAAGTTCCTAAAGAATGAGGAAGTGGGGGTTTCTGTTCAAGCACATTACCTTCTGGGGATAAAGTTCTTTAAAAAATATGTGCAATGATAACATGAGAAGGTTTAATGATCTTATTACAGGTAAGTTGGTTTCTCTGTCCCCAAACAATTAGACACACCTTGTACCCTAAAGTTAGATCATAGTTCTCAATACTTGCAAGAGGTCCAAAAACTCATGAGTCCCAACCATACACGTGGCCTAAATGGCCAACCAGATGATCCACACTGCGTCAGGAACAGGGGATGGATAATAATCAAACATTTTAAATATATATATATATATATATATTCATATTTGTAAGTCAAACTCAACATCATCTTCTTTCTGAAATGCAAAATTTAGCAAGTGCTATAGTTTTTTACTTTTTTTTTTTGGGGAAATCACCAAGTTCCTTTAGTTATTAGTTATTACATGGGGAATGAAAATATAAGAATTTGAAATAATCCATGGTATAGTGAGAACTATTATATATATATATATATATATATATCAAATTGCTTTTAATAGAGAAATAATTATGACTGATGAACGAGTGATTATAGAAAAGAAAGTGACGAGACCGTGACCTGAACGAAGTTGGAAAGGAGTCAACATCCAGTTACTACACCCCCCATTTACTACAAAGTGAAAAAGCCTGCAAAATTTTCAGTCAGATGAGAAAACCCTAGCTCAGCTTCCATAATTACTTGAAAGCCTTATAGCTAGAGCTCAGACTCTGCCAATAAAACCTAGCGGAAACAGAAACGTAAAATTAGACTTTAATAAATAAGCTAAATAAGAATCAAAACTGGTTTCCCGGTTAGGTTCTTCTGGAGGAGCTAGGCTAGCTAGGGTTTCAGACTTACTAGTCGAACTGAAAGAAAGAAAAAACCAAAAAGAAACCAGGAATACCCATGTTTAAGTAAGACATGAAAAGCCATCAAAAGCCAAATTCAGAGAATACATCTTTTTAAAATTAATAAAGAAAAAAAAAAAAACCCAGTTAAAGGTAAAAGTATGAACGAAGAAATCCAGCAAAAATTTGATAAAATCCAGGGAAGTTTGAGGGGGGGGGGGGGGGGGGGGGGGTGGTCTGGATGTGAAGTGAAAAGGATCAGATCATTTTCATAGTTCATACTAGTGTACTACAAAATATATGAAGTACAAGTTCATGGTACTATAAAAAAAAGTCTGCTTTATCCGTTCAAAAATACACAGATGTAACCCAAAAACAATACAAAGTGGTATAATCTATAGCCAGATGCTCAAAATTATAGATATAAGACTACCCATCTTAAAAGTAGTTCACAAAATTTGTATTTTGAGAGAGTTGAGAAAGTAAAGTACGACTGCAAAGTGAGAACAGCACCAAATAAACAAACCTCATCCCAGCTTTAATACTAAGGAGATAAAGAAGAACAAACCATACAATTCAAAGGCCAAGTTTCTGTAATAGTGTTAAACGAAAGGGGAAAAAACACAAAAAGAAGAGAAACTAAAATACAGAAATATAATTTCTATTTTAGAAAAGCTGGAGACTGGAGAGCTCCTATTCATTTGCCTTGTATGATTATATACCTACTGAAAATTAAACTAAGAACACGAACGAGGTTGAAAAGAGCAAGGAAAATTACATGTATAGATGTATGCTAAAATTAATGTTACATACCCAGAAGCCAAATATGGTCCATGATCGGAGCTGAGGCTATAGCTAGCTATAGCTAGAGCAGAGATAGTAAGAAGAAGCCGTGAAACTCAGGATAGATAGCGCCAAAGATCACAGTTATAATATGATGATGATGAAGATCATGATTATAATTCATGGCGCTATCCCTCCTGAGCTTTACAGATTCTCCTATACTGTTTATAGTATGCAATCAGAGAGACTAGACCAAGAAAAGCCTATTCTTGAAAAGCCTACACATTTGAAAGGTAAGTGCTGGAATTCACATGGTGGGGAATGAGAGGAGAGGGAGCGTATTTATAAGAGGAAGGGACGTAAGATAAGCTTGTTGGAAAATAAAAAATAAGAAAACTGTTACACACGGCTGTTACACGCGTATTTACTATTTACACACAAAAGAAAAATTGCCTTCAAGTCACGGTCGCATTTACATATACCAAAAAAATAAAAATAAAAACTTTCAAATTAAGATTTCAGTTTCTTTAGTTAATTTTTTATTTTATTTATATAAATATATACAAAGTGTATGTAATAAACACGACAAGCTGCTAGGAAATGAGTGAATTCATTAGAACATGAGTTGAAACAACTTTTGGACCAAGTAAAATAAAATAGGGAGTTTTTAGTTTGTGTGGAGGGACGGTTTTTTTATCTTTCTAAAATTTTATTTTATTATATATTTTATTAAGAATTTTTTAATAAGCATTATCGTTTCCTTACATTGTACGCTGCCGACTACGATATTCGTTCTAAAGTCTTGGGATACGGTAAGGGGAGGGATTCAATGGACTCTGGTTATTCTACACACAAATAGCCTTAATTTTCTCCACTTTTTGCAGTTTTGCCGGAGGGTGACCCTCATTTTCTCATTTTTATGCCGGAAAAAGGTTACAATGGGGGAAGGGAATGCCTTAGTGCATCTATATTTTAATTTTAGTCTCAATCACCTTATAATAGATACTCATATATTATTTATAAAATTAAAAACAAAAACAAAAAGATACTCATATATCATCTATTACCAAAAATTATAAATAAATAAATAAAAAAACTCATATATTATCTAAGTCTAATTTGTAACTTCAGGGGACAATTGAGTGATGAGTTCAATAAATCTAAAGAACATGTATCGTTAATTCATAATTATCAAATTCCATTTTATCATACTATTGGTCTATGCATGAAGTTTTTAAAATGTCACATGAGCATTGAGTGGAGCAGTCTAGGCAAAAAACTAAGACAAAACTTTTTTATATAAAAATAAATAAATAAAAATCTAAGTCAGTTTTTAGCAGGAATAACACTTTTTCTTTTTTTAATATTCTTTTTAACAATGGGAGCAATTAATGGATTTTTTTAAATAAGAGTGGGAGTAAGGGATTACTGTTTCCTTATCATTTAAACTTCTACATTATGTTGTGATGTGGGAGTAACAGGACTACCTTGATATTAATGAAATTTACCACTTTTCGAATTCATAATTCCTAAACTTGCAAATATAATGGGTTGCGAGAATTATTTCCTCATAGACTATGTCCCCATGCTATTTAAACCTCCACATTATGTTATGATATGAGACTTATTGGGTACTAATGGGATTTACCCTACTCAAACTCATAATTTCAAAACTTGCAAGTATAATATGTCACAAGAGGTATTTACCAGTAAGCCATCTCCCTAGTTCGTCCTTTGTTGAAAATCTTTTTCAATTCTCTCTAAGCAAATAGTATATGAATTGAAAAATATTCATATACCGGTAAAAGGGCCCTCTGATATTGTAAATTATATTTTCAAGATATCTATTTATAACCTTTATCCTAGGGATTATAAAAACAAAAAAAAACAAAAATTTTTAATTTTTTGAGAAGAAAAAAACAAAAACACTTGATCGACCTAGACTGGAACTTTTTTTTTTCTTTATCTGAATGATCCTAGACTGAAATTTATCAAAACACACTTGACTTCTCTGCATTCTCGGTATTTTCACAATTTTTTTTTTTTTTTTTTTGGTGAAAAGAGGGATTTATTAATTTATTAAAAAAAAACTGTTTCGTGTGCGTTTGGATTCCTCTTATTTTGCTGAAAACTAAAAATAATAAAAAAGTTACTGTTCACGCGCGGGTTACTGTTTATATGATTTGATGCACGGTTCATGGGGACATGAATAGTGCACCAGGCACTAGTAAAAAAATAAAAATAAATAAAAAAAGAAGCTAGACGCAGACAATGGGCTCCAAAACGCAAACCAAACGCACATTTCATCTCTCTTAGGTTATGTTTGGCATTGGCTTAAAAAGTCATTTTTTTTTACTATACAACTTATTTTTGTTATTATTTATGAGTTTCTTTGCACTTTTGAGTACTATTTATAAGTTCTAACGTACTATTTCAACTACCTTTTAGTTTATTTACAATACTTTCAACAAAAAATTTTCAGTTTCAGCTATATAAGCTAATCCTAAACAGACTTCTAAAGTCATTTTAGATAAATGGCTAGATAATACAAAAATTGAATAATGATTATATTTTTTTAGTCTGCTTTTTTGCTCTCTACCCTTCTTAGCCAAGCGGTTAGCAACTCCATTAGTCTCACAAAAAACATGAGGTAGACGACGGTCCATTCTCAATCCAAGAAAGTCTTGCAAAAAAAATAAATAAATAAAAGGAGCCAAAGATGAGCCATGACACCAAAAGAGGTTAGCCAAAATAAAGTAAGAACAGAGTCAATATCTAAGTTTATAAATTAAATCCTAATTCCCACACTAATCGAAGCCCCTCTCCCCTTACAGCCCATAGTTCAGCTCCATTAACTTTGATCTGTATTTGTTCTCATCAATGAATTATATTCATGTATTTCTTATGGCATTGAAGTTTATTGCTAACTTTAAGTACATAAATCATTGTACTTGCTTCTCACAAAAAAAAAAAAGAATCATTGTACTTTATTCTCTATTTGACAAAGGATGATTCTCAAAGACTAATCTAATCAGATGGCTGGGGGAAAGAGTTGCATGATCCTTTTGAAGAGGATGCCTCATTGAATTTATTTTTCTCATTGTATTTGAATACAACTAAAAAGTATCAATTTTTTTACTTTCTAAATTATACGTTGGCTGGGAAGAGCATCTCCAACAGTCACTGTAAAGCTATTTTTGGACCACCAAATGTTAGTGTTCACGCTCCAATAGCTCCTCTAAACACACAGATTCTCCCTTTTTTTTTTTGAGTTGCTACAGTAATTCTCTTAATTTAGAGAACACTTAGCAACTCCAAACCATTATTTCATCTTAAAAAAATACCCGGTTGAATAAAAAAAATATTCTTTCTCTTTCCTCCTCTCTTCCAGTTCATTGTTCATCTGTCTCTCTCTCAAACGGTAACACAATCAAAACACAAACACAATAACAGATCAAGAACAGGGAAAAATACAAATTTAATTAGAACAAAAAATCTAAAATCAAAACAAAAACAACAGATCAAGAGCATGAAAGCCTATCTAAGCTCCATTGTAACAACAAAGTGAATCAAAACAAGAAAAAAAAAAAGATAGATGAAGGCCATGTCGGCTATGTGTGTGTGTGTGTGTGTGAAGTGAGCTGAAGAGGAAAGAAAATAGAAGTAGAAATAGAAAAAATAAAAATAGAGAGAGCTAGAGAAAGAGAGAGAGAGATAGCCCAAGAAATGATCCGGAATAAACTAGAAGAAAAAGAAAAAGAAGATAGATAGAGGAAAGGAGTGGGATACGTGGGTGGTGGAGAAAAAACCAAGAAAAAAAAAAAAAAAAAAAAAAAACGTGTCCAGATGGTGTGAAGGGAAAAATAATATAAAAAATAAGAAATTGCAATTAAGAAATGTACCACAATATTTTCACAATAAATTTTAAGTAACAGATTGTTATTAGATAGTATTGGCGAGTAAAAAAATAATTTCAGTAGTGGGTTCAAATTAGAACTAATAACAACTTCCCACATAAATTTTGTTGTGAAAGTATTGCGTAAAATGTTGTGAATATAACACTTTTCATTGAAAAATATAGTTGTTAAAAAAAGAATAAATGATGATTAAAAAAAGAATAAACAATAAATGAAGAAATAATATTTAAATGAGATAGAGAATGTGATAGAGAATCTATTGAAAAATGTATTTGAAAAAGTGAGTAGGTAAAAGCTAAATGTCATTGTTCATTCTTCAAACAATACAAAAATTTGGAGAAGGTGATGAAGATGCTCTAAGTATCATTAAATCAATGCTCAATCAAATGCCCTTCACTATCCCAACATCACTTTGTGGTTATACTTTCGGAGTATTTGTCAAAAGTAATAATTATCATGAGTTAATAATCTCATTACAGTCGGCAACATGATTCTTGTCATTGTCTTCAAGTTCACTCAGACTATGTATGATCGTAAAATTAGTGACTCAATAATCAAAAATAATAATCTCCAGCGTTTAGCTCAAGTTTTTGTTTGAGTACTTACTGATACAGTCTAATGACATTTTGATATTGTGATTCCCATCACCATATATATTTAACTAGGCAGGATTTTTTCGATGTGCATGTCTTGTTCATTTGTCACTACTTCTTCGTTAACGAGCATCCAAGGATAAAAGTTGAAATATATTTTTCCTTCTTAAAAAATATATAAAGTTGAATTATACAATACAAACTACCTTGAATTTGTGAACCCCCGGTAGACTTTTTTTTTTTTTTTTTTTTTTTTTTTTTTTGAAATTATACATTTAAAAAAGAAATTATGTTGGGGTGAGTATTTTGGGTTCTTAGAGTATTTAACTAGTCTTTTTGTGTGTAATCTCTCCGTCCTACGCACACCGATTAATTATAAGAATGAATCCCTAAAGTAAAAACTTGAATTTAGGATGTCATAGATGACATAAGACTTAAAAACTACTCAACTAATCTCTATGGGGTGAAATTATACATTATTGATTTAAGGTTCTAGGTTCAATGAACTTATAGACTATGTAACACATTGGTGGATTACTACCGAATGTGTTCCAACACCATGAAGCATCAAGCATATGCCATCCAAAGAATCCCTATTTCTCTCACCAAGCACAAGACAAACTGATTTTGATAACTACTTGGGGAGATTTAATAGTCAAAAGTGCCAATTTTGTTGCCCTAAGATTGAAACAAAAAGGTACAATTCGGTAGTGCTCTCATAGAAATGCACAAAAATCTCTTCTTCTTCTTTTTGTGCATTTCAGGAACATGAATATAGAAAATAAAATAAAAAATATTCATGTCGAGGGCATGTATTAATATCTTACTAACAAAATTGAATTTTTAAAAGACAATGGAATTACTTTGCACATAGGAAACTTCAGTAGATCTTGTAAGGCTTAAATATTATTGTTTGATTCTATGTGACAAAAATTAGAGTAAAAATGAAATGGAAGTGGTGTAATTAGATTGGATTAAAAGTCTGTCCAAGAGAAGAGCTATTATTGAAAATCTAAATACAGAAATTTCGCTTAAGTGAAATCAAGTTCACTCGATTCAAAATCAAAATCATTGGAGCAAATCATTAAAGGTAGAAACATTGATTCAGATAGAAACTTCACTAGTACTTCGCCTAATTTTTACTCGAGCAAAATCATTGGTATGCAGTCGGAATTCTAATAGAAAAAGTGTCATGGTTCAACTTTAACCCTAAATTATGCATCTACATAAATAATGTTATGCACAAATTTTACACTATGTTTGGTTTAAGGGGAAGAGGAGGGAAAGGAAGGGAAATTGAAAGCCTTTTCCTCTGTTTGGATAGCATGAGAGGACAGAAAATGAACTAAATTTGATGAAAAATTTATCACTTAGGCCCACATTTTTCTATTCTCCCTTGTTCTTTTTCTGTTCTCTTCCATTCCGTTCGCTCAAACCAAGCATAGAATTGGAGTGAAGAAAGACTACCATACAACTAAAAAACTCAAATCTTGAGGCCCTATTCCTGTGCCTAAATAGAGAAAACCTCCATGTGCCTAGGGCAAAAAAAAAAAAAAATGTATATATATATATATAATCTTTGTTTGTTTTTTTTTTTTTTTTTTTTAAAGAGAATTTTTCTTTAAAAGAGGAGATATTCTTTTCAATAAGTTCACTGCAGCAAATCCTCGAGGGATTCTTTGGAGTGCCAGGGGTTCTAACTTGTAGAGAAAATCCCGATAAAAAGATTACGTAGAGTTTAATAACTACAGAGTGTAGTGGGTATAGACTATTATAATTGTTTTTTTATAATGAATTTTCAATGGGATTGGATCTCTGAAGTGGTTTTCTGCTTCATTCAATATTTTTGTGTGTTACATAATATTATTCTTGTACAATACATCAGTAAATATGTTGTTTAGCTGGGTCAAAACAGATTTGACAATCCCAATAACATACTAGAACTTATCAAGAGGTGTCTGCGTTAATATAAACAACTCCAAAAAAATCTTACCTGTTTCCTTTTTTTTTTTAAAAGAGCACTTCAAATTTTGAATAGGGTAGTGACAACATAAATTACAAACTGGTGTCCGCCTCCAAGTGGTTTCTACAAGGTCAATTGGGTTTCAATCTTACTGGAGGATAGCGATTGCATAGTCACTGGAGTAATAATGAGAAATGCAATAAGGAGGGCCGCTGCAACATTGTGTCGAATGGGAAAACTAGTCCATGTCAACCAAGCACTTCAACAACAATAACTAAAATCTCTCGAGAATGGGCACTAGTGTATGAATTGAGGAAAAGTCTTGGCTTTCTAGTAGAGGCTATACAAAATAATATAACTCCTTTCTTGGATTAAAAAAATAGTTATCCAATTAAGAAAGAAAGAAAGAAAAAAAAACATATATTATAGCTGATAAATGAAAATGCAATACTATTCCTAAACTTCTTGTATTACTTATTAGAACAATCGTATTTGGTGAAAAAAACAAAGATTGTGGTTTAGTAAATAATCTAAGTCACTCAATAGGGAGAACCTAGGTTTGAGTTACCTCACAATCGTTATTAAAAAAAAGGGATTAAGATCACTTATTCTAATACTATGATAAATTAAACTGTTAATTATAAAATGATAAATTTAAACATTTTACCATATTTCTAAAAAATTTATCGGTAAAAAACTCAAAAGCTTAATCATATCGTTCTAATGAAAAAAAAGTATGATTGTAGACACCCCATTGTCACGGTCGCTCACAATGATATATGTAAAAGTTGAATGGAAATTGTAAGGAAAATGGAGACACCATTGAATGATAAAGTTTATATTTAGGGAAAGATCCAAAAGAAAAGCTATACAGGAGGAGGCAATTTTTATTTTATGACATGGAGATATATCACACCTCTCTTACACAATGGAATATTTATTGTGACTAGGATATCCCAAAGGAAAACTAGAAGCGTGGCAGCAATTTTTATTTAATGTTGCTGGGAAATTCATATATCACACCCCTCTCACATGGGAATGAGTGGCCCATTCCCACATGAGAGAGGTAATATCAAATACCTTCTCGAATAGAAGGGGGTGACGGGAGAGGTGTACGAATTCCAGTTCAAAAGTTGGAGAAAATCATTCATTCATATCTAATTATTCTACCACCCCATCATTTGCCACTTTTTAATACAATGGTCATATATGAGTTGTAGACAATCATTTTCTCATAAACCTATCACTTTTTTTTTATCACTTACGATCGATCATCTCAGGATTGTGACACAAAAATTGTGAGACCTTTTGATTCATATTTGGTTACTTTACTAAGGTCTGACAAATGTTTAATAAGATCTAATCATATATTTAAAAAAATAAAAACGTCATTGGATATGGTATTCAATACCACTTAAACATCATCTTGGAGTTCTCTTCAAAGTAGAAGGCTACCTCCTGAATTCAATGTGTATAGAAAGAACCATTTCCATATTATGGGGATCATTTGTTTACACTTTACACATGTATAAGCCTAACACTCTTCTAAATATTTTGTCTTCTTTTAAAAAAAGGTCATGTTGTTTGCATGTTTAGAAAATGAATATCTCTAAAAGATAATATTAAAAATATTTATAATTCGATTATAAAAGATTTAATAAGAAAGTTAATGTATTTTGTCACATCAAACAAAAATAAATTACCATTTTTCTCGTTTAAAAATGTATTCACTAGTTTGAAAGGTTTAATTTTTAATCATCTTATATATATTGCATTATTTGCAAAAATTTACGATTTTGTTTTTCGCTAAATCATGAAGGAACATAAATAAGAGGATCAAAAAGGTTATCAGGTACAAAAATGAATATTTAATAATGTATTGCTCCTATTTGGGTAGAATGAAATGGTCAAACTCTTTTCATGATCATACGTGTATTGCGCATATTTTCATTCACCTAACTCCCTTAACTCTATTTGGTCCACACCAGAATAATCTGGATAAATCCTCTGATGTACGTTCAATCACACCCAATTTATCAATTTATTGATGGATAAAATTATGAGCGGTAAACACTTTATACTCATTATGAGTTCTTTCACTACTACAAGCAAAAGTTTTTTTTTTTTTTTTTTTTTTTTCACGTGATAAACAGTAACTTATTGTGTTATCACTTTTATATAAATCTTTTTACTTTTTTTTTCACCATGGTTAATCGCATAAAAAGTTAAGACAAGAATTATGATTTTTTTTTGTTTTGGTGATATTAGATCTTTTGCTAATTTATTGACTAGGGACGGAGTCAGAACTTGAAGTTAAGGAAAGCGGTTTTATTGTTAGTTATATACAGTGGTTTCGACTTTTGGCTCTATTACTTAGTCAACAAAGGTTTTCTTTTATTTTTTTTTTTTTATGTGTGCAGAGTGTGTTTTTTGTTGGTAAAACAACAAAATTATTTTTTTTAAAGTTTTTTAAAGGACTAAGTTGTTTGTTTTTGGTAAAATTGGTTGATTAATCTCAAATTATTGTTTAAGCTTTACTATTTCCTATTGGTAATTTTTGTTGTTGGACATTATTTTGGGTTTGTATATATATATATATATATATATATATATATTTTAAAGATTTTAGATATATAATTTTTTTTATGGACTTTAAAAGAAGGAAAATACTAAATCTACAAATTTTTTTACAAATTTTTATTATGATTAGTAGTTATTAGTAAGTAAAAAAGTGATGTAAGTGGTTGATCCAGATACAAACTAGTAAAAATTTGCTACCTTAATAGTTTGTAAAAATGTTGTAAAACAATTTGCAGCTGTAACATTTCTCTTATAATGATCAATAAGAGGAACAAAATATAATTTTATTGAACTAAATTACTAGTAACTAAATGTATAGTTATATAATTATATTATTTTTTAAAGAAATTAGGGGGGGCCATTGCCCCCCTAGTCAACGAATGGCTCGGTCCATGTTATTGACACACCAATTTTCATCGAGAGTTCAATTTTGAAATTAGGTATAAAAATAATTTTGGTGTTAAATAATCCTGAGCCTTTTTTTAAAATTATTATTTTGAAAAACCTACCTTGTTTTGCACCTAAATGGTGCAGATTTTTTTTTTATGGATAAATGGTGCAGAATTAGACACATAATAATATACTAGTTTGATCAGAATAAAAGATGAGTTACGACAAGACAATCTCACTCTATCTTTCTCGTGAAAAATGCTGCTAATTCCCATTACCTACAACTCTACAAGTAAAGTGATGTAAGTAAAATTTAAGTGTGGAGTTGGAGGCTATAATGAATGAAGGAAAATGTGTAGGAGAACGATAAATGTGCCTTGGGCTCTGGTCATTCTATGCCTCATCTTCTCTGACTCAGAGGGACGCCTCGGCACTTGTACCCACCACCGTGAGAGACTATACCCTATACTAGACTCGAGGACCCCTACCTTTCTCTTTCTTTGATTTTCTTTCTCTTCCAGTACAGTACAGCTTTCAGAAAGTGACACACTGACTCAGACCCCTGGCCGCTCTCTAAAACACTCTAATACTCTCTTGGGAATCGAGTGCTCTTTTATATATATATATATATATATATTTTCCTTTCTTTCTATTCTTGTTCCTTTTCATTTATTAAATTCTGGGACACTATTGATAGGAGGACATTAATGCCCTTAGACAGAGCTTCTGAGCACCATCAATTGTGATTAAATTCCTGAATTTCTCTATTGGGAAAAACCAAAATCTGGGCATTTCGGTCAAATTTGTTTCTTCTTTTCTTAGGCCTTCTGACCTACCCTTCTCTGTCGAAAAGGTGAAATCCATCTCTCATCTTTTTGGCCTATCTTTTTGGCCAATAACTATAGGTGATGGGACCCTATCTGTTCTGTGATTGTAAATGTTAAGTAACATTATTTAAATTTTAAATTTAAACTATCAATCTTAAAGCACAAAAATCCAGAGATATCACGTGGAGCAATAATATCATATGTACCCCACCGTAGGTGTTATGTACAACCCATGAGATGTGTGTGTGTCATGGTCAAATTTTTCACCTAATTTTTTTATTTGAGATTTAGTCTCAGCCAATAACACACACACACACACACACACGGTAAAAATACTTAGAACAGATTATATAGGGACTCACACACACAACATACACTATGTTTATAGGAAACCCATCCTCAACTTTTATTATTCAATCTCAAGTATAAAAGAAACTCTTTTACAAATCTAGAGAAACACACAAAATTTTCTCTAAAGCAAATACACTTTGTTGTTGACACTCCCAATAGCCTTAGAGCCATATACACAGAAATAACTGCTATGACAGTTACTGCCTAGTAACTGCTTGGGTCTAGGACATTCTTCCACTTGTGGTTTGACTTAGGACACCTTCAACTGATGTTGTCTTAGTTTACTTTCCACGTTTTCAGCCCCTACACAGCAGACCTGATTATCAGGAAAGATAGAAATCACTTGGTAATTGCCCAATAACTGCTCATGCACATCAACACATTCACAACCCATGTCTCAGTAGATCATGGGGTCTCTGCCCATCACCCAGTAGCCCACACAGCATGTTTTCCATGTTTGAGAGGCTTTGCCCATGCCCAAGTCTTCCCCCATTAGCAATACAACCCACACAGCATGTCCATATGCAGCATACCAAGTAACTACCATCAGCCCACTAACATCTGTCCATGCATCAGCTAGCACCCACCAGCCCAATGTTTTGCACATAACATTTGATCATTATAGCAGCCCAGTCTTGCCTTGCACTAAGCCACCAATGCCATGCACTACTAAGTAAGGTCAGCACCACCTACTGCTGTCTATCATCAAAACTAACTCTGCCCACCATGGCCCTCCTTTGCCCACCATGGCCCTCCTCTGCCATGGCTTTGGGGCATCATGTGGAGCAAGGTGCCTCCACATGTTGCCCCTTCATTCTGCTCATCAATCCAACTTGAGAAAGGAGACTAGGCATGTCCCCCTTAAAGAGCCTTTAGGAGCATTACTAATTTGGCATAAGGAGCCATGAGTGTGTTGAGAAAACATGAAGTCAAGTGACTGGCCCAATGCTACCCAAGCACCCACATTCCTCATTCCATCATCAGTAACAAGTAAGGCTCTTAACAAACCACCTCCACCAGAAGAAGCCGACGTCCTCGTCGGTAAGGTATCTTCAAATGCCTTCACTTCATTTTCAAACTGCCATAAAGTCAATGCCTTCTCCGAACTTACTTCTGTTTCAGCTGCCCCTTTCCACTTCACTAAGTAATAAGTTATCATATTTCCTCCCTTTCGATCACCCGTTACCTTCTTGTCAAGAATTATGTCCACTTCACGGTTAAACTACACCATGACAGTAGGTGGGGCACGCCTTATCTCATTCCTTACAGGATCTTGCCCATCCCTATGATAAGGCTTTAGAAAGTTCATATGAATTGTTGGGTGAATTTGCAACCTTTCAGGCAGTTTCAACTTATAAGCAACATTGCCAACTCTTTTCATAATTTCAAAGGGACCATCATACTTTGAAATTAAGCCTCGATGCACACTTTCACTTCTAAACTTCCTCCAAATTTATGGAGTTAGCTTCAACAGCACTTTGTCCCCAACCTGAAATTCAAGAGGTCTCCTCCCTTTATCAGCATACTTCTTCATTCTTCGCTATGCTTTCAACAAACTATTTGGTGCTTCTTGCATCAGCTCTTGTTTAGTTATAGCAAATCTGTATGCTAAAGGACACCTGCCCCCTAGACATTGTTTTGCAATCTCATGAGGTGTTAGGGGTTGCTGCTCCATTGCCAACTCAAATGGACTTTCATTCCTGTTGAAGAAGACTTGTGCAGATTGTAAGGAAATTGTGTCGTATCCAACAAGTCCAGCCAATTTTTCTGACTTATAGTCACATAGTGCCTTAAGTAATCTTTGAACACAGCATTGATCCTTTCGGTCTGACCATCTGTTTGTGGGTGATTAGCAGTAGAAAACTTCAACTGTGTAACCAGCAATCCAAATAAAACTGTCTAAAACCGACTAGTGAAATGAGAGTCTCTGTCACTCACAATATCTTTAGGCAAACCAAAGTATTTCACCACATTTATGTAAAACAGATCATCAGCCACCTCTGTTGTACAAGTACTTGGCGCAGCAATGAACACTACATACTTTGAAAATCAATCAACCATTACAAAAAACTGAATCCATTCCCTTCACTTTAGGAAAACCAGTAATAAAATCCATTTAAATTGAAATCCACGGACTCTCTGGTATAGGAAGAGATTGCAGCAAACCAACTTTCTTTTGAGTTAATCCCTTATTTTGTTGACAAACAAGACAAGTTTTGACATACAACTCAATGTCTAACTTCATCTTAGGCCAATAGTAAGAACGGGACAGCAATGCATACATTCTTTCCTTACCAGGGTGTCCTACCCATTGTGGATCATGAGTCTCTTTTAGCAACTCCCTACAGATCTTCCCACTAGGAACATACAACTTGCCACCCTTTGCATACAACAACTTATCCTCAAGCCAGTAGCGACGCATTAGGCTTGTAGTCACATCTTGCATCAATTTCTGGTAGGTAGCATCAAGCTTTGAACTCTCCTTGATCCTTTCCACAAAATCTGACCCAACTTTGGTCAAGGCAGCAACATACTCCTACACTTGTTTATGGATCTGCTACTTGGTTGTGCTTGCCAGGTTTGCGCTCCCACACAAAATCATGTTCTTGCAGCAACTCTTGCCACCTAGCTTGTTTAGGAGACAACTTCTTCTGTGTGTTGAAGAAGGTGTTAGCCACATTATCAATTCTCACCACAAACTTAGGCCCTAGCAGATATACTCTCCATGCTAGTAAATAGTGCACCACTGCATCATTTCTTTCGCATGCGCTAAACATTTCTGTTCTGCTTCATTCAGCTTCCTACTTTCATAGGCAACCAGATGTTTCTCTTATACCAGCACACCACGTCTGCACCTTCTTTTCATCCATCTTCACAAGAGCTTTGCTGGCCTTATGCCCTAAGAACATGATCTCTTGCTAGGCAAACTCACACTTCTCTTTCTTGACATATAATTAATGTTCCCTCAATTTGGACAACACCTTCCTAAAGTTTTCCAAGTGATTCTCCAATGACTCACTATAAATTACTATGTCATCTAAGTAAACCACAACAAAACGGTCTACAAACTCATAGAATACGCCATTCATCAAATTGCAGAATGTAGTAAAGGAATTTGTTAAACCGAAAGGCATAACTAGAAATTCATAAGAACCATATTGACTCACACAAGTTGTCTTTGGTTCGTCCCCTTCAGCAATTCTCACTTGCCAATAGCTCGATCTCAAGTTCAGCAATTCTCACTTGCCAATAGCCCGATCTCAAGCCCGATCTCATAACTAGAAGTACGTGGCCTTGCACAGTCTGTTAAACAGGTCTTGAATCAAAGGAACCAGATACTTGTTCTTCATCGTTACTTTGTTCAAGGCTCTATAGTCTATACACATACACAGTGATCCATCTTGCTTCTTTTGGAATAGGACATGAGCACCGTAATACTCTCCAACCTTATATCATTATTACAACCTATCATTGTACATACCTATATATATACAACAATCCCCCACTAGGTTGTAATAATATATGTCTCACTTGATGATATTCTATCATGCATAATGGAAGGTGTCTTTCAACTTAAACCTCCCTTTAGTGTAATTGCTCAAGAAATCAACAGAGGGTGGGGAACATGATGGGTAGAAGTTTATTTAGGAGATCTAGACTTATTGATCAAAAAATTGCTTCCAAAATTGCTATGTTTCTACTCAAAAAATATTGAATATTCATTGTAATTTATGGATGACAAAAAAGCCCTGACCAGTCCCACCTCACATAGGTTTTTTCCGCCTCGAAAATGTGATGGTGCAGGAATGGGTTTTGCTCACTACACTCTATATATATATATATATATATATGTGTGTGTGTGTGTATATATATATATATATATATATATATATGTATATATATATATACACACACCACCTGATATTAATATTTTGAAAATTTCACCATTAGATTATATGTTCTTTTCTATTTTAACACGCATGCCAAAATTCATAATAATTGAATGTCATTAAGTATTCGATCTATAAACTCATCTTTTAAACATGCTTTTAAAATACAAAAACTTGAAATTTAAATATTTTATAGATAAGACAGTTCTTGATAACATATCATCTTGAATCTTTGCAAACATGAATGGTTTAAGATAAAATATAGTCCGTAAATTTTTCAAAATTCACATTTAATAAAAAAAAATTAAATGGTGTAATATTACTTAAAATTATGTAATATATACTTAAATTATTTATACATATATTTATATATTTGTTGACATTTGGACATACTTAGGTAGGTCGAGGAGGGCGTCCATGTGAGTAGCCCATTAGGACAAAATACCTAGGCTTGGGGATTCACACTGCATACTGGCAAGTAAGGTCAGTGGAAGGGCACGTCATGGTCGTGTGGGGATTGGAAGATTAATGGCAAGAAGCTTACCATTCAGTGCATTCACTTCCGCTGAACAAGATTTATCCTAGGGTTTCTTATTGAACCTAGGAGGTAGGTGCCTAAACATTGATCTTTATGACAAGAGAATATGAGTATTATTACTTTCCTTCCATATTTTATATACATATCTTAGTTGTTTTTATTTTTTATATATTCTATCAATATCTTAAAACATTTGTCTTTCATTCTCTTTTGATACTATGATTATCAAAATTTTTAGGGCAAATTACAATTTATCAATTTGTAGTTTGGCTGAAATTTAAGTTGCCTACTTGTGGTTTAAAACTTGACACTTTATCCATGTGAGGTTTGATCGAAAGTTAAGTTATCTACCTGTGGTTTGAAATCCCATGATGCAAGTGTTTCATTGGATTTTTTTTGATCTTATTTGATTTTGAATTTTTATGATTTTTGTGTTTTTGAAGGAGAGAGACATAAAAGTGGAGTAAAATTACATATTCAGCCCTGTTTTTAACAAAGATGGGTCACAGAAATCTAATTCAGCTAACCTCAGGTGGGTAAAACGTCCAATTTCAAACCACAAGTAAGCAACTTAAATTTCTGTCAAACCACAAGATAGTAAGTTGTAAGTTGCCCTATTTTCTATTTATGTTTCATCTTTATCTAATCAACGATAGAGATGTACCTTATTAAGAATTGTAAAATACCCTCTTACTCGTTCCATCCCGTCGTGGACCTATTCTACTCTTGTACAGGTTTTTCCTATATAAAAGGAGATGTAACACTCATAGTTGATTTGAGTAATATTTATTATACACATCTTATTCTACACAATATTACACTATATTCAACACATTTTAAAGTGCGTCTAAAAATGTATAGAATAATGTGTGCACTAGTATTTTCCCAATTCGATCTCACCCCATCGTCTTCCATTGCCTTCCCTACTGTGTAATTCATTAATATAAAAAAAAAGGTTTAAATTCAACGTACTGTTAACCTTTTTTTACAAACGTACTATTAACCTTTAACACGTCTGAAAAGTAAATTTTACTCAAGACTAGTTTTTCTTTCTTTGCCCATAGCGGCAGAGCCCTAAGAAACTTTGTTATGATTAGATTTTGGAGAAAATATTTTGATAAAGGTCAACATGAAAGCACCAGTAGTAATCTAGGTAGCAGTGGAAGTCGTGGGGCAGCAAGTGTAACCTGGAAAGGTCTTCGATCGGCCAAACCGTCGTCGGCAATCCCCAGCTGCTAGTGCATGTAGAAAAAATATTGTAAGACATGTTTGTGTCACGTCAATTTGTTTGGTAGCATAACCTAGCTATAGTTTTGCCACGTGGGGTTCCAGCCATAGCTATGTTTACCTCATCCCCATTCATTGCTGGCTTACCACCACATATATTTGCTTCTACCGTAGAGATATTAGTCCTTGCAACTTGCGAGTATTATTATTATGCATTTTACCTATCTTTTGAAAAGACAAGAAGAACTAGTTTACCTTTTCTAAAAACTAGTACTTGTTATGGAACCCAGTTAACAAACTATATATTTTTTATGTACATACACACCCATAATTGTTGATGATAATCTTTGATAATTAGGCTCCATAAAAAGTAAAGAAATAAAATCGTTGGAACCAACTCACTCACCAATAGAAAATAGAAAAGAAAATAGGCAGTGATAGCACTATGACAGGCCAAGGTGTTACGTAATCTTAAGCAAAGCAAAAGTCAAATTATCATAATAAATATGAATTAAGTCAGTAAGTTTGAAAGTTCTGGTAGGTGGAGAGGCCAATCCCTGAGAGTCATCCAGAAGGGCGAAAGGTCAAAATGTACATTAACGAAAAAAAAAATAAGAACATAGAAAGTGGGTGAAGAAAAAAAGGCGTGGAGATTTAGGGACAAGTATGAATATCCGTATAAAACAAGTCGATCTTCTCTAAGATTGACTGAGGGACCCAAGCCGACAGTCTCTTCATATTGGCTCTCCCACTTGTCCAACTATCAGCAATACACCTAACGCCAGAGCCGGATCAGGCTTCCTGGTGGTGGCCCCCCACTCAATTTGATGGTTGGGTCCTTGTGGTGTAAGAGTAACCACACGCTGCATCTCAACTTCATCAGTGTTACTAGGGGCTGCTTGCTAAGAGATTCCAAATAACAGTACTGTGGATAAAAAAAAAAAAAAGTATATGGTAGGAGATTTCATTTAGAAGTGTTTGAGTTACGTTTCACATTTTAGAGTGTTTGAACATTAAATTTAGAAAACTTCATCTACCAATAATCTGTTTTCAAATAACATTATTCAATAATACTTTTGTATATATTTAGAGAAGTGTGAGACCCATAGATTTGACAATACTTAATTAAAACTCTCTTTCACTGTTCATGTCAAAATAAGTACTGTAGGGGCTCGTTTCGTCGTAGATCCCCCAGCAATAAATTTGTTTAGAGAGTGGGTCGTAGGGTTCGGCGCCAACAGGCTTGCCACCGGCTCGCCTGAAGTGTTCCTCCTTCTTGGGGGCCTTTTTCTTTGTTCTTATCGTCTTAGGGGTTGCTCCTCGGATGGCCGAGGAGCCCCCACTTTGAAGGGCTCCTTGCATTTATATACCCTCTTTGGCCAACCCTAGCCTTCCAACTGTCAGTCATCCAGACCACTGCTTAAGGACTTGTCCTATCAGCCACGTTTCCCACCGTACTGTGGATCGCGGCACCCAAGGTTCCGCCGTTCAGGAGTCCCCTCAACACTGAGATTGCCAGGGGAGTTAGGTAGACGCATTAAGTGTGGATGTGACTGCCTGTACTGGGATCAGGATAGGTATGCCGAGGACAGGGTTGTCCTCGGCGCGGCCCGGAAGGCCGAAAAGTCCCTAGACAGCTGCCTGGGACAGCCATTGATCCTCGGCATGGGCCTTGGGCCAGTCTAGAGGTGGGCCGAAAATTCCAGGCCCCCGGGCCCCACAAGTACAATTTAAAAAAAAAAAAAACACATACTCAAACCAAATACACATTTATGTTTTTTCACATTTTAAAATAAGTTATTTGAAACATGGTACAAAATACATTTTTTTACATTATGAGTACTTTAAATATGTGTTTTTACAACACTCTTTAAACTATAGTTTTCACATCATTTTGAACAATAATGCTTGAAAAATGCTACCAAAGAGACCCTAGACCTTTCAAAGCCTCATTGCCATTGGTTTGGATGCTTGAAAGATGGAAGAAATTAGAAATGTGAAGAGAATAAAAAGAAGGGAGATTGGAATTTGATATCATGAAATTTGACACTATCAGGGTTTTAGGCCCTGGTTGTCACAGAATTAATCAATTCTTAGCCAAGTAATTCATTATGCTTGATTGAATTGAATAACGTATCATGCAAGCACAGACTACATAGAACACTAAAATGATGATTTAGGAGAAATTATGAAAAGAATTGTTTCACTGTAAAATCTTGGGGGGAATTTAATTCAACAATCCTCAAGGCAACAGATTCACTAGAATAGAATGGAAGTTTGTGCAATAGACTTAACCCTGAATCTATTGTTACCTCATGTGGTGCTTACTCACCTTACCACACATAGCTATGAGATCTACAAAATCTTCTATCCTGAATTGTTGTATGAGAACTACATTGTTTGTGACTCTGAGATCCACTTTTAAAGATTTAGCTAGTAACTATAGTCAATTGGTTGCAAAAACGTCACTTTATCATCAGATCTTTTGTATGCACGTAGTTTCCGATTGATACTTCAAGAGGATTTGGAAAATTCCTAATTTGTGTACAAAAATATTGCCCTCTTGTGTGTGTAAAAACGTGCTTAAGGGTTTATATTTATATATACTTGAGTTGCACCAAAACCCTAGATAAAACGGCTAATTAAAAAAGCTAAAAATTAAATCTATACTAATCTCAATTGATCGAGATGTGCAGTTTTGCCAGTCGAGATAAATGATTTTTGACCTGTCGAGCTTCAATCGAAATGCAGTCTTCAAACAATTATTTTCTGCATTCTTGAGTCTTCAACTGTTTTGAACTTGATTTTTCTTGATCAAATCAAACTAAGTTCTAAATTATTATAATTGTTCATGATTGCCAATCTAAAAAAAATGGACTTTACAGACACTTTGAGAGTTGAGAAGGCTCTTTGACCAAGTCAATAAACTATTGTGGATACTTATTAAGTTAAAAGATATTTTTTTATAAGATGATGATAAGATTAGTTATAATCTATAGTAGTGAAGGTTGGGATTTTAAAAGGTAACATATTCATGAAATGGGTGTAGCTTATAAAATAAGAATGTCAAAATGAAAAAGTGAAAATATAATGAAAGATAAGATTTGAAACGAGAGAATTCGCTTAAAGATGTGTGTAACTCCTATTAATGAAAGGATGAGGGAAGTACACTTGAGATAGTTTGGTTATGGTCAAATGAGAGCAATTAATGTACCCATAAGAAAGATTTAGTTGATTTAAGTTGAGGGAACCAAGAAAAGATAAAGAAAGACAAAACATAACACTAATAGAATTAATAAAAGATGACATGTCAATTAAGAAAAAGTAATAAATAATTGTGGGGACTCAATTTGGATTGGACCCAGATTATAAATGGGTTTTCAGCCCAGCAAGCCCAAATAATAAATTTTTAGAGCGTGGGCACAAGAACTAGTTCTACTTGATAGGAAAGGTTATGGTTATAGTGCAATTAAAGACATTTCAAGCTAATTGTATGATAAAAACTCTCCTCGGCTAGGTTTCAGTGAGTCTCCTTCTGAGTTCTATTGTTTGTTTCCTTTTTTTTTTTTTTCAAAAGTCCCCTCTAATGTAATCTGCTTCCATGTTATATACTACGTTCCTTACTCCATTTCCACCGTACACGTGTAGTTCCTATCCTGGGAACTCTTTTCTGTCCCATCCAACACCTACCGAAACCTTTGTTCAGTGGCCATAAAGCTGCTTGGTTACTGTTCAGGTATCACCTCCACATTAATACGGCCAGAGAGTTAGCTGGAAAGCATTTAATGTGGAGGTAGTAACCTTGGAAGATATTTGTTATCTTTCCCGATTCCTCCTTAGGTCTATATTCACTTTCCAGTTCTAATACAACTTTGCGGAGTACCCTGGATAAAACAATAGTTACATCCACCTCGGACTGTGGTATCCGAGGTGAGTTTCATCCTCGGACGTGTCTTGTGCCACTATACATGACTTCCATCCCTTTTTTGTATACTAGTCCCACAATAATTCTTTTTAACTATCCTCGGACATGTGAGTGTCCTCGGACTGGGCCACTGGGCCCCAAGCCCATTTCTTATGATTCCTGTATCCTTTTAGATAACAGGCCCCACAATAATATTACATCAAAGAGGTTCATCAAATAGAATAGCTGAAAAGAATAACCATCATGACAAGTTTGTTGAGCATTCATAACTAATCTCAAAATTTTAACATTAAGATTTGGTTGTTGTTATTGTAATTTCACCTCATTTTGTAATCATATTTGGAACTGCATTTGGCTATTCAATATAGTGAAAATTTGGGAAGTTACGAGCTAGCCTGCCATTTATGAGCCTGTTTGCCAAATTATTGTTTTTTTTTTTTTTTTTAATACAAGATAGAAATTCTACTATAGTCTAATCTAAGTGTATATATGTGTAAAGCTCCATCCTAGATACTTGAACCTAGGGGTGTGCAAACCTGTACCGGAGTCGACAAGACCGACCGGCGTCGACCTTCCCACACCGCCATTGCCACCGACTGATGGAGCCGATGCCGGCGATCGAAACTTGAAGGGACATCCGACACCGGTGCGGTGCAGTCGTCGGAGCTGCAAATCCCTCACCGATGGGTGCCGAACTGAACCGATATAGGTAAATAGTTTTTCAAACTTTTGGATACGGAGTTGTTTACTGAGTATGGATTTTAATTTTTTATACTAAAGCGTCGTAGTATTGGGTTTTATTTAAAAAAAAAAAAACACAAAACACAAAACGGCACCGTTTAGTTCTAGGTTTTCAGATTTCCCTCCCTATAAATACACTCTATTCTCTCTCATAAGACTTAACTCTCTCTCTCACTTTCGCCTCTCGCCTCTCGCTGGACTGACGACTTGTGTCTGAGCTCGCATCGGCTCACCACGGACAGGCGCCCATAGTCACCGGTAAGCCATCTTTGTGTCTTGGGTATCTTGTTCTTTTTTTGGTTGTTTGTAGTACGAACTTTACATGCTGGCTGCTGGGTTTGTCTCTTTGTGAATGTTTGCCTTACATGGTAACATGGGTTTGTGTTTCTTGTTATTCTTTGCGTCCTGGGTTTGTGTTTCTTGTTATTTTACATGCTACAAACATTGTACTCTGTTTTATGAGAAAACAGTCAAAACACGCTGTTCTTGATTTGTTGATAAGGTGAATAGTAAAGGTGATAGGTATTAGACATTTAGTTAGCATTCCCATTTAACTTATTTAAGTGCGGTGAGTGTGAGTGGGTGACCCCAGACCCACCGACTCTATTTTCTCCACTTTAATGAGTTTCTCTATTTTTGACTTTATAGTTTATATTGCGAGGTAAAAACTAAAATGTAAAATTAAAACAAAAGGTTGAGATAGTTTTAAAAAAAAAAAAAAAATCTTAAATTGATCTGAAGATTTTAGAATCCCAACAGAACAAGAGTCCATGAAAATACAAACCTCAAAACCTCATATAAATAAAAGAATAAACTCAATCTAACCGGTCCAATTAATAATAGAATTCCTCTTTTTTTTTTTTTAATGTGTATATATATATATATATATATATTTAATGGTAAAGTAGGTGAATACTGATTCAGTATTACTGAATAGGAAGTGTTTTAAAGAAATGTTAAAACCGACCAAACCGATTAAACCGAGTCGACCAAACCGCACCGCTATAGGTCGGAAAACCGACCCTAATCGGTATGCATCAGTTTTAATTAATTAAAACCAATCCCTATCGGTTCGGTAACAAATTTGAGAAAATACTGAGCCGACTGAACCGCGCACACCCCTACTTGAACCCCGGCCCTTAGCCCCCCACACCACACAAACACTTATATTTATGGAGTGACCACCACACCAAGGGTACGCGGTGGTGCCAAATCATTGCTAAAGCTTCATTCACATGTCATATTTCTTTTACTTAATAACAAAGTGAAAATATGGCTCTCACCAAAGCTTAAAGAGCAATATTTATTCCACACACTATTACAAACACATTTAAACATACACGACAAAGGCCAAGGGCCTTATAATTGAATTAACACCTCCTCATGCACAAAGTGCTTGGAGGTCTAAGGGGAAAATGATTTAAGTTGCGAGGTTAGCATTATATTGTAATTATCTCCATGGTTATCAATATCCAAATTCGGATCATAGGATATTAAGATCCTACTTCCCTAAAACTGTCCTGGATCTCATTAGGATCTCTACTAAAGTGAAATTCGTGTGCTATAAAGGAAAATTCAAATTTTTTTTTTCGAGTCTGCAAATGGAGCCCAAAGGCCCTAAACTGATAAAAAAATGTAATAAATAGATCAGTCTAGTGGCCCTAGCCCAAATTAATTAAAAAAAAAAAACCCTAAGGCTTCATTAGTTGTCAGTCGTCACCTTAACCAAATAAAAAAAATCACAGAAGACAAAAGAAAAGAGAATGAACTAGACTACTAGAGAGTAGAAAATGAATACGAGAAGTTGAAAAATCTGATGGTGACATCTCTGTGAGAGAGACAATTGACAACAATGGTGAGGGTTTTTTTTTTTTTGGTAATTCCGCTGTTAGTTGCTTACTCGTAAGATATATTGAGAATTTTGACAATAACACCTCTACAAGAGAGACAATCGACAACAATGGTGAGGGTTTTTTTTTTTTTTGGCTGTTAGTTACTTACTCATAAGATATATAGTTGTCAATTGCTTACTTTTGGTATTGGTATTTTGCTTTTTATCTGTAATTTGTGTAGAATCTCAATCCTTATAACCTTAATTATCTTTTAAACAAAACATTCTCGAAAAAAAGCAATTGAAAAAGTCACGGATTCAGGTTTTTTTTTTTTGGACCCAGCTTGTGTCCAGTGGAAATTTCCACTGGACACGTTCGGATTCGGACACGTGTCCAAGAGTGGACACGTGTCCACCATCCAACGTGTCCAGTGGAAACTTCCACTGGACACAAGCCACACCCTGTTTTTTTTTTTTTTTTGGCGTGTGTGGAACAGCTAACGTGTGTACAACAGCTTTTTCGCAAGGTGAAAAAAATAAAAATAAAAATAAAAATCTGCATCATAGACCTATCCTGAAACCTAGACCAACGGGTACATGAATTAAGGGCGACTGAACATAGTGTAAATGGATATTATATTGGAGTTGGAGGTACAATGGACTTATGTAAGTATGATCCAGAGCTGCCGGTAAAAGGTAGCGGCTTTAATAGGCCTCTAAAGTCACACGTCTTTCTACTTCATACGCCAACCCTTGTTTGGCAACAAACATGAGTACACCACCCATCTTTCTATTTCTTGGTGTATCAACGTTTTTATTCTACAGTAGTAGTCGGCTAGACTAGACGTCGTAGCAACCAATATTTTTTAAGTCTCCTTTCGCGGTTTCACTGGTTTTTTCATCTGTTCAATTCAAAGTATCAGGTTGGCCCCTTCAGTGTTTTCTCCCTCGAATTCATTGGCAAAAAAAAAAAAACATGGCTAGGTTGAGAATCTCTCTCTCTCTCTCTCTCTTTACGTGTGTAACGCGCGCCCAGTTCATTGGCAGTGTATCTCTCTCATTTCTTCATGTGTACAGCCTGCATGTGTCCTGTACTTTTCTCGTCGCCTCCGATAGAACAGTACTATAAGAGAGCTAAACCTATT
This sequence comes from Quercus aquifolioides, assembly GCA_019022515.1. NCBI lineage: Eukaryota > Viridiplantae > Streptophyta > Magnoliopsida > Fagales > Fagaceae > Quercus > Quercus aquifolioides. Next base: position 30,878,935 of record CM032326.1, read on the forward strand.
AAATATCAGCGTATATAATTATATAAGGAAATTACAATGGGTTCATGTTACTCCGTGTAAATATACACAGACCCAAATGAGGGTAACAATATTTTTTCTTGTAATTAACCTTGCAACTTATCCTATTTCTAAATTTTGTGTCTAAACAATCATTTTTTTTGTCCTTCAAAAAGTTTTGATTTTGATCTAATACTGATTCATCTCTAACCCATATAATAAGTTGTCTGGATACAATATTGCAATCCTGTTATAATAATTTAATGCAATCTCCTATTATATAACCCTTGACTTTTTTTTTTTTTCACTACTTCATCCTCATCATTTGGGTTGTAAGACACTACAGTTACTTATGCTTTTAACTCGATTTGACACGAGATTAGAATAGTGGAGCATCAATCTTTTAGTCCTAGACAATCTCAAATACGGTATCTTACACGATTACATTATCTTTGACTACATCTTTGAGCTATGGCATCTAGGGTTAGAGTTCAAATTTTTATCAATGGACCATGGATTTGAGTTGTGACTAGATCAGCTAGTGGGTGATGTTACTAACTAGAAAAATATGCTTTTGTTGGATGGGTCACTTGGAATTAAGATGTGGTGGAGTTTTAACCATTTTGAATGACACAGTTCCACTCATTTTTGCCCATGTTATCCAAATGTTTAGAGGCTGTTTGGTTCACTAGTTTTCATGACTCAATTCTCTGTTTTCATAACTCAATTCTCAAAAATGGTGGGACCCATAGCAAAATATTCGTTTGCCTGCACAATTTTTTTGTTTTCATAACTCTGTTTCCAATACTCAATTCTCTACTTTTTGAGTTATGAGTTGTGGAAACTGAAAACAACTTTTGGCTGTTTTCAATTTTCAGTTTTCTATTTTCAATGGCAAAGTTGTAAATAATATTACACATCCGGTCCCACCGTCAGACTTTTGCTCCCTCTTTATCTTTTTTTCTCTTCTTTTTTTTCTTTTCTTTTTGTCTTTCACGGGTCTAGGACACACGCACACCTGCTCCTCTTCTTCTTCTTCTTCTTCTTCTTTTCTTTTCTTTTCACTTTCTGGGTTTGGTTCTTTTTTTTTTTTTTTTTTTTCTTCTCTTTTCACTTTCTGGGGTTGGTTCTTTTTTTTTTTTTTTTCTTCTTTTCTTTTCTATTCTCCTTTCTTTTCTTTTCTTTTCTTTTCACGTTGGTTTTTGGGTTTGGTTTCTGGGCTTGGGTTTTTTTTTTTTTTTTTCCTTTTCACTGGGTTTCCATTATTTTTTTTTTCTTCTTCTTCTTTCACTGGGTTCGGTCTTCAGTTCTTCCATTTTTTTTTTTTTTTTTTTTTTTTTTGGCCGCATTTTGTTGTTGTTGCTGTTGTTGTTGTTGTTGTTGCTGTTGCTGTTGTTGTTGTTGTTGTTGTTGCTGTTGCTGTTTTTGTTATTGTGGTTGAAGCTGGGTTCGGGTTTGTGTTTTGGGAAAGTAACAGGGGTGAAGGAGGGGAAATGAGAACAGAAAAAATGGTGGCGCCCACAAAACAGTTTTTCTCTGACCAAATGACAGGTTGGGACCCACAAATAGTGTGAAAAATATTGAGTGATGGAAATTGAGTGATGGTGCCAAACGGGTGTGGTATTTAGAGTGATGGGTGATGAGTTATGAGTGATGAGTGATGAGTTATGAGTGATGAGTGATGAGTGATGAATTATGAAAATTGAGTGACGAAAATTGAGTGATGAAATTTTTGAAGCCAAACAGCCTCTTAATATCCTCACTGCATGTCAGTTACTGTCTCTATGGTGGGGATGGTCATAGATTTTGTTCATGGGTTAGTGACAGGTACACCGTACGAGCTGCAGAATGGTAAACTTTTTGGTAATAGACTATGGTGGCCTTGCCAAGCGTTACGCTTGATGCTAGGCCCCATTACACTAACGGGTTAGATAGACGTTGTTCTTAATGGGCCTAGTAGTGGACTGATTCTAAAAATCATCATCACAACACTTTTGTTTGTTTGTTTGTTTTTTTTTTGAGAAACAAAATACAAGGGGGAGTGAAATATGTTCTAACTTCTAATACAAAAACATACTACTCAAAAGTCAAAATAACTTTTAAGGGAGAGTGAAATAAGTTACATTACACACAAAGACACACTCTTTTAAGAAAAATCATCATTATAACCAGTGGCGGTTTTAGGAATTTTTCTCAAGGTGTTCCTCAAAAAGCATAAATTACACAATCTAATAAAAAGAGAAATTCATATATTGACAACAACAATAAAAAAACACGCAAATACATATTGTAGGGGCTCGTTTCGTCGTAGATCCCCCAGCAATAAATTTGTTTAGAGAGTGGGTCGTAGGGTTCGGCGCCAACAGGCTTGCCACCGGCTCGCCTGAAGTGTTCCTCCTTCTTGGGGGCCTTTTTCTTTGTTCTTATCGTCTTAGGGGTTGCTCCTCGGATGGCCGAGGAGCCCCCACTCTGAAGGGCTCCTTGCATTTATATACCCTCTTTGGCCAACCCTAGCCTTCCAACTGTCAGTCATCCAGACCACTGCTTAAGGACTTGTCCTATCAGCCACGTTTCCCACCGTACTGTGGATCGCGGCACCCAAGGTTCCGCCGTTCAGGAGTCCCCTCAACACTGAGATTGCCAGGGGAGTTAGGTAGACGCATTAAGTGTGGATGTGACTGCCTGTACTGGGATCAGGATAGGTATGCCGAGGACAGGGTTGTCCTCGGCGCGGCCCGGAAGGCCGAAAAGTCCCTAGACAGCTGCCTGGGACAGCCATTGATCCTCGGCATGGACCTTGGGCCAGTCTAGAGGTGGGCCGAAAATTCCAGGCCCCCGGGCCCCACAATAGCCCCTCAAAATCCTGCTGCACGTTCCCTTGAACGGGGAGGAGGGTTTTGACACCCACAGCCCTCATTCCCCCCGAGGCCTTCCGCTGGTTGGTTTTTCCCAAATAGTTAGCTCAGCGCTTCAATCCTCCGGCAAGTGATTAGCCTTTTATGGAAGATCCTGTTGCTGCTTCTAAAGATAGTGACAAGCTCACTGTAGGCTTGGGTCCGAGGACCATGCAAGACCTAGGCACAGGCGCTGCCTTCATAAGTAGTGGCTAGCTCTCCGTAGGCTTGGGTCCGAGGACCATGCAAGACCTAGGCACAGGTGCTGCCTTCATAAGTAGTGGCTAGCTCTCCGTAGGCTTGGGTCCGAGGACCATGCAAGACCTAGGCACAGGTGCTGCCTTCATAAGTAGTGGCTAGCTCTCCGTAGGCTTGGGTCCGAGGACCATGCAAGACCTAGGCACAGGTGCTGCCTTCATAAGTAGTGGCTAGCTCTCCGTAGGCTTGGGTCCGAGGACCATGCAAGACCTAGGCACAGGTGCTGCCTTCATAAGTAGTGGCTAGCTCTCCGTAGGCTTGGGTCCGAGGACCATGCAAGACCTAGGCACAGGTGCTGCCTTCATAAGTAGTGGCTAGCTCTCCGTAGGCTTGGGTCCGAGGACCATGCAAGACCTAGGCACAGGTGCTGCCTTCATAAGTAGTGGCTAGCTCTCCGTAGGCTTGGGTCCGAGGACCATGCAAGACCTAGGCACAGGTGCTGCCTTCATAAGTAGTGGCTAGCTCTCCGTAGGCTTGGGTCCGAGGACCATGCAAGACCTAGGCACAGGTGCTGCCTTCATAAGTAGTGGCTAGCTCTCCGTAGGCTTGGGTCCGAGGACCATGCAAGACCTAGGCACAGGTGCTGCCTTCATAAGTAGTGGCTAGCTCTCCGTAGGCTTGGGTCCGAGGACCATGCAAGACCTAGGCACAGGTGCTGCCTTCATAAGTAGTGGCTAGCTCTCCGTAGGCTTGGGTCCGAGGACCATGCAAGACCTAGGCACAGGTGCTGCCTTCATAAGTAGTGGCTAGTTTCCCCATAGGCCTGAGTCCGAGGACCATGCAGAGCCTTGGTTCTGTCTAACACTTGGTCTTCTGAAGTAATTAGTTTCCCCATAGGCCTGAGTCCGAGGACCATGCAGAGCCTTGGTTCTGTCTAACACTTGGTCTTCTGAAGTAATTAGTTTCCCCATAGGCCTGAGTCCGAGGACCATGCAGAGCCTTGGTTCTGTCTAACACTTGGTCTTCTGAAGTAATTAGTTTCCCCATCTTCTATCGGGGAAGCGTTTCTTGGCCGTTCGTGTTCTGCGCCTGACGCTTCGGTGCGCGAGACGCGCCTTCATTAATGGTCTCGTAAATCGACAGAAGTACAACGGTCTACAGCCCCCTTGGAATTTGGTGGCTTCATTATTGCCCGCCGCCTCGGTAACTCACTCTTCGAATTCTGCGCGAATTGACTGTCACCAACTCTCCCCCTCTATATAAGGCTTTCTGGGGGGATGGTTTCTTCATACCCCATGAGCTTCCCAACTCGAACAGAAAGAAAACCATCTTTCCACTCCCCATGCCCCTTTAATAACCCCGTCGGGATTGTGACCGGAGTTAGGAGATATGGAGTTAAGGGCTGCCGTGGCCGCAGCCCCCACTGGGTTTCTGGTGCGGCTGAGCCTCGGCGTAACACCGGCAGTGTTGCACGCGGTGGCCAGGTGGGACATTGTTGGAGTACCTAACATCTTTCCCCGGAGCGCACCTTCGGTGGAGAAGATACGCGAACTTACGTCATGTCTGGCGCCCGAGTGTTGCCGTCTCCAACGGCCGGCGCTCGGGAGGATTGGAGAGCGTCAAGGGAACATCACGGGGGAGGACGTTCCGGTGCCCCTGCATCTGCTCCTCACTTCGTTCAAGCTTCCGCTTTGAAGCAAGCCAGCCTCAGCCCCCCTTCCCCGCTTTTATTGTCAAGCTCTCCCGTTCTGCTGATGCCAATAAAAGCACGGGTTGACACTTCCCTCTCCCCTAGCTAGTTGTAGGATCGGACCGCCTGAGCCTCCGATTGTAGGATTAGCTTGTAATAAAGCTTGTAAAACAAGCCTGCCTGAGCCTCCGATTGTATCTGTAACTCTTTTCTATGAAATGATAAAGAATCCTTTCCGTTTGATGTTGAGTTTCTTTTTTTTTTTTTTTTTTTTTTTTTTGCTGCAGAATTTTTCTTTTTTCTTCTTTCTTTTGCACCGCCACCTCTTTGCATGGCATTTGCTTTGAAAAGACCGCCGGTTGCGCCGGTCAGCGCACTAACCCTCCCCACAGACGGCGCCAATTGTAGGGGCTCGTTTCGTCGTAGATCCCCCAGCAATAAATTTGTTTAGAGAGTGGGTCGTAGGGTTCGGCGCCAACAGGCTTGCCACCGGCTCGCCTGAAGTGTTCCTCCTTCTTGGGGGCCTTTTTCTTTGTTCTTATCGTCTTAGGGGTTGCTCCTCGGATGGCCGAGGAGCCCCCACTCTGAAGGGCTCCTTGCATTTATATACCCTCTTTGGCCAACCCTAGCCTTCCAACTGTCAGTCATCCAGACCACTGCTTAAGGACTTGTCCTATCAGCCACGTTTCCCACCGTACTGTGGATCGCGGCACCCAAGGTTCCGCCGTTCAGGAGTCCCCTCAACACTGAGATTGCCAGGGGAGTTAGGTAGACGCATTAAGTGTGGATGTGACTGCCTGTACTGGGATCAGGATAGGTATGCCGAGGACAGGGTTGTCCTCGGCGCGGCCCGGAAGGCCGAAAAGTCCCTAGACAGCTGCCTGGGACAGCCATTGATCCTCGGCATGGACCTTGGGCCAGTCTAGAGGTGGGCCGAAAATTCCAGGCCCCCGGGCCCCACACATATAATTTACAATTGTTTTCTACGAGTTTTCATATTTTGAAATCGTTGCATGATAGTCTTATTATCAATACTACAAGTTACATCTCTTTCAATTTACACAACCAAGCAATCATTCATCCATTGATCTCCCATTCGATTGCGCAGTTCATTCTTTATATATTTCATTGCTAAAAAACTTCTTTCTACTATTGCAGTAGCGACAGGAAGGGTCAAAATTAACTTCATAAGTAAATAGACTAATGGATAAGTCTCATGCTTCCTTGTTTTCACTAACTTTTCAGCAAGTTCACCAACTCCTTGAAACTCTAAAAACAAGTCATTGCTGCGCATATAAAAAATGTAATTCTAAAGTTGAGAGTCAAGTGCCAAAATATCTATCCCAAGAAAATCAGATAGATAAAATTTTGCTAGACATATCAACTTTTCCTTATCAAAAGCCACAAATGAATTACTTGGATTCAAGCAAGCCATACAAAGTAGCAAATCGGTATTTGCCTCTGAACAACGGTTGTTAAGCTTTTGAAGTTGCAAATCTATGACTGTGTAGAATAGCTTAACACGATAATGATATAAATTTGTATTTTGTTAGGTATTGCGTCGTGGCCTCCCACTAACTACAAATATTTCATCAATGTTCAAGATAGGAATATCATGTGTGGTACAAAATGAAAACACTTCAGTCAATAAAGATATCCATTCATCATCTCTCATTTCTTGCAATCATTGCTTGGACACTTTAACAAGATCCATAGCATTTACTATATCTTGATTTTTTTTTTTTGCAATGTTATTGACAACTCATTTGTGATTCCTAAAATGTTTTTCATCAAGTGTAGAGCAAAGACAAATTCAAAAGATAGAATTGACCTCATAACAGATCGAACTTCAACTTTTTGGTCGGAGAGGCCATCTTCTTCAAAAATCTCAAGTACATCAACAACAGCAAAGAATATCAAAATCAAGTTGAGAACAGTCTCATAATATGATCCCAACGTGTATCACCAGGATGTTTAAAATTTGTCTCTTGATTCAAATCTTGCCCACTTCTACGTACGTATACTATTCTCTAATTCTTCTTTAATTTTGGCAAATTGTGCATCTCGAAGAGCATCTCGTCTCTTACAAGAGCCTTCAACAATAGTTACTAAATTACTAACCACATAAAAAAATTCAGCAATGTTAATGTGATTTTTAGCAACAACAACAAGAGTCAATTGAAGTTGATGAGTAAAGAATAGACATAAAATGCTGACTTATTCTCTTTCAAAATTAAAGTTTTGAGACCATTGATATACTTGCTACATGTACAATACCAAGGAACCGCTCTATAATAATTCCTTTTTTGTTCACATCGAATAACGAGGGCCATTTGCTCTTTCACTGAGATATCACGTGACTCATCAACTAATATTGAAAAGAACCCATTGTCAAGATCCTTAATGATGGCTTTGGATGTTTCACGTGCAATTGCATTTACAATGTCTTTTTGAATTTCATGGTGGGTAAGCTTGTAATTTTTCGGAGCTTTTTGCAATACTTCATTGATAGATTCATTGTGATCCCCCAAAAATTGTAGAAGCTCCACAAAATTTCCTTTATCACTTGAACCTTGAAATTCATTGTGACCACCAAAAGCTAATCCCCAGCATAAAAGGAATCTTATGCAATCAACTATTGCATTTAATTGAACCCGATATTCAATTGTATCTTGATTTGATTGCTTAACCAAAACACTTTGAATGTGTTGCTTTTCCTTCATTAGATTTTCACTCTTCTTGACAGCTTGGTTATGAGCACTCTTAACTCCTCCAACATGGGAATTTAACTTCTCTTTTTGATTCCAAAGTTTGAATTCCTTCATTACAAAAGTCTCATCTCCTCCTTGCTTATCAACATCTTGCCCAAATAGGTAGCAATATAAACAAAATACTGCATCCTTGTCTATACTATATTCCAACCACTTCCTATTTACATACCATTCGGATCTAAATCGACAGGGCTTTCCAGAAAAATTTGTTAGAGGGTAATCATGATTTTGGAGAACAGGTTGACAATGAGCTTTTCGTAAATAAAATCTTCTTATTTCATCATGATTATTAGGATGATAAGATAATATCTTTCTCGTAGTCCAGGATCTGAATGAAGATTTTCTAAGTTAAAGTCAACACGAATTCGCTTAGAAGATGAAGATGAATCTTGCACAGGAGATGAATCTTGGATACATGGTTTTCATATCAAATATTTGTCAATAATTCTAACAAAAGAATAAACAATAAGTTCATTTGAAATATTAATAGAATTATTAATTATTGTTGTTTAGTTGTTTCATTAATTATAAAATTATTAATTGTTGTTTAACCTAACATAATTTAATCTGTTTGTCTTTTATAATGTATTGGTTAATTGAATTATTAATTATTGTTATTTAGTTGCTTCATTATTTTTCTTTACTAACTACTAGCAGTCTAGCACACACCCCACTGTGTAGTAATACACACCCCACTGTGCATTAGCACATATCCCATGTGCATTATCCACGGCTCAACCCACTGCCTAACGCCTAACATAATTTAATTTTTTATCTTTTATAATGTATTGGTCAATTAGCCTTTACTGCCTCTGCATGCCTTTACTTCCCCAATTCAAATATCCCACCCCACGGCCCCATGGCCCCCATCCACCCCCCACTCAACAGACGAGTCACAAGAGCCAATCAGATAAATTTACAATACACAAAAAGACAAACTCACCAACAGATAAAGTCAAAACAGGGGCAAATAAAGTTATACAGTAAAGCTGTAAAGGCAATTACAGTTCAAAGAGAAAGAGAGAAAATCAGATAAAGAGAGAGAAAGTCTCATTTCAGTTCAAAGAGAAAGAGAGAGAGAGCTCCGCTCTCACTTTCAAAAAGACAAACTCACCAACGGATAAAGTCAAAACAGGGGCAAATAAAATTATAAAGTAAAGCTGTAAAGGCAATTACAGTTCAAAGAGAAAGAGAGAAAATCAGATAAAGAGAAAGAGAGTCTCATTTCAGTTCAAAGAGAAAGAGAGAGAGAGCTCCACTCTCACTCTCAGGCCACAACAAACCCAAAGATGTAAGAGAGAAAAAGAGAGAGAAGTAAAGTGTAAAGAATTGAAATACCTTGAGGGAGGCCTGAGGGGCGGTGCTGCGGCAGCACTTCGAGGCGAGGGCTCGAGGCCAAGCATTGCAAGGGAAGCAATCCCTGATCCGATCGGACCGATTTCTGATGCCTGATGTGCTCTGTTACTTGAGTTTGAGGCCCGATGCAATGACCGATGTGCTCTGTTGCTCGAGTTTGAGGTGGAGGCGCCGTCACGTGACTCACGCTGATGTGCTTGGTCCGTTGGTCGTTGTCATTGAGGAGGTTTTTTTCCTTTAGGTTTTTTTATTTCAGTTTTGCTTTACCATTTGATCAATCGGTGGACGCGTATTGGGTTTTGGTTGGGTTTATTTTATTTTATTTTTTGAGAATTTGTTTGGGTTGGCCCGGTTGGGTATTTAGTTAATAAAAATTTAATTATTTTGATTTAAAATCTGTTTGGGGTTAGTTTTGTTTAGGATTGATGTTGAGCTTTTTTTCCTTGGGGTGGGCTTGCTATGTTACAATTTTTTTTTTTTTTTGGTTTTTTCTTTTTGCTTGAAAGTAGAACAAATAATCCACCAAAATTTAATTTTATTAGCATAAAAAACTGAGGGTGTTCTCAAATATTTTTTGAAGGGTAGACAAATAAAAAATTTTAAATTATTATATATAATTTTTTTTTTCAGGTCAGGATGGTCCTGGGACCACCCTGGCCTGAACATGGCGCCACCCTTGATTATAACTTGAATAAACTTGTCCTACCTCTTTTACCAAACTGATTCACCTGGGGCTCAAAAGGTGAAGCTCGGTGAGAAGAACTTGTCCTCCATCATATGCTCGCATGTAGAATTGCAAATGAGCCAAGTTTTATATGTTAAAAGTGATTAATTTGTTTCTCACCAAAAAAGTAGTGATTTCTTTAATTTTATTTTGAATATGAACCGAGTTGAGCAAACACTAAACAATGTAACAATACACATAATCTTTAATGAGAAGAAATATTTGCAGCACTTAAGTCCTTAACATTAACCAAAACTAATGTCAAAAATACCCCTAATCTAATTAAATAATCCTTATTCTTAAAAAATAAAAAATGGGGTTAAAATTGTAATTCAACAAAATTAAAAACAAAAACAAAAAACTACCAAATAAACTTTTTTCTTAAAAATTAGCACACTCTATTATCATTATTAACTCTATGATTTACATATGTTAATATGAAAAATATGATATTTTTCCAACATTTTTGGCCCCCTTTTTGCTCATTGTGAATCCTCTATGTGAAATATCAATACTGTAGTTTCGAATAGTTTTTGGGTGTTGTTTTGAGAGAGGAACACTATATTGTTGCATATTATATTTTTCTATGAAATTAGTAAAATCACTGTAACTTTGTAGACGTAGGAAAATTGCTGAACCGCATAATTTCTTGTATTGCGTGATTGTCTTATGTGTGTTATTTTCTATCTATTTTTTTGTCTTTCACAGATATGGGAATTTCAAGTAAATTCCTAACAACTTGAGCACCTGCCTGAGATTGAGCGTGCCATTGTGCATCTTGATTATGAGTACACTCACAAACCTGACCATGCTCAGCAGCTCATGGCAAACCCCTAGAAAAAAAGAAGTAAATCTAATGTTATATCTGTTGAAGTTTTTTTGGTTTCTAGGTTCTTGCTTCTACTTCAATGTGAAATTTAATTCCTATTGAGGACAATCTGAAGCTGCAATAGTCATGTAGAAAATTGGTTATAGGTGTACGTTCAGTGAAATTGTCTAATACTTCGTAACATTCGTTAGCTGGGGAGCTAACTTGCCTTAGCATTTGCTTAGGGCTATTGCAACTAAAAGAAGCCATTCCACGGTTCCATCCCTTTATTATTTCTATGATAACATGCAGATCGAAACATGGGCCTAAACTCTACTCTGGCCTGGGTCGTTTTCAGTTTTTCTTTCTATTTTTGGGTTGATAATGATGGTCTTTTCTTGCTTCGTCTTATGCTGAAATGTGAAATAGTTGTCCAAGCAAAACTAGTTACGGGCCCAAAGGTCTGGGGGTTTGTGCTATTATCCTGAGCTTAGAGGCCCAAAGGTTTGCCCCCTTGAAGTCCTCAAGTAAGGAAGAGGAAGCAGCTAGCGCTAGAGATGACTGCCCATTAAGCCATTGGTTTGTTTTAGCTTCATGCGATCACTATTTATGAATAGCCCCGTAGAGCAGAGATAGATTGGGCCAATGATAATTGGAACCCACATGAAATGGATTTGAGTTCAGTATGATTTGTGGGCGCTCAATATTGATTTGATTGTTTGTTAAAGCCTTAAAAGATCTCTGATTAGCGAGGAGCTGAGAACCAAATCGTCACAATGTCAATTATTCAAATTCACAACTCTTTGCTTAGAAGGTTTTTTTATTTTATTCTAAGATAGAATTCTATTTTAGCCTAATGTAAGACTTTTTTTAGAGTTCAGTCTATTTGGATATCACTTATTTTGTTGAAACTGAAAACTTATTGCTGAAAATACTGTAGATAAAAGTAAGAGTTAGCGGAAATAGTACAGTAGGACCAATGAATAGTACTAAAAAGTACAGTGGGCCATAAATAATAGTAAAAATAAGCTAAATAGTGAAATAATTTTCATTTTTCATTGGTATCCAAAGGGAGGCTTCATAAGAGAATAGAATGATCATAAATGAATGGAATTAAATAGAATGTATTTAAGTAAGAGAGATGAATGGAAAAAAAAAAAATGAATGAAATGAAATTAAGTAATCTTATTTAGATATTTTAAAATAAAAGAATAAAAAGGAATGTAAGGTAAGTAATCTTGTTTGGGAATTGTAGGGATAAGGGACCAAATTCATGAACTGGGCCTTGGGCTTGGCCGAGGACTTTGTTCATCCGAGGAGGATAAACAGCAACGAGGATGTCAAACTCAGAACCCCATAAGTAAAATACAAATGGAAGGGCCGAGAAAGTTGGTCCGAGGAGGAACATCTCCTCGGATAAGCAGGGCATGGATCAAACGTATACCTTGTCATTCAAGGTAACTTCCCAGGGCGATCTATTGACAGAGATAGGCGATATGATCATGCAAAAGGGATGGGAGCTCAGAGAAATCTAAGAAAAAGCTTCTACCATTACATTAAATGTGTAGCAGCAAAAGGGATGGGAGCTCAGAGAAATCTAAGAAAAAGCTGCTACCATCACATTAAATGTGTACAGCTACTTTTCTGGCCACATTTATGTGGAGAAGACCTCTGAACAGTGCTGCCTTGGCTAACACAACTCACAGAGAGTTAGAGGGGGCGTCTGATGGGACAGGCACTCAAGTGAAGGCTCAAATGATCCACAAGTGTAGGATCAAGATGGTCTGAAGGAAGATATATAATGTAAGAGACCCTCCATGAGGAGGGAGATCGGAGAATCGAGAAAGAAACACTGTAGCAACCTAGAGCCAGACTTGTAATAAAGCTTTAAGGGAAAATACATAAGAATCAATCTCCTCGGACTTGGCTGAGGACATTCTTCTTTAAAGGAACGTCTATTATATTTCCTTCTTTATCATTAAAATCTAATAGCTTGTCATTTGATTCACTAAAGCCTATTTTTCTAACCCATCCTCTACAAATTTATTGTTTTGGGCTTTTTTGGCTAAAGTTTACACCCCTGTTGGGCTTGAAGTTCAAACTGGGTCCTTACAATTGGCGCCGTCTGTGGGAAAGAAAACTGGTGCAATAGTGAGTGCAACGCCTAACTATGGTAGGATCAGGTCCACACCAAGCAGAGTCTGCGGGATCCTAGCATGGCGACTCCTTTGTCAACCTTGAACGGAGAGGTGATCGTGAAGGAAGTATGCATACCATACATACTGATAGGAGTCAGCCTTAAGGTGGAAGCCATATCTCTTATGCAAAGAGCAATAAGGGCATGCAACTGGAGATTGACCAGTTGAAGAGAGAGTTGCGCCACGCACGGCAAAGGCGAACCCCCTTTAACTCAGAGGTTTCTTCTGATGACGAAAGGGACGTCAGTTATAGGTGAAGGTCTTGAACCCCGTCTAGCGAATCTTTCTCCTACGAGGAAGAACGCTGTCGGGAATGAAGGACCAGAAGCCCACAATGTAAAGGCGTGGGAAACGACGCTATGAGTAGGGCCTTGGACCAAATCTCCAAGTCACCCTTTACGTGCAAAATCAAGGGGGCTAAACTTCCTCGACGATTTGATCAACCCGCCTTCACCATGTACAATGGTAGAACAAACCTCGTGGAACATGTGAGCCACTTCAATCATAGAATGACTGTCCATTCTAAGGACGAAGCTTTGATGTGCAAGGTTTTCCCATCCAGTTTGAGACCCATTGCGATGAGATGGTTCGGCAACTTGAGGGCAGATTCCATAAGTTCTTTTAAAAAACTCACCCAGGCGTTTGGCTCCCGGTTCGTCACTTGTAGCAGGGTCCCTTGGCCCTTGGCTTCCCTGCTGTCCTTAAGCATGCGAGAGGGAGAAACCCTGAAAACATACTCTGACAGATACTGGGAGATGTTCAACGAGATAGATAGTGACTTTGACGATGTGGCCATCAGTACTTTCAAGCTCGGCCTCTCGACCGAGTACAGTTTAAGAAAATCTCTGAATGGCAAACCTGTCACCAATGTGTGCTAACTTATGGACCGAATAGACAAGTATAAGAGGGTTGAGGAAGATCAGCAGCAAGGGAAAGGAAAGGATAAGGTTATCCCTCAAGAGATGAGGGATTTCAGGTTGGATCGGTACAATAGCAACCGACCACGGAGAGATTTTGTTGGACAGTCAGGATCTACCAATCCTCAGGCGGTCAATACGGTGTTTCGAGAGTTGGTGCATCTAGTTCTAGAGAAGATTAGGAACAAACCATTTTTTAAATGGCCAAATAAAATGGCGGGAAACCCTGCGAGACGTAACCACAACATCTATTGCCAATACCACCAAAACCATGGCCACAACACAGAAGATTGTAGAAGTCTGTGGGACCATCTGGACCAGCTCGTCCATGAAGGAAAGCTAAAGCAACTCTTGCATCACTCCAGTGGTCAGGGGGGCCAGGCAAACTCAAGATCCTAGAGAGATGATTCTTCAAGACCCCTATTGGGAACAATAAATGTCATCTTTGCTGCTCTAGGGAGAACTGAGTCCTACCCTTCTAGAGTGATGTCTGTAGCTTGGCTATTCATCGAGGACGCTAATCCAAAGCCAACGAAGGCTAGACTAGAAATTCAACCGGTTTTGGGTTTCTCGGATGAGGATAAAATCGGAACCATCCAACCCCACGATGATGCTTTGGTGGTTACCCTAAGGATTGGAGGATATGATGTGAAAAGGGTAATGGTGGACCAAGGTTGTGGTGCCAAGATAATGTACCCTGACCTGTATAAGGGGCTAAACTTGAGACCCAAAGACCTAACACCCTACATCTCGCCCTTGGTGAGTTTTGATGGGAAGGTCGTTATCCCGAAGGGCCAAATTAGACTACCCGTGTAGACTGGTTCAAAAGTAGTGGAGGTGGACTTCATTGTGGTGGACGCTTATTCACCCTACACTGCCATTGTGGCAGGCCTTGACTTCATACCTTAGGAGCCGTTTCTTCTACTTTACACCATAAGGTGAAATACCCATCCGGGGGCTAGGTTAAGGAGATCTTAGGAAATCAATCTGTGGCTAGGCAATGCCTGGTGGCTGCCATCTGCCATCAGCCCAATGTCGAATCATCGGCCCATGCTGAAAGTGGCTTATAGCAATTAAAAGCTCCGACGTTGCCTGTCGATGGGTCGGCCGAGGAGGCGAAATGCAAAAGTTTGATCAAGGTTGTTATTGGTGACGATCCAGAGAAATTCTTTCAGATTGGGGCTCAGCTGCCTCCCCTAGAGAAGGAAGAGCTGATAGGGTTACTTAGAAAAAACGTCGATGTCTTCGCATGGAGTGCTTATGAAGCCCCGGGGGTGGACCCGAACTTCATCTATCATCATCTAAATGTTAATCCATCTGCCACTCCCAAGAGGCAACCTCCTCGCGCTTGTCCAGTGACCACTCTGATGCTGTCAGAGAGGAGGTGAAGAAACTAAAGCAGGCGGGGGCTATCAAGGAGGTATTTTACCTTGAGTGGTTGGCCAATACCGTGGTGGTGAAGAAGAATAGTGGGAAATGGCGAGTGTGTGTGGACTTTACAGATCTGAATAGGGCTTGCTCAAAGGATCCCTTCCCTATGCCTAAGATAGACCAGCTGGTCGATGTAACCGTAGGCCATCCTTGGATGAGCTTCCTAGACGCCTTTCAGGGATACCACCAAATACCACTAGCCCTGGATGATCAGGAGAAGACAGCTTTCGTCACTCCCACAGGAAACTACCACTACAAAGTGATGCCGTTTGACTTGAAGAATGCAGGGTCCACCTATCAAAGGATGATGACTAGGATGTTCGAACCATTGGGTAAGAGCATTGAGGTCTATATAGACGACATAGTGGTAAAAAGTAAGGTAGTGTCCGAACACTTAGGAGATCTCGGGAACATATTCGAAATTCTAAGGAAGCACAAGTTACGCTTTAACGCGTCCAAATGTTCTTTTGGCGTGGGATCAGGCAAGTTTTTGGGCTACATGGTCACTCATCGCGGAATAGAAGTTAACCTAGATTAGATTAAGGCAATCAACAGTCTACAACCACTTCGGAACCCCAAGGAAGTCCAGAAACTGACCGAAATGACTGCTGCCTTGAACCGGTTTATCTTTCTGTCGGCGGATAGATGCAGGCCCTTCTTCCTACTATTGAACAAGTGGAAGGGGTTTGAATGGACTGACGAGTTTGCCTTAGCCTTCCAGCAGCTTAAGGATTATCTTTCTTGGCCACCTATCATGTCCAGTCCTGAGATGGATGAAGTCTTGTTTGCCTATATTGTTGTGGCCCCTCATGCTGTAAGTTTGGTCCTGATATGAGTTGATAACGACATACAAAGGCCGGTCTATTATGTGAGCAAGTCACTACATGAGACCGAGGTTTGCTATTTGCCGTTGGAAAAAGCTGTTCTGGCGATAGTACATGCTACGCGTAAGCTTCCCCATTACTTCCAAGCACATACGGTAGTCGTCCTAACTCAGCTCCCACTCAAAGCTCTACTCCGGAGCACTGATTATACGAGGAAGATCGCTAAATGAGGGACAATGATGGGGGCTTTCGACATCAAGTACATGCCTCGCACTTCTGTCAAGGGTCAAGTCCTTGCGGATCTGGTTGCTGAGTTTGCTGAATCCCCGATAGACGAGAAGGCTGAAGCACAACGCATGGATGGGAAATCGGTTGGCCTGATCTCTCAACAAGATCCCTTATCTTGGAAAGTGTACGTTGATGGTGCGCCAATTCAGAGGGGCTCCGGAGTGGGGCTAGTACTAATATCCCCCGAAAAAATCACTATTGAGAAGTCATTAAGGCTGGGCTTCTCAGCCAGAAATAACGAAGCCGAGTATGAGGCCTTACTGATGGGAATGACCATGGTTCAAAAAATGGGCGGAAAGGCAGTAGAGATGTTCTTGGACTCAAGATTAGTCGTCGGTCAAGTGAAAGGAGAATTTGAGGTGAGAGATGAAAGAATGCAAGAGTACTTGAATCAGGTTAGACACCTACGAGCGGGATTTGAATCCTTCGACCTGTTGCACATCTCTAGGAGTGGAAACACACATGCCGATTCCCTGGTCACACTTGCGACCTCCTCGGCTTAGAGCCTACCTCGGGTCATCCTCGTAGAGGACTTGCGCAAGCCCACAGAGGTGAACTGAGGAATGGTTCATGTTCATCAAGTTTGAGTGGGGCTTGGCTGGATGGACCCCATTGTACTATTCATGAGGGATGACATCCTGCTGGAGGATAAGTCAGAGGCTAACAAAGTACGGAGAAAGGCGCCTCGCTTCTGGCTATCTGAGGACCAAAAACTGTACAAGCGCTCTTTTTTTGGGTCGTACCTACTCTGCATTCACCCTGAGGCATTAGAGCTACTCATTGAGGAGTTACATGAAGGGATTTGTGGAAGTCATACTGGGGGAAGATCTTTGTCTCACAGAGCCATCACTCAAGGCTATTGGTGGCCGAATATGCAGAAAGAAGCGTAAGAATATGCGAAGAAATGTGACTAGTGCCAAAGATTTGTACCAAATATATATCAGCCAGGAGGAGTCCTTAACCCCTTATCCAGCCCTTGGCCATTTGCTCAATGAGGCTTGGACATTGTTGGCCCTTTCCTAAAAGCAGCAGGAAACAAGAGATATTTGCTGGTCAGCACGGACTACTTCACCAAATAGGTGGAAGCTGAGCCTTTGGCAAACATTAGGGACGTAGATGCCAAGAAATTTGGTTGGAAAAATATCGTCACATGATTCGGGGTTCCTTGCACCTTCATCTCAGACAATGGTCCTCAATTCGACATCAAATCTTTTAGGAGATACTGTTGTGATCTGGGAATTACAAATAGATATTCTACCCCAGCTTATCCCCAAGGTAATGGACAAGCAGAGGCTGTTAATAAAGTCATAGTGAATGGACTCAAGAAGAGGTTAGATGATGCAAAGGGAAAATGGGTGGAGGAACTACCACATGTCCTCTGGACGTACAGAACTACACCTCGCAGATCAACCGGGGAGACCCCCTTCTCAATGACTTATAGAGCCGAGGCTGTTATTCCTTTGGAGACTGGCTTCCTTACACTCAGGACTAGCTCTTTCGATCCGAGCAATAACGATGGATTACTAGAAAAGAGTTTAGACTTTATTGAAGAAAGAAGAGAAAATGCAATGGTTCAATTGGCATACTACCAACACAAACTTAAGTAGGGTTATGATGCCAACGTGAAGCTGAGACCATTAGCACCTGGTGATTTGGTGTTAAGAAAGGTTCTGGGTACTGCAAAGAACCCAACGTGGGGAAAGCTAGGGCCCAATTGGGAAGGACTATACTGCATCACCTCGGTGGCTAGTATAGGAGCATATTTTCTAGAAGACTTAGATGGACATATAATACCACGCCCGTGGAATGTAAACAACCTGAAAAAGTATTATTATTAATGAAAGTCTCTTTTGTCAATATGTTCATTTATTTAAGGTGTTATATTCCTCATTATTCAATCTTTATAGATGTTAAACAGATCCCAAGTTATGCCAGGTCTCTTGGACCACATACTTGGTGAAATTAACACTATGACATCTTTTATATAAGTGTTTAAATTGAACCTTAGTCATGCCTAAACCTTATACTTTGGCAAAATTAACACTGCGTTACCTTAAGTGTCAAGACAGATCTAGAATTACAGCCAACTCCTCAGATTGATAACTTTGAGGAAGCTAAAATCCATAATTATTTGTCTAAATATAAGTTTATTACTTGTCTTTATCTAATTCAGCCCTTATTATAGGGTAAATTATTCATTGTTTGTACTTAACCAAATTAATTAGATTGATAGCAAGACACTATGATTAAAGTCTTGTTGAGGGCAGAGTAGTTAGCAATGATAATAAGCCTCAAAGCATGCAAAGTGAAAATACAAGGGATAAAAGGAAAAACATTTTCATTAAGTAGAAGTGGAGATACAATATGATTGATGGCAGATTTCCAGTAAAAAAAAAAAAATATAAATAAAATAAAAAGAAAAAAAAGAAAAAGAAAGAAGAAGACTACTACAAAAGAATCCTAAGAGCTAAGCCTTAGTCTTGGGAGCAGGAGGGTCTTCCTTCTGACTTAGCTGAAAGGAAGGAGCATCCTTGGCCTTCGGATCAGCTTTTTCAGTCTTGGCCTCTGCCTCCTTGCTTTAACTATAGCTTCCTTAGCCTTGGCATCGTCCTTAGCCTCTAAAGAGGTCTTCTTCCCTTTACCCTTGTCATTGGTCCCCTCAACCCCCTCAGCCCCGTCAGAAGGAGGGAGAGCAGCTTGGGTAGTCAGTTGCTGCTCAGAGACCTCTAGAGCAAGGGCAGAGGAAGAAGGGACGGCACTTGGGATCTCACGTATTTGTGGGTGATAATAGATGCTCCCAGGCTACCTCCATTCCAAATCTGCAGGGACACCTGCAACGCCAAGGGCCCTATCCCATGATATGTTGCAATAGTCCCTACAGACCTCAGAAAGCTCCTCAGCGAGCCTAACTTGCGTTTGTTCTACACCGAGCAAGTAGGACGCTTATTTCTCAGCCTCGGCTGCTTTCTTGGCTAATTGAGCTGCCTCCTTTACCCTCTATAGCTCAGCCTTCAAATCTCTGACCAGCTGCCTCTCAGTGGCCAAATCTATTTCTATCACATGTAGCTTCTAACGTTGGTCCTCGGCCTGCCTCTTCGCGGTCTTTAGACCCGCCTCGGTGCTCTTTAGTGTCTGGACCACTTCCTTTAGCTGCTCGGACAACTTTTCCTGCTCTTGCTTAAGGGCCCCCATGGATCTCTTAACTTCAGCAAGGGAGAGGGCCTTTGCGTTGGCCTCATTATGGGCATCATGGACCCACTCCTCGGCCACAAAAACTTGTTGAGTGACTTGCATAAAAGCAACAGAAGATTTACTTGAATAAGAAGTAAGGAGAAGACGAAAATACATCTTGGCATTTGAATTCAAGGGCATGATAGAATGCTTACCATGGCAAGGTCCCTCTTTAGGGACAAGAAAAGGTCGTTCTGCTTAAAACGCCTATAACCCTCCATGTCTCAGGGGAAGAGAAGAGGCTACTTCAAGACCTTGGCAATATAACCTGCACGCCCCCTTTGGAAGTCTCTAACCGAGGCATTCCAAGGAATGGCAGTGCCGTCCACCTCCAGCCGAGGGGACCAGGTGCGTTGCGGGAGGCGCACCTTGGCTCTATTCTCCTCATTCCGGCTGTCAACGGAGGTGGACCTCTTATCACGTGGGTCCTTGGCCACCTTCTACTGCTTGGACCCCTTTTGAGGGCCCACCTCTCCTTCCTCCTGCTCCTTTAATGGCCTCTTCTTCTTCAGATCTGGAATGTTCTTCAAGTCGAGATCGGTGGGAATTAGAGGAGGAACGGGGAGTGTGGGCGGAACTTGAGGCTTGGAGGTCTCTTTCGGAGTTGGCGCTTTGTTCCTTGCAACCATAAGGTCCCTAAGGCTTTTATTCCCCTTGTTCAAAGCCATCTCGTCCTCCTCTTCCTCGGTGGTAGTTTCTTGACGAGAAGTCAAAAGGATAGGGATGTGGGCACTAGAATGCCTGTCGGGCTTAATCTCGGCGTCCGAGTCAGAAATCACCTGCACTCCTTGGGTCTCTCCCTCCTCAAAGCGAAACTTGTCGATTTCTTCTTCGAGCGAGGAGTTTGAGAAGGCAATCTCCTCTCTTGCTGCTGCTTCAGGCAGGACCTGTCGGACTAGTTGTACCACCAAATGAGGGTTTTGTCGAAGTGGCAATACGACTGGTGGAAGATCGTCTCGGGCTAGGAAATTCGGTTTTGACACGTCAATCCGGGCCAACCGTTGATCACCCGCTCTTATTGTTGGGATTTATGCCCTAAAATCCAATTTATTGGCATATCGTAAATAATTAAATTGTTTATTTATGTGAGACTATTTATTAATGAACTAATGGGACATTATCTTAGTCCATGAGATGCATAGTATGTGATTTATGTGAAAAGTCACAGAAGATATAAATCATTAGTTCTTTGTAAACTTAGAATTTTAGTTCGTAGTCGGTGATGAAATTGGGCGTTTCATCTGCAAAGACTATAACATATCAACTAAGATGATTTGTCTTGATCATGGAAGTGGAGACTTCTAGTTGATATGTTGATATGTTTTAAGAGTTAAGACATATTGAACTGGACCGCTGTGAGATTTATTATTCTCCTAACGAGTATCAAATGAATAATAAATCTCACGACTTCTATTTACATCAACTCTAAATCCTGAGAGAATAATGGACTTAATCATGAGGTGTAGGTTGCTTTGATATATCAGGAGTGAGATCTATAAAATACGATCAAAACCTCAGTATGTTGGGCAGCCACATTTAGTGTTGATGGAACATATATTCTCAAGATGAAATTCATAATCTCTTAACGGAGATATAAAATATTCCCTTGAGATAAGTTTAATGAGTTTGGTTATTCAGAGTGTTGGGCCCAACCACTTTAGTAATGAGTTACTAAAGTATATATTTATGGAATTGGATTTCATAAATATATGATGAATAACATAAAGGATTAAACTGGGTACTCAAGGATTAAGATGTAGTAATCTTCAAAGTGGCAGTCAACATTCATGACTTTGTATTACTACGAATATTTTAATGAAGGGGTTGTATGTATAATAAAGTCTTGGGATATAATTTATTAATAAGGCCTAGAGTGCAATTTTATTCATATAGTGGTATTGAATATAATTAATGGTAACTTTGGACTGTCAAGAGTTGACAAAAAAGCCTAAGGCCCATTGGAGCTAGAGTCTTATTTGTTCCCTTTTGGTCCCACTCCAAGCCACATACTAGAGCCCAATTGGAATGGCCCAAAAGGCTAGTCCAATTAGATAATCAGTTATATATATAAGGAGATAAACATACAGAATAAGTTAAGTGATTTTTTATTAAGATCATATAAGGAATGAAATGGTGTATGTAAGTGTTGGACACTCTTTTATTCTCTCCTTGGAAACTGATTGAGAGACCACACTTCTTGGGCATTGAGTGGAATTGGAGTGAAGATTAAAAGTTTTCCTAAGTATTCTCAAGTTTGGTTTTGGATTTTACCGCACCAAGGTACGCTTTCTATTCTTTGTTTTATAATTCAAGGTTACATGTTATCTTTCATGAATGAAGTAGATCCATGTTTGTTGCTTCCGCTGTGTGTTTTGTATGAGATACAAAACCAGATTTTTCCAACACTTATAGCGTTGCCTACTTCTTGGTATATTTTCGAGATGGGCCGGAAGTCCAAAATTAAATGGACTGCTTTCAATTGCCCGTATTCGCTTACAAAGATCTCGGACCACAGCAAATAATTGAGAGCCTCGACGTTGGTCAGACTAAGCCGGGGCGCCACGTAATTCCTGTTTGCAAAAATAGCTGAGGAGCAAGAGACAGTTAGAAAGTTAAAATTCAACATCAAAAGGAAGCAAAGTGAAAGAACAATAATGGCATGGTTCAGGTTAAAGATTCTAAATTTCTTGCTAAGGAACCTAACTCTAAGGCATCCCACCTGGTTCTCTCTCTTGGACTGGGCAATGGAGCCTATCATGCCACGCCCCCGAAGCAATTAGGTAGCCGTCTTTCATCGCCTTGTTAGATTTGGGGAGACACGAGATGAGCCTAACAACGTCAGATCGGGATTTGAGATAAAATCCCGCCCCCTTTAGGTTGTGGCACTCGTACATGTGGACCACGTCATGCCAGGTAAGCCCCAAGCCCAGATACTCATTTTGAGAGCATCAACACAACCTAAGACCCTAAATAAATTGGGCGCGCACTGGTGTGGGCAGATCCTATGGTTGAGGAGGTAGTCCCGTGTTATCCTACCCATTGGGAAAGTCATCCCCCCTTCTATGAAAGCTATCATGGGGATGATGACTTCTCCCTCCTCCCTGTGTGTCAGTACTTGTTCTGAGGAACAGTATCGCAGGGCTACTCCCTGCGGTATGTGGTATTTGTCCTTAAAGGCCTCTATTTTGGCAGGAGTATCTACTAGATGCTTAAATCTGCCCATTTGGACTAGATAAGGAGGAACGACTAAAGTTGGTAGATGAAAGAATAAGAAATGGAAGGCTGAGGAGACTGGCCGAGGAGAAAAAGAAAAATTTAAAGAAATTGAAACTTACGATAACTAAGATGTATGATAATCCCTGAAAACTTCAGAAAAGTTTTCAAAGGCTTCTCAGGAAAAAGGTACGGGGAGTTTAGTGGCATAGAAAGCTTTGCGAGTTTGAACACTTGGGATTTCTGGAGAGCTTGAGAGTTCGTGAAATGAAGGGAAAATAATTTCTCTCAGGGCTTTATATAGGGGGTGGAAGTAAGTGGGAGTTATCCCGCTTGAAATTTCAAAGGAAAGATCAAACCGTTGGATTAGCGCCCCACCGTTGGATGCAAGGGACATAATGCCGCCTGGAGCAATTAATGACACCTCGTGGGCTCCGAAGCGTCAGTAGCAATTATGAAGCACATAAAACGGTACTCCCGCACGTGTAAAAATAGGGGTTTGATGTTCTTAACCCTTAACAAGTCAAAACCCCGTTTTTCCCCCTCGGATGCGAGGGAAAAATCAGAATTTTGAGGGACTATTGTAGGGATAAGGGACCAAATTCATGAATTGGGCCTTGGGATTGGCCGAGGACCTTGTTCGTCTAAGGAGGATAAATAGCAACGAGAGTGTCAAACTCAGAACTCTATAAGTAAAATACAAATGGAAGGGCCGAGAAAGTTGGTCCGAGGAGGAACATCTCCTCGGATAAGCAGGGCATGGATCAAACGTATACCTTGTCATTCAAGGTAACTTCCCAGGGTGATCAATTGACAGAGACAGGCGATATGATCGTGCAAAAGGGATAGAAGCTCAGAGGAATCTAAGAAAAAGCTGCTACCACCGCATTAAATGCGCAGCAGCTACTTTTCTGGCCGTATTTATGTGGAGAAGACCCCTGAATAGTGTTGCATTGGCTACCACAACTAACAGAAAGTCAAAGGGGGCGTCTGATGGGACAAGCACTCAAGTGAGGGCTCAGATGATCCACAAGTGTAGGATCAAGATGGTCTGAAGGAAGATATATAATGTAAGAGACCCTCCATGAGGAGGGAGGTCGGAGAATCGAGAAAGAAACACTGTAGCAACCTAGAGCCAGACTTGTAATAAAGCTTTAAGGGAAAATACATAAGAATCAATCTCCTTGGACTTGGCCGATGACGTTCTTCTTTAAAGGAACGTCTATTATCTTTCATTCTTTATCATTAAAATCTAATAGCTTGTCATTTGATTCACTAAAGCCCATTTTTCTAACCCATCCTCTACAAATTTATTGTTTTGGGCTTTTTGGGCTAAAGTTTACACCCCTGTTGGGCTTGAAGTTCAAACTGGGTCCTTACAGGAATAATATAAAGGGAAAAAAAATAGAATTATTTTATGACAATATTACTATTAGACTCCTATTTTAAAATAAAAGGTTAAATATATAAGGGTATTCTTGGAGTTTAAGTAAAAAATTAATTAAATCTAATTTCATTTCCTCCAATTCTTCCCAATTTTGGGAGAATAAAATTTAAGATTTTGAGGGAATAGAGAAAAATGAGTATTCCCGCTCACTTAAACTCTCAAACAAGGGAATGAACTTTCCATTCCCTCCATTAAAACTCCCGAACAAAATAAGGAAAGAGTATTCTAAAATTATTTTCTTTCATTCCTTTCCATTCCATTTCTTTCATTCCTCCCAAACGATCTGTAAGTGTATATATGTGTAGAGCTCCTTCTTGGAACCTTGAACCACAACCCTTGCCCTCCCCTCATCCCACAAGAATTTGTACTTATGAAGTGACCATTACATCAATGGTGCAAAGTGGTAAAATTTTTCTTATAATAGATTATTCGGATTGAGTGCCATAAAATTAAAAATGCTTTAGGAGTATTTTCTTTTGGCTGTGTGAAGAAGAAATATATGGGAAGGCTTAATGAGATTTAATGGAAACCAGACTCCTATTTGAGATTAAATTCCCATTATAAAATGGTAAAGTCTCTGATGGTTGTATAAGAGATCTGAGGTTGAATCCCCGCTTACACCAAAAACTAATTAGTGTCTTAGTATGATAATAAAGAGTTATCATCTGAAGTAAATGTCATAAGTTGAAACTATCTAAAAAAAAATAAAAATAAAAATAACAGATGATTGATTAAGGTTCATGAAATATAAAATAAAATAACCTAAGAGAGAGATGATTTTGATTCGACATTGGTTATCATGATTCATGATTAACTTTAAATATATTAAAATCTACACAATGACAATTATTATAAATTTACCTTATTGGACTCTTATGGTCCCAACATGCCAAAAAGTGTGTAGTCTAACCCATTCAGAGACCCGACCTAATTGAGAAATCCAACTAGATTTGAGCTAATTGCTGCTCAACTCAACTACTTCGACAGTCAATGGCAGGTCTCATCCTCAAAAAACTGACTTTGGCGGGTCGATTGCTGGTCTTCTCCCCCCAAAACTCGAACTGACTGACTTACTAAGGATTTTTTTGGCAAAATTGTCCAGATCGAGTAAGATCTCAGCCATTTCCGGCTAGACCTTAGTTAGATTTGACAAGATTTTGATCGAATTTGGAAAAATCTCATCGGTTTTTTGCCTAATTTTTGCCATTTTTCAAATCTACAATGCCAACCAGACTTACCACCAATCGTTGAAAGCTCGATGCGATCAACCTCTCTGGTCAGTGGTGGCTTGAAATATGTTCCATCTAATTAGGTCGGGTCAGGTATAGATTGAGCCCAAACCCAATCCGACTTGACCTATGGACAATCCTACCTTGGAGAATTGCAAATATTATTTTTGAGATTAAATGTATAGAGTCTGTTTGGCAACAACACTTGGATTTTGATGTTCAAAACAATGTGAAAACAATATTTAAATTCCTAATTTTTCTTATCATTATTGTAGTTGTGATGTATAGACTCCAGTGTTGTTCAGGCTTTAAAGGACTTGTATCAGGGGTATAAAGTACTGGACATCTATAAGGTATGTTTGGTAGACTGTAATAGGAACTGTAATGTAATAATTATTCCCCTGGTTTAGCTATACTTTAGTTTGGTTATATTTTTTATTACAGGGAATAGTAATTTTTTATTAATAGTTATTCTTTAAAATAAGGAATAACTATTCATTTCTAAAAGGGTTGTTGATGAAGAATAGACCGTCATGACCTTCTTGGAATATTAAGGGCGCCTGAAAACATGGCGCAAGGCAAAAATACACTAGTAGAAATTATTTAGGCGACAGAGTCAAAATTGCATTAAATTTGGCAGGTTGAAAGGAAACGGTATTTTGATGAATAGTCAATGCTTTGCCACAAAGTGTTCCCTAATTTTGGCGAATTCCTTCATTTAGGGCCCAAAAACAGTGATTTTGCCATTTTTAGTAGTTTTTGTTTCCTTAATAACTTTTTACTTAAAAGTCAAAATAAGGCACAGCTTGTTTTAAGACAACTCTTAAGGTCAGTAGTTTATGATTTTACATTTTGTGGTGGGTCTTTTTGCAACTGCGAGCTGGGCTGCCTCTAGCCATGCTATGGCCCAAAGGTTCTGGGTAGGAGAGTTAGGACTGCCTTGGCTGCAACACACCCCAAATCGGCTTATGCACAAACTAAGGCCCCTTTGCTAAAACTTTGGTGACATGCCCATGGCAGAGGAAATTGTTACAAAAGGGTTATGAAAGACAGATATAATATAGTAACAATAAAAGGGCGTATGCTCACTGTCAACTAAAAAGCAGAAAGTATTGAATGAAATAGTAGGTAAAGCAATGTAGTAATATAAATAAGATGATAATAATAAGAGAGAAATAACACCAATGCTTAATCAATAAAACAGAAGAAGAAATGATTAGTCTACCACACTTGATTGTCTTACGGAGTTAAGTCCAAGAAGGGAACCACTTCTTCAATATAGGTAACCTCACAGAGAGATCCTGCCATAGAAATTACCCACTTTGAGAGAATGAGCCTAAATGGCTTATACTCAAAATTCCTTAATCCTTAATAGAGGGTAGGCTTTTAGAGGAAGAGAAGGAATTAGCCTATTGGTGCATGCCCGCTATCACACTTTTGCCTACTCCCTGTTGTTTCTTTCTAACTCCTTCTTTTTTCTTTCTAAGTTTTCTACTCCATTTTTCTCTCTTTTTCTTATTCCCTTGTGGGGTTATTATGTTCACTCTTGCTTTTCTCTCCTATTGTTCTGTTCTTCTTCTTGTTGTTTTGTCCCCCCCCCCCCTTTTATGTACATAGCAGAAGGCCCTTTTATACTGCCTGCCATGAAAGGTTTTTACTGTTTTACCCCTTAATTGCTTTTGTCTGGGTGTGGGTGTCCTTCTAGACCACCCACCGATTTGTCAGCTGCTCAACTACCACCACTTACCTATGCTGGCCGTGCAGACAAAGAGTCTTATTTTGTTTGCTTGCTTACGGTGGCATTCTCATCCAGATAAGGGTGGACATTCTTTCTCAGTATCCCTTATGACATGCACCTAGTGATTTCAACTCATCTTTCCCTCTTTTGGGTGGTATGTCATCCCAGTAGGACATTTCCCCCAGAAGAGTTTGAGCGAGAACCCCAGAATAGGCTCTCCCTTTTTCCCCATTGCCAAACCATACCCTCTCTTACCTTTGACCCATGGTCCACCACCCCTATATTGGCTGGGTACAGGTTAGTGGTGCCTGAGCCTTGTGCATGCTTCACTTCCATGTGTGTTCATGGCTTGTCTACTACTCAGGCGTTTGCCATGACTTGAAGGCTTGTCTGTACATTCTATTACTTGTTCTTGACTTCTTATGGAGTGAATGTTTCCCTGAGCCTTCGTTCTTCATGTCTTACTTCCTTCCTGGGTTGGCCTTGCTTGATTGTGGCTTATTCTTTCTCTAATCCATCTTTTGCCCCTTTCGTAGGTTTGCTAGCACTTCTACCATGTCATTCGGTCATTCTTGCTGTGCTATTGTATGACCTGTGCTTGCTGGGCTCCTTTTGGGCCTGTTGTATACTTTCCCTTTGCTTAATTCTTGTGGTCCAATATTACCATTGGGCTAGTATTCATACTATTTTGATCTTCCTTGACACATTCCATTGCTTCTGGGCTTCCTTGGCCCATCTCATCCGTTTGGGCATCCTCGGCCCATTTCCTTTATCCTCGGCTTGTTTCCTTTTCTTGGGCATCCTCGGCCCATTTTTACTCCCATGGGCCTTTGCTAAGTCTTTTGGGCTTCCCCAGCCCAAATTACTATATCCTTTACTTTTGGGATTTATGGGCTTTCCACCACCCCCTTACTCACTTAATTCATTACTTCGGGCCTCTTTGGCCCATTCTTGCTTGCTTTCTATTTTATATAATGCTCATGGGTTTACTACTTCTTTTCTTTGGGCTCCTTTAGGCCCGCTTGCTTTCTTTGAGACCTATTTATTATTTTCTAGGCCTATGATCCATTATTCCTGCCATTTGGGCTTAATGGTTTTCTTCTCAATTTACTAACTCTTTTCCTCCCACATTATTGGGCTTCTTCCTGCTATTGGGTCTCTTTGCCAAAGTGGGCATCAACACATTTAACTCATTTTTAGAATTTTTGGTAAAATTCGGTATTTTTCCACCTAATCTCATGATTAGTGTGAACTAGGGTTTTATTTCTTTTTAGTATTTATATGCTTTGTAGCCTCCAAAGGCAAATCAGATTATTATTAATAAAATTCAAACTTTGTCTATTTCTTTCTCTTGTGGACTTCAGAAAATTATCACATTGTGGATTTAGGGAACCCCTTGTGGATTTGAGGTTTACTACCAGAATTTAACAGTTTAGTTCCATTCTATCTAAGAGAGTATCGTGTGTGCTTTCTTTAGGCTCCCACGACATCAGTTGTAATAGTTATTCCTTAGTAAGAGTAATAAATTTAGAAATGAATATATTTCCAAATAAACAAATTATAAAAAATAAAAAAATCATAAAAAAATAACTCATATCTCTATCAAAATTAAAAAAAAAAATTTATTTTTAAGGAAATATAATTGTAGGGTCAGATTCTGCAGCCCAAGCCCAAGCCCAAGAAGGTGTGGATTTGGAGCCCACTGAACCCAAAACAATAAATTTGTAGAGAATGGGTGAAAGAGCTAGGCTAATAATGAAAATAACAGTATTAAACGGCAATGATGACAGGAAGATTTGAATTAATATGTGCTCGGACAGTTGTGAATGTCTCGTCCGAGGAGGTGATTTTCATTGATGAACTTAGGTTACAATTGTTGGAGCTACAGTAAAATAATATACTCTTCTCTCTCTCTTCTTTTTCGATCCCCTTCTATCAGAGACCCCTCTCTCTTATATAGTACTGCCTTTCTACATCTCCACCGTCCACTTGTTCATCATCTGGGCGCCCACTTGAGTGCATGTCCCATCACACTCCCCCTTTAGCCCTGTCTGAGTGGCGGTAGCTGAGGATGCACTGTTCAGGGGTCTTCTCCACATAAATGCGGCCAGGAGGGTAGGTGTAGTGCATTAAATGCGGTGGTTGAAGTCTGTCTCCTTGATATTTCTCTGTTCCTGTTACCTTCTTGTGTGTCCGAGGCCCCCTTTCTCCCTTAACACTTGTCAAACAGATCGCTTGAACCTCCCATACACGTGTCGGGCAAAAACCTCGTCGGATCCGAGGGTATCGGGATTCTCGGACATATGGACATCTCCTCGGACAGTGCACGTACTCATCTCCAGACATTCTCCTTTCACATGGGCCTCTGACTGAGTGTCTTGGCCTCCTCGGACGAACAGTATTCCTCATATAGGGCCTTGGGCCCAATACGTTGGGTTGGGCTTTCTCCCCCCACATTAGCCCCTCGAAATTGTAGTTTTTCCCTCGCATCCGAGGAGAAAAAGTAGGATTTTGACTTGCCACGGAGCAAAAGCTTGGAAACACGCACAACCGAGCTGGCACGTGTGTAAACGTGGGAACAGACGCCTCATTAATGCCGCTGCGGTTTCCATATTCCCAAAGCGTTGCATTAATTGCACTAGGTGGCGCCTTGTCTTTCGTATCAACGGTGAACGATCGATCCAACGGCTGTGGTTTTTCCTTCGGAATTTGGGCGGGAGTGCCCCTGACCCTTCGTTTGACCCCATATAAAACCTCAGAGGTAGTTACCTTCCTCTCACTTTGCGAAGTTTCAGACGCTCCAGCAAGTTCTAATACACGACTCGGTCCAAATCTCCCAGTCGCCGGTACCAAACTTACTCAGAATCCTCACGAGTTCTCCTACGAGCCTGCAATCACTTCTCCGGTTTAGTCCTGGTGAGTTACCGTCCACCAAATCGTTTAGTTCTCTCTTCGGCCAGCCGTTTCACTTAAGCACCATGGGAAAACTCGAGTACATGATGGATAGCCCTGAGCAAATAGAGGCGTTTAGGATCGCGTATCGCATACCCCCTGACGTGGGTGTGAGGTATTGCCCCCCAGAAAAAATACTAACAGACCGGCAGACGGGAGAGGTGGTTATCCCCCTCATCGCCTTCAAAGAAGGGGGTATGACAATCCCCATGGGCCCTATCACCACCAATTACCTTCGGAACCATAGGCTTACTCCCTGGCAGTGCGCGCCCAATATGTTTAGGATCCTAGGAGCGATTGAGGACCTTGAGCGCCACATGGGGTTGGGACTCACCTGGCTTGATGTGGTACATATGTACGAATGCCACAGCCAGCAAGATGCTGGGTACTACTTAAAATCCCGGTCGGATGTTGTCAGGCTCATTTCCTGCCTTCCCAAATCCAACAAAGGGATGAAAGACGACTATGTGATCGTCTCGGGCGCCTGGCGCGACGGCCATGGTTGCCCAACCAAGCATGGGAAGCCAGGTGTGACATGTAGAATTAGGCGCACTGACCATAGGCTTAGGGCTCCCGTCTTTTAACTGTTTTTGATTTCTCTTCGGTCACTATTTCTGAGTTTCTAACCATTCTTTTCTTTACTTGCAACAGATAAGAGACAAGTTTCTCCTCGGCTCAGCCTAACGAATGTTGCTGCCCTCAATTTCCTTTTAAGGTCGGAGATCTTCGTGAGCGAGGACGGGCAACTACGATCTGCTCCCCTTATTCTTGGATATAAAGGGAAGCCAAAGGGTTTTCAACCGGTCGGCAACGCAATCGTCCAGGGAGACTATCGCCTTGCGCGTATTGACGTTGGTCGGAAGGGCTTCTTGGCGCCAGACGATCTTGAACCTGTACCCCGTCCAATTCCTCGGGCTGCACCTCCCCTTATCCAACCACTCCAGCAAGTTCCCCTCGGACAAGAGATTGAAGGTGAGGGGGCTGGCTCTTCCACTTCCTCGCTAGAAGAACAAATAGACGGATTTCAGTTTGAGGGAGAAGCTTCAAGAGTAAACCAGGTGGTAGAGATCTCAGACGCTGAGGAAGAAGCCTACGAGCAGTCAGGCGCCCATCTTAATTTGTTAGCCACTCATTTAGAAGACTCTTCGGACGACGATATGGATCTGAGGAATTTGATGAAGGGTAGAGGCAAAAAGTCCGACCCGAAAGATGCTGGGACATCTAAAACAGGGGTGACACTTCCTCCAGTGCCTATCCAGGTCCCTGGCCCAAACTTGAAACCCATGCCAAACCTGCAGAAGAAGAGACCCCTCACTGAGGTTGGGGAAAAACAGGTGCCACCAACCAAGGGGGCCAAGCAGCAAAAGGTGGCACAGGACCACCGAACTCGCAGGGCTTCGTCTACTGAAAGCCGAGACGAGGGCACAACGGCAGATGTGCGCCGAGGAGGAGGGGGACCGCGGATTTGGTCTCCAAAATTGGAGTTGGAGGGCGCTTCAATCCTCTGGGAGACCTCCCTCAGGAATTATGATGGAGGGAGGGCCGGCTACGTTGCTGAGGCCCTGCAGCAACCACTTCTCCTCCCTCATGATATGGAGTCCTTCAGGCGTTTCAATCAGCCGGAGCTCTTTCGATCCCTCAAGAGGGATTTAGCCATCGTAAGTAACCTCAGTCCGATTAGTTGAATCACTGATTTTTGCTTTTCCTATTCTTCTGCGTTTGACATTCAGAGTTTCCATCATGCAGGTCACTCAGCAGATTTACGTAGCCGAGGAGTGGGACAAGAAGAGTCGCCTTGAAACCCAGGCGGCGTTCTGCTCCTGAGACGAGGCGGAGAAATCTCTGGGCCAAATGAAGGACGATTATGCCCGTCTGTCCGGGGAACTCGCGGAAATGACCAGCCAGAAGAAAAGCCTTGACGCTGGGATAAAGAATGTTGAAAAGCAGGTTGAGGATCAGCGTAAGTTGCTAAAGGCGGCAGAGGCCAATCTGAAGACCGAGAGGGAGCTGGTAAACGGGCTAAAGGATGAACTCCGAAAAGCCAAAGACAGCGCCCGATATGCCGAGGAGAAAGCCCAGTTGGCCCAGGAGGCGGTTGAGGCTGAAAAGAAGGCAGCTTACCAGCTGGGGGTAGAGACGGCCACGTCCCAGCTTCTAGAGCAGTTCGCCTCGGTCAGCCGAGATTACTGCGACATAAGTTGGGGCAAAGCCCTGGATGCAGCTGGAGTCCCTGCCGACTCGGAGCTGAGGCTGCCTGGGAGCGTATACTATGATCCTGATATCCGAGAGCTCCCAGGAACTGATCTCCCTCCTGTTCCACAGCTTCCAGAGGCTTCGGAGCCAATCTTGGTCAGCCATGCTCCTCCACTCACTCTTGGTGCAAGCAAGGAAACTGGTCAGCCAGGCGGCAAGGATAAGCCAGTTGAACCAGCCAAAGAGAAAGGCCAAGGGTCAGGCGAAGAGAAAATTCCTTCTGATCCCAGGGACCAAGCCCCTGAAGCAACTGCTCGGATAGGCCAGGCTGCGGACCCCGTGCCCCCTCCAGCAAAAGAATAGATGTATAGGGCTTTCACTTTTGCACCTGTGCTTTCTTTTGTTTTATCCGAAGAATTGTAAACTATCCTTTTATTTATGGAATAGATTCTCATTTGTCTATGATGTTTTAAATACATGTCTTACTAATTACTACTGTCACATACAACTGTACATTGCACTTATAACCAAATAATGCAAATAAACCTGCTTGATACATCATACTTATGGTGTAAGTAACCAAAATTAATATTGAAAAGGATAGGCCAACCAAGAGTTATTGATGAGTTGCATGTCTTTCCAAGTTAAACATAAGTTATTATTCCTCGGCTTCAAACTAAACACAACTAGGGGAGACATTTATAAATTAGAATCAATTTAAACGCGATTAGGAGTTTTAGCACTAAGCCCCAGTGACACTGGCCGCGTGGGGGTATTGACTAACCTGTCGTTTGGTTCAAGGATTATAGGATTCGAATGTACTCGAGTGTTAACTAACCCTAGTCATCTGGTCCGAGGACTGCAGGCATGACTGGATTTAAGTTTAAACACAAACTGCACCGGAATGTTAACTAACCCTAGTCATCTGGTCTGAGGACTTCAGGCATGACTGGATTTAAGTTTAAACACTATAGAACCGTAACTGAGTGCTAACTAACCCAAATCATCTGGTCCGAGGACTACAGGCATGATTGGATTTAAGTTTAAACACTATAGAACTGTAACCGAGTGCTAACTAACCCAAATCATCTGGTCCGAGGACTACAGGCATGATTGGATTTAAGTTTAAACACTATAGAACTGTAACTGAGTGCTAACTAACCCAAATCATCTGGTCCGAGGACTACAGGCATGATTGGATTTAAGTTTAAACACTATAGAACTGTGATGGGTTATTTAGACCCCTTAAACAACCAAATTGCGTAGCCTAGATTAATTAGCCAAGTTGTTACTTAGTCAAATTAAGCAATTCTAGGTTAAAACAATTCAACAATCATATCAAGAATAATAATGCAGCGGAAAATAAATAACACAAGATATGATCACCCAGGAAACCACACGGTAAAAACCTGGGGAGGATTTGACCCACCGATCCTCAAGGCATAAAAGAATTCACTATGAAAGAATTGAAGTTCTTACAGAAGGACTACAAGCTCCCCGCTCGACTTCCTAATGCTACCCACCAGTACGAACTTCCTGACACGACCACGCGCAGGCTCCGAATCCACGGACTACTTCTTTCTTGAATTCTTCAATCAGCTACAAGCTCCCCGCTTGCTTTTCTTTTAAGTTCCAATGGTTGCAACTATGTTGATCATCAAGATGTAGATAATAATCTCTACCTTGAAAACCCTAAGCTTTGTGTAAAGGAAAGCTCCTCTAAGATCTCACAAGAGATTTACACAAAACAGAAAATATGAGCAACAAAGACTTAGAGAGGTTTGGGTACAAAACCCTAAAAATAAAAGGAGGCACAAGAGGCACTCTAATCTCTCATCCAAAAGTCTCAAAAACGTGGCTTAGGGTTTCCTTTATATAGTGGGAGAAGTAGATCTGAAACCCTAATCCTTAATGGGCTTAAGCTGCTGTTTGGGCCGACTTAAAATTCTGCAGATACGATTTTCGATCGATCGAGCCTGTTCTTCGATCGATCGAACCAGGCAGAATACGAAGTCTTCTTCCTGCAGCTTGTATGTTCTTGAATCTTGACTTGAATCACCTTGAGCATTGTCTAATAAAACCTATAGACTCTAAGATCTATATCTAGATAAGTTTATGTTCACGATTTGCCAATTGTTCTAAACATTTAGAACCTAACAAACTATAACCGAGTGCTAACTAACCCAAATCATCTGGTCCGAGGACTACAGGCATGATTGGATTTAAGTTTAAACACTATAGAACTGTAACCGAGTGCTAACTAACCCAAATCATCTGGTCCGAGGACTACAGGCATGATTGGATTTAAGTTTAAACACTAGAACTGTAATTGAGTGCTAACTAACCCAAATCATCTGGTCCGAGGACTACAGGCATGATTGGATTTAAGTTTAAACACTAGAACTGTAACTGAGTGCTAACTAACCCAAATCATCTGGTCCGAGGACTACAGGCATGATTGGATTTAAGTTTAAACACTTGAGCTAACGGTGTTAACTAACCCTAATCATCTGGTCCGAGGACTACAGGCATGATTGGATTTAAGTTTAAACACTTAAGCTGGTGGCGAATGAGTGTTAACTAACCCTAATCATCTGGTCCGAGGACTACAGGCATGATTGGATCTAAGTTTAAACACTTGAGAGAAAACTTTACGCAGCGAATTGGTATATCAATTGAAGAGAAGACTTGATTAATAGAAGTACCTCTTGAGGTTATTTACATTCCAAGGGCGAGGGATTACATGACTATCCAGGTCTTCTAAGAAATATTCTCCAATACCAGCGCCTGAAGTGATACGATATGGTCCTTCCCAATTGGGTCCTAATTTTCCCCAAGCTGGGTTCTTCGCGGTGCCCACAACTTTCCTCAGCACCAGATCACCAGGCTCTAAAGGCCTCAGCTTCACGTTAGCGTCGTAGCCTTGTCTGAGCTTTTGTTGGTAGTGTGCCAGCCGAACCATTGCATTCTCTCTTCTTTCCTCAATAAGGTCCAAACTCTTCTCTAGTTACTCGTTGTTGCCGGTCGGACTAAACGAGCTGGTTCTAAGTGTTGGGAACCCTGTTTCCAGAGGAATGACAGCTTCAGCCCCATAGGTCATCGAGAAGGGGGTCTCTCCAGTAGACCTGCGGGGCGTAGTTCTGTAAGCCCAAAGCACATGTGGCAACTCTTCTACCCATTTGCCCTTTGCATCATCTAGCCTCTTCTTTAAGCCGTTCAGTATGACCTTGTTGGAAGCTTCTGCTTGGCCATTACCCTGGGGATAGGCTGGAGTGGAGTATCTGTTCGTAATTCCCAGCTCACTGCAGTAATTCCTGAATGCCTTGCTGTCGAACTGTAAACCGTTGTCCGAGATGAGGGTGTGAGGAACTCCAAACCGTGTGACAATATTCTTCCACACGAACTTTTGCACATCAACATCTCTGATATTGGCTAGTGGCTCAGCTTCAACCCACTTGGTGAAATAGTCTGTTCCGACCAGGAGGTACTTCTTGTTTCCTGCAGCTTTGGGGAAGGGTCCCACAATATCCAAGCCCCATTGGGCAAAGGGCCATGGGCTAGATAGTGGATTAAGATTTCCCCCTGGCTGGTGAATGTTTGGAGCGAAGCGCTGACATTGATCGCATTTTTTGACGTATTCGTGTGCCTCCTTCTGCATGTTAGGCCACCAATAGCCTTGGGTGAGGGCTCGGTGAGCCAAGGACCTACCTCCAGTGTGGCTCCCACAGATTCCTTCGTGCAGCTCTTCTAGCAGTGCCTCAGTCACCTCGGGATGCATGCATAACAAATATGGTCCCGAATAGGAGCGTTTGTATAGTTTCTGGTCTTCGGACAACCAGAACTTAGTCGCCTTCCTCCGAACTTTATCGGCTTCCCCCTTCTCTTCAGGTAATATATCTTCTTTGATAAATTTGATTAAAGGGTCCATCCAGCACGGCCCGGCCCTGATCTGGTGAACCTGGACTCCCCCTGACTTCGTCTCTGTAGGCCTGTGCAGGTCCTCGACGAGGATGACCCTCGGCAGGTCTTGTGCCGAAGAGGTGGCAAGCGTGGCCAAGGAGTCAGCATGTGAGTTGCCATTCCTGGGGATGTGCAGCAAATTGAAAAATTCGAACTCTGATTGCAGATGTTTGACACGACCCAAGTATCCCTGCATTCTTTCGTCCTTTGCCTCGAACTCGCCTTGTACTTGACCTACTACCAATCTTGAGTCCGAGAACAACTCCACGGACTTCCCGCCCATTCTACGGACCATAGTCATCCCCATCAGTAGGGCCTCATACTCCGCTTCATTATTTGTTACCGAGAAGTCCAGCCTTAACGATTTCTCGATAATGATTTTCTCGGGGGATATCAATACCAGCCCAACTCCAGAACCTCTTTGGTTTGCCGCGCCATCGACGTACACTTCCCAATGGGAGGGATTCTGTTGAGAGATCATGCCAACTGATTTTTCATCCATGCCCGACGTGGGCTTTACCTCTTCTAGCTGGGGCTCCGTGAACTCAGCCACCAAATCTGCGAGTACCTGTCCCTTGACCGATGTGCGGGGCATATATCTTATATCGAAAGCCCCTAAGATTGTACCCCACTTGGCAATCCGACCAGTGTAATCAGCACTTCGGAGTATAGCTTTGAGTGGGAGTTGTGTGAGAACGATCACCGTGTGGGCTTGGAAGTAGTGAGGTAGCTTCCGTGTGCCAAGCACTACTGCTAAGATAGCCTTCTCCAGTGGCAAGTAACGAATCTCAGCCTCATGCAGCGACTTGCTTACGTAATAGACGGGCCTTTGTACACCAGAGTCTGACCGTATCAACACCAGGCTCACCGCATAGGGAGCTACAACGATGTAGGCGAACAGTACCTCGTCTGGCTCAGGACTGGACATGATTGGTGGCCGAGAAAGATAATCCTTGACTTGCTGGAACGCCAAAGCACATTCCTCAGTCCATTCGAATCCCTTCCACTTGTTGAGCAGAGAGAAAAAGGGCCGACACCTGTCTGCTGATCTAGAGATGAACCGATTGAGGGCAGCAGTCATTCCGGTCAGTTTTTGAACTTCCTTGGGATTCCGAGGAGCTCGGAGGTTGTTGATGGCCTTTATCTGGTCGGGGTTGACCTCAATTCCTCTGTGGGTGACCATGTATCCCAAGAACTTGCCGGACCCTACCCCAAACGAGCACTTAGAGGCATTTAGTCGTAGCTTGTATTTCCGTAGAATCTCAAAGGTACTTTCAAGGTCTTTCACATGCTCGGCTATAACTTTGCTCTTCACCACCATGTCATCTATGTAAATCTCGATATTCTTGCCCAGCTGTGGCTCGAACATCCTCGTCATCATCCTCTGGTAGGTAGCTCCTGCGTTCTTTAAGCCAAACGGCATCACTTTATAGTGGTAGTTACCAATAGGAGTGACGAAAGCGGTTTTCTTCTGGTCCTCCAGGGCTAATGGTATCTGGTGGTCACCTTGGAAAGCGTCTAGGAAGCTCATCCGAGGGTGACCGACAGTGGCATCAACCAGCTGATCGATTTTCGGCATAGGGAACGGGTCTTTGGGGCATGCCCTATTCAGATCCGTGAAGTCAACGCATACTCGCCACTTCCCACTCTTCTTCTTTACCACCACGGTATTCGCTAACCATTCGGGATAAAAAACCTCTTTGATAGCCCCAGCTGCTTTGAGTTTCGCCACCTCGTCTCTCACTGCGTCGGCATGTTCCTTGGATGGGCGCCGAATAGGTTGCTGCTTGGGGGTGACCAGTGGATTCACCTTCAAGTGATGGCATATAAACTCCGGGTCCACCCCTGGGGCCTCGTAAGCACTCCAGGCAAACACGTTGAGATTTCGCTTGAGGAACTCTATCAGCTCCTCCTTCTCTTGAAGAGGCAGCTGAGATCCGACTTGAAAGAACCTGCCAGGATCATCTCCAATGATCACTTTCGTCAGATCCTCACACCGAGTGCTTTCATCCGATTCTTCAGAAGGCACTCCCCGAGACTGTAGTTGCTATAAATCCCTCCCAGCCACGTCCGAGGACTCGGTTGGGGCCTCATGCTGAATGGCGGCTACCAAGCACTGTCTAGCAACAGACTGGTCTCCTCGGATCTCATGTATCTGTCCACCTGATGGATATTTGACCTTCTGGTGCAAAGTAGAGGGGACAGCCCCAAGTGCGTGAATCCAAGGTCTGCCCACGAGTGCCGTGTAGGGCGAATATGCGTCCACGACGATAAAATCCAGCTCCACCACCTCGGAGCCGGACTGCACAGGTAAGCGTATCCGGCCTTTCGGGATGACAGGCCTTCCTTCAAAGGTGAATAGGGGGGAATCGTACGACGTCAGGTCCTGGGGTTTTAGGCCTAGCCCCTTGTAGAGGTCCGGGTACATTATCTCCACGGCACTGCCCTGGTCCACCATCACCCTCTTTACATCGTACCCTCCTATTCTGAGGGTGATGACTAGTGCATCATCATGGGGTTGGATGGTGCCGATCATGTCCTCGTCCGAGAATCCCATAACCAGCGGGGCACCAGACCTAGCTCTCTTCGGTCCTCGGCTCGACTCCCCTGCGGGTGGTCGGCCTACTGACATAACTTTCAAAGGCCAGGACCCTGTTCTCCCTGGCGCAGCGAAGACGACGTTTATAGTCCCAAGCGGCAGCTTTGAGGGGTCGTCCCTGCGTGGCCCCGAGCCTGTCTGCCTTCGGCCGCTGGAGGGGTGCAGAAGATGTTTCAGTTTACCATCGCGAACCAACTGGTCCAGGTGATCCCACAGACTCCTACAATCTTCCGTGGTATGCCCATGGTCTTGATGGTACTGGCAGTAGAGATTGTGGTTGCGTCTCTCGGGGTTTCCTACCATCTTGTTCGGCCACCTGAAGAATGATTCATTCTTAATTTTTTCCAGGACCTGATGCACTGGCTCTTTGAACACGGTGTTGACCGATTGAGGATTCATCGATCCTGATTGTCTGGCAAAATCCCTCCGCGGTTTATTGTAATTGTACCGGTCCGACCGCGAATCTCTCCTCTCTTGAGGGATAATCTTATCCTTTCCCTTGCCCTGCTGCTGATCTTCTTCAACCCTCTTATACTTCTCTATGCGGTCCATTAGTTGACGCACGTTTGTGACTGGTTTGCCAGATAGGGATGCCCTCAAACCGTGGTCAGTAGGAAGGCCGAGCTTGAACGTGCTGAGGGCCATTGCATCGTTGTTGCCCTCCACCTCATTGAACACCTCCCAGTATCTGTCTGAATACGCCTTCAAGGACTCGCCTTCCTGCATGGACAAGGATAGCAGTGAAGAGAGAGGCCTGGCCACTCTTCGGCACGTAACAAAACGGGAGCCGAATGCCTGAGTGAGCTCTTTGAAGGAGTTGATGGAGCCTGCCTTCAAACCATCAAACCACCTCATAGCAACGGGCCCAAGACTGGAAGGGAAAACCTTGCACATCAGAGCTTCATCTCTGGAGTAGACAGCTATCCTCTGGTTAAAATGACTCACATGCTCCACGGGGTCAGTTTTACCATTGTAGACGGTGAACGTTGGCTGGTTAAAGTGCTGAGGGAGTCTGGCCTCCTCTATCCTGCGCGTGAAGGGTGATCTAGATATCTGGTTTAGAGCCCTGTTCATGGCATCGTTCTCCACGTCCTCGCGTGATGGGCTCCTACGCTCCCTTTTACGATGAGACTCCTCTACATAGGTGTAGGACTCGCTAGCTGGTGTCTTAGACTTGCGTTGATAAGAGACGTCCTGCTCGTCATCAAGATCATCTTCAGAGTACGAGGAAGCCCGCTTCCTCTTTGCGTGGCGCAACTCCCTCTTTAGTTTTTCCACTTCCAG
This sequence comes from Quercus aquifolioides, assembly GCA_019022515.1. NCBI lineage: Eukaryota > Viridiplantae > Streptophyta > Magnoliopsida > Fagales > Fagaceae > Quercus > Quercus aquifolioides. The sequence continues at coordinate 30,918,877 of CM032326.1, forward strand.
TTGTAAGTCACGGTTCTTCTCTGCATGGGACATGTGACTTCCGCTCTGTGATTGGCCCTGGCTAAGGCGCACAGTGTGTACACTGCCCTCGCGATTTTGTCTCCTCTCTAAGTTGACAAAATGGTCCACGTGTTGGGATGCCCTGGATTCTGCTTGTTGTTCACCTTATCCTGCCATTATCAACTGTTGTTTTCACTCTTGCACAAGCTCTTCCCACAGACGGCGCCAATTGTAGGGTCAGATTCTGCAGCCCAAGCCCAAGAAGGTTTGGATTTGGAGCCCACTGAACCCAAAACAATAAACTTGTAGAGAATGGGTGAAAGAGCTAGGCTAATAATGAAAATAACAGTATTAAACGGCAATGATGACAGGAAGATTTGAATTAATATGTGCTCGGACAGTTTTGAATGTCTCGTCCGAGGAGGTGATTTTCATTGATGAACTTAGGTTACAATTGTTGGAGCTACAGTAAAATAATATACTCTTCTCTCTCTCTTCTTTTTCGATCCCCTTCTATCAGAGACCCCTCTCTCTTATATAGTACTGCCTTTCTACATCTCCACCGTCCACTTGTTCATCATCTGGGCGCCCACTTGAGTGCATGTCCCATCACACTCCCCCTTTAGCCCTGTCTGAGTGGCGGTAGCTGAGGATGCACTGTTCAGGGGTCTTCTCCACATAAATGCGGCCAGGAGGGTAGGTGCAGTGCATTAAATGCGGTGGTTGAAGTCTGTCTCCTTGATATTTCTCTATTCCTGTTACCTTCTTGTGTGTCCGAGGCCCCCTTTCTCCCTTAACACTTGTCAAACAGATCGCTTGAACCTCCCATACACGTGTCGGGCAAAAACCTCGTCGGATCCGAGGGTATCGGGATTCTCGGACATATGGACATCTCCTCGGACAGTGCACGTACTCATCTCCAGACATTCTCCTTTCACATGGGCCTCTGACTGAGTGTCTTGGCCTCCTCGGACGAACAGTATTCCTCATATAGGGCCTTGGGCCCAATACGTTGGGTTGGGCTTTCTCCCCCCACAATAATTATATGTGTAAAATATTTTCTAAAATAAATCTTAAGTTTTATTCTAATGTTAAAACTTACAACCAAATTTATGAATATGTTTAGTTATTTCTTTGCAACAAATTTTATTCCTAATAGCAAGAGCCTTATAGTGTAAAGCATATACCCATGCACAAAGTGGTTAGGATTCTAGGGGAAAATGGTTCGAGTTGTGGGGCAGCAGCATATTGTAACTATCTAAAAATAAATAAAAAATCTCAATAAAAAATATTACTATTCTTATTGTAATTTTTATCTAGTGTACCAAATGTGCCTATAATGTTATTTGCTACATTAGGATCTTTGCAGATTGCCATTTCCAATCCAAACCCAATCCAAACCGAGAAGTTTTTCTCACCTTATCAAGATCTGGTGTTGTAGAGATTTGTAAAGAGTGGTACTTCGTGAGGGTGCATGAGGCCGTTCAAGTATGTCTTCAGCATGTTCGGAGCTAATTAAAAGAAACATCCAAGACACCAGGTCCTTTACTTGATGATAAGCCAACCTTGTTTCATAGGTTATCGAGACAGAGAGGGGAGGATGTGTCGGTTTCTGATTTGGAGTCAGGCTGCCAAAATCCTTTAACTTCGAAGGACATTTCCCCTCAATTGGAGCCATTGTTAACTCAGAAGTCATGAGAATTGCTTGATTATTTGCAAATATAAATAATACCAATATTTTTGCAAGGCAGTGCTTGTAATAGGCATGATCAAATTTTTAGATTGTTTCTTACAATTAGGCTCTTAAGTTGTAAAGTATAGTAAAAACAACTGCGAATGAACTTCAATTCTTAAATATAGAGAGGTTTTGGGGAAGGGGAGGCTACCCCTACTGTATAGCTCTTTAGATTTCTTGTATTTAATAATGAGCATTTGTCTAGGCTTTATTGCTCTCCTCTCCCATCTGTATGTGCATTTACGAATGCATGGTTTTTATATCACATTTGAAATATGCTTGATTTACTAAATCATTGAGCACAACTGAGAGAAAAAATCTCAAATCTTTTTCCTTTTCTGGTACCAACATTCTCTTGTTTCAATTTATCTTTGTTTCAGGCCAATTGAGATCTTATTGCGCGGGTAGCCTCCCAATCGAGTAACTATGGTTGGTTATATCACAACTAAAAATGCGCTCTATAGCCACGTCGTTTTTAGCTGCATTTTCAAAAAACGCGGCTATAGCTAACCTATAGCTGTGTTTTTAAGAAACGTAGCTTAAACTACTGACCTATAGGTTGTAGACCTATAGCTGTGTTTCGTAAACGCAACTAAAATAACTCCTAAAGCCACGTTTTAAAAACGCGGCTATAGACCTATCGGTCTATTGCCACAGTACATAGGTCATACTTAAAAACACAGCTATAGAATTCGCTATAGGACAAATGAACATATACCCAAGTTTTTAGGAGCTACAGCCGCGTTTTAAAAATGCGGCTGTATATCCTTGATACCTGCCATGTGATTTCATTTTATACTAGCATTTTACCGTGGATAATGATTGTCGGCTTAAAAAGAAATGGTTGTCAAGGTTATTGGAAGTGTGCTCAAATCAAAGAATGGAAGAGTATGTGTTTCTAAACATTTGGCTTTGGAAAAAATGAAAAATGAACTGTTTTGATGATTTTACACTACACTGAAAGTTTTGAAATATATATTTTTTAATCAAAAAAATAGCATATATTTTTAATTTTTTGCAGTTGAGGCATATTTGCTCTCAGGTATCTCGGCTTATTTGATTGTTTTTCTTCTGTCACCCTACGTGGATTTCAATGTTTTATGAATCTCTAAACCAAACACGCTGCATTGTTCATTGTTGTTGTTTTGGTTTTGGTTTTGGTTTTGTTTTTTGTTTTTTTGTTTTGGCTTAAAAAACACTCTGCATTGTTGGCAGCAAAGAAGAGTGGAAATCGACAAGCACAATCTACTTGGTTGCCATTTTTCTCAACAAAAAAAAAACTTTGTTGCCATATAATAATTTATTATTCGTCAAATCATTGCATGCATTTAATATTAATCACGGTCGAGATTGAAGGCAATAAGCAGGCCCTTCATCAAACCTTTAACTCATGCTGTGCAAGATTATTGTAGTGGGCCTTTTTCTTATGTTGGGCTGGGCTACCTCCTGCGGTATTGGGCCCAAATATTTTGAGTAAGGAAGTTGAGACCGGTCCAACTGCAACTCAATTTGGTCCGGCTTGTGCGCAAACTATGTCTCGTTTGCCAAGAGCACGCTTACGGCAGGCAGAGCTATTTTAGATGAGTCGTGGCAGGCAGACATGATAATAATAAAACAAAATAAAGTACTTTGGCTTCGTAATTAAAGTGAATAAATAACCCCTAATTAAGAAAGATAATCATAATAACAACAATCACTTTTATAAAGAAAGCAAGGGGAATAAATGGGTAGTATATGGGTTAATCAAAAAAAGAAAGAAATCAGATCAAATCTGATCTGCAGGACCAAAACCAGAGAGGGAAGAACGTTTCTTCTCAACGCAAATAATCTCCCGAGGAAATCCTGCTGTGGCAATTAATCACTTTGAGGGAAACAGACCTGAATGGTTGGTGCCCAAAAGAACCCTTTTGCTTTTGGCAGAGAGCAGGACTTTGAGAGGGAGAGAAGGAATTAACTTATTGATGCATGTCTGCCGATCTAACTCTCTGTTTTTCTTTTCTTCCTTTTATAGTTTTCCTCTTATCTTTCTTTTTCCTTTCTTTCCTCAATACTTGTTTTCTATTTCGTGGTTTTCCTTAAAGGTTCCTGTTATCGTGATTGTGGTGTCCCCTGTGCACGGTAAGGGCCTCCTTTTACAATGCCTGCCGTGACCAGGTTTTACTATTTTAGCCCTTAACCACCTTTGTCTGGTCTGGGTGTACTTACCGACCACCACTGGTCCGTCTGTGTGCCACTCCCCATCACTAGACAAAGAAAACTCTTTTGTTTGTTTGTTTGCCGTGGCACCCTTTCCTGCTACAGTGTGGGTGCTCTCTCTCCCTATCCCTCATGGCATGCACCTAGTGGTTCTAACTCAGCCTTGTTTTTTTTAGGTGGTATGTCATCCTAGCAGGACACTTCCCCAAAAGAGCTTAAGCAGGAACTTCAGAATAGGTTTTTCCCCTCTCCCCACCACCAAACCATGCCCTTTTACCTCTAACCCATGACCTCACCGTGTCCTGTATTGGCTGGGTATAGGCTGGTGATGTCTGGGCCTTGCGCGTGCCTCTCTTCTATGTATGTCCAAAATCTGCCTGCTGCTCATGCGTTCGTCTAGGTTGGCTTGCACAGTCTGCCATCCGTTTTTGACGTCTTATGTGAGCTGCTTTCTAATTTCCCTTTCTTTTATGGCTTGCCCCACTTAGGGGCTGGGCTTTACTTGATGGTGGGCTTTGCCTTCTTCAGCCCACTGTTTTTCTGCTACCATCTCTTGCCATATCACTCTGTCATTCCTGCTACAACGTTGTTTGCCCCAATCCTGCTGGGCCTCTTTGGGCTTGCCGTTTATTCTTCTTCCAATGGCTCAGTACGGTCATTGGTTCTTTTATTACATTATTGGCAGGCTCTTGTGTCCCATTTATTTTCTCTTGGGCGTCCTTGGCCCATTTTCTTTCCTCGAGCTTCCTTGGCCCTTTTCCTAACTTTGCATTCCCATGGGCTTTTACTAACTTCTTTGGGCTTCCCCGGCCCAATTACCTTATCCCTCATCCTTAGGGCTCATGGACTTACCATAACCCCTTACTTTCTTTGCTTTCATTACTTTGGGCCTGCTGTGGCCCATTCTCACTTTTCCACATCATATACTGCCCATGGGTTTGCTATTTTTCTCTTTCCGGGCTCCTTTAAGCCCATTTGCATCATCAAGGCCCATTTGTTTATTTCATGGACTTGTGATCCATTATTCCTGCCGCTTGGGCTTAATGGTTTTTCTATCTATTTACCAACTCCTTTCGGCCCATGTTGATGGGCTTCTTCTTTCCTTTTGACTTCCAAAATGACCATCAACATTTAGCCCCCTGAACATATGAAGCGTTCCTGCGGTTCATATGTGAATAAAGACTTTCCTGCCCTTTCTACCTCTCTTCCTTCTTTTCCTTCGTGGCATTTTTGAACAGTGGACCCTACCTCATTTATATATATATATATTATTTCTTTTCTCGCCGTGAACAGTGTTGTCTCTTCGAATTTCCCAGTTTAGCAGTTCTTCTAAAACACATTCGCCGTTTCATTAATTTCATCCCCTTTCTGATGGCTGACCCGTTGCCTCCTTTCGTGCCGGCATTAATGACCTTGGTATTTAAGAGTGAGTCCCTTCGTAACCCAAACACAAATTTCTTCTCCCTTTCCAAAACACTCTCTCCGTTTTCCTTTCTTCATCGTTTCCTCCTCAAACACTCCCATCCGTTTACTTTGATCAAATCCCCGTACCATGACGCCGGTGAAAAGCCAAAGCTCTTCTCGTTGTAAAGGAAAAGAGGTCATCTTCGATCCTCCCACCGCACGTGATGTAGGCGAGAAGGCCGTGTATTCTTAGTCGGACCATTCCGATGAGGAAGAAGCGTAGCATGCCTCGGACAGTGAGTGTGCTCCTCTTGTTGATCCCTGGTACGATATCCACCCCCATTTCCCAAAGATTCCCAGCGATTATGCACCGCCGCCGCCGGGCCGTGTGTGGCTTGCTCTTTGCCGAAGAAACACGAACATTTCTTAGGCCTCGTTGGCCTCCTCGATCCCCAATCTTGTCATTCGCCAAGGCACTTCACTCCCAGTGCCTATTCACTTCGAATTTGGATCGAGTACTGCCTTGGGTTGGAGGGAATGGGTGGATAATGAGTTATTTGACACGGGTTTCATGGGGTTGTTATAGCGGGTCGGTGTTTTGAAGGCTATCGTTTCGTCCCACTGCTTATCCAACTTCCGGGACCTCTTCAACCTCCGTCACTTGGTCCACCGATGGTGTACCACCACCCATACTTTCTTCTTCTCCTAGTGTGAGATCACCGTGACCCTGGAAGATGTAGCCAACTAGTTACTCTTGCCCATCCTTGGCGACGTTAATCCTACCACTTTAGAGCTTTCTCCGGAGGAAGAGGCCGTGGAGGCCGAGTTGAAGAAGAGGATGAGCGGGAATGCCAAGTTGTCATATTGGGTTAGTTCCTCTTCTAAATTCTCTGTGGCTGCCCGGCGTGTGGCCTTCGTTGCATTTTGGCTTTGTAAGTTTGTTTTTGGCTCTCATCCCCACTATGCTGTGAAGCCTTTATATTTTCGTTTAGCTATCAAGATATCTGCTAGGGTAAGTCTACCGTTGGCTCCTATGTTCTTGGGGCATTTATATGTTCAATTAGACATCTTGTGGAGCGATGAGAGTCAGGCGGGCTCTTGTCACATAGTCACCTCTTCCGTTCATAGTACTATTTTGCAGCACCTGCTGTACGAGCGTTATGCTAAGCATTTGTCGAAGTGTAGGCCCATCCATTTTGCTAAAGAAAAGTATCAGTCGTGTCCGCAAGCCATTACCAATTTTTGCGGTAGATTTGAGTCTGACTTCCCATTAGCTTTTCGTTGGGTCGGTTTAAAGCCAATTGACCATTTTGCTGTTGAATCCTTTGATAAAGGCGTTGGGTTTTCTTGGAGAGCTTACAGAAATTTGGGTACGGGTTATACATGTGCAAACTCCGCTATGGGTCTATTTGTTGATACCGCCGGGACCACCACCCCCTTGACTGATTTTGATGAGACAGGGATTACTTATTTGGCAGCCACCAATGCTGGGTGGTTGCCTTAGTTGGCCGATGAAGGCATTAGGTTTGTTCATTATCCTGCCAACCGGGTGCGAAGACAGTTTGGACTAGATCAGGACATTCTTGATGATCTTTCTTTTCTTATGGAGTCCCCTACTTCCGTCCGACCCTTTCTGCGGCATACTACCTTTGAATTTTGGAGACAGCTATGCATGGAAACTGGCAGGCTGTGATGACTTCGTTTGACCAAGAGTTGATGGGTAGTCGTGGTTTCTCCCTCATTCCTCTTGATGGGCTTAGTGCAATTATTTTGGCTAATCCTTGATTGCTCTTGCCCTCCAAGTCTGTGTTAGCATATTCTAGGAAGCAGAATCGGTCTGCCATCTTTGAGTGAGATGAGGAGAACAGAGGGTGGTATTGGCATGCCGGTGATTATCCTTCGGGCTGGGAGAAGAAAGTTAAAGTGACGAACATTTCTGCGCCGGGTAAGAAGGGTCCTACCAAGCTTAAGTCTGCAAGCAAGTCCAAACTTGCTACTCCATGACCATCTACAGATGCTCCCCCTTCCAGCAGGACACGGGGCAGTAAGAGAAAGACAACCCCTCATCCTGTGTTTGCTGTTGAACGGAGAGTACGTTATCTCCAATTCTGCTTTGTCCTTTATATATATTTTTGACTTCCCTGTGGCTAACCCTGACATGCTTGCTGACTTCTTTCTTCAACCTTATCTTTTATTCTCCTTTATTTTTTTTTTCTTTGTAGTCTAAGCATAAGGAGGATACATCTGTCACTCGTCCCATATTGCTTGACAAGCCTGAGTTCGAGGTACATCTCTTTCCTTTTTTTTTTCTTCTTTCTTTGCATGTGTTTCCTCTACCACATGTCTTTGGTTGTCTCATCCCGTTATGGGCTCCTTTGTTCTTTATTTTTCCTTTTTTTTTTCTTTCTCATTCTATCTTCTAGGATGAGCCCGAGCCTATTTCTGTGTACCACCCCACAGCCGAGAAGCTTTCTGCCTCCATGGGCTTGCCCATGGGAGGTTTTTTTGATGGGGCTGATGTAGTATTTGCAACACCTGCTCCTTCTGCTGCTGCACACGGAGATCCTGCTGAGGCTCCTACCCCTCCCACTGAGCCGGTACCCATAAATGAGGGTACTTATACCGAGAAGATTAGTGAGGCCACTCCTATTCCTGCCGAGACACTTACTCCCCAAGAGGGGGTCACTCCTCCTGCTGCTGCTCAGACTAAGGTTGCTTCTCCAGTCACCCCCCTTGTTATCTCCACCAGTGACCCCTTCGCAGTTCTATCTCAGGCTGTGAAGGATGATTCTTCTTTGGTAGTTACCCCTTCTTCCATTCCTAGCTCTGCTACACGTGGACCTGATGTGGATTTGTCCTCTGAGGGGTCTGAGGACATCCTTGAGGACCCGAACGATGAGCCTGTCTTGAAGAAGAGGATTTTTGATTCTGACGACGAGGAGAGTGCTCCCCTCGAGACCGAATTCATGGGTATGTGCCTTTTTCCCCTCCCTTTTTTTTTTGCTAAGTTCACTCTTCCCTCTTCTTCGTTATCTCCTCCTTACACGTTTGTATTTGTGTCTCCCCTTTGCTGCGATCTCCCTTTATTTGTATTCCCATTTCCCTATTTGCAGAGACCTTTGAGGCGCTAGGAGTTGCAGCAAACGTAGGTATGCCCTCAGCCGCTTCTCCTACCACACCCATAGCACCTGTTTCTGCCATTCCCACAGCCCCCGTTTCTGCCGTACATTCTATACCTGTTTCTGTTGTTCCCACAACCCCTATTCTCACAGGTCCTGGTGAGTTTCTTTTCCCTTATCTCCTTCTTCACTTCTTCCTTATGAGTTTTTCCTTTTTAGATCGCGATTTCTCATATCGCGCTTCATGCATTCTTGATAGGTCCACTTCCCACTGCCCCTTCACAGTTTGAGGTAGGCAGCAGTTCTGCCACTATCACGAACCCTGTGAGTGAGGCTGCAACCTTTTTCACCTGCTTTGACCAGCCTGAGGTCAATGGCCTCGATCCTGTAGATTTCTAGGGTTCTGGGCCTCCTTATGTAGATTTCCCTGGCTTCAGAGTTCCCAAGGATTGTGCTCCTCATTTGGTGGCGGTCTATAGTAGCTGTGGTGACTTTATGCAGGGATTTCGTCTTGGTCGTTCTGCCAGAGAGCACTTCTTGAAGATGCTGGGGAGTGTGATGAATGATATTGAGCATAACTTCGTTGACGTTGTCTCCACCGAGAGGATCTTGTAATAGAGAGCCGCAATTTAGAAGCTTGTTAGTGTGGGTTTCACTGTGGAGTTCGTTTTGGACCACTTGTTGGGAAATTTAGACCTCGGTTGAAAGAATTAACAAGTTTTAAACCCAAGTTGTTAATTAGATTTATTATGAATAAAACTTGTTAAAACAAACAGACATCAATATCATGTCAACATTATGCAGCCGAAAAATAAATAAGACAAGATATGATGACCCAGGAAAACCAATGAAACAAACTAGTTTCACAGTAAAAAACCTAGGGGGAAACCTTCCCGAAAAGCAATCCACTATAGTAAAGAGAAGTTTTAGATCTAGTACAAAACCTTTGTCCCTAGACTCTACAATCCCCGTAGATGAACTCATAGCAGAAACCTTCTACCACTTCAGAACCTCTAAACTCTTCAATATATGAATGCCACCCTTTGATGCACGAATCCCAGTACATGACTGACCAATTGCGCGGATCCCAGTACGCGACTTAATCACCAACTAGAAGAAGATTGTTGGCTGCAAAGTTCTTCACTTCATCAACAATAAAGATTAAGAAGCACTTGGTTACAAAACCCTAAGGGGCAAAAGACGCAGTAGCTTCTTTCAGAGAGAATAAGGCATCAGTCACCTTTTACATATGTTCTCCTTGTATTCTCTTATGTGACGGCCTCTAAAATAAGCCTTATATAGGTCTAGGGTTGTGAGAAAAGAAACCCTACACAAATACATAAGCCTGACCCAAAAATCAGATCTGAAAATTCTGATTTTCGTAACCTCGATCGATCAGAAGGTGTCGAGCTTTAAACTTTGACAAATACAGCTATCGAGGAGGTGTTGAGCAGGTGTCGTGGGGACAGAAGCTTTCTCAATCGATCCACCAGCTGTTGAGAAGCTATCGAGATTGCGATAAGAAGAAGTTGAAAATCTCGATAGTTAACCTAGCTGTCGAGAGGTGTTGAGTAGCTATCGAGATATCTGTCCGCAGGTGTCGAGCTATCTGTCCAGCTTTAGTGAATAACTTTTCTTCACTTGCTTCTTGTTCCAATCTTCATAGCTTTACTACTAGACTTGAACAAGACCCAATGTATGTAAACATGGTCACAAGACCCAAGGTACAAAAAGAAGAAGCTAAAAGAAGCTCCCACAACAACAAGGAGGTAAACACTCCCCCTAAGAAGATGAAACACATCTCCCCCTTATAGAGGCATGTATTTCTCCCCCTAACTTGTAGAATCTTAAAAAAGAAACCACATATCCACAATTTCTCCCCCTTTTTGTCATGATTGACAAATGGTACAAGAAGCTAGAAAGTTTCACCCGAGAAACATAAAGATGATCAAAGATGATCAAGGGGTACAAAGAATCCATAAAAATGCATGAATGTAATGAAACAAGATGCTATGGATGACTAAACATGTGAAAAACAAATCTCTGAAAAAGAAAAATGTTAAGCATATAGATCCCAAAACACACACACACACACACTAAACAAGTCTAACCAATTTTTATATTTCAAAAACAAGTTAAGACAGTTTAGTGAGCATACATTAACACATGTAAAACCTTGTGATGGCCAAATCACATTGTACCTGCACATGTATCAAGAGTAGCAAAGAATATTGCGTGTTGTGTGTGAAAAACATCGCAAGATTGCATAAGTGTATACATGTTATGCCGATTTGAGATATGAGAAAATCACTTTAACTCACACACAATCATAACTGTTTGATAAGGACTATCATCTTCGAGGTACATCCTATAACTCCCACATCTCCTAGAATACACGCTTGCAATCATATTTAAAAGCATTTTTTATATTTTTGCTTTTTATTTTCTTTGCATATATATATATATATATATAATCATATCATGCATGGGCATATAAGAGAGAGAAAAGAAATACCCATTGATATTTGACATTCCAATTTTGCTATGCCAAAGCACACAAATGTCATTGACACTGCACTTTTGCTATGCCGAAGCATACATGTGTCATATTATGATTAGCAGGCAACAGTGGTGAGATGGTTATTTATGCATTTCTCTTAGGATTTTTTAGTCCTTCCCATCAAAAAGAGTGATACGAGTGTTAAGTACAAGAGATAACTTAATCTTACTCATCACAAACAAGAGCCACAAAACTCACTTGCTTAATTGTGCATAGAGATGCTCATCTAAGCTACAAGAGATACAAAATTTAGAAAACTTTGTTTCAATGGCCATCCAAGGTACACAAGTACCAATGTACACAAAACACACACTGTTTTTGTATTTTTCTGATTTTTCATTTTTATTTTTATTTTGAAAACAAAATAAATTGAAAACTAAACAACCAAATAAAAACAGACAAACAACTTGAAAGCATGAAAGAAAGATGCATATGCATGAATGCATGATAAAAAGGTGCAAAAGCATGAAAGCATGATTCCAAAAACAGATAAGAAATCAAGCAAAAAGAGTCCTACTTTAGATAGACAGAATTAAAGTAGAGGACAAACAGAAAAGACAATTAAGTCTTAGGCTCCTTTCTCACCCACACAACACGAGTCTTTGGCCGTGAAGATGAAAAGACACGTGTCCTAGTATGTCTAGTAAAGGACATAGAAGAATTAGAATTCTCCTGAAATTGAGTTAAAAAGCTCAAAACTTTTAATAACTCTCCAAACAAAGGTGTAGGTCCTTGAGAGGAAACCTGTGACCATTTGGACGATTGCTTACGAGGATACAACTTAAAGCAATTAGGACGAATGTGTCCAGAAACACCATAATGATGACAAAAATTAGGTCTAACAAAGGATTTTGAATTAGCCAAATCAGTTTTGGATTTCATACCTTTATCACTTTTCTCAGATTGGGGCACAAAGACAGTCCTTGATCCAAAAGCCGTGGAAGGGGAGGGACTGGAGGAAATAGCATATCCTAAGCCAGTCTTATAAGAACTAGGCTTTTGAGCACTCAATACCCCATCAAGCTTTGCACCAGACATCCTCTCTATTTGAGTTCTAGCTTGGCTAAGCTCAACCTCAAGATTCTTGACCTTCTCTTCTAATGAGGTGTTCTCCACAATAAGAGTCTCAACTAACCTTGTAGTCTCATCTAGTTTGACTAATAGATCAGCTTTTTCTGTTTTTCAGTTTTTACCTCATTAAGCTCTTTTCTACAAAGATGAGAAGTCTTTTCAGATTTTATGAATTCAGTGCATAGCTTATCATAGGCTTCCTGAAGGGTCAACTTCTTAGGTACTTCATCATCAGAAGAATCCTCACTGTCACTAGCACTCTCCACAATCACCTTATCAGTTGTGCCAGTAAAGGCCATAATGTGACGACATTCATCCACAAACTCATCAGAAGAGTCATCCTCAGTATCACTCCAGGTAGCAACCAACCCTTTATCTTTTGACTTCTCGGTCTTTTCCTTCATAAGGTAATTTGGACACTTTATCCTCATATGACTAAAACCTTTGCACTCATGGCATTGGATGAGGGATTTCTCATTCTTGCCCTTCCTTGAGGATTTAGATTTCCTCGGAGGTTTGCCCTTATTCTTTTTCCTGAACTGAAGAAGCTTGATAATCTCATCAGTTATGAAGGTTAGATCCCCATCCTCATCTTCACTTTCATCTTCATCTTCAGAGTCCTCAATCTCTTCCTCTATACCCTTGAGAGCCAAGTTTCTACTCTTTCCACATTTTCCCATTAAACCTAATCCCATCTCATAGGTTTGAAGGTTCCCTACAAGCTCAGTCAAAGGAATTTGATCAATGTCCTTTACTTCCTCAATGACAGTAATCTTGGCATGGAATCTTTCAGGTAAGGACCTAAGGATTTTCCTAACAATTTTGGATTCTACAATAGATTCTCCAAGATTGAAAGCAGAATTCACAATATCCTTGAGTTTAGCATAGAACTCATCAAAGGTCACATCCTCCTCCATCCTTATTTCTTCAAAGCTACTAGTGAGTTGTTGAAGCTTCACAGTCTTTACTGCCTTGGTACCTTCATAGGTGGTCTCAAGAATGGTCCATGCTTCCTTGGCAACTTCTGTGGATGATATTTTCTTGAATTCCTCATTGGTCACCCCACAAAACAAAGCATTCAAGGCCCTACTGTTGAAATTTGCTGCTATGATTGTTGCATCATCCTAATCCACCGGCGTTTCCTTTGGCTTAATCCAGCCAACTTCAACAGCTAGCCATACTTGTTCACCTAGAGCCTGCAAAAAAACTTTCATACGAACTTTCCAGTACGCATAATTAGTTCCATTAAATAAAGGAGGAATCAAAAGAGATTTGTCCACGATCCACGACAACGGGGGTTAAGGATCACACTCAGGAAATTAATTCAATCAGAGTGTACCCGCTCTGATACCACTTGTTGGGAAATTTATACCCCGGTTGAAAGAATTAACAAGTTTTATACCCAAGTTGTTAATTAGATTTATTATGAATAAAACTTGTTTAAAACAAACAAACATCAATATTATGTCAACATCATGCAGCGGAAAAATAAATAAGACAATATATGATGACCCAGGAAAACCAATGAAACAAACTAGTTTCATAGTAAAAAACCTAGGGGGAAACCTTCCCGAAAAGCAATCCACTATAGTAAAGAGAAGTTTCAGATCTAGTACAAAACTTTTGTCCCTAGACTCTACAATCCTCGTAGATGAACTCACAGCAAAAACCTTCTACCGCTTCAGAACCTCTAAACTCTTCAATATATGAACGCCATCCTTTGATGCACGAATCCTAATACGTGACTAACCAATTGCACGGATTCCAGTATGCGACTTAATCACCAACTAGAAGAAGATTGTTGGCTGCAAAGTTCTTCACTTCATCAACAATGAAGATCAAGAAGCACTTGGTTACAAAACCCTAAGGCGCAAAAGACACAGTAACTTCTTTCAGAGAGAATAAGGCATCGGTCACCTTTTTCATATGTTCTCCTTGTATTCTCTTATGTGACGGCCTCTAAAATAAGCCTTATATAGGTCTAGGGTTGTGAGAAAAGAAACCCTACGCAAATACATAAGCCTGGCCCAAAAATCAAATATGAAAATTTTGATTTCTATAACCTCGATCGATCGGGAGGTGTCAAGCTTTAAACTTCGACAAATACAGCTATTGAGGAGGTGTCGAGTAGGTATCGTGGGGACAGAAGCTTTCTCGATCGATCCACCAGCTGTCAAGAAGCTATCGAGATTGCGATAAGAAGAAGTTGAAAATCTCGATAGATAGTCTAGCTGTCGAGCAGCTATCGAGATATCTATCCGCAAGTGTCGAGCTATCTGTCCAGCTTTAGTGAATAGTTTTTCTTCACTTGTTTCTTGGTCCAATCTTCATAGCTTTACTACTAGACTTGAACAACATGTTTCTTCAAGTATTAAACTTATTCTAGATCTATCCAAATACAAGTAAAGTGTGTTTTGTAAAAGGATTAATCAATTACATAAAATAGTGACATATGTTGTTAACAAGTGAAACACATATGTCCTAACAGATACACGCCCTGAGGCTCTGAGAAAGGAAGTGACAGACTTGGAGGGTCGTCACGAGCGCCTTCTTTCTAGCATTAGTGGGCCCAGCCCGTTTTGGAGATCAGCCTTTCATTTCTGGACTTCGTTGATGATGATGTAGTTCCTTCCCCCTTTTTTTGTTGTTGTTGTTTTCCTTCTCTTATTATCCTATCTAGTACACTTTATGTTTCTTATAGCACTTATTTGGCGAGTTTGCCACAGTTTGGGTTTGTAACTATGATGCTACACTTTGTTACTGCTTTTGCTATTGCTATGACATAGAATGCTAATACTTCGTACTTTTTCATTACATACTCATGAAAGCACGTTACAATCTCGTCTTGTGACATAGTCACTTGAAGGAAAGAAGGAAAAGGTAAAGGAAACATAAAATTCTTCAACAAAAAGGGGATAGCTACATAACTTTTTCTCTTTAGGCATAATAACGTTTCAGCACTTCCCATTGATGGGACCCATTAGGTCTTTGCCATCCATCTGAGTCAAACGGTAATACCCATTTGGATGCGTCTCCCTTATCACAAGGAGTCCTTCCCATTTCGGTGCAAACTTAGATGGTCCTGCCATGCCTCGCCTAACGTAGTCTGCTACTTTTAACACAAGTTGTTCTTCCATGTACACTCTCTCTTTAGTCATCCTGCCATAGGCTTCAATCATCCTTTGTCTGTATCTGCGGCTACGCTCTTGGGCTTCTTTCCTCTTTTCATCAATCCCTTCTAGGTCTTTGCATCTTTCTGCCGCAAAGACTTCATTTTCTTTTTCTTTCTCCTGCATCTGCATAACTCTCAGGGATGGAGTCATTACTTCTGCCGGGCTCATTACCTCTGTTCCGTAGACCAAGGAAAAATGTGAAAACCCTGTGGCTGACTATGGTGAATTTCTATAAGCCTAAAGAGCGTCTGGCAGGTGCGTTGCCCATCCTCCTGTATACTCTTGGCTCATTTTACTAATAATCTTTATGAGGGTCTTGTTTGTTGCCTTTACTTGCCCATTTCCTTGAGGGTAATAAGGCGATGAACGGTGGTGCTTGACTTGGTAGAACTCCAGCATCTTCCTTACATCACTGTTGACAAAGGGTGTGCCATTGTCACTGATAATCCTGTGGGGTACCCCAAACCTCACAATTATGTTCTCCTTGATGAAGTTTACCATTGCTCTCTTGTGGCTTTACGGAGTAGTACTGCCTCTGCCCACTTAGTGAAGTATTCCGTAGCCACTAGTATCCATATGTATCCACGCGATGGTGGGTTAACTGGTCCCACCAAATCAAGCCCCTAAGTGTGAAAGAGCCATGGGGTGACCATGCTATGTAAATTCTGCGGATGAGTGTGAATCAAGTTGGCTTGTATTTGGCAACTGTGGCATTTTTTCACAAATTCTGCCGTATCTTTCTTCATGGTAAGCCAGTAGTAGCCCATTTGCAGCAGGCATCTGTAAAGCTTTTTCTTCCCCTGGTGCTCCCCACACTCTCCTAAGTGTACTTCTTTTAACATTTCTTTTGCTTCTTTAGGGTCCAAACATCTTAAGGGGTCCCCATCGTACCCTTTTTTGAAAAGGACCGTATTATGCAAAAAGTAACGCGTTGCCAAACTCTTAAGCTTGTATCTTTCATTGTGCTTTTGTGGCAGGATGCCTTCTGTCAAGTACTGTATGAATGGGCTTCTCCAATCTTCGCTGATGAACACAGCATAACTTTCCTCTCTGTCTGTTGCAAGTTGGCATGTCCCGCACTGGGTTTGGACTCGGTTTGCGTCTTTACCCATGCTTGGCCAATAGACGCTTGCCCTTTGAAATCTGCGGTAAAGGCTGACCTCCTTGCAAGATCCGCAAGTCTTGTCATGTACTTCTTTCAACTTTCTCTGAGCCTCCTCCTTCCCCACGCATCTAGACAAGACCCCACTTGGCATCCTGCATTACAATTCTCCTCTCACCAGGGCGTAGTCTTTTAGTACCTTTAGTTTTGCGGTGTCTTCTCTTTTCATCAAGGCTTCCCTTATGGGGATCCACCAATCCCCTTCGCACTGTTCCTCCTGGAACCTTTCCTTCAACACCTTAATAATGGATTCTTCCTTCTTGCTGACTTCTACCCTGGTGCTATCCCCTTCAAACATTATTTGTGAGCCTAGTGCGGCTAATGCATCCGCAAACCAGTTTTCATTCCTTGGAGCATGTTCTATTTCGAAGGTTGAAAACTTTTCCTCCATCTTTTGGGCCATTGCTCTGTATGGGGCTAGGCTGGGTTCCTTTCAGGAGAAGTTCCCCTTGGTCTGGCAGACCACTAGGTTCGAATCACCCATTACCCTTAAATGCTTGACTCCCATTTCAAGAGCCGTGGCTAGCCCGGTTAGGTAGGCTTCGTATTCTGCCATGTTTTTTGAACAGGGGAATTCCAGTTTGAACGATAGCGCCACTGCCTTATCTTCTTCATGGTACAAAACTGTTCCCACTCCTCCTGATTGGGCGGTAGAAGACCCATCAAATTTCATTACCCATTGTTCTCTGACCTCTTCTGCCATGGCTACTTCCCTCGGAACTTCATCATCAAGCGAAAATTCTTCCTCTCCTAGAAACTGTGCCAATAGATATGCTATAACCTGACTTTTCATCGCCCCGAGTGTCCCCATTTTCAAGTCGTACTATGACAATTGTAACAACCACTGGGATATTCTACCAGAGGGGATTGGTTGCCGCAATAAAGCCTTGGCTTCATGGGACTTGGTCATCAACCATACTTTGTAGGCCAAGAAATAATGGCGTAACCTCTGCGAAGCATACACAATAGCCAGGCACGCCCTTTCAGCCCTTGGGTAACGAGTTTCTGCATCTTTTAAGGTATGGCTGATATAGTACACTGGTTGCTCAATGCCACCTCCATCCTCTTGGGCGATTAATGCGCCAATGGCATACGAGTTGGTGGGTAGGTAGAGTAACAATGGTTTTTTGTGGATTGGGGCTTGCATAGTAGGGAGGTTCATCATGATCTGTTGTAGCCTCTTGAAGGCCATCTGCTGCGCTTCTCCCCATTCAAAGCTTTACCATTTCCTGAGCAATTTGGTGAAAGCAGAAGTGATTGATGCTAACCCAGGGATGAATCTTCAAATATATGAGACCTTCCCTAAGAAGCTCTTTAACTCCTTTACCGTGACTGGAGGTCTCATAGTCGCTATGGCCGTGGCTTTGGCCGAGTTCACATTTATTCCCCTGTTGTGAACCAGGAAGCCTAGGAATTTCCCAGAAGACACTCCAAATGCGCACAATAGAGGGTTCATTCTTAGTTTGAAGGCTCTACACTTTTCGAATACCTTTTCCAACACGTGGAAGTGTTCTTCTCTCCTCCTTGATTTAACCACTATGTCATCCACATAGTCCTCTAGTTCCTGATGTATCATGTCGTGAAATATGGCTGTCATTGCTTGTTGATAAGTTGCACCTACGTTTTTTAACCTAAAGGGCATCACAGTGTAGTAAAAGTTGCCCATGGGTGTTCTGAAAGCAGTTTTCTCCGCATCCCTTGGTGCCATTCTGATCTGATTGTATCCACTGAACCCATCCATGAATGAAAACATGGCGCTTCTTGCTGCAGAATCTATTAGTAAATCCATGTTTGGCAATGGTAACTCGTCCTTCGAACAGGCTCTGTTGAGATTTCTGAAATCTACACAACATCTGATCTGTCCGTTCTTCTTCTTTACTGGTACTATGTTGGATAGCCAGCGCGGTTGTTGAATAGGCTTGATGAATCCTGCGGCCAGCAATTTCTGTACTTCCTTGACTATTTGCCCTTCTATCTCAGTATGGAATATCCTGGCAAGCTGGGCCACTGGCTTGGCCTCGAGATCCACATTCAACGTATGCGCCACTAGCCCGGAGTCTAACCCTGGCATTTCACTGTAATCCCATGCGAAGACGTCTTTGAACTCTTTTAACAGCAATATCAGCTCTGATTTTTCTCCTTTTGTCAGACTTGCACTAATTGAGATAGGCCTTGGTTCTTGTGAGCTAGACCCCAAGTCAACTTCCTTTAACTCTTCTTCTGTCGCAACTTGTACCTCATTTTCTGCCACAACTTCTTCATCTTTCTCTTTATTACCTTCTTCCTTCGAACTTTCTTGAGCCACGCAACACGCCAAACTCTCGTGCTGCTACTCTTGGGTAGGGCCTGCTTGTATTCCACACGTGGGCCCTGCGCGCCTTCATAATTTGTACACGATCCTGCCATCAGGGCCTCGGATCCTGACACATTGCGGTGTGTCATCTAATTCTACGGCGGGTGCTTCCTTTCTCTTCTTCTTCTTTCGTGAGAGCAACTCCCTTAGATCAGGTTCTAGGTCACTTTGGATGTCTTCCCATTTAGGTACGAAGGTACCTTGTGGCTTTGATATTGAGCTTTCCCCAGATGGGGCCCATTGGTCGTAGAACATAGTTTCCACTAAATGAGTCTCTACTTGCTCGAACGGTGAGGGATTTGCTGCTATGCGTATCATCTTGCTATTCAATCTTCCCTTCACACACTGGTGATAGGTGGACGAGACTAATCAGTGTTTGTGCAGCCATGGTCTCCCCAAAAGCACATGATATGAGACCTCCGTCTTCACCACGTGGAACTGAGCTAAGGAAGCTATGGGGCCCGCCTTTAACCACAGCTAGATATGACCTGCGATGTATTCGCCCCTTCCGTCAAACCCTGTTACTTCCATTGGGCATCCTTGAATCTTTCTTTCTGAAATTTCTGCTGCTTGTAAAGTGCTCAATGGAATGAGGTTTATAGAAGCACTTGTATCTACCAAGGCTCTCTTGATAGGGATTTGATTTATGGATGCTGCTAAGTAGAGGGGCCTCCGGTGATCTGGGTATCCCACCTCCATATCCTCATTACTAAAAGTGATTTCAGTCGGCTCCTATAAGAGAGCTGTCATCTGGGATTTATGCTGATAAACATTCTACCCCTACCCCAGAGGTGATGCTCACCAGAGCCTCTGTGGCTATCTTTCTTTCCTTTACTGTGAGCCCCAGCTAGTCAAACAAAATTTTGAATTTAGAGCTTTGCTGTAAAGTGGTAATTGCTGTAGCAGGCAGGGCTGGATTCTCCTCTTCGTCCTCCCCTGGATCCGCGCAAATTACTACCGCCGCTACACCCTTCCCCTTTGTGGTTTGGGAGCAGGTTTCTTTGAACTTCTTACAGGGATAGTTCTAGAGTCCCTTCTTTGATCCTGCGGTGCACCAATTTGCGGAGCACCCAACATTTTGCGGTAGGATGTTGCACGTAGTTGTGCAAACGGCAGAAGCGTGGGTCCCTCCGCTCCTCTTTTGTGGGCTCTCTAGAAACTTGATTAGGCTTAAAAACTTCGTCCGCTATCCATTTGTCTAGCAGCACATTTAACTCTTTTGGAGTGCATGGTATTGGTGGGGGAGTATCGTATTCCCTCCCATCAGTCTTCCTTCTCTGCTCACAGTAGATACTGCCATAGCTTGCGGAGCGTTTCTTTTGTTTGAGCTTGATTTTACGGACTGGGCAGTCTTTCTGGCCTTTCGCAACAACTGTGCAAACTAGGAGATTTCTAAGTTTTCCAGGACTACCCTATACTCCCTGATCATGTTTGTCATACACATTTCCACCAATGTTCTTTCTTCATAATGATCGTAGCAATCGAGTGCTATGTCCCTGAACCTTTTGATATATTCCATCAAATCCTTACCATTTCTTTGCTTGGTTGCTTGCAGGGTTGCAAGCGTTACTGTTTCTTCCCCGTGGAAGTATTTAGTGCAAAATACGTCCACCACGTCATCCCATGTTGGGATCGATCCTGGCTTTAGGCCGATGTACCAAGTGTATGCCCGGTCACATAGTGATTTGGAAAGCTCCCGAAAACATAAATCCTCGTCTGCCGCGTAGGGGCCAAGAGTATCAATAAACTTGCTCACGTGCTCAACGGCACTTCCCTTCCTGCCATCGTACTATGCAAAGGCTCGTGGTTCGTATCTTTCGGGGTACGGTTTGCTGAGTACCCTTAGCGGGTAAGGAGGCCTTCATGCATAGAATCTCTCCTTAGGTGCTCTGGCCTTTTCTTGCTCCAGGAGGGCCGCTATTTCGGCCATAGTGATGAAACGTTGTTTTGCATTCTGTGGGACACCTCCTGCTAGTGTCTCCTCTTTGTTTGCCGCATGCTCTAGGTCATGCTAGCTTCCTTTCCCCTTTGTTTTGTCTGTTTTCAGCTGACGGATTTCTTCCATCATTTGCTACTGTGAGTGTTGCAAGGACTGTAATACTTCAATGAAGATGTTGGCATTGTCAGTAGGGATTCTTGGCTGTGGTTGTGGTTCAACCCCCATTCTGTTGGCACCTTCCGTCTGGTTAGGCTGTTGTTAGTGAGGCGTTGTTGGCCTCGACTTCGCTTGTGAGGGCACGACACTCATGTTTCGCGTTGTCTTGGACTTTGGAGGCATTTGTTTGCGAGGGCTTCTGTCCCTATCTGCTTCTCAACTCCCCAGTGGAGTCGCCAATTTAATGTAGTGGGCCTTTTTGTTATGTTGGGCCGGTTGCCTTCTGTGGTACTAGGTCCAAATATTCTGAGTAAGGAAGTTGAGACCGGTCCAACTGCAACTCAATTTAGTCCAGCTTGTGTGCAAACTATGCCTCGTTTGCCAAGAGCACGCTTACAGCAGATAGAGCTATTTTAGATGAGTCATGGCAGGCAGACATGATAATAATAAAACAAAATAAAGTACTTCGGCTTCGTAATTAAAGTGAATAAACAACCCCTAATTAAGAAAGATAATCATAATAACAACAATCACTTTTATAAAGAAAGCAAGGGGAATAAGTGGGTAGTATATGGGTTAATCAAAAAAAGAAAGAAATCTGATCAAATCTGATCCGCAGGACCAAAACCAAAGAGGGAAGAACGTTTCTTCTCAATGCAAATAATCTCACAGGGAAATCCTGCCGTGGAAATTATTCACTTTGAGGGAAACGAACCTGAATGGTTGGTGCCCAATAGAACCCTTTTGCTTTTGGCAGAGAGTAGGACTTTGAGAGGAAGAGAGGGAATCAACTTATTGGTGCATGCCTGCCGATCTAACTCTCTGTTTTTCTTTTCTTCCTTTTATAGTTTTCCTCTTATCTTTCTTTTTCCTTTCTTTCCTCAATACTTGTTTTCTATTTCGTGGTTTTCCTTAGAGGTTCCTGTTATCGTGATTGTGGTGTCCCCTGTGCACGGCAAGGGCCTCCTTTTATAGTGCCTGCCATGACTGGGTTTTACTATTTTAGCCCTTAACTACCTTTGTCTGGTCTGGGAATACTTACCGACCACCACTGGTCCGTCTGTGTGCCACTCCCCATTACCAGACAAAGAAGACTCTTTTGTTTGTTTGTCTGCCGTGGTACCCTTTCCTGCTACGTTGTGGGTGCTCTCTCTCCCTATCCCTCATGGCATGCACCTAGTAGTTCCAACTCAGCCTTGCTTTTTTTGGGTGGTATGTCATCCCAACAGGACACTTCCCCAAAAAAGCCTGAGCAGGAACCTCAAAATAGGTTTTTCCCCTCTCCCCACCGCCAAACCATGCCCTCTTACCTCTAACCCATGACCTCACCGTGTCCTGTATTGGCTGGGTACAGGCTAGTGATGTATGGGCCTCGCACGTGCCTCTCTTCTATGTATGTCCAAAATCTGCCTGCTGCTTATGCGTTCGTCATGGTTGGCTTGCACAGTCTGCTGTCCGTTTTTGACTTCTTATGTGAGCTGCTTTCTAATTTCCCTTTCTTTTATGGCTTGCCCCACTCAGGGGCTGGGCTTTACTTGATGGTGGGCTTTGCCTTCTTCAACCCACTCTTTTTCTGCTACCATCTTCTGCCATACCACTCTGTCATTCCTGCTGCGACATTGTTTACCCCAATCCTGCTGGGCCTCTTTGGGCCTACCGATTATTCTTCTTCCAATGGCTCAGTACGGTCATTGGTTCTTTTATTACATTACTGGCGGGCTCCTGTGTCCCATTTGTTTTCTCTTGGGCGTCCTTGGCCCATTTGCTTTCCTCAAGCTTCCTTGGCCCTTTTCCTAACTTTGCATTCCCATGGGCTTTTACTAATTTCTTTGGGCTTTCCCGACCCAATTACCTTATCCCTCATCCTTGGGGCTCATGGGCTTGCCATCAACCCCTTACTTTCTTTGCTTTCATTACTTCGAGCTTGTTGTGGCCCATTCTCACTTTTCCACATCATATACTGCCCATGGGTTTGCTATTTCTCTCTTTTCGGGCTCCTTTAAGCCCATTTGCCTCCTCAAGGCCCATTTGTTTATTTCATGGACCTGTGATCCATTATTCCTGCCGCTTGGGCTTAATGGTTTTTCTATCTATTTACCAACTTATTTCCGCCCGTGTTGCTGGGCTTCTTCTTTCTTTTTGACTTCCAAAATGACCATCAACAATTGTAAGCCAAAATGTCAATTTTGGGCCGTATAGAGAGTAAAAGCATCAATCTTAACAAAATCTCATCACATAATCCTATCAGTTCGAACACATATGTGGAGAGATATATTATTTACAAATTGTCCCATATCATAATAAGTGGAAATACATTTAAAAAATGATAATAATAGATTTTGAAATGAAGAAATCTACTTAAAGATATGGGTATCCCTTATTGATAAAAAGATAAAAAAGAGTCATTTAAGGTAGTCTGGTTTTGTTCAAAGAAGAGTTGTTAATGCACCAGTAAAAATGAGTCAGTCCATTCAAGTTCAAAAGGCAAAACAAATAAAATAAAATAAAAAGGCAAAGCAAATAAAAAATAGAGGAAGGTAAAATAATAATAAAAATTAGTGAAAGTAATAAAACTAGACTTTAGGTAAAATAGAACGGAGGAAATGAATACATGTAATCAATCTTAACTAATCTGTTAAGGATCAAATAGTCAACCATAAAGTATAATCTTTGATGTTATGTATATTTAATTGAGCAAGTTAGGTGCTCTATTATAACTGTTGAGCGCTAAGATCTAAGAGCCTCATTGCGTTATTTCCACATCGAAAAATCTTGAAAAACTCTTTCGAATAGAGCCTTATAAATATCGTTGGCACTGGTTTGGTATTTTTGCTGCTTACTATGCAGATTTCGCTTGTGTGGACCTTCCAATTACTCATCCTTATATATAGTTTTAGGATCAGGCTTAGGTTCAGTGTCCAATAGTACTAGACATGTTGAGATGATAACATATGTTTACTTTTGAACATGTGTCACCATCTGACTGGATCCAGTGCACTGGATGCACTAAACCTAAACTAAGTCCATGGTTTTATATCATTTAAGTTTCTTAATGATTACCTAAAAAAAAAAAATCTTAGAGCCGTCTTTGTATACACAAGCTCAAAAAAAGTGTTTATTAAGAAATGATAAGTTCTTATTTAAAAGAAGAAAAAAAAATGTTGCTGTAAGTGGTCCTTGATAGCTGAAAGTATCATTTTCAAGGACAATAATTGTAGCTGAATTGATAATATCTTGTTCTTAAGGACAATAATAAGCTAGAACAATAATTGTAAGTGGTCTGTGACTGCTGATACATCACAAGACGAAAAATGATAAGAGTACGAAACGAAAAAAAAAAAAAAAACGGTCCTTGACAGTTTATTTGAGGTCCTACTAAGTAGTAAATGTCAGAGGGTGGTTGTGAAGTTGAAAATGTAGCATGAAATTTAAAAGACCCCGACTGGTTATTGTGGACTTTAGGGTCCCTTTATACTGGGATTTCTGGGATACATCATATAAGACAAAAATAGCAAATGTGAATGGAACAAAATTGAAAATATGGCAACAGATCCATGACAGCCACACAATCAATGGACAATAATTAATTTTTTTGTGTAAGTAGTGATTGAATTCTAAATCTTTTATTTGATAACAAATTTTTTTACTAATTGAGCTAATTATAACTCACTATATAATAAAAATTGTTAAGTGGTCGTCTTTGACAGTTAAATTTAAGGTCCTAGTAAGTAGTAAATGTCTGAGGGTGGCTTTGTGAAGTTGAAGGGTAGTATGATATTGCAAAAGACCCCGACTAGTTATTGTGGACTTCAGAGTATTTTTTTACTAGGATAGTTTAAATCATAAATGTCTCCATTAAAAATACTAAGAAGTGTTAATTAGGTGAGCTACAAAACCCTCTAATTTTTCAGTGAGATTGTAAGATATAAGGACACAAAGTTTATGAAAAATGATCAAGTTACATGTGATATAACTTTAAGTATCCATATTGCTTTTTACATGTTATATTTATTGTTATTTTAGCTTAGTGTTTGGTATATGGAAATTGGTTAATCACTTATATTTGACTAAATTTTTTATTTAGATTAAAAATAATTAAGCCATGAAAAACATGGTTTAGGGTTCTAAATATTTGCTAAGGTTATATTAGCATCCTTCAAAAGTAATTACAAAGCGAAAAAGAGTGTAAATCTATTCCCACAAAAGCCAATATTACTACTAGTATATTATGAGGAAAATTAAGAATTCCAATAAGTATGGGAATTGGGAAGGTAAAGGATGGGATTCAATGTACATATTTTCGCAACAAGGAAATAGAATCTCATCACGCATCAGAACTATTGTCCAGAATTCTCTAGTAAATATGTTTGTTATTCAGAAATATAATGACTGACGTGGAAGGATAGTGTTTGGAATAGAGATGGATATATAAGTAGTTTACAGAAAAACAGAAAAAGTTAGGAAATGACTTCATAGAAACTAGTTATCATGAATATTTATTCTCTCATTCTTGTCAAGTATAGTGAGATTCTTCCTGTGGTTTCTGTAAGGTTGAATTTATTCAATTATGTGTTGACTTTATTCCGTGCTAAATTTGCTTATAATTCAGCATTTAGAAACTCTGTATTTAGGTGGGAATAATATAAGAGTTATGTGTGAGAGGGTGTGAAGAATTGATCAAGTGTGTGCATCAAGAGGCAACTCACGACTGGATCTTGCAACTGACTCGTGAGTGATGACTCGCCAAAATGTGTCACACGTGTGGAGCATGCAGGAAGTTAAAGGGTCAGGACAGCTGGATCACTACAGGACAAAAAATACAGTTTGACATTTTTGTTATCTGGCGATTGGAACTCGCGACTCATCCCAATCTCGAGTGACTCGCCAATGTACCTTGTTTTGCTGAAAACTGACTTTTCACATTCCTTCTTATACCCTACTATAAATACCCTTATACCCACGAAATGTAGAGAGTTTCTAGAGGGAATTTTGAGAGAGAAACCCTAAAGAGCAACAAGATTGATTCATCCACAATCTTATACATTTAATTATCCAAATTCCACTACTCTCACCCTCTCCATTGTCATACCTATGAGAGGATCTTAAGCCAAATCCTTACCTCACCACATTCAGACCAGTGAGAAGGTTTTTGGTGTTTGGGAAGTAGCTCAAGAGAGAACTAATTCATTTTGGTTGATGCAATGGGCTATTTGCGAGATCCGATAAGCTAGAGAAGACAAGGTTAGGCGTAACCCTGTTTGAGCAAGAAGCTTGGAGGACTTAGGTGCATCAGGTAGATTAGGATTGGAGGGTCTATTGCTATTCATGTATTCCAACTGATTTTCTAGTGGATCATTTTACCGCTTGGAGGGCGGCGGAGAGGTTTTTTGCCGAATTTTTTGATTTCCTCTTTGATAATACGTGCTAGTGTTATATTGCGTTTGCTTCTCTCTATCCCTTACTCTTTACTTTTAATTACTACTGTGTTGTGATTAAATTATGGCTTAGAGTAGTTTGCATATTTGGGTATAGCTTATATTTATCATTCCGCACATACATTGTTTGAATATAAGCTTGTTTTGGAATATTTGAATTTGGGGCCGGGTTTAAACATTCACAAATGTTTTATACACTAAGTGAGCTTTCAGTTTCATATTTTGAAAATGCAGAAGAAATATGCTCTTAATCATCAAGTTCTTGTATGATACTTCAATGGTAATGTTGAATAAAAAAAGTGTGCCTTACACATTAATTCTAGTGTCTTTCCCTTACAGTTGTGCCTTTCAATTTCGGCCCCAAATTGATTATTAATGTTTGGTTTTTGAGGAAAAAAAAAAAGGTGAAGATTACTTTGATTTAACTATTTTGATTTTGAGTAATTTCTTTGCATGCATGTAGACTCTAGATACAGGTGTGAACCTTTTATGAATATCCATTTTCTCTTTCTTCAAAAATTTCAATCACATAATTTAGCAACTTTCATTTATTAGGTGCATCAATTGTTACAAAAATCTAATACGTACATTCTAATTTTTTTTCATCATGAAAACCAATACTCAGCTTGTTTAAAATAAATGGAAGTTGGATTTTTTTTTTTTTTAAATGTCAAAGAAAAAAAAGGGTTGACTTAGTACTTTACTAATTAAGTGAGTAAAGTGAGTGTCATAAGCAATTTGGAAGGATATTGTTACCCTCTAATGAACCCTAAATACTGTTGATGGTAATTTAGGATTTCAATTAAATTATTAGTTAAGTGGTGGCAAAGAAAGGAGGTAAGTGTAAGGAACAATATATTCTCAAGGAGGAAACTAATGTATTTTGTAATCCAGACCAACTTACTGTTTATAATAATAAATCTCGAGGCCGGTTTTTGTAATTTTCTCCCCCAAAAAATGAATATATATATTTAAGGTATAAAGAAGTAGGATTTTTTAGATTTTAGTGAGACTTTTCTACTCACTGTCTATGAGACACTTTAGAAATTCGAATTCCATAGACCAATGGTGAATTAAACCTAGAACTTTCAAGTCTATGTCAAACTTCATATGAATGAGCCCACCATCCAGATATTGCATTGGGATTAAATATGATATTAAACATTAAAGTAATCAAATAATTTAGCAAAATTCAGCAAGAATCTGATCTCTACATCAATAGCTATATTATTCAAGCAACTCAAACCACCACCAATCATTCTTGGAGGGACCATATGATATAGAATCAATACGCATAGCTGCCCTATATAATTCAATCCTTTTCACTCGCTGGTGCATGCATCCTCTCCGTCAACCCGCGGGGGTCTTCATCATCCAACAATTGTGAAAGCTGCTTACCCTGAAACAGAGACCAACACAATCAATTACCCATATAACTAAGGATATATATCATCTGGTTTAAATTACAGACTTAGGGTTCCTTCTTCGAATTCTGGCTTTTCTTGGTGTGAAATCCTTGTTGGAATAACCTTAAAATTTTTTTTTTTTTAATAAAAAAACTAATCCACCTTTGCTCCCCCTCTTCTTTTATTATAAATTTTTTTTTTTTAAAAAAAAGAAGGTAATAATAGCATTTCAAAAATGGTGATGACAGGACAAAAACCATCCATTAGGCTTTAAAGTAAACTTTTAACAAGAAGTTTGCATTGTCTCAAATATAAAATCCTTGGCTTAAATGTTCAAATAAAAAGGACTAAATTAATTACACTCAAGTCAAGAGTGCAAGGGCGATATTTGAAAAAAAAAAAAAAAAAAAAACTCATAATTTAATTTGGCAATGTTCAATTATCTCAATGACAAGAATTTAGATTCAAATTCTCCTTTTCCACTTTTTTTAATTAAAAAAAAAAAAAATTTAAAACTCTAGTGACAACACACAATCCTCAAGATTCAATCAAGCCCAAATTTCTCTATCTATATGAGAGTTGTACCTCATTCCTAAACCTATATATCAATCTTTCTCCCACCATAGGTAAAAGCTCAAATTACACAAAATTATTATTTTGTAGTGCTTTCTTTGAAAATTTGAACTTTCAGACTTCGCTAATTTTGAAAAAAAAAATTTCCTTGAAAACAAATTAAAATATGTTAGAATAACAAAGATGCAGTTAATTCTCATTACTAAAACTTACACAACTTTATTAGAGATGTTTTATTAGTTCCAGATTTAAGGGTGATCTACTCTTTTTTTTTCTTTTTTTTTTCTTTTTTTTTTGTGGGGTGAAAGAACACCCTAGTTGGACTTCAAGTGAGGTTTTAACATAATATATTGGAACATTACTTCCAAGAGTTTATATCTTTCCATACATGACTTCCACTTGCACGTATATGTTACACTTTATAGTCCATTAATTGTAGTATATCATGTGTCTAATTCTTTTTCAATTTAATTTTTTTGACTTTATAAGAAAACAATAAAAGACATGCCACGCGCTATGACCCTTTTTTTATTTATTAAATAGGTAAATAGTAGGAGAGAGAGAGATGGACTACGTCACTTGAACCCATTCGAAAGGGTTTGGGTTTGTCCGGTAGGAGGATTTCCTGTTGGGTATCATGTGTCAAGGGATGCTGCCAAATTACATTGTACCGAGTTGAAGATAAAGTCATTAACAATCAACTCTAAGCTTATCACAACCAATTATATATTATCTATCTTCCACAAGGGATTCCTGGCTCCACTCTACCTTGTGATAGTACTATATATACAGCTCTGCACCAGCCTATATACTCATTTTATTGCACGAATTCTTTCATTGGCTAATTGAATAACGGTTCCCTATTCTTCTTTCTTTTTCTTTTTTTTCTTTTTTTTTTTATCCACGGTTCCCTATTCTTCTTTAGTTACGTATATAGCTTCTCTGAAGATCATAGGATTATGGGGGACTCTTCTGCCTCATACATACATATGGTACTGAGATAGAGCTTTTTTTCTTAGTAAGATACATACACATGGAACTACGAACTTGTTATAAAATCATGGGGCTGCCTATACTTATGTTAAATTTTTTTTTTTTTTTTTTTTTTTTTTGTGGTTAATGTTCGCAACTACTTGTTATAGGTGCATCACCTGATTGAGACGTGTATGACTTTCCGCATGACTAAAGAAGAGTGCATGGAAACCCTTTCAAAACATGCAAACATCGCCTCTGTCATCACCTCCACTGGTTTGTTTCACTGAACTCTCTCATTGATTTCTTGCCCGTATAGAGTATATACGTATAATCATCACAAGCTCCCAAGAAACACATGCAAACTCACACATAGACGCACATGTACATCAAAAAACACACACACACACACTAGAGACAGAGAGAGCAAAAGAACAAAGCTTATTAGTTAAAGTAATACATGCCTGAGGATGGCTTAAAATTTTGACAATATCCCACATAGGATTGGGCGTTGACTTTTTATCTCTAGAATGATCTTGAACATAGATTGAGACGATCACAAACTACGCTCAAGTATGTATCTTGTTAAATTAGAATTCCAGTAAGCCTATATGAAGCTTGCACTAGTAGATAGACTTTTGCTCTAGCTAGTTTGGTTATATAAGTTATGAGCTCCTAACAGTGAAGTATGGCTTGATTAAGCTTATCTCACAAACAGAATTGTGTAGCTCAGTTTGTTTGTTACAGACTAATTACGTACCAATAGAAACAATGATAACGTTACAGCCAAGCCATGGATAAATTTAATTGCAGTGTGGAATGAACTGGAGAAAGAAAACAAGGAATTCTTTGAGGACTATGCTAAATCTCAGAGCAAAGCAGACTGTATGTCGGCAGAAGAGACAACCAAGTTGATCCAGAAGATAAAATCGGATGCGTCAAAAGATGCTGATGACTAACATGCCATCTGAAAACGATGGTTTCTGGTCGGAAGGTGATCACCTCAAAATTCTTTACATCCAGCCAAACACAATTATAAAAGTCTGATGTCACAATGTATGGTCTCGAATCACCCTTCCAATTCATATGTATGAAGAAATATGATAGACTAGGATCCTATTGAAGTTGATGGAGTCCTACCCTTCTCATGTACAATAATCACAGGTGTGTGTATATACACACAAATATATATATATATATATATATATATATATATATATATTATAATAGAGTGACAGTCTATCAAAGTTGATGGAGCCGTGCCTTTTTTATATATATAATAGTTTTATTATTTGTAGATTTAAACCATTGAAACAAATCTACATAAAGCATGCAGGATAGATAAATTTCAGTTTTCACTTAGAATAAAGTGATTTACTATATCTTTATTTATAATGAGTGACAAAATGTGTTTACAAATTGGGAAAATATTAGTATACACAGCTTTTAATCACTACTTTAAGTTACAATTTCAATACAATTCAAAAATTAGTGTAAAAATGTGTGTGCTAAGCACTACTCTTATGAGGGTCCGTTTAGATACCGCTTATTTTGCTGAAAACTAAAAACTGAAAACACTATAGTAAAATAATTTTTAAATGTGTAAATAGTGCTATGAGACCTATTTTTAATGAAAGTTTTATTGAAAAAAGAAGTTTGTGGGTCCCGTGAACAGTGCACGGGACCCACTGGAACTTAGTTAGCTCACTTCTCAACAAAAAAAAAAAAAAAAAACAGAGACGCACGCAGTAAATGCAGTATCCAAACGGATACTGAATTTTACTAAATAAAACTAATAAATCTTAAAATTACAGAAAAAAATAAATTAGGAAATTTATATATATAGATAGAGATTAAATTCTATAAAGATGTAGTGTAAAACCAAGTTTTACCCCTTCAATCCCAACATGTCACATCATCATATTACATATTATAAAATAGGCACAACTACACTCAATCAATTTTAATATCTATTTGAAAATCCAACTTAATTGTGAGTTTATTGAGATATTATTATGTGTAGTAGAGTCTATTGAGTTTTAAATAAAAAGTTGATTTAGCAATCTCTTATTGAATAGTGAATCACCCTCTGTCTTTAACAAATTCGGACTCATATAGATATATGATGTGTCTCGTAGGTTCCAACACTTCAACCTTTAAAAAGGCTTGATAACATGGGCCAAAAAAGAGTAAAAACAAAGACCTTATGGCCTGGACCAAATACGGCCCAACAAATGCCATGTCTTCTACAACCAGACCAACCTCAGATAAGAGCAAACTAACGAGCAACATATTGGAACTTTCCATATTATTAATTCTTGCATCCAAATATCTTTACTAAAATGCAAAGGCCATTGGAGCAACCACGCTACTACACCCAAACCCCACCCAGGTTCTTGAACGCAATCCCCCACCAAAATATGAGAAACCTTTGTGTCTATTGTGGCCCAAGGTCAAGAGTCCTGGAATTGTTATCTTTACACATCCAGCTGAGCAAAATTAGGGACAGTCCCAAACCCATGGTTGACAATCTTTTCTGCAGCTTCTGAGCATAGCACATGTAAGTGCTCAAAAAATAAAGGCCCAAGCCCACTAAGAACAATGGTACCTCACCCTATATACTAAGCCCAAACAATAGAATTTCTAAGAGAGTGAGAAGAAAAACGACAACTGTAACTCTAAATCAATTCCTGGTATATAGCCGAAGAGATTAAAGTGATAGAGAAGAGAAATTGAAGTAGTGATTGGTAGGAATGATCTCCTCGAGTTCGTCTGAGGATCAGTTTCTTATTTTTATGTATTACACGTTCTAGACCAAATTACACATTGTTCATTTCCTTGCCTTCTATTTCTTCCAACCAAAAAAGTCTCCCATTCTTGGGATGCTCTCTTCCTTTTATATCATTCTTCCTTACATCCCAGCCCTCCACTGTATACCTCAAGGCATTTCTCAAGATACTTGTCCCATCAAAACTCTGTTGAGGGTGGTAGAAGGGGCTACTAGCTGTGAAGTTACTGTTCAAGTGTCATTTCCACATTAATGCAACTGATAAGGTTGGTGTAGGGCATTCAATGTGGAGGTGGAAAGTTCCTCTTTCAAGAAGCTTCCTTTCACATCCTTCACCCCCATTATGGTTCTTCATAAGATACTCAATGCCCATGCTTCTACTTTCCTCCTCGGGTTAACGGGATCCTCGGAGCTTACTCAGCTCTTCATAAAATACTCAAGAGTCCTGGAATTGTTGTCTTTACACATCCAGTTGAGCAAAATTAAGGACAGTCCCAAACCCATGGTTGATAATCTCTTCTGCAGCTTCTGAACATAGCACACATAAGACGAGGGAATGTCACTGTCGAATAATCCAGTTTGTGTTGGCAGAATCCTGTGATATTCTCTTCGTATATACTAGCCTTGTCACACACGCTCGCGATAAGGCTTTTTTTTTTACATTTTTTTTTGAGTTTAATGTAATTTTTCAATCTGAATTTATCTATTGTTAGTGAGATTATATTGGAATGGATTTTTAAGAAACTAAAATTTAGGATTTTAAATAGAGCAAACTTCTGAGTTTAGTGTGTGCTAGTTTTTAAGAAAAAATTATCAAATGTGTGTGAGATATGATGATGCAAAAAATCCTCGTTGATATAGATGGACAAAGGCGTTGGCTTCGTCCAGAGACAAACCTGTTGGTGTTGTTCTTCTCTCCTTGTTAATACAAATGGACGAAAGCGTTGGATTCATCCAGAGATGAACTTGCAAAAAGATTTGAAATAGAGAAATGTGGATGCACCGGTGTGGTGTTTGCCAAACACCCTATGATGATTAAGTTAAAATGGTATTCAATTGAAGTATATTGTAAAAGAATTCAACTTGAGAATAGTTTTTGGGGTGTGGGTTGTGTCCTTTTACCTTTGGTTTGTGTGGGTTTTTATAGCCCTTGTCTTCATTCTCTAAATGAATATCTGCATTCATGAGATATGGAGCCGTTGATATTAATGGCTAGCTTTTATTGTATGCTAACGGCTACTCGTCCATTAATGCCCGTACATTACTCCTTAGTTGTCTTGGGCATTAGATGTCTTTTATGGCTTTGTTCGTCATTAATGTCCGTACGTTACATCTTACATTGAATAGCATTTAATTCGTGATGGACGATCTTAACACTCATCAGTAATGAATGCGGAGGCGTTATAGATTTCAATGGTCTTTTACTCATTGGTCTGTTAGTTATGCTTTTTCCTATCTGGCACATTAACCTTTACTCATGTTATTTATGGGGAACTCATTTAATGTATGTTGTAGTCATTTATTACAATGACAATGCTAGATGGATGATGCTAGCTTGATGGACGATGTTGGCTTTCTCTTCTTTTGGATGAGGGTGATTTTTCTCTTCATTAGTTGCCCTCCTATTCCTACCGTCGTCTTTACAAACGCGGTTGGAATATGAAAGGTAACATCATTTTGACTTCTGTACCCGTTCCATTTATTATGATAGATGGTTTCGGTCTTGTCATGACACTTATTGGTCTATGATTATTTGAACATACTGGAGCCATTTCTTGGGTTTCTCGCGCCTTTTTTGTTTTCTTGATTCATCATGTATGGACGAAGATATTTTGTATCTTGTATCAATGATTCATCATATATTGATGATGATAATTTGTATCGTGTATAAATGATCCGTCGTGTAATAACGATTACAATTTGTATCATGTATTAACAATTCCTTGTGTATTGACGATGACAATTTGTATCATGTATTAACGATTCATTGTGTATTAACGATGATAATTTTTATCTTGTATTAACGTGTATTGTGTATTAACAATTCATCATGTATTGATGATGATAATTTGTGTCGTGTATTAACTATTTATCGTACATTAACGATGACAATTTGTGTTTTGTATTAATAATGACAATTTGTATCGCGTGTTAACGATTCATCATGTAGTGACGATGATAATTTGTATCGTGTATTAACGATGACAATTTGTATTGTGTATTAACAATTCATCATGTATTGACGATGATAATTTGTATCGTGTATTAACGATTCATCGTGTATTGACGATAATAATTTGTATCGTGTATTAACGATGTATATTTTTAAACTTTCCATACACACACACACACACACACACACACATATATATATATATATATATATATATATGTAGAAGCATACTATATTTTATCAATGTTTTTTATGAGTTACATATCCTTATAGAAAATTACTTCATCTCTTTAAAGACTTCACTTTTATTGAGATAAAATGACTTCAATGGAATACAACTTTAATGGAAACAAAGTTAATCCTTGGAAGGGATATGAATTAAGAAACATTTTTCTGGGGCCTTATTGGTAATATCTCTTTCAATGCTCAATGTTTCTTGAATGAGGTGACATTTTCCTTGTCGTGAGGAACATACGAGGTCTCCCATGCGGAATCTTTTGATTTTAGTCCTTTCATTGGATGGTGATCTACGTGTTCGTCTCGTTTCCTTCTTTTGCTGACCACTGTGAGAGACCGCACCCCCGACCCCCTTTTTTTGTGTGTTGGGTCAAACCCACGTGAATGAGTGGAGTCATGTTATTGCCTCTCAGAATGGAGGTTCGACTAATTATATTTTCCCCTTTAGATTAAGTGTTTTACAATGGAGTTGCCACTTATTTAATTATTGGAATAAATAAGAAAACCAAAATTGAAAAATTCCTCATTTTATTAATTTGCAATTGAATTTACACTGATCATAGGAAAATTACATGACTTTGGTCCTAGATATAATCTAAGATAAAGTACATAACTTTGTTTCCTAGTTACAATCTTGAAATTGAAATTTACAAGGATAAGCATTTATCTATCAACTCTTGATCTAAACTCAGAGGTTATGTTACAAGGTGGAAAGGTTTTAGGCATCCACCTTACTCGGTGAGACCGGTCTTATAGACTATGGTAGTCAACATTCATATCACATAATTCAATATGTTATCAATCAATTTGCATGTTGAGTTTAATGTGTGTGCATGTGATAAACCCTAATTCAATTTATTAAGTATTGCATTTAAATTGAAAACTAAATTCTAGTGAATATGTGTGGATGGTGATATTCTAAATTCAAGGATTTGAAAGAATTATGAAACAAATATCTTTTTCATGTTTTTGATGTGGGTTTAAGATTAAAACTAGTGTTATGCATGAACATGTGATGAACAACCAAGAACATGTGAAGAACACATAAAAACATTTAAAAACATTCAAACATATTCAAGGAAATTTAAATAATTACTATCATGCTTTAATCTTAAATTCTCATCATAACAACACAAAAAAACAAGTTAGGGAAATGGATTATACCTTCATGCAAGATTCATAGGGTGGAGGAGGAGGAGACTCTTGGTGGAGGTCCTAAGGGTGGAGGAAAAGAAGAGCTAGGATAGAGAGAATGAGTCTCACTCAATACCTTGAGTCTCAGGAAGACCAAGATATAATAAGACTGCTCAACATCGCTAGAACTCAAGAGAGAAGAAGAGATGGGGTTTTTTGTGTTAGAATGGAGGAGATGGGGGTTTATACAGTAGTGGTAGAGAAAATAGGAATGGAAGGTCATTTAATAAGGGTTGACAAAGAATCATGAACCTAGACCTTATTTTAGCTTTCGGGGAAATCTGATGCATTAAATGTAGAGATTGGTAGGAGTGAGGAGCAAGCAAAATTCGGTTTTCCCACAGCTATTGTACCAACCTGTTGAGACAATTTCAAAAAATCATATCTTACTCAATTCTGATCTAAATTGTCTCGTTCTTGTACTCAAATTGAAGCCCCAGATGTCTAGTTTCTGGGAAAATTAACCTCATTCACAAATTCAAAATATTTTGAGAGATATCAATAAAATGGTGAGCAGATGTCATTTGTTAGAAAATAATTTCAGCACAATTAACATTAATAGGTCCCAAATTAGCTCCCAACTAACACTAATAGGCTCCAATTACTCCCATTTCAGACTTAATTAGTTCCAAATTTACCCTAATTAAAAGATAATTGCACAAATTACTCATTTAATAATTAATGTTTAACTATCTAATTAATTAGGTTTGTGCAACCTTACCATAAAATGTAGTCCTAACCAATCAAATTATGACACATCATTAATCGCAAATTAATTATAATTATAACCAATTGGAATTAATTGTTTATAATCACATATAGTTGAACTCAATTTGTGATAATGCATCTCGGCCATTAAAACTTGATTTGGTGATAACTTTTAATCTGATGGTCTGATTAAGGCTTATGACCAGTCGATTTGATCGTTACAACATCAAGATCATTTTGTTGAAATGAGATTAAGGATCTAGTGACCAGAATCAAGATGCATATTTTCAATGCAAAATTACTTTTTTACCCTCCATGTGAAGTTAAATACGGGTTGCAAAATGGTGTGTCAGTAGACTGCCCCTCATTGGCAGAGGTTGAAAAGCTAATGTCAATGTATGAAAGAGACACCTAACTTTGCAATTAATATTTAACCGTGGTGAATGTATGATGCATTTAGATAAAAATGTAGACGGTCATGTTGTGGATCAAAATGTGGACCGAATCTCAAGGGATATTACCTTTTTTTTTTTTTTTGAATGAGTACAAGACATGCTTACCTGAAGTTATGAAAATATGGAGATTCTGGCCATGTGTTTCAGAGGACCAAAGGTTTTGGATCTTGGCTCATGTTTTCAGAGGACCAATGATTTTTTCTTTTTGGGTTTTGACTCATGTTTTTAGAGGATCAAAGGTTTTGGATTTTGGCTCATGTTTTTAGAGGACCAAGGGCTTTTGGGCTTTGGCTTATGTTTTTAGAGGACCAAGGGTTTTTGGGCTTTAGCTCATGTTTTTAGAAGACCAAAGGTTTTGGATTTCGGCTTATGTTTTCAGAGGACCAAGGGTTTTTGGGCTTTAGCTCATGTTTTCAAAGGACCAAGGGTTTTTAGGCTTTGGCTTATGTTTTCAGAGGACCAAAGGTTCTGGATCCTAGCTCATGTTTTTAGAGGACCAAAGATTTTGGCTATTGGCTCATGTTTTTAGAGTACCAAGGGTTTTTGGGCTTTGGCTCGCGTTTTTAGAGGACCAAAGGTTCTGGATCTTGACTTATGTTTTTAGAGGACTAAGGGTTTTTGGGCTTTAGCTCATGTTTTTAGAAGACCAAAGGTTTTGGATTTTGGCTCATGTTTTCAAAGGACCAAGGGTTTTTGGGCTTTGGCTCATGTTTTTAGAGGACCAAAGGTTTTGGATCCTGGCTCATGTTTTCAGAGGACCAAGGATTTTTGGACCTTGGCTCATATTTTCAAAGGACCAAGGGTTTTTGGGCTTTGGCTCATGTTTTCAAATGACCAAAGATTCTGGATCCTAGCTTATGTTTTTAGAGGACCAAGAGTTTTCGGGCTTTGGCTCATGTTTTCAGAGGACCAAAGGTCCTAGATCTTGGCTCATGTTTTTAGAGGACCAAGGGTTTTAGGGCTTTGGCTCATGTTTTTTAGAAGACCAAAGGTTCTGGATCCTAGCTCATGTTTTCAGAGGACCAAGGGTTTTTGGGCTTTGGCTCATGTTTTCGGAGGACCAAAAGTTCTAGATCCTGGCTGATGTTTTCAGAGGACCAAGGATTTTTGGGCTTTGGCTCATGTTTTCGGAGGACCAAAAGTTCTGGATCCTGGCTGATGTTTTCAAAGGACCAAGGATCTTTGGGCTTTGGCTCATGTTTTCAAAGGACCAAAGGTTCTAGATCTTGGCTTATGTTTTCAGAGGACTAAGGATTTTTGGGCTTGGGCTCATGTTTTCGGAGGACCAAAGGTTCTAGATCTTGGCTAATGGTTTCAGAGGACCAAGGATTTTTGAGCTTTGGCTCATGTTTTCGGAGGATCAAAGGTTCTGGATCCTGGCTCATGTTTTCAGATGACCAAAGTTCCGGATCTTAGCTCATGTTTTCAGAGGACCAAGGGTTTTTGGAAGGTATTATTCATGCCGATGTGTGTGGGCCTTTTACCCTAGTACTTGCAAAATAAATATTTTCAATTAGTAACAAAGTTATTCATTGAAAAGAAGGCATACCTGTTGAATGCCCCTGGTTTGGGGCATATTCCATGCTTCGATGAATGCTAAGGGTGGACAGTTGACTTGATGTTGCACCACTGGAGTATATGGAAGAGGATCATAGCTTTTTGTTTCTGAAGAAAAATTAAGAAGAATTTAATGAAGATTCTTTTTTTTTTTTTTTTTTTTTGGGACTTTTGAATTTTTTTTTTTTATTTTGAAAAATTTGGAAATCTTGAATTTTTTGAAGGAATTGAAAATTTTGACTAGTGAAATTTTTATTTTTATTTTATTTTGAAAGAAACCTAAGAAGTACGAGCCTAATGCCCATAGTCCAAAGGCTCTTTTTTTTTTTTTGAAAAATTTAGAAATCTTGAATTTTTTGAAGGAATTGAAAATTTTGGAAATCTTGAATTTTTTTAAGGAATTGAAAATTTTGATTGATGATTATTATTATTATTATTTGAAAGTGGCCTAAGAAGTATGAGCCCAATGCCCCTAGTCCCAAGGCATTTTGAAAATTCTCTCTTTTCGTTTCTTCTCTCTTTTTTCTTTTTTCTTTTTTGAAATATATGGAAATCTTTTTTTTTTTTTTTTGAGATATGAAGATTTTTTCATTATCAAAAAGTGAAGAAGATGAAGATGGAGTAAAAGTGATGAAGATTTATTCATGATGATATATATATATATATATATTGTTGAAAAACCTATCATTTGAATGAGAATAACTTTGGCTGGAAGTTGATGCGGATTGCTGGATAAGTCCTTACTTAATTCCTGCAAAAAGATAATTTCAATTAGTAATGGATTTATTAATTGAAATGAAGTAGAAGTACTTAGCCAATGCCCCTAGTTTGGGGCATATTCCATGCTTGAATTGAAGTTGAGTTCATTTGATGTTGTAACCATTAGGGAACATGAAAGAAGATCACGGTCTACCATCCTTGGTTCCTGCAAAATGGCTTTCTTTCTCTAACTTGTTAGAAACAAGTTATCACGAAAAACTTTTTGGCCAATGCCCCTAATGTGGACAAGCTTGCAAAAAAAAAAAAAAAAAAAAAAAAAAAAAAAGAAGGATTGATGCCTCAAACAAAAACATGCTTTCTTGCAAGAAGGACAAATCCACATACAATATAAATAGGCCAACACCCAAAGTTTAAGCTTGCTTGATGCAAAACAAATGAGCTTAGACTAACATGCACCCAAACAATTTTGTCACATTGTTTTGAATTTGTTCCCCAAGGTTGTTTGGGTGATTGGGATCGAGCCTTTGAATGGCTGCCTATGTACCTCTCTTATAGAGGATTAGATCAAGATGTAGTTCAGAAGAACTAGATTTTGTAAAAGAATGATTTTTTTTTTTGTTGAGAATTCTCTTTCTTCTTCTCCTTTTTTTTTATTTTTTATTTTTTTATTTTATGAACAAGAGGTGATCCTTTGAACAACCATTTTGTCAAATCAAAGTGTTTAAGAATCAAACAAATCTCTTTGATTAGGAAGGATCAAGATCATTAAACTCATATAATCGAATTTTCTTCTTCCTTTTGAACATTGTCAGATTAAGTCTCCAAAGGTAATCAAAAAATGAAATGTGATCATATTTGGGAATCACATTGTTGGGTGCAAATAAGGAGAGTGCTCCAAGTTTGAAATTTCTTTTAAGTCATTTGAGAATTTGAAATTTTTTGGCCTCGAACATATCAACCAGTGGGGTTTGAAAATTTTAAGTATTTTTCATTTTTAATTCAAGAGAAAATAATATTAGAGTTTAAGAGTGCCTACAACTAGCAAGACTTCAAGGAGGTCTTTACTCATGGGTTGTAATGTAGGCCAGGTTTGGGTTATGAAATGAAAGATATAAAAGGCTCAAAATTCCCTATGATGTTTCCCCCAAGTATGCATTACTCAAAAATCAAGTATTAGAGGAGTCTTCATTGGTCACTTGTATTAACATTTGTTTTTAAGCTCATTCCTCTTGAATCATAATTCTAGACTTTCATCTTGTAAAATCCTTTTCTTTTTAGATTACATCTTCAAGTTTTCAATTTGCTAGGATTTTACCCTTTTTTTTTTCTTCTTTTCTTTGGCCCTAACTTTTGCCTAGGCCGCCCTTTTGGGTTTTCAGCCTAGCGGGCTTTTTTTTTTTTTTTTTTTTTTTTGGCCCTAACTTTTACCTAGACTTCCCTTTTGGGTTTTCAGCCTAGCGAATTTTTTTTTTCATCTCTTGATTGAATGAGCTTTTTGGGGACCTTTTGCCTTCCTTGTTTTTCTCAATTTAAGTCATTTTGGTGTGCTCTCTAGACTTCTTCATTGCTTCAATGCACTTGCACCTTTTTGTACTTGATGAATCTTTTCCTTTTTTGATGAACTTTCTTTTGGATGAACCTTCTACTCTTCTTGGCATGATGAATTTTAGATTCTTCAAACTTGATGCACATCTTGTTTTCTCTCACGTTGGTGGAATTTCATTTCTCTTTCCTTAATTGAGTGAAATCTCATTTTTCTTTGATGATCTCTTATCTTTAGCTTAATGAATTCTCTACTTGTCTTTCATGTCTTCTAGGAGAGCTTTATCAATTAGCTTTAAAGCTACAAGGTTGACTCCTCCCCAACATGAGATTTAAGCATGCATACTTTGATTTTTCCCACCCTCGGTTTAGATTTTAGTGGGTTCATGCGAAAAAGAAGCTAAATGTTTGAAGGCTCAAATGGGCTAGCAATGGATGATGAACATATTAGGTAATAGGAAATAATTTGGTTTAACCAAAGATGGCCTCCTATCCCTAGTAATGCTTGCTTATAGGCACAGTGATTCAAGCTCTTTTAATAAATTCATCTTAAAACAAAAAAAGTATGAATGCTCTAATGATGTGAAACAAAAGACTTTTGAAAATTGGATCGAGTGCATGGATTCTTGGGATTTTTCGATTGATGGATTCTCTTTGATTGCCTTTTAAGACCATTTCTTCTCATATTCTAAGTCAAGTAACAAAAGTCTTTACATGGATCAAATGAAATTAATCATTCCTTGGTACAAGTTGATTGCTGAAGCCTTTAAACATCAAGATTTAGAAAATGTTTTGTCCAAGGGATCCTCATGTATCATTTTGAAAAGGAGACTTCTTCTTTTTTTTCTTTTCTTTTCTTTTTTCTTTTTAATCTTGAAAGAGAAAAAAAAAATTGGGTCTTTTTGAAAATGTCATTAGGAAGTTCAATGGCCCTAGTCCAAACACTTTCTCATTTGAAATTTTTTCTTTTTCTTCTCTTTTTTTTTGGAAAGATTTGGGAAACTGGATTTTGTTTTTTTGGGAATAAAAAAAAAAAATATATATATATATATATATATACATGAACAAAGTACATCAAATGCTACATGGATTTTTAGAATTCAAAGAAGCATAGAAACATGGAATAAACAAAAAAACTTTAAGCTTTACCATGATGTTGCAAACCATATGTGGAGCGAGGCAAAGTTGAGCCACTTGCTTCTTCTTGGTCCATTTAGGATGCTTGAGACTTGGTATGCTTGAACCTTGATTATGATAAAATGGCTTGGGCTTGCACTTGGAAGGCTTGAACCTTGATTATGATCTTTTGGTATTTGCTTGAAATGGCTAGTCTTACACTTGGAAGGCATGCATCTTGTGAGCTTTTAGCCTTTGATGTTGACCATGTCTATACACCTTCAATGGGCTCAAGTGTTGGGCTTAGACTCATTTAATAAACAATTTTGGGCTTCCATGCTAAGTAAAGTTCAATCATAAACTTTTAGGGTTGAGTTCATTCATAACATACAAGGTTCAAACAATTATGATGGGCTCAAGCGTTGGACTTGAGTCATCATGGTTTAAACAACGGCCAAACACATGCATAGTGCAATGCAATTTACATGGACTAACCTAAAGGTAGGTTGTATAGGTCATTACAACATGGGTAGAATGTAGGTTAAAGGTCCCCACAAGTTAAGACGTCGTACCTCCCAACTTGTGATGCTAGGAGTGCCACGTTGGTCTGAACGGTACAGTTTGTCCCTATGAACCACTATGGCATAACCCTGATGATCCTTGTCGCGGTGGGTGATAGGTTCACCGCTGGGTATGTGAGTCTCAGGAAGACCATAATCCAAGGCTAATACTACTGGGCTTCCGGGCTAGCACACAAATAAAATAAATTTCATTCAAGCAAAGGATGCATGACATGCAATATAATGACATATTATATACAAAAAGCAATAAAAAAAACAATAAAAAAAATGATATGGTTGGCCACCATAACCTAATTGAAGCTTAGCCCTCAATTTCCCCAGTGGAGTCGCCAATATGAGAGACTGCGCCCCCGACCCCCTTTTTTTATGTGTTGGGCCAAACCCACGTGAATGGGTGGAGTCATGTTATTGCCTCTCAAAATGGAGGTTTAACTGATTGTATTTTCCCCTTTAGATTAAAGGTTTTACAATGAAGTCGCCACTTATTTAATTATTGGAATAAATAAGAAAACCAAAATTGAAAAATTCCTCATTTTATTAATTTACAATTGAATTTACATTAATCATAGGCAAATTACATGAGTTTGGTCTTAGATACAATCTAAGATAAAGTACATAGTTTTGTTTCCAAGCTAAAATCTAGAAATTGAAAATTACAAAGATAAGCATTGATCTATCAACCTTTGATCTAAGCTCGGAGGCTATGTTACAAGGTGAGAAAGTGTTAGGCACCCACCTTGCCCGGTGAAACCGGTCTTCTAGACTATGGTGGCCAACATTCATATCACATCATTCAATATATTATCAATCAATTTGCATGTTGAGTTTAATGTGTGTGCATGTAATAAACCCTAATTCAATTTATTAAGCATCGCATTTGGATTGAAAACTAAATTCTAGTGAATATGTGTGAATGGTGATATCCTAAATTCAAGGATTTGAAAAAATTATGAA
The DNA here is from genome assembly GCA_019022515.1 of Quercus aquifolioides. Taxonomy (NCBI): domain Eukaryota; kingdom Viridiplantae; phylum Streptophyta; class Magnoliopsida; order Fagales; family Fagaceae; genus Quercus; species Quercus aquifolioides. The sequence goes on from CM032326.1 coordinate 30,962,156, forward strand.
ACAAATATCTTTTTCATGTTTTTGATGTGGGTTTAAGATTAAAACTAGTGTTATGCATGAACATGTGAAGAACACATAAAAACATTTAATAACATTCAAACATATTTAAGGGAATTTAAATAATTACTATAATACTTTAATCTTAAATTCTCATCATAGTAACACAAAAAACAAGTTAGGGAAATAGATTATACCTTCATGCAAGATCCATATGGTAGAGGAGGGGACTATTGGTGGAGGTCCTAAGGTTGGAGGAAAAAAAGAGTTAGGAGAGGGAGAGTAAGTTTCACTCAATACCTTGAGTCTCAGAAAGACCAAGATATGACAAGACTACTCAATTTTGCTAGAACTCAAGAGAGGAGAAGAGATGGAGTTTTTTGTGTTAGAATGGAGAATGGGGAATTTATATAGTAGTGGTGGAGAAAATATGAATGAAATATCATTTCATGAGGGTTGACAAAGACTCATAAACCTAGACCTTATTTTAGCCTTTGGGGAAATCTAGTGCATTAAATGTAGAGATTGGTGGGAGTGAAGAGCAAGCAAAATTCGGTTTCCCCGCAATTACTTTAACAGCCTATAGAACCAATTTCAAAAAATCATATCTTACTCAATTCTAATTGGAATTGAAAGCTTGAATTTGTGTGAAAACACAAGAGCTGTTTAAACCCCAAATTAAAATTACGGCTCGATTGATTTTATTCTAACTTAAAATAAGTGCGGAATAGAATAAATGTGAGTGGATAAACAATATAACTACTCTAAGCCATATTCATCAAATCACAACAGTAAAATGAAAGTTAAAAGAGTAGGAAAGAATAATGCAAACACAAGATAATACGTTAATGTGTTATAGAAGAGGAAACCGAAGAACTCGGCGAAAAACCTCTCCGCCGCCCTCCAAGCGGTAAATCAATCCACTAGAGAATAAGTTGGAGTACACGAATAAGAAAAGACCCTCCAAGCCTAGTCTACCCTATGTACTCGATCCCTCCAAGCTCCTACTACCAACTGACTTAACGAAGCCTTGTCTTCTTTAGCCTTCCAGATCACGCAATTCAGCCCGATTGCATCCACCAAACAAATGGCTCTTTCCAATACTTCCCAGCAGCACCAAAATCTCACTTTACACTTAGGATGGGTGTGGTAAGTGTTTGGACTATTAATGTAACATCCCAAACTTTTTAAAGCCATTTTACAAGGTGAATAATATCTCAAGTGAATTTTTGTTTTTAAATAAGGTTGTTAATTATTTTTGTAGAGGTCTTTTTAATATTAAAATCTTGAGGTGGCATTTAAGTTATTTGTGATGATGGGCTGAGCGAGGATTATGGAAGAGAAGAAATTTAAGGGCGAAATGGTAAATTTCTTCCCAAGATATTTTTGTGATATATGGTCTGTATTAACCCATACATCACCATACGGTAAGCCACACCTCCCCTATTTTTCTTCAGCCGCTTCTCCCTCTCTCCCTTCCCCTTTCTTCTCATATTCACTATTCTTTTTGGTTCTTCCCCAATGATGACCGAACCTAAGCTCCCATATCTCTTTCCTCATTTTTTTTTCTCTCTCTAGTTGAGACCTCCTTGTTAGGGAGGATTATGTCTCCATTGGTCTTCCTAGTAGCTAAAACTCCATGAGATTTTGAAGTGGATTAAACTCAAGGTAAAAATCTAAGCTTTTATCTCAATTTCTTTTATGAAATCCTTTGGGTTTTGCTATTTAATGACTATTATAGTGAATACTTGATGGGTTTTGATGAATAATGGAAGATTAAAGGGTTAAGATGATTTGGGTAGCAATGGCTTTGTTAAATCCGAAAATTTCATATCATTTGAAGAGTTTTTGCTTTGATTAAAGGTTTTGGTTGATTAGTTTCCTAATGGGTATCTGAGGGTTGGTTTGCTAGATCAACTATATAGGTCTTCTTGTTGCATATATTGATGTGAGTTGATTTTAAAGTGTGTTTCCTTTACATTTGAGTGACTTTGACTTATGTGAATGTGGGCATTTGCTTGTTGCATGCCAAGTGTTTGATAAATTGCCTATATGAGTTATGGGATTGAATTTCTTGACTCATGTTGTGATAACTATTATATGAGGTTATTGGTTGCATTCATAATTGTTATCATGTGCTAAAACATGTAGCTTTGAGGTTAATCAAGTTTGAAAGCTTTTGGCATAGTATTAAGATTATAGTAATTTTATTTTGGAATTGTAAATTTGTCCCTGACAGATTTGAGTCAGTTGCAATACATTATTTTTAATAAATTATAAAAAAATATTTTTGATCTGAATTTTTTGTGGTACATACTAGACACATAAATGTTTATCCCTATTTAATATCAAGTTAATCGGATAACTTTTTGTGGACCAAACAAGTTTTACAAAATGGCTAGCCTGCTGGATATTGAATCTAAAAGTGCGACGAAAACGCTAAGATTTTGTGGAATTTACTTCAAATCTTTGTTGAATGGATTGGTTTGTAAATTCATGTGCTTTCTTCGACATGTGTTTTACTTAGTTAAGTCTAATAATGGTTTAGTCTAATAATGGTTTGGTTTAATCATTTAGTGCTCTATAGGGAAACTCATGAGATATGCTACCTCTATTATGAATTGATGTGTTTTATATTATGTTTATATGTGCACATTGCTTGCAGTGGAGAATTAAAATGTTTTGGTTTTGTGCTATGGTACTATGAGTTTGTATGCTTGTTTGGTTCCTGTTTGGGAATGGGTACTTGTCTTAGGTTGGGCAAGTTAGGCTTTAGTGTATTTGATTTGTTTTAGGGGATCCTATTCGATTTTGGAGGCAAATGTGATGATAAACTTTGTGATAGGACTTGTTATTAATAGGCTTGATCCTTATGTTTCTAGGTTTTGAGATTCTTGGTGATGGACCTAGTGACGGGATTGGTTGATTTTGTGATGCCTGGTTGAGGTAAAATCGGTTGGCTTTCTGAGATAAGTAGCTTTTTAATGGGATTTTTGGAAAATAACCATGTTTCATAAATGTTGTTTTCGGGTCAAACACATTTTAAAAAATTATATATGGATGTATGTTTTCTTAAAAGTGTTGTGTTGTAACCCTATTATATATTATTATATATGAAAATGTATCATATTTGGTATTGCATTTGGGGAAATGCATGAATTGTTGACATGGAAAAATGAGTATCTTTGATTTAATCTTTGATAAGGAAATCATGGATTTTATGGTATATTGGAAAATTTAAAGATGCCTATCTTGTCTTGTTATTTGGGAAATATTGATGCAAAACATTTTTGACAAGAAATACTTTTGAGAATATTGTGAATATTTGGTTGTTGTAATACCTTATGAAACTACTTGGAAGTAAACTATGTATTTTGAATACGTTGAACGTGTGAGCTTTTGATGTGGCTTTGCCCTTGTGCTATGATATTGGTGATTATCCTGTCTTGGTGACAACAAGCCAAGTTGGAGACTCACACTTTGCATAACACGGGTAAATCCTTGAGTGTGTAGGTGAGGCTACTGCTTATAGGGCCAAAAGACCACATACAAAAGGGGTACTGTGCAACACGTCATTTCCTGTTGCCCATGGAGGGAAGAGGTAAATCCTTGAGTGTGTGGGTGAGGCTAGGCAGGGCCAAGAGACCATATGCAAAAGAGGTACTACATGACCTGTTATCCCCTGCTACCTATGGAGGGAATAGGTAAATCCTTGGTGTGGGTGAGGCTTGTCAGGGCCAATAGACCACATGCTAAAAGAGGTACATATCATGCTAGTGTGTTTGGGCTCTAACTTATTTGTGGCGATATGATGTCTGGGTGATATCTCCGTCCTTGTTGGCCCTTGTTGCATCTTGGGTGAGGTTTTCTAGTTTTGAAATGGTATTGGATATTTTTATAGCTCACAGTGAATGAAATGTAGTTTCATAGTTATTTTTTGAAGCTTGGTACTAAACTATTCTTATCGTTCTTGTCATGTGGTTAATGAAATTGTTTTTGCATAAATTAAATGGAAATTCCCAAATTATAACATGTTTTGTAAAATGTTCATTATCATGAAACTTGCATTTCCCCCACCTCCATTAATTATGCTACTTACTGGGCTTTAGCTCATCCCACTCTCCAACAATTTTACAGATAAATTAGCTATACGTCGGGCATGGAGCTTAGTTTATTGGTGGTGATTAAAGTACTATGCTAAGTGGGAGATTTGTGCTATAAAGTTTTGGCGACTCAACTTATTAAATATACCGAGACCATAGCTAATGCTATTGGAGATTGGGCTCTTGAGGTTTGTTAGCCTTAAGTGTGGTAGACCTAGATTCTATGTTGAGGTTGTGTACCTTAGAGAGGATTGCGACTTTGTGTTTATTTTATTTGAGCGTTGGATTGTTAAGTACATTTGGAGACATATGATTTGTAGTTTGCTTGTAAGTGTGTCATAGAGCTCTGACTTATATTGTGGAGAGATCAATATATTTATTTATTTTATTGAATGGAAAAAAAAAATCACTACAATACCTCTTGAAGGCTCGGTCTTTCATGCTTTGGATCCTTTTGAGTTTGGAGCGTGACAATCAACCTTTCAAGGATTTGGAAATGAAGAGGTAGGAATTGAGGAAAACCACAATGGATTGTGTAGAGAATTGTGGGCATGACAATCTCTCACTCTTAAGGGTAATGGCTAGGGTTTTCTCTCTGAAAAACACTCCTCAACATATATGGGTAATATGGGTATATATAGTGTGGGTAGAGAGCTAGTGTATCAAATATGACAAATTGGCAAAACAAAATATTTCGCGGGTATCTCGCGGGAAGGCCTTACCCGCGAGACACTCGCGAAAACCAGCTGTCACCATCTGTCATGACTCTTCGCATACTAGTCATATGCTGAGCACATGCTTCACTTCGTGGGAAGGCTTCTCGTGGGCTACCAGAGAAAACTTCTTTAGTCTTCAATTTGCCTTGAGTCTTCACACTCTCTCTCACACACAACCCTTACAATGAAATCTCACATATAATACAAGGTACAAAAGATTGAACAAGATTACAATCAAATTTGGCATGGAATTAAAGCCAACACAAATTAGTTGTAAATCACAACTTTATAGGAATTGTCTCATTCTTGTGCTCAAATTGAAGCCCCGGATGTCTAATTTCTAGAAAAATTAACCTCATTCATAGATTCAAAATATTCTGAGAAATATCAACAAAATGGTGAGCATAGGTCATTTGTTAGAAAATAATTTCAGCATAATTAACATTAATAGGTCCCAAATTAGCTCCCAACTAACATTAATAGGCTCCAATCACTCCCATTTCAGACTTAATTAGTTCCAAATTTACCCTAATTAAAATAAAATTGCACAAATTACTCATTGAATAATTAATGTTTAACTATCTAATTAATTAGGTGTGTGCAACCTTACTATAAAATGTAGTCCTAACCAATCAAATTATGACACATCATTAATCTCAATTTGATTATAATTATAACCAATTGTTCATAATCACATATAGTCGGACTCAATTTGTGATAATGCATCTTGGCTATTAAAACTTGATTTGATGATAACTTTCAATCTGATGGTCCAATTTGGGCTTATGACTAAGTCGATTTGATCGTTATAACATTAAGATCATTTTGGTGAAGTGAGATTAAGGATCTAGTGACCAGAATCAAGATGCATATTTTCAAGGTGAAATTATCCTTTTACCCTCCATGTGAGGTTAAATGCGGGTTGCAACAAAAGGGGGACGGCTCTAGGAAATCACCCTTGTGTCGCTATCCTCTAATGAAATGATGAACAAAACTCTTGCTAAGTTGTTCAAAGTTTGCAATAGAACCTAGCAGTGGCGACTTTGGGAATTATTTTTAGGATGGTCACTAAGAAACTTAAATTATACAAAATTTAATAAAGAGGCAACTTGAATATATCAACATCACAAAAAAAAAAAAAAAAAAAAACACGCAAATACATGAAATATTACAATTTTGGCAAAAATCACATTTTCGTCCCTACATTTGCAGCCGATTCCCACTTTGGTCCCTAAATTTTATTTTTACCACTTTTAATCCCTATCCTGAAAAACGCTTCCCGTTTTGGTCCCTGCCATTACATCAGAGACGGAAAATGCACACGTGGCAAACGGCAGAATTAAAAAATATTAAAATATTAAAATATAAATAAAAATAAAAAAGCTCGGGAAGTTGCCTCACCTCACCACTCTCCACGACGTTTTCCTCAATTGCCTTGCCTCGCCTCAGAGTAATTCCGATGTCAGGATCACTTCCCTTGGTGCCGCTATCAATTTTGTTCAGTGCTTGTCTAGTGCGTCTGATCGAGACCACTTCCAGGACTTGTTGCCATTGATGATGCAGACTTTGACTGAGGCATTGAATTGCGGTCAGGAGGTCATGGCGCAGGAGGCACTGGAGTTGTTGATCTAGTTGGCCGGGACGGAGCCAAGGTTTTTACGAAGGCAGTTGGTGGATGTGGTTGGGTCCATGTTGCAGATTTCGGAGGCGGAGAGTTTGGAGGAGAACACTAGACATTTGGCCATTGAGTTTGTGATTATGTTGGCAGAGGCGAGAGAGAGGGCGCCTGGTATGATGAGGAAGTTGCCACAGTTCATTTAGAGGCTTTTCGTAGTGCTGATGAATATGCTATTAGATGTGGAGGATGATCCTGCGTGTCACAATGCCGAGACTGAGGATAAGGATGCCGGCGAGACTAGTAATTATGCCTTCGGTCAAGAGTGTTTAGACAGGTTGTCGATTTCGTTGGGAAGGAATACCATTGTACCTGTTGCTTCCGAGCTTTTCCCGGCTTTCTTGGTTGCTCTTGAATGGGAGGAGCTTGTTTTTTTTTTTTTTTTTTTTTTTTTGATATTTTAATATATTTTAAAATATTATTTTAATTCTACCGTTTGCCACGTGTGCATTTTTCGTCTCTGATGTAACGGCAGGGACCAAAACAAGAAGCGTTTTTCAGGATAGGGACTAAAAGCGGTAAAAATAAAATATAGGGACCAAAGTAGGAATAAACTGAAAATGTAGGGACGAAAATGTGATTTCCGCCTACAATTTTTTGTACTAGTAGAAAAAAAAAAAAAAAAAAAAAACTAATAAGAGATAAAGTGGAAATTAAAAATACTGATATGAGAATAATAAAGTTACCACAACAATTTCATAACAAATCTTATGCAACAAGCTGTTAATGGTGGGTAAAAAATTGTCAATATTGAGCCCAAATTAGAATTAGTAATAGCTAACCACATAATATTTATTGTGAAAATATTGAGGATGTAACATTACTAGGATGTAGCATTACTATGGTTTTTGTTGAATTCAAATTCTTGTAATTCTCAGGTCATGTTGTTTAACATTTTTATTAGGGTGGTCAAAATACGTTAATATAGTATATAATATTTTTTTTGTAAGTATATATATACATTTTTTTCAAGTTAGGGTAATCATTGAATAAATTAATTTAAACTAATTATATATATATATATATATATATATATACTGCTAAGCATAAAAAAAAATTTGGCAAGTAAGGGTGGTCCTCTGACCACCCTCACATACAAGTGGAGCCACCACTGGTACCTGGAGGTATTTTGCTGAACCAGACTCTAGCTGCAGCCTTTAGTGTAGTCGGAAAGGCTCTACACATTACTTCATCCGGAGTCATGTGTAGATGCATTAGAGTTTTGAAGGACTCAATGTGGTCCAAAGGGGATCCTTTGAATCTTCATATGACTCGAGATGATGGAGGTGAAACTTTGGTGGAAAAGGACGATTCAACACCTTAGTGGTGAATGGTGAATCTATTCTCCGAATCATTCCATCCAGGTTCTCCATGGCTTTTCCTTTCATAGCACTCCTAAGTTTGTCCATCTCTCTCCTCATGCTACAAAGTTCACTTTCCATCCTGGATGAATTTTCTTCTAAAGCTCTTGTCCTCCTATGATCATCATTGTTGTTCTTATGTCTTTCTTCATTTCTTTGATCACTTTGGGCTTTGACAATCTGCCTTAGCTCTAAATTTTGTCGTGTTAGTTCATCAACACTTGCTATCAGTGCTTGAATTTGCTAAGCTGCTTGAGTGGAATCCATTTGGTATCAAGAGGAATTCTTTTGTAAAGAGAGGGAAACTGTATGGCTTTACAAACGTTTCCCACAGACGGTGCCAAACTAATGATGTAAAAAATTGTCAATATGAACTCCTTATCGATACAGATGGACGAAGGCGTTGGATTCGTCCAAAGACGAACCTACAATAAGATATGAAATAGGGAAATGTGAATACACCAGTGTGGTGTTTACCAAACACCCTCTGATGATTAAATTAGAATGGTATTCAATTGAAGTATATTGTAAAATAATTCAACTTGAGAATAGTTTTTGGGGTGAGGGTTGTGTGTCCCTTTGCCTTTGGTTTGTGTGAGTTTTTATAGCCCTTGTCTTCATTATTTGAATGAATATCTGCATTCATGAGATATGGAGCCATTGGTATTAATGGCTAGCTTTTATTGTCTGCCAACGATTACTCATCCGTTAATGCCCGTACGTTACTCCTTAGCTGTCTTGGGCATTGAATGTCTTTTATGGCTTCGTTCGTCACTGATGTCTGTATGTTACGCCTTACATTAAATAGCATTTAATTCGTCTGTCAAGAGATGGACAATCTTAACACTCATCAATAATGAATGCGGAGGCATTATAGACTTCAATGGTCTTTTGCCCATTGGTCCGTTAGTTACGCTTTTGCCTATTTGGTGCGTTAACCTTTACTCATGTCATTTATGGGGAACTTATTTAATGTATGCTGTAGTCATTTAACACAATGACGATGCTATATGGATGATGCTAGCTTGATGGATGATGTTGGCTTTCTCTTCTTTTGGACGAGGGTGATTTTTCACCTCATCAAGATATATTTAAATAGAGTGTACTAATTTTTAGGAAAAAAGTTTCTATAGTAGTTTTTATTTTTATTTATTTTTTATTTTATAATTTTTGTTGAATTAGCATTTTAACCCTATTTTTTATTTTTTTAAGAATAAGGATTATCTAATTAGTTTAGGGGTATTTTTGACATTTTTTGAAGGCATAACTAACTTTTTGAATCTTCTTAGTGTGCGGCTAGATACCGCTTATTTTGCTGAAAACATTGTAGCAAAATATTTTTTATTGCTACAAATTACTGTTCGTGCATTTTTATCACTTTGCTGGTTCATGAACAGTGCCATAGACCAACCAAAAAAAAAAACGCAATCAAGGAAAACGCAGCCGTAGCTGCTACCCAAACAGAGCTTTAATATATAGAAATACATAGATAAAGGCATCTGTCGTTTAATCTCAAATATATATATGTAAAAGGCTTTGATCTTGTTTAGCAAGGGACAAATACACAAGCTAGCTCGTACCAAAAAGCTTGAACATGAACATCTTGCGGGGTTTGATGTTAATCCTGTTAACTTATGCTTGAGCTCAACTACTTGCACGAAGATATCACCCCTCGTTGTCCCTGTCCAAGCCACTTCATCCTTTTATCTCCTAGTGCTCAAGGGAATATCCTTTAAGAGAAAGTCTAGGAATTAACCCAATATTTTCACAACACTCTTATTTTTAGTTGTGGTAAGTCTTTGTATAATTTTATTTTAACCTATGATGACTAATGAATGCTGCGACATTTTGTTGTAGCTATTTAAAAAAAAAAAAAAAACTCTATTCTTAACCATGTTGTAAGGTTGAATTTATTCAATCATGTGTTAGCTTTATTCCGTGCCAAATTTGCTTGTATTTCAGCAATTAGATACCCTATATTTAAGTAGGAATCATGTAAGGGTCGTGTGTGAGAGAGTGTGAAGAATTCAATTGTGTGTGCATTCAAGACTATTCTCGTGAGTGGCTTGCGACTGATGACTCACCAAAATGCCAAATGTGTGAAGCATGCAGGAAGTTGAAGGGTCGCGACAATTGGAGCACTATAGGAAAAAATAGGACAATTTGGCCAGTCATTTATTTCGCGACTTAAACTCACGACTCATCCTAGTTGCGAGTTAGTCACCAGAACACTCTGTTTTGTAGAAAAATGACTTTTCACATTCTTCACGTACCCTGCTATAAATACCCTTATACCCACGAAATGTAGAGAGCTCCTAGAGATAATTTTGATAGAGAAACCCTAGAGAACAATAAGATTGACTCATCCACAATCTTATACCTTTGATTCTCAAATTCCTCTACTCTCACCCTCTCCATTGACATACTCTTGAGAGGTTCATTAGCCAAATCCTTATCTTACCATACCTATATCAGTGAGGAGGTTTTTTTTTTTTTTTTGGTGCTTGGGAAGCAGTTCAAAGAGGATCAATTCATTTGGTTGATGCAATGGGCTTATTGCGGGATCCGGAAAGCTAAAGAAGACACGGTTAGGCTTAACCTTATTGGAGCAAGAAGCTTGGAGGGCTTAGATGCATTGGGTAGATTAGGCTTGGAGGGTCTATTGCTATTCGTGTATCCCAACTTTATTCTTTAGTGGATCATTTTACCGCTTGGAGGGTGGCGGAGATGTTTTTCGCCGAGTTCTTCGGTTTTCTCTTTGATAACATGTGCAGATGTTATCTTTGTGTTTGCATCTCTCTAACCCTTACTCTTGCCTTTTAATTGCTGCTGTGTTGTGATTACTTATGGTTTAGAGTAGTTTGTTTATTTGGGTATTGCTTGTACTTATCTTTCTGCACATCTATTGTTTGAGTATAAACTTGTGTTGGTATTTTTGAAATTGGGGGTCTAAACATTCACTAGTGTTTTACACACCAAGTGAACTTTCACATGTTAACCTAGAAAAGGAGGAAGATTTCATCAATGAGGTTGGAATTCCATGTATTTCAAGTTTGTTCAATAAGCTAACACATTAATTTTCAGGCAGCAGCAACGAAGGAGGAATGACTTATATGTGATAGGGGAAGGAAGTCACCTATGTCACCCTTACCAATTCTCTATCTTGAACCCATAATAATGACTTTGCTTTTCTAGATATAATTAATAAGTTTTATATATATATATATATATATAATGTTATCTTCATCATATATATTAGGCTAAAATGCAAATTGCACCTTCTAAGTTTGACGGAAATTTATTTCAAGTCTCTAACTTCACTTTCGTTCAATTGAGTCATCTAAATTTCAAACTTATTCAATTCAAGTCTTTCGTCCATTTTCATTTTAAAAAAAAAAAATTGTCATTAACTATGCAATTAACAAATGAAAAAATATTTTTTGAAAATAAATTCTCACATAAAAAATCTATAAAGTAATTTTGTTATTATTATTATTATTTTTTTTTTTTCGGGGGAGAAAAATATGTTTTTTAATGGTAATTTTTTTAATGAAATATAGAATGTCTGAATTGAATAAATTTGAAACTTAACTCAATTGAATGAAAATAAAGTTATTTGGTTGAAATGAATTTCAGTCAAACTTAGATGGTACAATTTGCATTTTAACCTATATATTATCTTGTCATGTTATTTCTTTTATTTCACATCATCATATTCTTATTTTACATTATTGGCCCATATTTTTATACTTCTATATTAAAAATGATTTTCTTTAAAAATTACTTTCATTTATGATTTCACCAAAACAAAGAGGAAGGATGAAATAAAGAGAAGAGAAAGCAAAAATTTATAGTATCGCAACTTTTATCACAATTTTTCACGTGGCAAATAATAAGTAATGAATAAAAAATGATAGATTTATATAAAAATGATAGGTAAGTATACAATTGGAGCCCAACCATATATGTTCTCCAATTATATCTTCCAAACCATCTACACTAACAATCAGTCCCTCTCTTCCGAAAGGGAATTTTAGTAAATAACCAAATATGACGCTTAGGCTAAGGGTCAAGTTGGTAATTTTTCTTACATCTATCTCTCCTGGAGCCCAAGTATCTTATATGCCTCCAAAATAAATAGTTTGAATACTAGAAGAAAAGCACCTACACCTAACAAAATTAAGGATCGCAAATATGCCACGTAAGATAATTGTTGGTTTTTTTTTTTTTTTAATACAAGATAAAAATTATACTCTAGTTTGAATACTTGAACTATGGCTCTTGCTCTCTACACTTCACAAATACTTATATTTGTGGAGTGACTATCGCACCAAGAGTGTGCAATGATAGATAATTGTTGCTTAATTTGATGTAAGATAATTGTTTTTTGGTACTAGAATTAGGCAAAAAACACACAAAAAAAAGCACTAATATTATTATTTTCAAGTAGGGGTGTCAATGTTCGACCCAACCCGCGAACACGACACGAACCTGACACGGGTTTTTTCGGGTTAGGGTTAGGTCTTAATGGGTTTGGGTCATAAACGGGTCGACCCGAAAGCGACACGATAAGAAACAGGTCATAAACGGGTCAACCCGCGTAACCCGCAATAGACACGTTTGACACGCCAATTTATTTGTGTCAACCTGAAATGACCCACTTAATACAACCAGTTTAACTCATATAACAAATAAATATTTATTTTATTTTAGATTTGTCAAATACCTTTTATATCCAACATATATTTTAAATTTAAAAAGAAAAGTGAGTAATTACAAAAATTTACAAGGGATATAATTAAAAATTGAAACTTTACAGACCTTGAACTACTAATACTTTTTTTTTTTTTTTTTTTTGTGGCATAAAACTTACACAAATGAAATTGGATGAGCTTGTGGAAGAAGTTATGAATTTAGACATCAACAAAGAATCTATGGATGATAATCGTGGTCATAGTCAGGATTAGTCTACTGTTTGCTTAAATTCTTTTAATATTGATATTTAGCATTTGGCGAGTTCCAAGAATATTATATTTTTGTTGAACTATGTTATTTTATTTTGTGAAACTTTGTTATTTTGAATTTGGGTTGAAGTGTATGCACTTCTTTTGGAGTGTAAAGAGCTTATTTCTAGATGAATGTTATATTTTTGTTGAATTATATTATTTTGAATGTGGGTTGAAGACTTGAAGTGTATACACTGCTTTTTGGGATGTAAAAATAATTATTTCTAGATAGATGTTATATTTAATATTATGCAGGTTGAAATGGGTTGTGTTACATTCGTGTCAACCCAACACGACTCGTTTATTAAGCGTGTCAAATGGGTTGGATCAGGTCAACCCGCTTTATTAACAGGTCGGGTTAGGGTTGAAGGATTATGACACGATTATTAAATGGGTCGGGTTAGGGTTGAACCATTTAGTCGAATACCCCTACCTCGACTCGACACGACACGAACCCGACACGCTAACCCGAATTGACACCCCTATTTTCAAGTGTGTTTTAATAAATATTACTATTTACTTTAAAAAAAAAACACAGGAGAAAATGAAAGTCCACGCGGATAAAATAAAGAAAAGAGAAGATGATATCAACAAATAACTGGCTGAGGAAAATCCTGGTTTCTGGACAAAAGAGAGCGTTTTACTTTTGTGTTTTTCGATGTTTTAAAATAAAAGAGCATTGGAGTTGGAGATAGATGGCCACTCGTCATAGCAATGGCTTCGCTTTGCCTCACTCCGTTGCCACCTCCGCCACCTTCTCAACCTCGTAAACTCTTGGAACCTAATTCTTCTTCTTCTTCTTTGAATTTAAAGCCCATTGTCGTAAATGGAAACCCACCAACTTTTGTTTCTGCTCCTGGTCGCCGAATTGTCGCTGGTTTGTTTTCGCCACTTTTATTATTTGTTCTTTTTTTGCTATAGTTGGTCCATGTTTTACTTCTCTACTAATATCTTTGTTTACCTCATGTTTTTTTCATTGTTAATGTATTTCAGTTACTGGTCATTAATTTTTCAGAGCTACTTCTTATATTGTATTTGATGTCATGGTCATTTGAAATAATTATGTAGAGAGAGTCCAATTAATTTGGCAATGGAAGAACCTGAGTGTTACAAGTTACAACCAATGTTAGTAGTCTGATAAGCGAAGTTATGGGTCCAAACCATTTTATTAAGAGAGGATGAATAGTACCCATTTGGTTCAATTGCAAATTCCCAATGTGAAGCACACTTTTTTTTAATGGTTAAATGATTAAATTCACAATTTTCTAAGGGCTTAAGTTTTGGAGACAATCAGTAATTTAACATGAAAAATTAAAACTTTTTTTTTTTTTTCACTAACCAAATCATTTAGGTGTGCTAAGTTGTTTCACAAAATATTTTATATATTGTTTTTAGATATTGTGCCTTCTTATTTGACATGCATGTACAGTTGGGGATCTTCATGGAGACCTTGACCAAGCAAGATGTGCACTCGAGATGGCTGGTGTCTTGAGTTCTGATGGTGAAGACTTATGGACTGGTGGAGAGACGGTATGCTATTTACTTACATATGTAGAACAGTTTAGTATTTTAGTTTCCTGTGGGAGTCTAAGTCTATTGTTAATTAAGTCTTGCTGTTGCTCTGACATTGCAATTGAGTATATCTATCATAGAAAGAAATGGGTAAACTTTGCAATTCTTTTTGTGAAAGAATAGTGATTACCATTAGAGTAAGTTTAACTGACACTTGACAAATTCAAGTTCTCAAGAATTTTTTTGGTTTATCTATTGAATAGCATGCAATTTAGTGAAGGGAATGTGAGGCAATTTAGTACCTTAAATGATATATAAATTTATTACACCAAGGAGAAATTACTTGCTTCATTGTGAGGTTTGGTATTTGAAATACACTTTTTTTTTTTTTCAAAAGAGAATTTCTATTTTCTTATTTGGGTCCATCCTGTGCATGAAGAGACTTGATATGCAGTTTTCTAAATGCATTACCTATGTAGGTAGCTTCTTTTGTTATTACTCTACTGCAAGCAGGTAAGTTCTTGACTACTTTAATTGAAATTTTACCCGGTGACCCAGGTTTTAATTCAGCTTGGAGATATACTTGATCGAGGTGACGATGAGATTGCTATTTTATCCTTGTTACGATCATTGGATATACAAGCAAAAGCTGAAGGTGGAGCAGTTTTTCAGGTTTGTCTTTTATAACTATACATGCTCAAGAGTCAAGTCACTGTTTTCATGTGTGATTTTCCAAAAAATTGTAAACAAAGGATGGATTTTCTAATTTATATGTTGTAATGTAGCTATTAATTCCAAGATACTGTCATCTATCCTTTTTGATTCCCTCTGACAAATTTCTTAGTTGCTCAGACCTCAATATATTTGATTGGCAAAACTATTTTTGAAAATTTTAGAATCATATTTGTAGACTTTTTCCCTCTCAATTTATTGGCCATTCAATATTCTTTTGATTTAGGTCAATGGGAATCATGAGACTATGAATGTTGAAGGGGATTTCAGATATGTTGTATCTGGGGCTTTTGATGAGTGTATTGATTTCCTAGAATACTTGGATGAATGTACAAATGACTGGGAAGAAGCTTTTGCCGGTTGGATTGGTGTGTCTGGAAGGTGGAAAAAAGAAAGGAAGATGTCCCAAAATTATTGGGGTCCATTGAATCTAGTGAAGGTACTAATTTCTCTTTCTATCAATTTTTTTGTTGGTGGGTCTTGAACTCACAACCTCACCCTCCACCTTCCCCTTAAAAGAGGATTTGAGCTAGAGCTCAGTGGCTAATTCTCTCTTCTATAAATTAACTCACTAAACTTCTAGTTTTTGTCTTGTTTTTCACAATTGCTAGAAACAACTAGTGATAAGAAGATGTTGTTGCTCTATTTACTATTATTTTGTTGAGATCAAAAGAGTTGATGATAAAAATTCCAGTTGGCAACTGCATTGTTTGACTTAATTAGAACCGCATATAAATAGGCAGAAGTTGGAAGAGTAGATTTTAGATAAGTCAGGCTGAGGTGACTTTTTCCATAGCAATGATATTTTGATGTGGACAAGCTCATACTTTTATTTCCCTAATACAAATAGCTGAGTGACGAGTTAAACTAAATAATTATTTATATTCCCTTTAGTTATGCTTTTATTCATTAATTAGCAAAACTTTAAGCATTCAGGCATGAGACCTAAGCTTCAAACCACCTCTTCTTCTTATCATAAAAATAAATGAATAAAAGAAGTTTTAAGCATCCAACCAATTCATGTTCACCATCTGCAATGTAGACTTATACATATCGCCATAAAATGTGATAACAATCTGAGTCAGCCCCATAACATATTGGCTATCATCTTGAGGTAGTGCCAAGGATTTATATCAGTATTGTATCTTCTGATTAGAGGCAGAGACTAGCAGAAGTAAAAAATATTGAGGAAAGAGTTATATATTTGGGTTCCATTTGAAACCAGCTTTTCATGCTTGATTACTTAAATAATCCATTAAATATCTATAGTCTCTTGAAAAAAAGTAGTAGTCCCCCACCCCCACCCTCTTTTTCTGGTTTCGATTTTTCATATTCTTTCTTATAAAGCTATTCAAATATTAGGACAGAGGCAGAAGGGGATGATTTCCAGA
The DNA here is from genome assembly GCA_019022515.1 of Quercus aquifolioides. Classification (NCBI taxonomy): domain Eukaryota; kingdom Viridiplantae; phylum Streptophyta; class Magnoliopsida; order Fagales; family Fagaceae; genus Quercus; species Quercus aquifolioides. The sequence goes on from CM032326.1 coordinate 30,978,649, forward strand.
TCTATGCTCTTAAGACCAGGTGGTCCATTGGCACGTGAGTTGGCGCAGCATGCTGTTGTTCTTAAGGTTAATGACTGGGTCTTCTGTCATGGTGGCCTACTTCCTCACCATGGTAAAAGTAGTGCTGCCATTTGGAAGTAGTTATTTTTTGTGTAACCATTATCAGTTCAAACTTGAGCAAGCGATTTTATCTTCTCTTGTTTGAAATGCCTGATAGGAGTGTTGATCCTTCCACAGTTGCATATGGCATAGAGAGGATGAACGGAGAAGTATCTCACTGGATGAGAGGTCTCAGTGAGAGTGGTGATAGTCCTCAGATCCCTTTCATGGCTACCAGGGGTTATGATAGTGTTGTATGGAACCGCCTATTTTCAAGGGATGTTTCAGATTTGGAGGACTATCAGATTAAACAGGCAAGTCTCTTTAAATGACATTGTATATTTTACTTTTCTTATTCAAGAAATATGTTGCCCTATACTTGAATGATGTAACTTGATTTTCATCTGGATAATACATGAGCTGTAATAGTAAAAATAGGCAGGTAATTTGGCAGAATTTTTTTTTCCTGTTGATTGGGCCATCTTTTGTCCTGTCCTTGATTTTCTTTTTTCTTTTATTAATGATTCTGCTGAAAAGTGACAAAATTGGATTTGTTTTAAGAATAAGGTTTTCTGCTTTTGCACTGGTTCTTTCAAATGTGCTACATTACTTGATCAATTTGTCCTATTCATCCAATGAGATTATGAGTCAACATTGAATTACATAATGTTGTGATATTCTTTTATGGCTCCTGGTACTAAAAATATCTGCTCATCAGATACATTCTATTCTTGAAGAGACACTGCAAGCAGTTGGTGCCACAGCAATGGTGGTGGGGCATACTCCTCAAACTCTAGGGGTGAATTGGTAATGGAATAAACTTTTGCTTGGTGTTTAATAAGGATAAGAAGTTATTGTGATCTCTCTTAAGCCTGAGATACTTTCTAAATCCTGCAGTAAATACAATTGTAGCATATGGCGCATAGATGTGGGAATGTCCAGTGGTGTTCTTAATTCAAGACCAGAGGTAAACTGAATCATTGTCACCCAATATTGTTGTGCTAAGACTTGAAAGAACTGATGCAAAGGAACCACTCTATCACACTTCTCTGGCATCTTTCCACATAGAGAGATTACCCTCTTCCATGGGATCTGAGTTTACTTGAGCCCCAGGGTTAGAGTTTCTCTGTTTTGATATATGGTTGGGATGAATATTTCATGCCCCAAGCCTCAATCTTGATTTGACCAAAGCAACTGCTTTCTTAGTATATAATATGATCTGAATTGGATTTTATGACAAGTCCATACATAAAGCTTAATTTCCTTCTTTCAAGATTCAGTTTCTGCTTGATAAATTATATGATAAAGGTATTGTGAACTAATAATTTGAGGACTATTAACCAGGTTCTAGAAGTAAGAGATAATAAAGCAAGAGTTATAAGGAGCAGAAGGGACACATACAGTGAATTTCAAGCAATTGACTATATATAGAATCAATCAAATGAACTAATGAGGTATGATGGATACTTCACTTTATTATTTTATTGTTCTATTATAATCAAAACTAGAAATTGCTTGATTATATAATCAAGACACTCTACATGGTGCTGCAAGCCTGCACCTATTGTGTTGAGAACTTGGGATGCCTGTATCACTGTGCTTTGGCCAGTATTTCATTTCATAGGAGATTAGCATACAATTTCAATAGATAATATATAGAGATTAGATCACCAATCTAAGAACTTAACAATGTCAGCACTGTACTGCTTTTGAGGCATTCATTAAATAATAATTTAGACTTCTTGAAATTTTAAACATTTTAGTGATGCTAGATGGTTAAATGTTGACACTGCATCGCTTTTATTTGCAGCTCAGCAAGATACTAATTAAAATGAAAATGAAAATGTAAATTTTACTGATTATTGTCGTATTTGTTCACAGGAAATACAGGCTGTAGTCTTCAGTCTTGACCCTGAAACGATTTTGTTATACTTGCATTCTTTCAGTGGCTTACATTGTTTGCATTTAAAACAATCAGCCGACAATGATAAAGAAGCAGAGACGGTGCTGATCCAGGCACTAAAAGAGGCAAAGCAAGCATTCTATCATGTGCTTAAAGTGAAATTATTCTAAGACCTGGCTTGGTGTAAATGAAATTGTTTGCACTGATTATAAACTGAATCGGGCTGCTAAATAAAGTTGTACATAATTGAATTTGAATAAGATCAAGAGAAGATACTGTAATTGTGACAACATTGTTCAATGTAGTATGCTCATTTCTTAATGCTTTTTATTTCCAGCTCTACTTGGAAAACTTTGATCGGACCTAATTAGTTTCACTTGTAAATGATTCATAATGGTTCTCAGAGATAATTAAGAAGCGCGTGTTATGGGATTATCTGGAGTGTCGACTAGTGGCGCCAAATTTGAGTATGCTTGATTTCAATAAGAAAATCCATCCACAATTCAAATTACCAAATGTTAGAAAAAGCATGCCATCTATTCTGCTGCCATCACAAATTACCAGCTGTCAATTGTCATGAGTAGATTTTTGTCCCAAATTTTTGCCTAGCGATGACACTAAACCTATTTAGTCTCAGCTAATAGGCTAATACCCAACACGCATACAAGGAAACTTGGGAACAGTTTGTGTGAATCAAGTCATACATGGCGCACACAAATTATATAAGAATCCTCAATATTTTGTACTTTAACAAGCTCACTTACACAAAACAGTAACTTGAGATATTGCTTCAGTTAAAATCAGCTCACTTTTACACAAAACACTCACTTTTTTTTTAAGTACAAAACACTCATTTTGAGATATGCTTTAGTTAAAATCAATAAATCACCCATCAAAATACACAAAATACAATATTTTCTCACAGACTGACTCTTGTAATCAACAAGTGTCAGACAAGTATTGTGAATAGTCAAAAAATGAATAGACGGTTATTTCATTCTTATCTTTCAGTTTGTCTTCTTATAAGATAACTTTTGCTATAAATTGCTATATGCACTTTTGTTAAAAAGGAACGATAATTGAGGACTTCAACTTTTCTTTAGTTTTCCTTTCTTGGTCTGTGTTTGTGTTTGTAACTACCCCCTTTCCTTCCATTTTCCTTGCGTTTGTAACTCCTCCCCCCCCCCCCCCCCCCCCCCCCCAAAAAACTACTTTTAGGACAACTTTTTGCTAGGGCCGGCTGAACCTATAGGCCCTTTAGGCCACCACCTAAGACCCCAGTTGTAACAGGGCCCTCAATAGTACTAATATTTATATAATGTTGCTTTCTCAGTTGCTGAAAAAAAAAAAGGAAGGCCCGCTCAAAAGATTTAAGGCCCTACCCAAATTATTTAAGCTCTTAATTGAAAATTGAGAAGAAACAAGTTATTTCTAATTGTTTCTGACAAAGCAAAAATGCTGAAATAAATGAAGTCCAATCAAATCACCAAATCTTTAGCTTTCTCAGGAAAAAAAAACACACACACACACACACACATCCAAGTATCCTCTGAATCAAACCTTTGTACCACATTTCATTAAGAAAACCCATGTTTATTACTTGAAATGTAGAGAGGGAGAGAAAGAAAGACATTGATTTTCTCAATATACAAGTAACAAAATGCAAAAGAAAAGATAACAAAAGGCAGAAAAAAGAAAGAATAGACAAGTAACAAAAGGCAGAAAAAAGAAAAAAAAAAAAAAAAAAAAACTCACTCTCTCCCTCTTGATTCTAAAAAAAAAAACTCTTTTTAGTTGGCTTACTCATCAATCGGTGTTGGCAATAGACTTGGTGTGTTCACATATCTTCATTTCAAGTTCGCTTTGTGTTTTCTCTTCTCTTTGCCACTTTGGTCTTCTTCATGGAATTATCTTTGCTGCTGAGTTTTCATTCCCTTTTTGGCTTAACTTTTGTTGTACTCTTTACTCTTTTTTGTTTTTACTCTTAAATCTTGATTTCTTTAGTATTTTCTAGAAGACTATGGAATGGAACCCACTTAAAGCATTGATCCTAGTCCTACACGTTTGTTTGTTTGTTTTTTTGTTTTTTTGTTTTAATCAGATTTAGTGGTATGGATGGATAGTGGGCTGGTCTTAGTGGATCAAGTTTAGTATTTTCTAGAAGACTATGAAATGAAACCCGCTTAAAGCATGGATACTAGTCCTACACAGTTAGGTTTTTTTTTTTTTTTTTTTTTTTTTTTTTTTTTTTTTTTTTTTTTTTTTAAATCAGATTTAGTGGTATGGATGGATAGTGGGCTAGTCTTAGTGGATCAAGTTTAGTCCTACACGTTTTGCTAAAAAAAAAAAAGGTTTACTACTACAAACCTACACAAAAAAAAGTATTGATAACAAAATTATAAATTTAGAATAATTTACTTTGTATTAATATTAATTTTAATTTATTTGTGTAGGTTTAAAGTATAAAGTGATCATATTAAGTAAAGCTGCAATTGTACTTTTGATAAACCAGGTTCTATTGTTTTATACATTAAATTTATATTATTCTAGTTAAATTATAATTTTTTTTATCATAGATTTTGTTTCATTTATTCATAAATATTTTGTAATTACAAATGTCTACTAGAAAATATCCATCTAGATATGAAAAACTAAAAAACAAAAAAAAAACAAAAAAGAGAAGAACTAATTGAATCTCAAAAAGGAGCTATGGACAAATTTATTACTAGTAAAAAACAAAATCTTGCAGAAAATTTGAGTGAATGTTTCATAAATGAACAAGAAATTCATCAAAAAGAGTTAGAAGATAATGAAAATATATAACAAAATGATAATAACGAAGGTAGTCATGATAATGTTCAAACATGTAATGTAACCATTCTTGATAATGAAGCTCAAAATAATTTAGAAGAAAGTGAAAATATTAATGATTAACCTAATTATATTCCTACAAATATTTTTGATCTAGGTCAATGGAAAACTATTGATATAAAATTAAGAGATTTATTAGTAGAAAATGGTCTAATAAGACAACACAATCCGCTAAAGAATATTTCAGAATTAATTATTTTTTATATATAGTAGATCAAGCTATTTCTTCAATTGAAAGTCAGTTTGAACAATTTCGAATATATGAAAATATTTTTGGTTTTTTTATTTAATTTTGAAAAACTAAAATCACTGGATGATGATAATTTGAAAAAAAAAAATTGTCTTAATCTTGAATCTTTTCTCACACATGAAACTTATTCTGATATTGATGGCTTAGATTTATTTTCAAAACTAAAAGTTCTAAAAGATGTTTTGCAAATAAGTGAAAACTCTCCAATTAATGTACTAAATTATATAAAGAGGCTAGAATCTTTTCCAAATGCATGTATTGCTTTTAGAATATTACTAACTATACTTGTTACAGTTGCATCTGCAGAAAGAAGTTTTTCAAAATTAAAATTAATAAAATCCTATTTAAGATCAACTATGTCACGAGAAAAATTAAGTGGATTAGTCATATTATTAATTAAAAAGAAAATGTTAGCAGAACTTGAATGCAAAAACTTAATTAGTAATTTTACCTCTCAAAAAGCAAGAAAAATAAATTTTAGTTGAAAAAAATATGAATTTATAATTAAATATAATAAAAGGCCCCGTATCAGTAGGTTGGAATGTTTCAGACTATGGTGATGACTATGAATCCTAAAAAGAAAGAAATAACTATCAAAGGTGACTGGTGTGACCCGGCCAAAAACCCTCCGATGGTTAAGTCAGTTTTCTCTCTAGGACACAAGGATGGAAAATAGTGAATGGTTAGAACTTACCTTTGGTAGATAGGACCTACTCCTTTTATAGAGAGCTTGACGTGGGTCTACTTGTTTGGGATCCATCACCATCATGGGTGATGTTGGTGGTTAATGAAGAAAATGGGGTATGTGGAACGAAGTGCATGGAATTCCTTCCACGTACCAAGCAACGTGTCATGTTTTGCTTATGTAGAACCTTTGGAGAATTTCTTGTAAAATTTACCAAGTACAATTTGATTGTCCATGGGTATGGTTGTCTATAACATGGTCGTCCATGGACAGGTTCTTTTTGGCGGATCTTGTTATTCTTAATGAAGGGTCTTGTTCATGCATTCTGTCATTCTGTTGTGGTTTTCCTTGGATGTGATCAAGTTGTGGATGACAACCAAGGACGGGCTATACTTAGTTGATCCCCATCAGTTTCTATATCAAAATTTATTGTACGGGTGTTGCTTTTAAATAAAAATAAAAACAATAATTACATTTAGAAAAAAAATTTGGTTCTAAACCAATTTGGAACTATCTTTTTTCAACCTATTGTAGTGATGGCGATTGAAGTGATGATCTATGTGTTAATGAGTCGTGTAATTTGTTTAAATAATACACATTAATAGTTGTATAATATTGTAAGGGAAAAGATTTGGCTCGAAACATGTTTAGAGCATTGGACTCCAACCACTAATAGGAAGATTAGATGACATGTGTCTGTGTCATGTTCACTCACTTAACTCAACTAACCAAGTAAGTTATGTGCATTCATGGTTTAAAAAACCGAACCGGTCATCGAACCTTTTTTTTTTAAATTTTCGGTTCAACCCCTGTTCTTGCCCGGTTTTTGACCGGTTGTCGATCGGTTTTAGGGGTTTTAACCGGACCGGACTGGCTTCCGGTTCCCTGTTGAACCGGTCGGACCGACCGGTCCGGTTTTTAAAACAGTGTGTGCACTATAACAGACACATGTCATCTTCCTATTAATGGTTAGAGCCCAAGAAACATGTTTGGATCCAAAATTTGTCAAATTGCAGAGCATTCACATCAACTTGTGCAAAAAATTCTTTTTTTTTTAGCATAAGAATCTATTTTTTCTATTTTATATATTTACTTTTCAAAACACATCACATTATATTATCAATTTTACACTATATTTAATTAATTTTTTTAAAATTATTTCTCTTTCTTCACAAATAATAACCATCGTCAACTTTGTTTCTTTATTATACTAAAAAAAACTCTATTTCTTTATTCTCTAGGATATGTAAAAAAAGAAAAAAAAAAATTAGATACAAAATGAATAGTGTTATGCATAGTTAAGAGCATCTCCAGCAATGTAGGTAAAGGCCAAATATTATCTATAATAGAGAATGGAACCATAAAAACAGACTCCAACAGATTCTCTATACCCGAATTTTTTTTTAGCTTATGAACAGTAGCCCATCAAGTCTGCTGGGCTACTGTACATTAACAATTGAATTTCTTGAATTAAAATATTATACCAATTACTTATTATATCAATTCTTTCTCTTTCATCCGGATTTCTTTTTTTTCTCTCATTCTCTCCATTTCTCACATAATCCAAACACAAAACACAAAACAAAATCCAATTCTTAAAATAAAGTTGAATCAGAACAAGCAAATATGAAAAAAAAAAAAAGAAAAAAAAAAAACAAGCCGATCTGACCCCTTTTCTCACACAATCCAAACACAGAACACAAAACAAAATCCAATTCTTAAAATAAAGTTGAATCAGAACAAGCAAATATGAAAAAGAAAAAAAGAAAGAAAAAAAGAACAAGCTGATTTGAACCTGTTTCTCACATAATCCAAACACAGAACACAAAACAAAATCCAATTCTTAAAATAAAGTTGAATCAGAACAAGCAAATATGAAAAAAAAGAAAAAAGAACAAGCCAATCTGACCCAGCCTGGTGGTAGGGAGGACGACGAGTAGCAGTGGGGCAGCGGATGTGGTGGTGCTGCATGGTGAACGCCGATCTCCACTGGCTTTGTCCTTTCGGCGACCTCGATCTCCATCGGCGGTGAGGTGGCGGACGAGCTTCCTCTCTCTCTCTCTCTCTCTCTCTCTCTCTGATGTGAAGCAAAGAGATGCTGGAATGTTCTTGATGAGGTGAAAAAGAAAATAAAAGAAGGGGCCTGGACACTCGTGTGGAGGAAAAAAACAAGAAAAAGAAAAAATGAAAAAAATAAATGAAACGTGGATGAAAATGAAATGGAAGGAAGAAAAATAATTAAAAAAAAAAATCCTAATTGAAAAATATTACCACAATATTTTTACAATATTTTCACAATAAATTTTAAGTAACAGATTGTTATTAGTTAATATTGGTGAGTAAAAAAATAATTTTAGTGGTGGGTTCAAATTAGAACCAGTAACAACTTATCACATAAATTTTGTTGTAAAAATATTACGTAAAATGTTGTGAACATAACACTTCTTATTGAAAAATATAATTGTTAAAAAAAGAATAAATGATGATTAAAAAAAGAATAAACAATGAATGAAGAAATAATATTTAAATAAGATAGAGAATTTGTTGAAAGTGTATTTGAATAAGTAGATAGGTAAAAATTAAATGTCCCTATTCATTCTTCAAACAATACAAAAATTTGCTGAACCGTTTGGAAATGCTCTTACTACAGCAATTATACATTTTTGCACAACTTTGTATTGACGGATGCGTTGAATTTTGTACTCCGTGGCTAACGTGATACTTTTTCTATACAAGCAATGCTGTGTCTAAACCCGAAAGGCAGTTGGCAGTTATCGTTGGTTTTCAAGCCCAATTCCAACGACTATTAACTTGGTAAACTCCGCCAATCTTAAACCCCTCTAACTCTCCAAAGCATTATATCTGTCTCACACAACACACTCACTCGTACATGCACTCCCACCTCCACCGTTCTCTTATTCTGCGCACACTTTCTTCTTCGTCTTCACGCTTTGCTCTTCCACCCTTCTCAAATTCACTTTCAACAATGGCTTCCTCTTCTCTCACTCTCCCTTCCATTTCTCTCCACAAGCAGCTTCCTTTCAATGCCTCCTCCTCCAATTCCCTGCGGATTCGAAGCCTTCGACCTCGGAATCCAGACCGATCTAGGGTTTTCATGACCAGCGTCTCGGTTGGATCTCAGGCCCTCGTTAATGATTCCTTGTTCTCCGATTACAGCCCCACCTCAGCTTTCCTTTTTCCCGGCCAGGTTTGTTTTCTTAACGCTGCTTCATTCGCTTGTATTCATAGGCACAACACAAATCGCACATTCATTTATCAAAATTGAATTGATGGTTATTGGAGAACTTTTATAAGCTTCAAAATGTGAATGATTTGCTTTGAACAAAAAAAAAAAAAAGTTTACTTTGAAAACCAATTTTCAAATTAAGTTGTAGCTACGGGGTTTGTGCATTTTTCTATGTTCATTAGTGTAAGTGCTGAATCATGTACTGTAGAAAGTGATTTAGGTTGTTTAGTGGAAAATAAGAGGAATTTAATTTGGGGAAAGTTATTGGGCACGGGGCGACAATTTGAAATTTAGTACTCCGGTTGCAATGCTCCGTCCTCTCAAGTGATAGTGAGTCCTTTATGGTGGGACGCGTCATTCATGTGAGAAGACGGGCAAGGGAGTATCACTCCCAGAATATCTAATAAATTTCCCAATGTGAAAAGTTTTATATTTTGCCTTTTGGAGTTTCATAAGGTATTATTATCATACAAAACTTAGGTACAATACTTTTTCATAAGGTATTATTATCATACAAAACTTAGGTACAGTACTTTAGGTGCTATTCTTTAAATTCCCTCTTAATATTCAGCCATATGACTACTTAACTAAAAAATACACTTCTATTTCATGAGAAAAAATCCACATGATAAAATCTTAAAAGGGAACCTAAGAAATAGCACATAAGTACTGTACCTAAGTATTGCTCTTCTTATTATTATATACATATGCATCTGTTATGTTTGTGCAGAATCAATTGGTTTGATACTGTAAATTCTTGAAAATGGCCGGCCCTATGCATTCTACTAGGGGAAAAAAAAATGATGTAGTGGTTTCTAATTTCAGTGAGTGGTGGTTTCAACTGAACTGAGTAAAGATTGTAAAAATGTAAGGAACTATAATAAATACGCTAGGGAAAGAAATGGTGGTACGGATGTGAAAATCTCATTAGTACAAGGGTTGGAGGAGAGGACGATGAGAAACAGAAGAAAAATGCTTTATTATATGCCAGAATTTACCACAAGAAAGCATTGTGAGACTAGTTTTTGCCTTATACAGCTCGAGCTGAAAACTGGGGGAGCTTTATGTAGAAATAACTTATACCTCATGTAGAAGATAATGCATTAATTCATTCCAGTGTTTTTCGGAACTTTTTTCCCAGAAAAACATCATTTTATGGTGTGCTTCACGTTTCTTTGTTGTATTATTTTTAATGTCCCAGGGTGCCCAAGCAGTTGGTATGGGAAAGGAGGCTCAAAATGTACCTGCTGCTGCAGAATTGTACAAGAAAGCAAATGACATATTAGGGTAGCATAAATTGTTTATTTATTTTGGACATTTTCACTTGGCCTAAAATGATCATTTTCTCTTCATTAATGTGAAATGGTAAATGTGTAATGTGACATTTCTATTGCGTGCAGGTTTGACCTTCTAGATATTTGCGTCAATGGACCAAAAGAGAAGCTAGACTCGACTGTTATAAGCCAGGTGTTATACCTGACCACTTTTACTGGTTTCTTATCGTCTTCTATAATCTCGGCAATGGGTTGTACGATTGCAATGTATTGAAGGACAAGCTGCTCTGATATTATTTATATAATTCTGAAGAGACTCCACTTCAAATATGTGGTCTTTCAAATTTTTAAGTACTTGGTTCAAGATGAATGATCTTTTAAGTACCCACAGCCTTACCAATTGACCTCTAGGCAAACAGAAATCTGTCAACAGGATCATCTGATTCTGATATGCATGTAACATTTGAGTATATTAACTTTAAATCACCGGTTTATCACTTTTTCAAAGTTCTAAGATGTCCATATTTTATGTCCCTAATCTGCTTTACCATTTTCTTATGCACCAAGAACGTTTTCAAACTTCTACGATCTCCGTGTTTTTAATCTCTTCTCTGCTTTTCCATTTTCTTTTTATTTGCAGCAAGAACCAATTTTCATTCCAAAATACTTTGCTGTATTGTTAATGCTAATTATGCTATCATACATTGATAATAAGCAATCTTATCCATTTATTTGTGGTATAATATTTCCAATTGACAGTTATTGGTTAGCATCTAATTCTGTACTTCTGCAGCCAGCTATCTATGTCACAAGTCTAGCTGCAGTTGAGCTATTTCGTGTGCGTGATGGAGGTCAGCAGATTATTAATTCAGTTGATGTCACGTGTGGCCTAAGCTTGGGAGAATATACTGCTCTAGCATTTGCTGGGGCTTTTAGGTGAGTCATCCTACTCAATAAATTTTGGTGCGTCTTGTTACTTTTTTTTTGTGTGAAAACAACATTGGTCTGAATGAACACACACAAATCATCCTTTCTGAGCTCCATACTGTTATATGTAGCAGCCCACCCTCCAATCAGAGCCAATTTTGATGCAGTGTGACGAGCACATGCCAATTTATAGCCTTCTCTTGAATGTAACTTGTAAAATTCTGAAAAGTTATAAGTTTGCACCTGATTAGATAAATTGATTATAACGTTCTTGAGATCTTTGTTCCGTCGCCCTAGGAAGAAGCTACCTCAAATTAAGCCATTTAGTTGTTGCCTTTCCATGTTTGAATTATGGGAGCAGATGAATCTCATCTCCAATTTATATTCAGCATATCATTTACTCCTCCGAGTAGATGGGAGGTTAATACACTGTTAGACAATTTGTGATTGACCTGTCTTTCTGATTCATTTGTCTGAAATCCTTTATGTACTTGCATTCTTGTACTAACATACCTTTCTTCTGGATTTGGTTCTATCTTTAAGCTTTGAGGATGGACTAAAGCTGGTCAAATTAAGGGGAGAGGCCATGCAGGTATCCAATCCATCTGTAACTAGCTAACAGTTGTTGCAGTTTCATCTTTCTGACAAAGATGAGTTTGTAATATCTTCTAGTCAACTTTTTATTTTTTAAATGGCTCCAGGAAGCTGCTGATGCTGCTAAAAGTGCCATGGTCAGTATAATAGGACTGGATTCAGAAAAGGTTCAACAGTTGTGTGATGCAGCCAATCAAGAAGTTGACGAAGCTGATAAAGTTCAGATTGCAAATTACCTGTGTCCTGTAAGATTCTTATATATTTGCCTTTGAATTTAATAAGCCTAGACAGATAGTTTTCTCTCAACTAATGTGATGTGTATTTGAATTTTTTCACCTAATGCATTTTACTTTGGTAGGGAAATTATGCTGTATCTGGAGGTGTGAAAGGAGTGGAAGCAGTAGAAGCCAAAGCAAAGTCATTCAAGGCTCGAATGACGGTACTCCTCTCTTTAATTTTGAGCACTTTCTAAGGCCATCTTTCCATTAGCAATAAAGCTTATGACCACTTTCTTCAGGTGCGCCTAGCTGTTGCTGGTGCTTTCCACACCAGTTTTATGGAACCAGCTGTCTCAAGATTGGAAGCTGCATTAGCAGCTACGGAAATCAGAACTCCAAAAATACCTGTTATATCCAATGTTGATGCACAGCCACATGCAGATCCTGACACAATTAAAAAGATATTGGCTCGTCAGGTGAGCTACTCCTCACTCGTTTTTCCCCTTCTTGAGCTGGAAATATTAACCTGATCTTGAATTCAAAATTACAGGTGACTTCTCCTGTTCAATGGGAAACAACAGTGAAGACTCTCCTAACCAAGGGACTGAAGAAGAGTTATGAATTGGGGCCTGGAAAGGTATAATATTCAGACTGCAAGCCTTGGGATATGCATTAAATCATGGAAACACATCTGGTCTAAATCAAAATAGTTATCTGCAAAATTGAGCTTTCTCATGTATTCCTTGTCAATTTGTATCAGGTTATAGCTGGCATTGTTAAGAGAATGGACAAAAGTGCAGTCATTGAGAATGTTGGTGCTTGAGAAGGCCATTAAAGGGTAGCTACTTCACTAGCATCCCCATCACCTTGTGAACACTTGTAGCATTTTGGAGTTTGAGCTGAGGATCCATACTCAAGTCAAACCCAGAGAAGACATTCGGAAATTCAATTTTTGGGTAGCATAGACCAGTATTAGATTTTTCATTCCGCATGATAATGGACCAATTTGAGAGTTGTTTCAGTCAAATTGTCAATTGTTGTCCAGAGTTCCAAAATGGTTCTGTACTATCATGGTTATCTACTTGTTATGGTAGTGCATGAGATTTAGTGGTGGCCATATTTATAGATTGCTGCATTGTATGAGATAAGATGAGTGAATAAATCATATGAGGGAGGTTGTATTGGCAAGTGCCATTGGTTTGAAATTTTTATCAGCCCGTAATGGATGGTATGAAATTTTATTTTTGATTTCCGATCACATCATGATTTCGGGTCCATTTGGTTAAGCATTTTTAAAACCCAAATAGTTAAATCCAAAACACAGTGAAACAACTTATCCAAAACGTACCCTTCATTTCACATCAGTACTAGACAATTTTCTGCTGCTCGTTGCTGCAGAATACAACAAGAATTTTGTTCATTATAGCAGCTAACAGTATTACAGTATCCCACAGACCAATTCAACCAGCTCTAAACTTGTTATACAGAACCAGAATGAAACAAAAGCAGTTCACAGAAACATTCAACAACTTTCAATTCATCGATTCCATATAACTAACAAAAAATAAAAACCCAAAATCTCTCAGTTATGGATTGTGCTTGATGAACTAGTCTGTGGTGGTTGCCTGAGTCTCCTCAGGCGATCAACCCACTGATCCTCAGGCACAAGGCCTACCCAATCCGGAGCAACTCCACCGAACGAAACTCCACGCATTGCTTCCATAACTCTGGTGGCATTCTCGGGCGACAGCGGCGCATTTCTTCGACTCTCGTCCTCGCTAAAAGCCCTCACAGTCGCCGAATCTGGAATCTCCCTAATTTCCTCCTCTTCATTTTCATTCCCTCCTTCTTCATCACCCTCGTCGTCTTCACGCTCTACGCCGTCGTTTATTTCAAGAGACGAAATTCCGTTCGGGAGGCGGTGAAAGCCGGCGGCGTGGTCTTCGTCTTCGCTGAGTTGATCAGAATCTTCGTCGTCGACGGCCAAGATTGGCTGATAGTATTCCGGTGACTCATCGAGATTCGTGTCCGAATCGCTCCCGTTACCGCTTTCTGCGAATGCAAATGCAATACACATAGATGAAAAAAAATAATTAAAAACTAGAATTTATAATTAGGCAATAAGAAAAAAAACAAATTGGAATAATAGTTAAAATACAAAGTGAGAGTACCTTCTATAAAATCAGTGGAAACAGCATTCATTTTTTTGGGAGATCCAGAGCCAGAGGTGTCGACTGACTCGAGATAAAAGAACCAAATGATGGGGATTTAGTTTTTACTTTTTAGTGGAGTCAAATAAAATTAATTTTGCATCTTATTATAGAAAATTCAAAAGTCAGAAAAAGTTCCTATATATAGCATATCAGATATAACAACAAAAAAGGAATCGATGCACCAGCCGGGAATCGAACCCGGGTCTGTACCGTGGCAGGGTACTATTCTACCACTAGACCACTGGTGCTTGTTGATATAGCATATCAGATAAAAGTATTTTATCGCAGATTTTGAAGTCTGAAATCGCAAATTAGTCTAAACTTGTACCACACATTCAAGCCTTCTTGTTGTAGGCTGTGTTGTGTGTACTGTGCAGTGAAGGCTGAGGCTGAGAGGGTGGGAGTGGGAGCCGGGAATGGCGATTTCTTTAATAAGGACTTCAATTTCTCACCCACTCATTCATTCTCTACGTTCTTCTACCTTATCAAGCATAGATGAATCTTTGAGGAGGAAAAGGTTGCTTTCTTCTTGTGCTCCCTCCCAACTCAATCCTATTAGGTGAGCCTCTCTTCATTTCTCTATATATATCTCAATTCCCAGCCTATTAATTGAACTTGTACTGTAAAGATTGCTTGCTCTACAAGGCTGCATAAGCTTAGAATGAGTTACGACTTACGACTAATACTCAAAACACACTTTTTTTCACGTTGCAGAGTTTTTTTTTTCTAGCTATAGCTTTTTCACACAAACCAATTTTCAAAAAGCTGAAAAATAAGCTGTACTAAACGGTCACAAGTCTTGAATGCATTCAATATGATCAATGTTTCAGCCAAATATGGTTATTGATTTATTTGGAGATGAGTATAATGCTGTATTGTAAGCCGTCTAACAGTTATTGTCAATGGCCTAACAATTTGGTTGATGATGTTTTTTAATTATATTGTAGGTCAGAGGTGTCTTTCTGTGTTGGAACTCATCTTATTCCACACCCCAACAAGGTAAGTGCACACTGCAAACCACCTTTTGTCTCCTGTATGCTCCATGCTTTCTATCGGTTTCAATAACTCTAGAGCCACAAAATATTTCACAACTGTGAAGGTGGCAAGTTATTAATGGTGATGATAAAATGATGTTAGTTTTGACCCAATGTGAACCAATAAAAGTACACAAACTCAACTTTTGTGAAAACTGTTGTGCTTGTAGCATTACTCTATCGGTTTTAGGGGTGGAAGTTTAGTGGGAAAAAAAGAAAGAGAGAGAAAACATGTTTTTTTTCATGTGTCTTTTAACATTATCAAGTCGTGGTCTTTTTGAAGGTTGAGAGAGGTGGGGAGGATGCTTTCTTTGTGAGCAACTACAATGGGGGAGCTATTGCTGTTGCTGATGGTGTCTCTGGGTATGAGACAGGATTTTCTATTTTTGGATGATTAAATTCAATTTTCAGTGTTTGAATTGTATTTTCCTATTGTGAACAGTAAATAAATCAGTAGACTGGTGGATAAGTTGCATATCATTGTTCTCATTTGAAAAAAAAACCACATGGATATGAATAAATGACTCATAAGGAGTTGGCAACTCTGTCTAGGCTTGTGATGAATTAAGGAGTCCACGCATGTTTCAGTTTTTGCTGTGTTAATTCACCAGAAATTTCTTGAATTTTGAATTTGTGATTGTTGACTTCTTATTCTATGCTTGCCAGGTGGGCTGAGCAGAATGTGGATCCTTCATTATTCCCTAAGGAATTGATGGCTAATGCTTCAAATTTAGTGGGGGATGAGGAGGTAGTGTTCTTCAATAGTAGGTTAGCATTGATGTTTCGTGTTATTTTCAAGTTCCAACTTGTCTTTTGCTTCAAACCAATTTTCTAAGGATGCTACACCTAACAAGACCAAGGTGATTATAAGCCTAAACTCTATGGTTTGTGGCTTGCAAATGGCATTCAGTTGGACTTGTATCAGTTAAAAGTATTTCCCAACCTAAAGCTATTATTTCTAATTGAATGGTTGTCATTCTGCTTATTCTGTTGTTAGCTAACAGACCCGAAGCATGTTTCCTATTGAGCAGGTAAACAATGATCCTCAGATTCTATTAAGGAAAGCACATGCTGCTACCTCGTCCATAGGTTCAGCTACCGTGTAAGTTAACCATTTGTTTAAGGTATCCTCCCTATAGTTGTCAATGGCACAAGGAGAGTGCACACACTTGTTCACACTGAAGAACTTGGTTTTTCCACTTGCATAATTAGGATTGTTGCCATGCTGGAGAGGAATGGGATTCTAAAGATTGCCAGTGTTGGGGATTGTGGCCTAAGAGTTATCCGTGAAGGTAAAACCCAATGCTTTAGCTTTAGTCCAAGTCATGAGCTATTTCTGAATTTAAAATCATTTTATCCTCAATGACATGGTTGTTTAATCACTCAACTTACAGGTCAAATAATTTTTTCCACATCTCCCCAAGAACACTATTTTGACTGTCCCTATCAGCTGAGCTCTGAGGTGGTTGGCCAAACATATCTTGATGCAATGGTACAAGGACACAAATATCTAATATTTGCATATTAAGTGACTATGCAACTCTGTTTTTGTTCATACTAGTCACACCTGTAGAATTTTCTTTTATATTGAAAGACAAAATGGGTCCTGATGATTTTTCAACCAGTGTACTACTTGGGATAACTACGCACTCATGCTTAACTTCTAACAGTTCCCATCGAAATAATTGAAGATGAAATAGGGAAGAAATTACTTTCCTCACTTGAAACCAAAAATGTTGAATATTTTAGATGATGTGCATAGACGAACCAATTGTTTATGATAAATGGGTGTTACATCTTCTATTTAGTTAGCCTAATGACTGAAGTCAACCTATTTTGCAACTCAATAACCAAGGTTTTTTGAACTTTAAATTGCATTTCAGAAATTCATTGTCGCATGATCATCATGAATATGAGCTAACCCCTCACCAAATTTAGGTAAGCAGTGTGGAGTTGATGGAGGGAGACACCATAGTAATGGGCTCGGATGGACTGTTTGATAACATTTTTGACCATGAAATCATTTCAACAATAGCCAGATGCAGGGATGCAGTTGAAGCTGGTATATTTCTCTTGAAACAATTCACATCTAGGATTAGGAAGATTTATTAGCAACTCAATCTTAGCTGCATAAATCTCTTTACAACTGAAATCGTTTGTGATGCTAGCAAAGGCATTAGCTAACCTGGCGAGCAATCACTCCATGGATTCCAACTTCGATTCCCCCTATTCATTAGAGGCCAGGTCCAAGGTAATGTCATTTTTCAGATATAACCACCTTATTCAAATACATCTCTGCAATGAGAAAGTCAAGTATATGTTTATGCTGATAATAACTCTTGTGCAGGGTTTTGACGTTCCTCTTTGGAGGAAAATTCTTGGCATGAAGCTTACAGGCACGACATTACTGTAGTTTCTACTTTCTACAACCATTAAAATTAAAATTAAAAAAGAAAAAAAAAATCTTTTTTCCTTGATGCCATGGCTTATCGAAGTCTTCTGTTGGGCAGGTGGAAAGCTTGATGATATCACCGTGGTTGTTGGCCTGGTTGTAAGCTCGTGAAAATTTGGCTCTTAGAGTAGAGGTCAAAGAATTATGGTCTAGATATAAAGAACCCGTTTGAGAGGTAGCTCTCAAATATTTTAATTGATTCTTGTTCTTGATGACTTGGGAGTAGATATGAAGGATCCTCTATAGAATAAAGGATCGTGTATTTTTTGCCATTAGCCTTGAGTTGTTTGAAGATTTATGCAAGTTCATTTTTTAGTTCTCAATTAAAATATGGCAGGTACATGTGTAATAAATATAAATTGTGAAAAGATACGTTGTGACTTGTGATCCTTCTTCAAAAGGGGCTCATCTACCCTCTTTATTTATTAAAAAATCATAAAAGAATAGACTCTTTAGGCTAGACCTAGCAAACAGGTCGGTTGGGTGGGTATAGGTTTGATCCAACCGAAATAGCTCAAACAAGATTAGGATAAAAAATGAGTTAGACTAAAACAAAATTTATGATCATGGTTTTAAAAACCAGACCGGACTGGTCGGTTCAACCTGTACAATTGGGAACTGAACCCTAATTCAGTCCGGTTATCATCAAAACCCGAAAATTGAAGAAAAACCGAAAACTGTAGGTTCAACTGGAAAAATCGGGAATGGGTGCAGTTTAACAAGTTCTTATAAAAAAAAAAAAAAAAAACTAGAACCAACTTGCCAAACTTCTTAAATCTGCACTAAAATGATATTGAGGAAAATCTTATGATCTGTTGGTGAAAATAAAATGAAAAAGATACTTATGTTGGATGAAATGAGTGAGAAATCTATGCTTTTAGCCTTTGATTGAAATTAGATGTTGAAGAAGAACTTGTCTTGAGAAAGATTGAAGACTTGAGAGAGAGTAAGTTTGTGAGAGAATCACTATGTCCTGTGTCGTGAAGAGGAAAGAAAACTGAAAAATGAAAAGAGTTTGAACTTTGAATATGATAAGACTTTGAATATAACGGTAGTAAGTGACTGGTAACGTGTGGTGCTAGATTTTGAGGGTGAAAAAAAAATATAAAAATGAAAAGAGTTTGAACTTTGAATATGATAAGACTTTGAATATAATGGTAGTAAGTGACTGGTAATGTGTGGTGCTAGATTTTGAGGGTGAAAATAAATATAAAAAATAAAATTATTAAACTATTATTTATAAAAATAAAATTACAAACTTAGCAAATTATACTTTGTCAAATAATTACTAACTATAAAAAAAAGTAATATGCGAAAAAAAAATCTTTATATTTTATATATTTTCATAATATAAGTTATGAAAAATCAAAATTCATATAAATATTATTTAAATATTTTAATTATATTAATTATGACATCATTGATTCGATCACCAATCCAACCCCAGTTGGACCAGAGAATCGGTAACCAGTTTCTTTTCCGATTCTTTGTCCGTACTGGTTTTTAAAGCCATGCTTATGACAACCCATGTTTACGCAATATCACCTTTTTTTTTTCTTCAAGTACCAAAAAGAAAAGAAAAAAAGGAACTTCGACATATATTTTTAACATTTTTTTTCATATTTCTCTTAATATAAATAAAGGAATGTAGATTCTCACCCAGCAAACAAACAAACAAACAAACAAAAACAAAGTAAAAAAAGAAGGAAGGAATGTAGAAAACATTTAAAGGTAAAGGTTAAATAATACATAAATCATTTCGTTTATAATCTGATAATTAATTCTAAGTCTATTAGTCCAATAATTCCACAAAATAAGAAAATAAAAACACGTGCCTGTTGTTATACAAGAAATAAAATTAAATCACATATAAAAATAACTAAATAAATAAACCTTTATGAATAAAATATAACATGTATAGATTCGACATTGAAAATACTTATATTTGATAATTTCATGTTAAGTTGATAGGTAATCTACGATATAAATTTATAAAATCTGATATAACTAGAATAGAAATAAACAATGAAAAAGGGTCCATATAAAAATTTAAAGTTTCAAATAGAGGAGTGACAAAACAATCAAACCGGGTATGGGTAAAAAAAAGGTTGCCACCCCTTAATACACCTTGTTGTCGTGCATATTCGGATGGACTGGTCTGATCCAATTTGCCACTTCTATTTAGGCGCATGGCTTTCTTTTTCAATAATTTTATTGCCGACAAACATACCCAATGCTCACCCTTTAAAGCAAACATTGACGATCCAAATTCCAAACTAAAGAGCTTCTCCCAGAAAAGGAAAAAAGGATCACTCAAGTTCATACCATTGAAAGTTGCAAATAAAACATTATTCACAATCCAGCAAAGGTTTCTCAAATCTCAACCCAATGCCTAGACACATACCTAGGTGGCCAAGAATATTCAGGGCAAAATAGCAGTTTCTAGCTAGTATTCCTCTTTGGTTGGAAGTACCACTTCTCTAAAAGAGCATACAGCATATACACTAACCAATACCTGACTCTAAGCCCTCAAAGGGGGATATACCTGGACAAGGCTAAAAGTAAATGCAGGCACACAATTTGAGTTTAACGAATTTCTAATTTTTTAGTTAACAGGGACTAACTTTGCAGCAAAATAAACTCGTGAAAAATATTAACAATTCCACATTGAACTATTAAAGTAATAGAAAGAGATGTTTAAAAGGGAAGAATAACCACATACATATAGCAAAAAAAGGCATAGGTTTTGCATGGCACCACAAACTAAATTTAGAAGACCACCAGTTCCCATGGCAAGTAGGAAGAGGCCCCATAAGCAACCAAAAAATCGTGACAAAAGTATAGTCATTACATCAAGGAATTTTAGTAAACATATAAACCAGCAAAACAAAATATCTGAAATTTACCATAAAGATCGTAACAATCTGACAAGTGATAGCTTATACAACACGTTACACGAATCAATAATTTCTTTTAAAAAGAAAATGCTGATAACATACAACCGCCCTTAACTTTCTGCTCTCACTAAACCTTACTCATTATGAAGCCAAAATTTAAATGAAAAAAATCCCAGTAATGATTTAAGGGGGGGTCTTAATCGACAAGGAAACTAGTTAAAAAAGTTTATCGATAAGATTATTAAAACTGACAACGTATATGACGCAAATGGATTCTACAACTCACCAATTACTCTGACTGCAACAACATATAGACCACAGCCAGGTCATTAGAAAAAATGCCTCGTCTTGCTTGCTCATCACTCTTGTGAAGCAGACTTCTAGTTGTCAACTATATGGAGGTATCCAAATTGCAACATCAAAATAATGAATGCCCTAGTTCAGGTGACAATGCCACTATTACTGCTCCCATTTAGTTCTTGAAAAAAGGTTTTGGAGGCTTCATAAGTGGACCAGCAGATAGCAGCAGCAGGAGCGTGGAAAAGCATCCTTGGAATCCATCCCCGCATGAGCCCTCTGTATCCGTCCTTTTTAATTATTGTTTGAAATACATCTCTAATCGAGCCACTTTGAAATCTGTCACATCCGCAAACACCCTGTACAGCCAATGTAGTTTTTCTTCAACCACTTTTTCCAATTATTCATTTTTCCCTATTATATATTGTTGAATGACAGTATACAATTGAGCAGGAATGCAGGACCAAGTATTATGAATGCCACATGAGCACCATTAAGAATACAGGACCAAATATTATGGCCTCATGACCCTGGTATCAATTAAATTGACCAACTTTCAGTTAACTAAAAAGGTTTCCATTACAATAATACAAATGGATATGGATATCTCTTGGCTGTCTTTATGTTCTGTTATTCTCGGTTACGTGCAAATCAATAAATTTGTGACAGTTATCTAGTTTCCGTCTTTACTATCCTAAGGCTTTTGGTTCCATGCTTCTTCACATAGGAGGAGAGAGTACTAATCTAAGAACACCTGCACAGATACAAGCAAGGTACAGGTACGGATATGGTACGGTGACACGGCAATTTTTGAAAATATAGGACACGGTTACAGCGTGGATACATATATTAATTAATTATAAAATATATTTTTATTTATATTTTCTATACATTGTTAAGCATTTATTTTTCATATAATGTAAACATATATCAATTTAAGAGCAATAGTTTATGACCCGTGTAATTTGTTAATAGAGTAAATTAAAAACTACATGTCACTTGAAGTTGATACTTGCCCATCTAAGCAATTGACTAAATAATAAAAAAATTAATACAAAGTGCATAAAGAGATAAGGACAGTCTTTGGGAAAAGCAAATAAAATGGGAGGCTTTTAAGCTGTTTGGCTTTGGTAGAGAAACCAAGAGAAACTGAGGTGAATGTAAATAAAGCCTGTACTCGTCCCAACTTCAATGTAAAATTTAAAACAAAACAAGCGGAGCTGATAAAGAAGAGTGACTACAAACAGTGGCTAAAAAGGAAATCTGAGTGGCTAAAATGAAGAAGATGACAACGCTGTTGATGGTCTGGCAAGCTGATGCTTCAATAACGGTGACTAGTTGGTGTAAGTATAAAGTTTTTTCAAGAAAACCCATTTAAATTTGTACCGGCCTGAAATGCAAACACTGCCGAAAAGCTCTAAAATCTGCTAGAATAGCCGAAACAAGCCGGTACACCCCGGTATTTGGGACGGTATGAAATCATCTTCCTTATCTTTAGTTATTTATTTAATTTTTGCCTGAGGCATCCCATCCGTGTCCAATTATTTAAAAAAAAGAAAAAGAAAAGGGAATGACACGCATGCAGTCGTGTCCAAGGCATACGCCGTGTCCCACACGCATACAACATGGGCATGGCAGGCAAATTGCCGTGTCCATGCTTTCCTGGTACTAATGCTCAGTGATAAATACAAAGTTAATTATGGAGGTTCCACTCCATTGTGGCCACCATTTTGAGAAATTAAACTTCACCAAACATAAATCAAGTAGATAATAAGTCTAGACAATTTGGTTTTGCAGCAGTAAACCTTAATAAGGAAAATTGCAATGCATGAAAGTCAAATACATCCATTCTTTCAGGGCAATGATTGCTGCTCCATTCTTAATGGAGATCAATTTTTTTTTTTTTTTTTTAAGTATTCTCAATGGAGATCAATGTAGAGTCAATGAGTGGAAAGGTCAAAAGTATCAATTAAAATGACTAGCTTGTATTTGGTAGCACAAGTAAATATTTGCAACCAATATCTTTTTTTCCAAATTACAGTTAGTTTCTAGGATCAAAGTAAACTGTAGAGTAAGCATAAATGCATGTGGCTTCTGCTTAATTCTTGGGTTCCTACCTTAATTCAAACTCTACTAAAATTGACATGATGATTTCAACAATAGCACAGCCTAAGATAAATCCCATACGAACAAAGCTTAAAAATCAAACAAGAACTATTCAAAGTTACACACAAAAAGATTGATCATACCTGACACTGCAATTGGGTTTTGACCACATCGAGCGGTGTTGTCACTACAGCAGCCAAGGCCCCAGCAGCAGCCCCAGCAGTGGCATGAACAACCAACCGCTCGTCACTTGCATTCTCCGGTGAAATCTCCATTAAAGCCTTCTTTGCAGCCTCGTATGTGGCAAAATGCACTGCGGTAAACGGCGCATTCATCAACACCGTGGTCCTATATGATGCGTAGAATGCTCCAAAACCTTCCTCACTCAACACCCTCTTCACACAATCCCACACCCCCTTATATGGACTATTACTCAATTGCAGTCTCTGCTTCACCATATCCATGGGCGTAAACACGGAATCGCTGGCAACAGTGGCGCACACGCCGGAGACGGCGTGTGCAGCCGAGTTATTCGGGTTCCCGCCGGAGAAATACTTCTTACATATCTCGTAAACCGAGAAATACACTGCGTGGGCTGGTCCTGCACCAAGAGCCATTGCACCAATGCCTCTATAGAGCCCAGCAATGCCTTCTGACTTCAAAATTGACTGAAGGGCTTGTCGAACACCGACCGACTTAATCGGGCACGACCCGAGAGCCTGCATATGGGTCTTAACTGTGTCAACCGGGAACATGGCCATGTGCTCAACCGAACCAGCGATTGAACCAGCAATCATGAACTGCCAATAGTGGAGGCCATCGTGGGTTGAAACATTGAGCCCTGGGTGGAAATCTGGGGGCTGTGGAACCGGAAGAAAGTCCGGGTTTTGGAACTTGGCGGTGGCGTCTGTGGCCATTAAGATGGGTTTCGAGCGGAAGAGATAGTGGAATTGGGATCAAAGGTGGAATGGGTATTTGAAAAGATTGAATTTTGTGGTGGGTTTGGGGCGGATTCGATTTGAGAGTTTTGGAAGTTAGGGTTTTGGATTGAAGGAATTGGGGATTTTAGTTCTAGCTTTACTGCCATAAAGCACAGCTAATCCCTAATGACGCATAGGGTTTTCGTTGTTGTTGTTGACTTGTTGTGATGGGGTTTGAATTTAATGCGTTAAGAGGATGGAAGGAAATTTTAGACAAAGTAGAAATTAGGGTTCCAAAAGATTTGGAAGAGATTAGGGATTTTTGGTCAATTTATGAATCAAATATTCATTGCTGATTTTTTCTTCTTTTCTTTGGAGAAACTAGAAAGTATTGTCTTATATGCAAATGATTTTAGTGCGAGTAATACTCTATGGGTCCGATTAACAAATCCGTTTTTAGAAAAAGGGCATACATTAACAAATTCGTTTTTAGAAAAATTTTATCGGAAATTAAAAAAATTGTCAAAACTTTTTCAATTTTTGATAAATTTTTTTCTAAAAATGGTATACTATTGTGTGCCCGTTAATAAAATCCATACTATAATTATAATTATTCTATAATATTTTTACAAACAATTACCGGTTGTTCTTATTACTCTTTGGGTTTTCTTCTATTAAAAAAATTGATTTTGGTTTGTGTAACGGGGGATAAAGAATAAGATTTACAAATATTGTCAATTATTCGGACAATGGGGTGAGGAGGCAGTCCACACAAGATGGAGAATGGACTGTCACGGCCGAAATTTGGGTCCAATAAGACGTGGTTTTAGTGGTTATTACTTATTAGTCATTACGTGCACGTGAAACAAACCGCCTAGACAACTTCTAGTAGTTTCCTAGTACTACCCACAACCCAAAAGAAAAAAGAAAAAAAGAGAAAAAAAAAAAGAGAAAAAGCTAAATTACAAAGTTCATCATGTTTTTTTTACGTCATATCTCAGTTTGATTTATAACCTTTTAAATGTTATGTTAATTTAGTCCTTACTATTATTATTTGGACAAAATATGTTGACGTGGCAAATAGTCTAAATAAAAAATTATTTTTTGCCATATTAACAAACATTTGTATTGCCACATCAGATTAAAAAAAATAAATCAAATTAAAATCAGCACATGTGAGATTGCATTAAACTAAAGAAGAGCATAAACTATTTTCTCAGCCCCACTCATCAACTATTTTCTAGATAACCAAACAGAAAACAAGTAACCCATCACAATACACGAAAGTAGAAGCAATTTTGAGATTGGTTTTTGCAACCCATCTATTTCCTCTCTCTGTCGATCATGAGTTTGGAGAGCAAATGAGTGGTTTGGGGCGCACTTCCTAGAACTTGTAGAGTTTTTATTCAGTCATTGCATCTATATCTCAAATTTGTAATTTCCACTTTTCACACGCACGCCTTTCTCTTTTATTTCTCCAAATTCTTGTTCCCTTTTGGACACAAGTAGGTATATTCATTTCAACTTTTCAAGAATAGATGCTCCTTTGCAAAAACCTTATATTAAATTCTTTTTTTTCCTTGTTTCTTTTTGTGGTCTAACTCTTGTTTAAGTGTATTTCTCAATATGAATAACTGGTTTGTTGGTTCAAGATTGGGAAAAGGACATTATAGACTTATAGTAGCTTTGCTAGGAACCCGATGGCTCTTGTAGCCGAGGGAAGCACCATTCCATTTGGAGACAAAGAGAGGAAACAAATGGGTTTGTAAAAATTAATCAAAATTGCTTCTATGTTTACTGTGATGGGTTCTTTTTTTATTTTATTTTTAATTTACTTGTTTTTTGTTTGTTAACCTAGAAAATAGTTGCTGTGAAGGGTTGAGAAAATAGTTTATGCTCTTCTTTAGTTTATTTTTATTTATTTATTTTTTTTAATTTTTCATTCCAAAGGTAGTACATGTTTAATCTAATGTGGCATAAAAATAAATTTTTTTTGTTTGCCGTTAGCCATGTAAGCATTTTTCATATATTACTTAACTGCAGGGACTATTTTGACACAATACCAAAATGTTTAGGGACCAAATTGAAATAATTGAAACGTTAAGGACCAAATTGACGTATAGTGTAAAGGTTAGGGATCAAATACACAATTTACCCAAAAAAATATAACAAACAAAAGTCAAAGGAGTTTATGAAGAAATTGCTAAATCCATGGACTTGAAAAATCAATGTGATCAGAATGGAGGTTGTTTGTACATTGCATTTTTACTCAAATCAGTTTCTTACCTTTTATTTCAGTCTTATTATAATTTCGACAAAATTTGTCAACAAACTTTGTTGTAGTCAATGGTTATAACTCTTATTAAAAAAATTAACATGGCTATTATATGTTCTTAATTTTTTTAATACAAATGTCAAATTTTGTAGCAAGCGAAAGTTATCTACTATTTGATCCATTAAACTTATTTTTTATGTATACTTTCAGACTACAAAATTTTAAAATTTAAACATTTGATTGATAATATAACTATTGATATTTAATTTTCTGAAAATTTTGCAAGCATAGAGGATACAGGAAGAAAATGTAATCCATTGATGGATTTTGTCAAAATTCACACCCAATAAAAAGATATTAAATGAAGTAAATAGCTGAAATTTCTCCTTATAATAAATAGAGTTAGCCAATAGCAAAATAAATTCATACATTCATAAACTATATACTCTTGTATTAATGTGATAGTATGGGAAAATTTAATGTAATATGATATATTTTTTTTTAATTATGAAAAAAATTGAAAGAAATGGAGTGAAAATAATCATTTTAGAATATTCTTTTTAACCACCGCACACCCTTGGTGCGATGGTCACTCCACAAGTATAAGTGCTTGTAGGGTATAGGGGGTAAGAGCTGGGGTTCAAGTCCCTAGGAAGGAGTTTCACACACATATACACTTAGATTATGATAGAGTAGAAATTCTATCTTGTATAAAATAAAATAAAAAATTTATTTTTATTCCTTTATTCGGGAGTTTTAATAGAATAAATGGAAAGATCATTCCCTTGTTTGGAAATTTAAGTGAGAGAATGAAGTGGATAGTAATAGGACAAAACACTCATTCCTCCCTTTTTTTTCTTAAAACCTAAAATTTTTATTTCCTCCAAAATTGTTAAAAATCGGAGAATATAGAATTAGATTTAATGAAATTTTAACTAAAACTCCCTAAATAACTTTATATATTTAGCCCCCCCCCCCCCCCCTTTTTTTTTTAAAAAGGTACAATGTTTTTATAAAATGATTTCACTTCATTCCTTTAATGTTTCCAAACAATGTTACATTTCATTCATTTATTTTTAAACATCCAAACAATATTATTCGATTCTTTTCCATTTCTTTTTTTTCTTTTCCTTTCCACTGCTTAAAATATGATTTATTCTATTTTATTCCTTTATGATTCACCCATTTCATTCCTTTATTAACTCCCAAGCATGATCAATATTACACAATAAAAGGCCCATGGAGAGCTTGTATCGAGCTTTTCACAGTTGACATGATCTACAATACATAAGAGGTGTCTTCCATCCAAATTTGATCTTCTTGTCCAAATTGGGAATGCCTCGCCATATCATAGGCAGCATGATTTGCGTCCCTACTGATTTGATCGAAAGACAATCCCATAAAGTAGGAGCTACTCATTCTAATACCTTTCCCAATTCGACCAAATCACCAAACCTAGACCACAGGTTGCTATTGCAAAGGATATATATATTTTTGTCTAATTATGAAAATTATGTCATGGTAGTTATTAGTCGGCATTTAATATAATTGTTTTTATATATAGAACTATATATTCTAGTATTAGGCATTTATTATAATTATGTTTGTATAAAATTATATATTTTATATTTTAAAGAAAATATGATGTACCAAGATTCTAATGAAGGTATAAAGTATGTAGGGACGGAGCCAAAACTTTGAGTTAGGGGGGGGTGGTTTTATTGTTGACTATGTGCGATAATTTCAACTTCTAACTTTGCTACTACTTAGGCTTAGCTGTTGAGATTTTTTTTTTTTTTTTTTTTTTTTTGGGTACGAAAAAAATTATTTTTGTTTAGAATTTTTTAAAGGATAGGTTATTTATTTTGGATAAAATTGGTTAGTTGAGCTTAATTTTTATTTTTTTAGTTTTATTATTGGTAATTTTTGTTGTTGAGCTATTTTTTAGTTTTACTAGCTTTTTTATAAATTATTGATATGATAAGTGGTTACTAGTAGGTAAACAACTGATGAGAGTGGTGGGCCTATTATGCAAACTAATAAGAATTTGCTACAAAACAAAGTATAAAAATGTTGTAAAAAAGTTTGAGTATAACATTACGTTTAAAAGAATCAATGATATTGTTTAAGAGAAAAAATGTAATTTTATAAAACAAAATTGCTAAAATTAGTATACATATATATATAATAATATTTTTTAAAAAAAATTGGGGGGAGGGGGGGGGGGGGCAATTGCCCCCCTAGTCCAATGATACCTCCGTCCCTGAAAGTATGTGTTTGAGCTTGGTGAGAGGGTGTAATTAAAGTATGTGTATGTGTGTTTAGCAATTAATTTGTTTCTCAAAAAGATTCTAATGAAGGTTGATTATACCCTGATAATCAAGATTCTCACAATTTGGGTTTTACCCTCTATATTTTAGAGGCGATTAAAATTTTACTTCTTAAAATTTAGGAGTTAAAGTTTCGGAATATTTGGTGGTGTAAAATCCAAACACTCCCTAACTATGGGATAAAATCTAAATTTTGAAACATCAGGATGTAAAATCCAAATACCCTAAACTTCAAGGGGTAAAGTCCAAAGTTTGAAACACAATATGTTTAAAATAGGACCTCTTGAAAGAGTGTTCAAAATCATTTACATTTTTTTTTTATCTAATAAATCTTCCAACGTGGGATTCAGAACATGTTCACACGTTACAGTTTTATCAAACCCAATTAACATAATTACTTAAATTTCGATCCAAAAAAAATGCTAGCTACATCTATATTATATCTATATTATATCTTAGAAAGACAAATCAAGTTATAATTGAGCCTCACTTCAGTTTTATATAAATTGATTCAACATAATAAAGTAATAAACAGTTAAACACCCATATGAGACTTAGTGTATGTTTGCATAATACACACTTATCTCATCTAATTCATGTAATATAGTGTATCACATATGTAATCTAAATTCTACATCACATAATTCAATTTTTGTCTTTATGGATAAATGTTTGGAATGACATAAAAATCATATTTATTTGTTAATAGCATAGATAGCATAAAAACCTTTTGTCAACCCTCAAATTCATTAATTTATCATCTAAGTTAATTTCAAAGTTCCCATATAATTCCCAAATTACTAATCATCAATATCACTAGGTTCAAAAGAAAAGAATATGCAAGAAAAAAAAAAAAAAAAAAAAAAAACTCAGTTCCAAACATGCAAGAAAACAATCTCCAAAGCTGGACCTGCTGCCTTCCCTTACCACAAAGGGCATAACGCTCTATTTGATGCCCCAAACTCCATTTTTTCAAATCCTAACAACTAAAAGAAACCCCAATCCCTAAATCAAACAAAAAAGGGCTTAGACAGAGGGTTTGGGGTTTGGTTTTTGAGCGAAGAAAGAGAGCCACCAACAACAACACCAATGACCCACCCCAGCCATGACGACACCGCAACCAAGACATGACCATCCTAACAACCCAAAATCTCAGATCGACCACAACAACCCTTCTCCTTCAAACCCAGACCCAAGGCAGCTGTGCTCCTCCTCCACAAATCAAAACCCAAACCCATACAGCCATTCTTGTGCTCCTCCACTATCCCCACTCTGACCCAAAGCTACCACCAATCTAAACCAGAGTAAGAGATGAGACAGACAAAGATAGAACAAAGAGATAAAGAGACAAAGAGATGGAGAGGAGAGAGAGAGAGCTTGAGAAATTAGACTCACCAAGATATATCGGGCTTCAGATCGATGGAGGCTGACGGCGGCGTTCGATGATAGCGAAGGGATCTACAGCATCGAAACGACGCCGCTGGTTTGGAAGAGAGGGTCGGAGGGAGGGATCTGGTGGAGGTCGTCGGAGATTGTGGTGGAGGAGACGACGGAACCGAAGGAAGATCGGCTGAGTGTGATGGCTAGGAGCTGTGTGTGATCACGGTGCTTTTTAACTTTTAGTACTTAAGCTTTAAAAAAAAAAAAAAACGCAGGTCCTTAGGCCGTGATTTTAAACGGGGCCATAGCTAAGGGGCTTGGGCTGCGTTTAAAAACGCGGCTTTAGACCCATTCTATGGCCCCGTTTTTAAAACGGGGTTTTAGCCCGTCTGGGGCCGCGTTTTAATAAACGCGGCCCAAAAAAACGCGGCCTAATGGGCCCGCGTTTTGTAGTGTTGAGGTTGTAAAATTCAAACACCCCCAAACTTAAGGGGTGCAATTTGCAATTTATTATTATTATTCTTCTAAAAAGAGTTGTTAAAATTCAGCTAATCTAGGAAATATTTATGCAAAAACTCGAACTTAGGTTTTTTTTAAAGGTGATACAACTCTTAATGTATTACTGTTTATCCATTGATGGATATGATTTATTTGTCACTATTGAATTTGTCTCTTGCATGGATTTGTTGTTAGAAGATGAAATGCAATGGCTGTTAGGACTTCTCCAAGCTGTTTACCGTTGGACCCTTTTTTATATATAGATTAACTACTAGATAACTTACAGTCCTCCTTCATTAAAAAAAAAGAAAAGAAAAAAGAAAAAAAGAAGAAGATAACTTATAGTGCCGAGTCATTATTAAAAATATGATAACTTATAGTGCTCCTTTTTTTTTTCTTTTTTTTCTTTTTTATGGATATTTTGGCCATATTAAAATCAAGGCAAAAATGCAAAACTGACCCTCTAACTTTTAGTCTTTTTCATTTCAGTCCTCTAACTTTCAGTTTTGTCATTTCAGTCCTCTAACTTTCAATTGTTGTCAATTCGATACTATGTTAGATGTCAGTTATCTACTGCCGTTAAGTGAGCCAAAACGACGTCGTTTTGACTTTTTTTTTTTTTTTTTGGTAATTAAAAAAAATTAAGAAAACTGTTATTTAAAAAAAAAATTCTTTTTTTTTTTCACATTTTCTCTCTCGCCGGAGTCTCTCCCGCTTTCTCATTCTCTATCTCTGTCTCACAGTGCCGTGGTGCAAGGCCTCACGCCGCTGCCGGCCTCCACCCACAACCTCCTTGACACCGCCGGCCTCCACCTCTCCATCCCTCTCTCTTCGTCACTCACTCCACCAAAATCTGAAACCCAAAGTCTCATACCCCCTCTCCACCAACATTTAAAAGCAAAGAAAATAATCTCACACCCTCTCCCCCATAATCTCAAACCCAAACTTCATACCCAAAATCCCATGATCATCTCCTTCACAATCTAGGTAGTACTGACCATGGCCCTAAACTGAGAATTTTGGGGGAAGAAGGGAGAGTCCGTCTGGGTCGGCAGCGGCAAGAAAAGCGAGAAGAAAGAGAGAGAGAAAACAAACCGGGAAGAGCGGGCATGGCACAAGAGGCGACGGGTTTGGGTGTTTTCTTGACCTCGACGAGGCACATGCGGCAGTTTCCGGCGATGGAGAGGCGACTGTGGTAGCAGAATCGAGGGATATCAACGCCGGCGATTTCGCAGGCTTGAAGGACCGTCATGCCCTTTGGGACTTTCACGGAGAACCCATCGACGAACACTTCGATCGCGTCTTCCGGGTTGGGGAAATGTTTAGAGGGTCGATTCAGAGGGTCTTTCTAAATATTTTTTTAGAGGCCGGACTGGAGGTTATGGGTGGAGACCGCCGGCGGCGATGAGGCCTTGCACCACGGCACTGCGAGAGAGAGAGAGAGATAGAGAATGAGAAAGCGAGAGAGTCCAACAAGAGAGAAAATGAGTTTTTTTAATAACAGTTTTCTTAATTTATTTTTAATTACAAAAAAAAAAAAAAAAAAAAAAAAAAAAAAACCAAACTTAACGGCAGTAACTAACTTAAATCTAACGGAGCATCGAATTGACAACAATTGAAAGTTAGAGGACTGAAATGACAAAACTGAAAGTTAGAGGACTGAAATGAAAAACACTAAAAGTTAGAGGGTCAGTTTTGCATTTTTGCCTAAAATCAAATTGAGGGTCTTGCCGAGAATAATTCTCTCAAAATTTGGGGTGGGAACATGCACAATTAATTGGTAGCCGTTAGTTTCCTCTTTTGGGCCAACGTTGAGTTTTGGGCTAAACTCTCAAATATGCTTCACCACAAAAATGGATTTCACTAAAATCATGTTGATTATCAGGTAATCTCATAACCAAATTTAAAATCAACATGGAATTCTCAAAGACAAATGGCCACTAACTTTTATGTAGCGGTGCCACCAAAGAACAAAATGGTTACATTTACTCAATAACCATGGCAATCTAAAAGGTTCTTAATGAAGGCACTAATGCTTGTCTCAGCTGATCCACCTTTAGCAATTGAATGTTGACATATTTGCTTAACTTCACCTGCTTTTGTCCTAATTTCTTTCACTTCATCACTCTCCAAATCCATAAATTTCTGCACTAACTTTGCAATTTCCACTCTTGTCACCAAATTGTCCGCTTTGACATTTTGCTTCATCCTCCACCCAATTTTCCAATCCTCCACAATTAGCTTACTATTAAAGAATTGATCAAATGCTATTGGGAAGGTTAGAAAAGGAAGACCATAGAACATACCTTCTCGAGTGGAATTCCAACCACAGTGTGACAAAAATCCTCCAATGGAAGAATGAGATAAGACTCTCAATTGGTCGCACCAAGGCACTATTAACCCCATGTAACCACAAACCTCTTTTAACTTGCAAGTCTCATCACGTGCCACCCATAAGAATCTGACACCACTATCACGCAAACCAGCTACAATTTCATCCATTTGGGCACAAGAAACTGAAAGAAAGCTTCCCATTGAAATATATAGAACAGAACTTTTAGGTTGACAATCTAGCCAATGTAGATAATTGTTGTCACTAAGATTTGTATTTTCTCCAAGATCAAAGTCATGTATGGTCGGGCCCATAGCATATACAGGGAATGAAAATTTTTCTTTTAGAACATCGATTGCTTTGGATTCCAGCTCATAGATAGAAGTGAATAAGAGGTACTGTGCTTTGCTTACCCACGAAAAAATTTCAAGTAACCAGTTCGTCATTTCTTGGTTTCTACCATCAAAAGGAATATCCACTCGCCGTGTGGAAGAAATTCCAGGAATGTACTCTACACGCTCCTCATCTTTTGTTGATAAGCAAAAAATAATGCATCAGTCAAAATCTTCAATTGGGTGACACGTTATTTCTTTGAGTTGCTTTGATGTTTTGCTTGAGTTACATGAATGCTAGAAGTAAAGAAAATCAAAGTGATTGTGGTCAAAACATTATGTCAAGTTGAGAAAGCATTTCCTTCAATTGAATGCTCTAATTTCTTCCCAATTTCTAGTTGAATGTGTAACTTGTGGCCTTCATTTATGTCACACATCCGGCTAAAATATGAGGATGGCTTGATTTTTGTGTGTGCTGTTTATTTGAAAGTTACGACTTCTAAATTTTCTAGTAGAGCATTTTATTTCAATGGTCTATAAATTCATTTTTTTTTTTTTAAATTTTCCCTATGAATTCATTTTTAATTGATGTATTTTTTTCTCATAAATTAAAAATCTCATCCATATTTGATTGTATTTAAAATAATTTTATTACTTTAATATATATTAAACTAAATTCATGATTTAGTTTAGTTTAAAATAATTTTTTTTGATAGTTATTATATATATATATATATATATATATATATATTACTAAGATAGTTATTATTCTTATGAAAAAATGGTTTGTCATATTAATAGGTGTCTTTAATGTAATTATTAATAAACTATATTGATCTCATCAAAAAATAATAATAATAAACTGTATTGAAAAAATTTTAAAACCAATTTTATAGGTAATATAAAAAACTTCAACAAGAGTAATTGTTTTATTATTTTTTTTAAAAACATTTTTAAAAATAATTTCTGAACAATACTCTTAAAACAATCGGTTAAATTTAAGACTACCGAAGCATAGAATATTAGTGCACTAACTCTAGATTTTCATAAAATGAAATTACACTAACCTGAGATGTCAGCAGTGAAATGACCGTTTTGAACTAAAAGATCGAAATGCTGGAGGATCATTAACATGGACGGCGACGAAGGCCAAAACGCCGCGACCGGAATATTTCTCCGGTTCCCAACGCCAACTGCCCAGAAAAGAGTGGTATCAGCTAAAATAACTGTCACCGGCGGCAGCTCAATCCGATCAAGGAGCTGCACAAATGGAGCTTCCAACTTTGTCCTGGTAGCTTCGATGAAGGCATTAAAGTTAGCGGCGCGGACTAGCTCTGACGGAATAACATTGGGTATGGAGCTGAAGCGAATGTTGTCGGGCTTTGGGTCGGAGCCGATGAAACCAAGCCATTCTTCAGTGACAACGAAGGTGACGAGGATATTGTTGTTTTTCGAAACAAGTATCTTACAGAGGTTCATCATGGGGTAGATGTGGCCGCGACCTGGATAAGGCATGGCTACTATGTGGATGTGGCAGTGTGTGGTTGGGTTAGCTTTCAGGGAATCCATGTCCACAATTTTTTGTGTGTATCACTTTATCTTCTCAGTCGCAGATAAGAACTTTACCAGCTTATATGGAGTGAAGCTTGGTAATAGCTTTATGAGTATTAATTAAATAACGAAAAATAACCTCGTTGGTGATGCCACGTAACTGAAACTCTGCCCAAAAAAAAAATAATAATAATAAAGGTATACTTTTCAAAGTTTCGAATACACAACTGTTCTGCATGCCAAACAAATATAAGTATGGACATATTGTCATGACTCATGAGAAAATAAATAACCAAATTGTCGGTAGTTCGGTACTTGCAAGGAAGGTTGGGACCGAGGAAGATAATTAAATGTCGTAAAGATGCGGTGGAAATTAAACGTTGGAAAGAGGAAAGTATTGAGAAAATAAATATAAAAATGAAAAAGAAAAAGTTGGGTTAATTTCGATGGGGTGGCGTGATGGTTCATGGTTAGCAGCCGAGGGAGAGAATTGTTACCATCAATATTATTATTCAAAGATTATATGGCAAAACTTAACTACAGTAACTTAGATGGAAAATACTAATGAGAGCTTTTAAGGCACTGGTTAAAAATTCAGTTAAAGAAAGTTTTGACATCACTTTTATAGAAAATGGAAAAAGTTGTCAAAACATTAATTGTTTTTTTTCTTTTCCCATAAAAATTTTCTTTAACTGGATTCTTAACCAGTGCCCTAAAGGAACTCGTTAGCACGACCCAACTTAGATTTTCTACTTAAAATTTTGATATTTGTCCAATTTAACAATCTAAACAAACGGTGTTAAAACTATTTTTTTCCCCTTTCTTCCTTCTTTTTCCTGTACTGCAACTGCAAGAGAACCCACAGCTTTAAATCTCCAGTTGCCTCTGATTGATGAAGCTAAAATGAAGATAATAAAAGGAATTCCGAATTCCAATCCAAAACTTAGAAGCTAAAATGTAAAAGCAAAGCTAAAATGAAGCTAAAATGCAAAACCAAATAGGAAAGATCAAAAAATCAAAAAATAAAAGCCAAATCTACTGGATTTCAAACCAAAAAACGAACCCTTCTCCCTCATTTTCTCAGTAACCAAACAGGAAAGATAAAAAAAATAAAAGCCAAATCTACTGGGTTTTAAACCAAAAAACGGACCCTTTTCAGCTATACCCGAAACTTCCACACTCTTAACATCAACAAAGCCATCGCCACAGCCTCTTTCATTATTTTGTCCAGAGAGAGAGAGAGAGAGAGAGAGAGAGAGAGAGAGAGAGAGAGAGAGAGAGAGAATCATAGATCAGAAAAGAAGAAAGGAAACATATACACATACATACACACACGCACCGAGAGAGAAAGAGAGAGAGATATAAGATATTCTTTTCTTTTCTTTTCTTTTTTTTTTTTTTTTTTCTTTTTTTGAGTTTTGGGTTTGGAAGAGAAGGGTCATGGGTGGTTTGGAAGAGAAAGGTTTTGGGTTTGGAAGAGAAGCAGTGGGTAGTTGCAGTACAGGAAAAAGAAGGAAGAAGGGGAAAAAAAAAGTTTTAACGCCGTTTGCTTGGGTTGTTAAATTGAATAGATGTCAAAATTTTAAGTAGGGAACCTAAGGTACTGTACCTAAGGCTGTGTTTGTTTTGGGTGAAAATGATTTCAGGAAATCATTTTCCGTAAAATAGGCTGTTTGGATGGTTTTGAAAATAGCATTTTCCGAAAATTATTTTCCGTTGACCGTCTAAAATGTGGCTTTGACCCGGAAATCGTTTTACGTTTTTATTTTACCTTCAAACGATTTCCGGAAAACGCAACAGAGAAAGGGAGCGAGAGAAAGAAGAGAGAACGCAGCGAGAAAGAAGAGAGAACTCGGATGCTCCAGATCGCCGGCGAACTCCGATCAAGCTCCAGATCACTCCGAGCAACGATCGAGCTCCAGATCGACTCCAAGCAACGATCGAGCTCCAGATCGCTCTGCCTCCAAGCAACGATTGAGCTCCAGATCGCTCCGATCGCTCCGACTCCAAGCAACGCCGTCGCCGTCGCCTTCGAACCCACACCCGACCCACACGCTGTCGTGGTCACGTCGAACCCACACCCGACCCAAACCCAGACGACCCATCGCTTAACCCAAACCCAGTACTAGAGCCGGCGACCCATCGCTTAACCCAAACCCAGTACCAGAGCCGGCGACCCATCGCTCTCTCTTCCTCGATCTCGTCGACGACTCGGTTTGCGTTGTTGCCGGAATTTGCGTTGTTGTTGCCGGAATTTGCGTTGTGTTGTTGTTGTTGTTTTTTTGGATGAACTGATTGTTGTTGCCGAAATTTATTGTTGTTGTTGTTGTTGTGTTGTGTTTTTTTGCCGGAATTTGTTGTTAAATTGGATGTGATGTTGTGAAAATTTTTCCGGAAAATAGCATTTTTAGAATACATCCAAACACACGAAAATATTTTCCACAACAGTTTTCATAATTCAACCAAACACTTAAAAATATTTTCCTTTTCCGGAAAATAGCATTTCCGGAAAATATGTATTTTCCGGAAAACATTTTACACGAAACGAACACAGCCTAAGTATATATATATTGTGGGAGCATTTTTGGCGGGGAGACCAAGTGCTGAACTTGTAATCTCTGGCTTGTCGAGGAGACCAAGCATTGCACTTGTAGTCTCTGGCTTTGCCGAGGAGACCAAGTGCACTTGTAGTCTCTGGCCTTTGTCCCACATCGAAAGGATCTTCCCCCACTTTCTGCCTTATAAGCTACGAAGCGAAGGAAGTAGTGTACCATCAGTTTATAGTTATTCGAATAACTATAAACTGATGGTACACTACTTCCTTCGCTTCGTAGCTTATAAGGCAGAAAGTGGGGGAAGATCCTTTCGATGTGGGACAAAGGCCAGAGACTACAAGTGCACTTGGTCTCCTCGGCAAAGCCAGAGACTACAAGTGCAACGCTTGGTCTCCTCGGCCAGAGATTACAAGTTCAGCACTTGGTCTCCCCGCCAAAAATGCTCCCACACACACACACACACACACACACACACATATATATATATATATCAAAATGCTATGTGTGTATATACTATATATTGATATTGATATATTGTGTTCTAGTGACCAAACCAAAATGTTTACTAGAACATTGGTTAGTAGTTGTTGATAGCACCAAGTTCATCAATGGGAGTGGGTTTTAGAATAATTAATATATATAGTGGTTTGTTAGATAAAAATTATTATTCGGTGAAATCCATCAAACATAATTTCACCCATAAGCGTTTGGGTATATAGGTTGTTTTAATGTGAATAGTGCTCATTCAAGATAATGTATCTCTTAATTACAATCCCTTATTTCAAGTGAAGAGCATTTGATTCCAACAACATTACCTTTGTCAGTGGCGAAGCTAGGAATTTACTTTTGAGGGGTCGAGTAAAAAAAAGAACTAATCATTTTT
The DNA here is from genome assembly GCA_019022515.1 of Quercus aquifolioides. NCBI lineage: Eukaryota > Viridiplantae > Streptophyta > Magnoliopsida > Fagales > Fagaceae > Quercus > Quercus aquifolioides. The sequence goes on from CM032326.1 coordinate 31,016,772, forward strand.
TTTTCTTTGTATATATTATATCCATATTATTTATACTAATCTAAAATAGTATTATAAACAAAACTAACAATACAAGCTGAGTACTTTATAACTCATAGTTTTTAACTTGCTCATAAACCTAGATTTTCAAATTAAATTGCAACCTATTATTTTAATAATTCTCTAAAAAAATTATAATAATTGATGATGCCGAAAATATCACCAGTGAGTCACACGATGCTTACACACTCGAAACGACACCTAAACAAAAAAAAAAGGAGAAGACCTTACAGAGAGCACCGGTGTGGTGTCGGCCAAATACCCTCTGAAGGTCAAGTTAGAACTTGTTACAACTCTAGAGTGCTAGAGAGGGGTTAATTATGCGTACCTCGATTTGTGAGGGTATTGGGGCTTTTATAGTAGTAGAGAGTTGACCTCTCTTCCTTGGAGTAGAAGTCTTTTCCTTATAGGAGTCCTCATGAGCGTAGATTGCAGAATCCTTTCCTTGTAGGACACTAACACTCAGCGTGGGATACAAGTCATTTCCTTATATACTCATGCGTGGTGGCCAAGACAAAGATATTTTTAGAATCGACAGCTTCAGGACCGTCAGCTTGTCTTTTACCCTTCGGCCATATCGACGTCAGCCCTAAGATGGAGTTAACCCCTTGGAGCAGGCTTCCTTCCATCTTGGACCCGTCACATCACTGTCCGTCAGCTATGGGGTCTTCATCCTCTTACTTCAATTAATACCGTCAGCCTAAGTTGTAGACTCCGTCAGTTATGGACGCTTATAATTTTTACTTATCAATAATTAAGATTAAAAATTATTAAAGACCACTTAAAATTAGATAAACAATCATTGAATGCAGAAAAAATATAATCAATATAACCAATCATTTTATATATACAAGAAAAATGTTATATCCACAACATTTTTACAGCAAATTTTATGTGGCAATTTGTTACTGGTTGTTATTGTTGGGGCAAAAAATTAATTTAAGTAATATATTCAAATTTGAACCAATAACAACTAACCATCTATGATTTATTGTGAAAATGTTGTGGACGTAGCACTTCTATATACAGCTACAAAGCCACGTTAGGAGTTGGAGGGAAGATGGCCCCGCCAATTTTTTTTTTTTTTTTTTTTTTTTTTTTTTTTTTTTTTTTTTTTTTTTTTTTTTTTTAAGTTGATAAGTGTTATCCTACTTTTTTTCTCAAAAAAATTAAAGTGTATAACCTTCCGGTCCCCCCTCCTCCTCCCATTCAATTTTTTACTTTTAGGATTTGAATTCTGAAATATATACATTAAAAAAAAAAAAATTTGAACGAGTTGGGGGGGAGGATATAGACTTGAATTTTTTGAGAAAAAAATAGGATAACCCATACAAGAGTCTATACTTATCAACTTAAAAAAAAAAAAGAAAAAAGAAAAAGAAAATGAGGGGCTATGGCCCTTCTAACTCCTAACGTGGCTCTGCCACTGGCCTTTGTACATGAGTTTATTTTTTGTGTTTGGAGGATATGCGTTTTTATTTATTTGTTGCTGCACCCAATAATGTATTTAGGTTGCCTACATATCCTTGGCAGAGATCAAGCCAATTCGTAGTTCTTAAATTGTGATTTTAGATTTAAAATCCTCAAATATGATTTTGTCCACTTTAAATTATGGACATTTAAGTCAAATACTAGGTATTTAATTAAGCATTGACTTAATTTTGTTTTTGGGTGAGATAATTTATTTTAATCTCAAGAATAAGTCAAGGACATGTGTTTTTATGGAAATTGAACTAAGGATTCTCTTTTTGAGAAATTGAATGTCCAGAAAAATTTCCCTTTCTTTCATTTGCTTCTTTGTTTAGGAACTTTAACAAGTAATATTATTTTGATTGAAGTCCCCAAAATTAATTGAGGTATTGAAAATTCCTTTGAAGCAATTTTATTTTTATGAACATTTTTAGAAATTAGGAATTGAAATTTTTTCTCAAATGAATTTTATGATTATTTTATTTTAGGAATTAAAAACTCCAACTTTGGTTAAGGAATTAGTAGTCCCAAAGAATTAATTATATTGGAATTAAATACTCCATTGAATTAATTTGAAAGAATTAGAAACTTCACTCTATTTAAAATAATTTTGGGAGTCAAGGACTCCATTGAAGCATATTATTTTAAATTGGTGAGGTCAAGAACTCCAAATTTTTAATTGGTGGAGTCAAGGACTCCATTGATTTGTTTGATTTGTAGAGTCAAGGATTCTAATATTTTAATTGGTGGAGTCAAGAACTCAATTGAATCAATTCATAAGGTACCCGTGGGTTCTAGTTAGCTCAACTGGTAAAGTCTTTTATAGTTGTATAAAAGATCTGGGGTTCAATTCCCGCCTATACCAAAAACTGATTGGTGTCTTAGTTTGATGATAAAGAGCTATCATCAGGAGCGGACGCCATAGGTTAAAACTCTCTAAAAAAAAAAAAAAAAAAATCATAAGGTACTCCATTGATGTATTTGATTTAGTAGAGTCGAGGACTCTAATATTTAAATTGGTGGAGTTGAAGACTCCATTGAATCAATTCATAATGGTAGAGTCAATGACTCCATTGATGTATTTGACTTGGTAGAGTGAAGGACTCTATTAAATTAATTCATTATGGTAGAGTCAAAGACTCCATTGAAGCATTTGATTTTGTAGAGTCAAGGACTCCATTGATGTATTTGATTTGGTATAGAGTCAAGGACTCTAATATTTAAATTGGTAGAGTCAAGAATTCTATTGAATTAATTGAAATGGTAGAGTCAAGGATTCTATTGAATTTTGAGAAGGCATTGGACAAAAGTTTTAGAGAATTTTTATTTGGTAATTCTCATGTAGGATCTGCGAGTCAATGACTCATACTCTAAGTTTTATATAAGGAATTAGGAACTCCTCATGAAACCCAACCTAATTTGTTTTACTAAATAAAAATTCAGTTTTGAGAAAGAGGGAGAGAGAGATTTAAAGAATAAAGGGATAGGTGAAGTCCCACGTACAAACCTATTGCTGAAACAACTTTAAGCTTCTGTGTCTTCTTTCTTCTTTTCACTTGTTGCGCTCTCTGCATTCTGTCCGTGTCTGTATTTTCTTTGTTCTTGCTCTGTATTTTTTCTTCCCTTTTTTTACTTGTTGAAGCCTTCTCTAATTTACAGAGAAACTGAAGAAACCGATTAGCTCCTTCTTTTTCTCAACTGATGCAGTACTGCACTTGCTTCTTTCACGGGCAGTTGGTGTGGATTGTATCTGATTTTCAGCTACATTTTTCTTTTGGAATTAGGGTAAATTACAATTTACTCACTTATAATTTGACCGAAATTTAAGTTGCCTACTTGTGGTTTGATATTTGACATTTTACCTACCTGAGGTTAGCTCAGTTAGAGTTTCGTAACCCATCTTGATTAAAAACATGGCTAAATATGTAATTTCGCTTCACTTTTATGTCTCTCTCCTCAAAAAAACACAAAAAACATAAAAATACAAGATCAAATAAAATAAAAAATAATCCAATAGAACACTTGCATCATAGAATTTCAAATCACAGGTAGTCAAACCTCAGGTTCAGGTGAGTAAAGTGTCAAATTTCAAACCATAGGTAAACAACTTAAATTTTAATCAAACCATAAGTTGTAATTTGCCCTTAAAATTATTGGAGTGGTGTGGCAGGAAGTATTTTACTAACCCACATGTCCCACCTACATCTCCTCCCTTCTTTTTTTTATTTTTTAATGGGTAATGACATTGGTCTTGGCTGCCAAGCCTGCCATGCCATAAGTTTAGTTAGCAACCCACCTCTTTTGCACGTGACGTGAGTGTGGGCCGGGGTTTGTTTAATATTGTTTTCTTTTTTCTTTTTATATCATCCTTATATTTTTGTTTGCACTATTTGTTTTTATAATTAATTTTGTTAATTTTGGAGGGCATTTATTTTTTGTTCCTACAAACTTGTCCAAAATTTATATTCTTTGATAAATCCTACTTGGATACTTTTTTTATGTAACCAATTTTTTTATTTTTTTATTTTATTTTTTTAATTTCACATTTCAACATGGTTATTTTATTGAGATTGTTGCGTTTGTTTTGTCTTTTAGTTTGACATTTTTATAATTACATGAAAGAGACAAAATAAATAAATAATATTTTAGTTTAACATTTTTTGAGCTCACATTTTTTTTTTAATTTAGATTTTTTTCCTGTATTTTTACTTAGTAATAATAATTAGTATTGTAGCAAAATTTAGTATAGATCAATCACAAATAATTTATGACATTTAAAAGAATGTCAAGTTTCTTTTTGATAGATAATTGCATTACAATGTATTGAGAAACAGTTATTTTGTGTCTTCTTGATAGTTTGTTAACACTACTTAGGTTTTAATTTGAATTTTCATGAATTTATTTGTTCATATCTCGGCCCTCTTAACAATTGAAATCCGTCCTCCGTACCTAGTTGCAATGGTCCTCTCTCGTCTCTCTCTTAACTTCTCTGCTAAAACATGGTCACTCGCCTCTTGGCCACTAAGCTTTACCCAAGTTCACCAAGATCCCTGCTAGTTGTCAACACTTGATTGCAACCACACAAGTTGCAATGAGCTCACCTTGCTAACTAACATGTGTGGAGTTATTGATGGGAGTAGGGGTGTTTACCAAACCGCAACAAAACCGCCCATAAAATGGCATAACTATACCGCACTGCAAGTAATAGTGCACCTCACATTCTCTATATATTAATATATTTATTTTTTAATATTAAATATATTATTAATAGTTTAATAACCCTATTTTTCAAAAAAAATAAATAAATAATAATCCTACCAAGTGTTGATTAGGAAAGCCAACCCAAAATAAAGAAAAAGTATCTCAATAGATTAAAACTTGGCCCAATACAAAGGGAAAAATCAGTGTTAGGCTGGGCAGAAAAAACCCAAAATTTGAAAAATATACCAGCTTTAAACCATTCAAACCGCATCTTATATACTGTACTCCACATGTGATCGCAAAAATGAGGTGCGGTGTAGTTATGGTTTTTGGCTAAACTCTAAACCGCACTGCACCGCATATGTGATCGCAAAAATGATGTGTGATGCGGTTATGGTCTTGGGTAAACCGCACCGCAAAGTGGGGTGCTAAAAATGGCTCAAAACCGCACCGCACCGCACTACGAACACCCCTAGATTGGAGTCATGTCAAGGTCCATAGCCTTCCCAATGGCCAAATGTTGATATAGGTTTCCATTAATTTGGCTTTAGGTTGTGGTTGATTATTGTCGGGGGTGAAAAAATTTTCCTTTCGACAAATGAGATTTATGTTGGGTTGGGGGCCTAAACCGAAACTCAACGATGGGCTTGAAGCATGGCCCAAAGGCTATCGGTGAAGTTTTTGAAGAGTTCGCCCTCTTTTTATACCTTAGGCCTAGGCTGGGACTGACAAGGGTTATAAGGTGGCCCAAAAACACTTCCTACAGTAGACACATCAACACAATAAAAAGCATATTGCAATAAAGAAATAACCCAGCAGTAAAGTATCCCAGCGGTAAAGTATTCCAACGGTAAAATGAAACAAAGTAGAATAAATCTCCAGCCGTTAGGTATTCGCAGATTAAGAAAAATATCTACATCTTCAAACTCATCATCCGTGGACTCTGGAGAAGAGTCTTCTAATACAATAATATGAAGGAAAAACTCTATAGTAACAGTCACGTCATAACCTTCAATAGTAAATGAAAAAACAAACACCATGGGCTCCATTACAACAAATAATGAGGAAGCTTAATGTGAGATGAAGGGAGAGAGAGAGAGAGATTCCAGCTAGCGCAGCAAGATCATTAGGATTTCAGGACATGCTCATGGATATAGTATATGTAGTGAGTAGTGAGGGTCATTTTTGGGTAGTATGAATAGTGAGAGAGAGTGAGTATTTAGTGAAATTGCTGGGGCTTTCTGCTGGGGATGGATAAGAGCTTATAAGTAGATGTGTGAGGGGTATTTGTGAGCTAGGGGCTGAAGAGCTTAGTTTCTAAGTTTGAAACTAAGGACTCAGAGGCTCAGAACCTCACTAAGAGCTTAAAGAAAATTAGAGAGAGAGGAAAATAGATAAGTTTATGAGAGAGTTCTTCTTTATTTGTGTGTGTTGAAGTGTTAGTGGAGAGTTCCATTTATAGTTGAGTTTGAGGGGTAATTAGCAAATAATCTCTGCTAAATTAGCCTCAATCTTCAGAAAATCCTTGGAAAATCGTTCCTAGGATTTGGCCAAGAGTGGTAAGTTCAGCTTTAGAATGTTCTTTGTTGTTTTGGGTAATGGCAGTTGGAGTTCTGACTTAGCATTAAATGTTGATTGTCCTCAGCTAATGGGATTAGAGCATGTATTAAGCTAATGATCTTGGTTTTGCTGCTACTAGAATCAGAGCTCCCTATGGTAGATTGTATCAACCCAAACTAAGCGTAAATCTTGGAGCCCTTTGCTGGGAACTCTGCTAGAGATCCCTTTGGTGCCCTCCAAACCACATTTCCATAAGTTTCCCCATTTGGGTTTATATGCTTGGTCCATGAATTAAAAAGTACACGTTTTTGGCATTGTAATGAACTATTTTCAAGTTGTTCCAGAAGCTTTCATGGTCTAGTTGTGGCTGCCCCTAGTCTTTAACAGAATGAGTTGGAGAAGAAAGGGAAGATGACTGGCTGAAACTTCCCAGCTTTATGTCATGTCATCTCAGCTTTGTGTCATATGAGAGATTATGAAAATTAGCTTGGTAAGGAAGGGTTTAACCTCTGCTCGACATGTGTCCTCTTCTGATATGATTTGACAAGCTGTAACTAATGGTAATGGGCCCCAGTTGTCAACTTGGTTATGCTGAAACTTGACTAGTGGTTCGTCTAACCACTTTAGTTACTCAAGTGAGTTTCAGTTGCTGAGATGAGCACATGGACTGGGCTGTTTCGGCTGGGCTTTGTTGTTGGGCTTCCTTGGGCTTGTTCATCCCTGCAAAATGAATAGTTTTGCCATGGGTGATATACATGGGCTTTTGTAGTTAGTTGATTATGGAAAAATAAATATAGTTCCCATAAATTTTGTAGAAGAAATAGTTTTGAAGGATGAGTAATTTATATTTCCCATGAGTTAGGAACTTTAGTATATGAAAATATGTTTTTGCCAAGAAATAGTTTTGGGCTTTGAGCATAATGTAATTGTTTTTGCCAAATGATATTTGGGCTTTAATAGAATAATTATATGCCCAATAGTTTTGGTTTTTGAGAAAATAGTATTGGGCATTTTGTAAAGGTTGCCAAAATAATATTGGGCTTTTGAAAATAGGTGCCAAAATAGTATTGGGCTTTTGAAAATAAATGCAAAAATAGTATTTGGATTTTTGTAAATAGGTGCCAAAATAGTATTTGAGCCTTTGTAAATAGGTGCCAAAATAATATTTGGGCTTTTATAAATAGGTGCCAAAATAATATTTGGGCTTTTGTAAATAGGTGCCAAAATAGTATTTAGGTTTTTATAAATAGTTTGAGATTTTGTAAAAATATTGCCGTGTAACAATGGACTTAGTAAGAGTGTCGTATAGCAACGGGTTTTGTAAGAATGCCGTGTAGCAACGGAATTTGTAAGAGTGCCATGTAGAAACGGGCTTTGGAAGAGTGCCATGTAGAAACGGGCTTTAAAGGTGCCATGTAGAAATAGGCTTTAGAGGTGCCGTATAGCAACGGGCTTTAGAGTGCCATTTTGCAACGAGCTTTAAGGTGCTGTGTAGCAACAAGCTTTAGAGGTGCTATGTAGCAACGGGTTTTGTAAGAGTGCCATGTAGAAACTGGCTTTAAAGGTGCCGTGTAGCAATGGGTTTTAAAGATGTTGTGTAGCAACGGGCTTTAGAGTGCCGTTTTGCAACGGGCTTTAAGGTGCCATGTAGCAACGGGCTTTAGATGTGCCGTGTAGCAATGGGCTTTGTAAAGAGAGTCTTATTGGGCTTTTTTGGATTTTGCCCTCAAGGTAAATGAGTTTGCGCCTTTTTGTGGATATGGTATAATTTGCAGCCCAATTTTGGTGATAATATGATAAGTATTTGTGTGAAAACCCAAGTTGGATAATATGTGGGATATAATGGGTAATATTTGTGAGAGGGCCCAAGATAATTTATAGGGCTTATATGGGAAATATTTGTGGGAGCTCAATGTGGGTAATAATATGGGAAAAATATTTGAGTAATATATGGGAAGAATGTAGGAAATATTTATGTGGGTCCAAAATAATTTATGGGCATGTATGAGTTTGTTTTTAGTGAGTGGGCTAATGAGATTAGGGCCCGAAAATTTGTACGCAACATTTAGCCCCTCGAGTCACATGTGAGTAGTTTTTGTTTGGTCACACGTGCGAGTTTAAAATTTTGGTGGCAGTTGGGCTTCTGTATCTTTCCCACGTTCAGCACTTGGTGGGTTTTTAGTTATTCCCTAGGTTTCTTGCATTAAGTGCTGCCATCTTCCCCATGTCTTGTCACTTGTAGCTTTCACGCCTACCATTAAAAAGGTTGGCTTTGGTTGCTTCTTCTTTTTTTTTTTTTTTTTTTTTTTTTTTTTTTTTTTTTTGCTTGGACCAAGGGATAGAGAAATTAAGGCATAGATTGAGCCTTTTCTTCTTCTTCTTCTTCTTATTTTCTGCTGGGGGTGAGAGAGTAACACCAGTTTTAACCAAAGTAGAGAGAGTGACTGAGATTCTTGGCAAAGCACAGAGAGAAACAAAGTCTTCTCTCCCTCCTTTTCCTTGTCTTCAACCAAGAGTGAGAGAAACAGAGAGCTTCGGCCAGGGTTAAGAGGGAAACTGAGATTTTCTTCCTTCCGTTGTTGCTTTCGGCCAAGTGAAAGAGAAACCCACAAATATTTTTTGTTTTCTATTGTGGCCATGAGTGTTTTCTCTGCCTCTTTTTTGTTTCTGAGAAAAATATTTTTGCTGCTGTGAGTCATGGTTGAAAGAGAATAATAGATGGGTTCTGGTGATGCTGGTACCGCTGGAGTGGGTGCGTCAGGAAGTAAGGTTGTGGTTGGGGGCGAAGCTGAGGCTATTGCTGTGGGTGCTGGTGCAGAGGCTAGGCAAGGAGAGCCATTGTTGTCGCTACAAGACCCGTGGTATTACTTAACTTCTCTATTTCTAGCAGTTGGGGCTCTTGAAGTTAGCCCACCCCGATGTGCCAAGGAAGTGGATTTTGAAGGGTGAAGCCCCCAGTCATGAGACAACATGGGTCCCAGCTGCTTCTGGTATAATGGACCTAGGTTTCAATGGAAAGAGCTTCTGCCAATACCTATTCAATTTTTGTGTCCTTGTGGCACAACCGTTGGTTGGTCTGATTGGGTAGAGCAAGAGGTTGTTGATGAAGGATTCTGCCAAATTCTGAAGAATGCCAAGATTTTTGAAGCCGTGGTTGTGTCCCGTGGGTGGAACATGTATAGAGATATGGGAGCACTTCGATTTTTGGCATGCCGTTGGAATCCTAATACCTAAACTTTCCTTTTTCCTTGGGGGGAGACCACAATCACCCTTGAAGATGTGGAAAGGATTTGCTTGCTGCCTAGCATGGGCGATGTGAATCTGCTGGAGCTAGGGTTATCTAATGAAGAGTCTGCGATTGCTAGAAAGCTGCTGGAGACCTTTGGTGGCACTTCTGTGTCTTGGACAGGTAATAGAGCTAGGTTCTCCTTTTGAATTTCTGAATTTAGAGAAGCTGAGGCTGTTGATGTAAGGAGGGTTGCATTCTTAACCTTGTGGATGAGCAAATGCGTGTTTAATTCTGACCCGGTACAATTCATGAAGCCTTTCATGTTCCCTCTAGTCGTGGTGTTAAGTAGAGGCGTGTCCTTGCCTTTAGGCACTTTGTGTTTAGGTACTCTTTATTCTGAGCTTGATAGATTATGTAGCGATGAGCTTGAAGGATCTCCATACCATATTGTTGAGTCTAGTGTTCATGTAGTATTGTTGCAAACTTTCATATGGGAGCATTCAAAAGATTATATTGATGTTGGCAAAGATGTTGGTGATGTGAAAATGGCCAATTAGGTGGTCCGAGCTGCTATACCTAATGGTGAGCTTCAATTTCTTGGTTTTGAAGATGGTCTTCCTTTGCTTATGAAGTGGATGGGGTTGAAGGTTTGGAATCTTCCTTCAATCACACTGCTGGATGATGGGGCTCACTTTGCTTGGAAGCCCTACTCTTATGTTGCTGCTGGGTTTTGCTGTCCGAACCCTTTTCCAAATGCTAGGCCTGGATCTCAAGAGTTTGGATTGGCTGATCATAAGAAGATTCCCAACTTTTTGCTTATTACATCCCCTTTGTACATCCCATATCCGAGTGGTGCCGGGTTTGATTTGATACAATACAATCCCCATAGAGTTTTGAGGTGATTCGGGTTTGATTAAGATGTCTCGGACATTAATGCCACATGATGTCCTTTAAGTGATGTAATGAAGCCGTTGGTTCATGTTACAACAATAGAATATTGGGCTAGCAAAGTGGAGAGAGTCTTGGTTCCGAGTAGGCACCGTTAGGGGTATGCCACTTCAAATATGCGACTGTATTGGAGGAAGGTGATGAGCACCTTCGTTAATTATGTAAATAACCGAGAGGTTGACCAAGTGGTGATAAGTCCCCCTTGAGTGAGCCTTCTACCAATGCTCGGCTTATTCCGAATATAAGAACAGCTTCGGCATGGGCTACTAGGCAAAATTTGGGGTTTGTTGAGTGGCGTGTTGACCTCAATGGCTAGGTGGTTCATGGTGGTGATGTTCCCATAGAATGGAGTGAGAAAAACACCATAGTGAGAGCCCCTGAGTCTAATCCAGCCACTGGTGCAACCAAGAGATCTTGTGGCAAATCACCTTCTTCCGAAGACAAACCCAAAAAGGTGAGGCATAAGAGAGCAAGTGCTGAGAAGCCTAAGACTGGCAGTCCTAAGCCCCCAGCTGTTGCCCAATCTGGTTCTGGTGTAGCTCTAGTCACTAAGTCCAGTGTTCTAGCTGCTGCATCTGCTAGTACAATCTCACTGTTGAAGCAATACAGAAGGAAGACTAGTGTTGGTAGAATAAAGGTTCCTGAATCTTCAGAAGAGGTATTCTCACAGAGCTCTTATCTTCTTACATCCTTTCTATCTTTTTTCTTTTCTTCTTTGCCTTCATTTTTGGTGCTAACTATTTGTTTTTATGGCTGCAACAATCCGGCGATAGTGAAGAGACACAATTGGAGGAGTATGATTTTGAGGATACGACTGTTGACTTCGATAAACTACTGTTCCTCGCTTCGGTTTCTTCCCGCATTTCCTCTCATGATGTCATTTATTCTCTAGGTCCAACTGATGAAGACATAGAGATTGCTGATGAGGGTCCTGCTGTTGCTGTCATTGCTGGAGAAACTGCTGTTGAAATGCTTAGCCAAGAACATGCTAGCAAGGATCTTGATGTCACTGTCTCTGCTGGGGAAGCTGCTGCTAGAATACCCAGCCAAAGGTATGTTGCTTCTTTGGCTGTCCATGATGTTCACCAGAGCAAAGAACCTCTAGGTATGATAATTTTGAGTTATTTACATTGAGTAGAGTAAGTTTCCAATGCTTGGCTGTATGAGTGCTTTCTGTTACTGCTGGAGATATAATCATGTTCCTTTTTGCAGAATTGTAGAGTGAATCTTCTAGTGCTACTATCAAGAGAATGAGCCTTGAAGAATTCTTGGAGCAATTTGTTGAGGATGAGGAGAATGAGAAAGTAGCGGCTGACTTCTATCCCCTTTCAAGTAATACTGTCATGTTCCAGTGGTCTGAGATTCCTGCAGAGGGTCAGGCATTGCTGGAAGCAATTGTAAGGAAACATTTTCACTTCATGACTGGATGCAAGCTAGGTGCTTCATTGAGGAAATCTGGACTTCAGTTGCTTGTTGCAGTACTGTTGGATATGCAGCTTATAGAGCTTGAAAGTAAAAATTTGAAGAGAGCACTTGAGTGGAAGAATGCTCTTAAGGATTTGTTGTTCATGAAGTTTGGAGTTCAATTCATCCTTGATAAGATTCAGATTGCTGCTGAGGCTTGTATTGCTTGAGATAATGACACTATGTTGAACGAGCTTGCAGTGAAGATAGCTGTTCTTGAGAAAGAAATTACAGCAAAGATAGTTGACCTTTCTCTTTTAGTGAGCCAAAGGGATGAAATGATGCAGTCATCGTCAACTGGAGGTGCTTCTTCTTCAGCGGATACCTTTGGCAATGGCTTATTAGACTAGCTTTTTTATTAGTAGCTTAGTATTTTGAACAATTTGTCCTTAAGTTATTATGTAATGAAACATGTTATGTATTTTGGGTTTATTTAGCTATGTAGGTTGTGTTTTGTGCAAAGGTGCACCAACCGTGTGAACTTTATGTGGTAGTTTGATATTTCTCTAGCTATACAAGTTGTGTTTTGTTTCTGTATAGGTATATGAATTTGTTTTGTGAAAAATGCTTTATTCATTAAAGAATAGTATGTTCAAGCTAAAATATGGTCATGGAAATCATATACATAGTTTTGAAAATATTTATTGTGCTTATGACTGTTTGATTTCAAAATACCCAGCTGTTAAGGCTGCAACTTTATTCATGGTTCAGAGTATGCATATTTATGTATGGAAAGTAATAGTAGAGTGCTTGTAAATATAAGAAATTCATATTTGAGGCAAAAGACAATGCTTATTTCTTATTCACATAGTAGTAGTTTAGGATTGTATAAGGAGAGTTACTTAGTACATACTTGAAAGTTGAGTTAAGCATAGTACAACTTAAGCCATTTTCCATTGATAGGTTCCGTGAGACTTTCACCTTCCACTGTAGCTCGACGATAATAACCGCTGTCACTAGCTTCCCTTATGAGATAGGGCCCGTCCCAACTTGGGGCAAACTTAGAGAGTGCTGAGAGATTCCTCCTGGTATGATCTGCTTCCTTTAAAACCATTTGTCCCTTGACAAAAACCCTGGATTTCATGGCCTTGTTGTAAGCATTAGTCATATGTTGCTGATATCGCTGGGTACGGTTATAGGCAAAATTTCGTGTCTCCTCCAAGGTTTCAAGGTCCATAGTTCTGATTTCTGCACAAGTGGCAGCATCCATGTATGTTTCTTGTCCATGAACAACCCTTGGGGTGGGAACCAAGAGCTCAACTAGAGATATAGCTTTAATACCATATATAAGAAAGAATGGTGTTAGTCCGGTGGCTGTTTTGCTTGAGCTTCGGTATGCCCACAGGGTTTCCAGTAGGTGTTCTGTCCTGCCACCCTCATATTCATGTACCATCTTACTGAGAATTCTCAATAGCACTCGGTTGGTAGCTTTCGCTTAACCATTGCCTTATGGATAATAGGGAGTGGACTTGTGGTGCTTGATGTGGCAATGGTTAAGTAATTTTTGGACATCTTTATTGACAAAGGAAGTGCCATTATCAGTAACAATCTTGTGAGGGATGCCAAATCTGCAAATTATATGCTTTTAGATGAAGTTTGCAACAGTTGGGCCTGTAGCCTTTTTTAGGGGAATGGCTTCAACACACTTTGTGAAGTATTCGGTAGCCACTAGTATCCAAATATGACCCTTGGATGCTGGATTGATTGGGCCTATTAGATCAAGCCCCCAAGTATGGAATGGCCAAGGAGTCATCATGTTTTGAAGGTTGGTGGGGTGAGTATGTATGAGATTCCCATGGACTTGGCAAGTATGGCATGTCTTCACACATTCACCTACATCTTGTTTCATGGTGGGCCAGAAATACCTAAGATTGAGCAGTTGTTGGAGAAGTCGCCTTTTGCCTTGATGGTCACCACACTCTCCCGCATGTACCTTTTGCATGACTGATTGTGCTTCAGGGGTCCCTAGGCATCTCAAAGGCTCCCCATTGAATCCCTTCCTAAAAAGAATACCTCATTCCACAAAATAACAAGTAGCCAATTTTCTCAAGCGGTAGGCCTCCTCATGATTGTAGGGCAAGATGCCTTCTATGAGATACTCAAGGAAGGGTATACGCCAATCACTGGTGGTAAAGACTGCACATGACTCCATCCCATCAAAAGTGTATTGGCAGTTGGTGCATTGTTCTTGGACAGTGGCAGCTTGTTTGCTCATTTCTAACCAATAATAGCCTAACCGCTGGAGGCGTCTGTAGAGACTGACAAAACCGCTGGAGCCATAGGATTTTTCACGAACTTCTTTCAATCGCTTAGTGGACTCACCAGGGCTCAAGCATCTAGCTAGAACTCCTTAAAGAAGTTTTTTTTGTACAACTCTCCTGCCATTAGAGCATAATCTTTGAGCACCTTCAAATGATCCTTCTTATCCGGTGATAATAGTGCTTCTTTATAGGAAGACCGCCAGTCTATATGTTCCAGCGGTTGATCAAAGAACTCTTCTTTCAGAATTTGTACAATTGGGATAGGCCTTTTCACAATAGTGACATCTGTAGTTGCACCTTCAAAGCTGACTTTTGATCCTAAGGTGGCTAGAGCATCGGCAAAGCGATTGTCGGACCTTAGGGAGTGTTCAATATTGACTTCTTCAAAAGAGTCCTCCAACCTTTGAGCCATAGGTCTATATAAAGCTAAAGATGGTTCCTTGAGTGCAAAATCTTCTCTAGCCTGGCAAACAACCAAGTTTAAGTCTCCAATTACTTGAAGATGTTTGATACCCATTTCACGAGCCACCGCTAGGCCCGTAAGATATGCTTCATATTCAACCATATTGTTGTTGCATGGAAAAGCAAGCTTGAATGACATAGCCACTGTTTCTTCGGTATTCTTGGACAGGACTATTCCAGCTCCTTTTTCAGAAGTGGTAGAGGATCCGTCAAAACGTAAAGTCCAAACAGCTCTAGCTGTTTCCATTAGTGCAATCTCTGGCAGCTTGCCAGGTACATCATCAGTAATGTTCCAGCGGTCTTCACCAGGAAAGTTTGATAGCAAATCAGCGATGGCTTGACCCCTTACAGTTGTTTGGGTGATCGCGATGATCTCAAATTCAAATAATTTCAAGAGCCATTGTGCTAGCCTTCTGGAAAAAACCAAACGCCTCAAGAGTGAGTGGATCGGATGAGATTTTGTTAAGAGCTGTACCATGTAAGCTAGCAGATAATGACGGATCCGCTGGGTTGCATATATTAGAGCAAGACAAGCCCTTTCAGCCCTTGGGTAGCGGGTTTCAGCATCTTTTAACTTTCTGCTAATATAATAAACCGGTCGCTCAAGCCCTTCTTGATCATCTTGGGCTATAAGTGCCCCAATTGCTTCATCATGGGTAGCCAAATACAGCTTGAGTGGTTTCCCTGGTATGGGTGCACATACGGTTGGCAGTCTGGTCATGAGTTGCTGCAGTTGGAGGAATGTCTATTAGCATTTGGAATTCCAGCGGAAGGGTCTTCCTTTTTTCAACAATGGTGTAAAGGCAGCTGTGAGGGCAGCGAGACCTAGAATAAACCACTGGATGTATGAGTTTACCAAGGAAACTTTTGAGCTGTGTAAGTGTGGTAGGTGGCTTCATAGTAGCAATGGCTTGCACTTTGCTAGGATCAACATCTATGCCTTTTTGGTGGACAAGAAATTCCAGAAATTTTCCAGCCGTACCTCTAAAGGCACATTTAAGTGGATTCATGCGAAGCTTGTAGAGCCGACACCTTTCAAAGACTTTTCGTAAGATAGCAAGATGATCCCCTCTTGTCTTTGACTTCACAACAATGTCATCCACATAGTCTTCGATTTCCTTATGCATTATGTCATGAAAGATTGCGGTCATAGCCCTTTGATATGTGGCTTCGGCATTTTTGAGACTGAAGGGTATGGCGATGTAGTAAAAGTTGCCAATAGGAGTTCGAAAGGCTGCTTTGGTTGCATCTTTGGATGACATTCTGATTTGATTATAACCGTTAAAGCCATCCATGAATGAAAACATAACATGTCTAGCAGCTGAATCAATGAGCATATCCATGTTTGGAAGTGGAAATTCATCTTTGGGACATGCTTTATTAAGATTTCGGAAGTCGACACAACATCGTATTTGTCCGTTCTTTTTCTTGACTGGTATAATGTTTGAAAGCCACTTTGGGTGCATGATAGGCTTGATGAACCCAGCTGTGAGAAGTTTTTGAATTTCTTGAATAATCTGGGCTTCAATAGCAAGATGTAAGGTCCACATGGGCTTTACTACTGGCTTTGCCCCTGGTTCCACGTTAAGAGCATGTGCTACTAGGTTAGGATCCAAACCGGGCATCTCATGGTACTCCTAAGCGAAGACATCATTGTACTCCTTTAATAGTGAAATGAGCTGAGCCTTTTCCAGCGGTGGCAAAGTTGCATTAACTGAAGTTGGTTGCTGGACACTAGGATTATCACTGAGATTAATGGTTTCCAGCTCCACATCAGATGAAAAATTGGTCACTGCTAAAGGCTCTTCAGATAGTTCTACCAGATTGCTGGGCATATTTTTTTTCTACTGTTGGGGCTTCTATTTCTTGAGTATAGCAACATGTTGGTGTAGTGCTTGCTTTCATTTAGTCCAGGACCTTTCTGCTTGAGACAGCTAGGCCCCGCGTACCGTTATAAACGATACCCCAAACGACCATCTGGTAGCTGGACTTGCACACATCATGGCTATGAGACACTACTGGAGGTTTCCCCACGTTCTCTTTTCTCTCTCTTTTGCTCAAGGAGAAACCTCATGTCTATTTCTGGATCATTCTTAATGTCTTGCCAGCTGGGTAATGGGATCCCAATAGGCCTTGAAGTAGAATCTTCCCCATTTGGAGTGAGCTCGTTATAGAAAGTAGCCTCAAAGTAGTGTGCCTAGGATAGATCAAATGGTGTAGGATTAATAGGAATGCGTATGGGCTTACCATTAAATTTTCCCTTGACACATTGGTGATAAGTAGATGGCACAAACTTGTGTTTATGGAGCCATGGACTGGGCTGTTTCGGCGGGGCTTTGTTGTTGGGCTTCCTTGGGCTTGTTCATCCCTACAAAATGAATAGTTTTGTCATGGGTGATATACATGGGCTTTTGTAGTTAGTTGATTATGGAAAAATAAACATAGTTCCCATAAATTTTGTAAAAGAAATAGTTTTGAAGGATGAGTAATTTATATTTCCCATGAGTTAGGAACTTTAGTATATGAAAATATGTTTTGGCCAAGAATACCGTGTAGAAACAGGCTTTAGAGGTGCCATGTAGCAACGGGCTTTAAAGGTGCCGTGTAGCAACGGGCTTTAAAGGTGCCGTGTAGCAAAGGGCTTTAGGGTGCCGTGTAACAAAGGGCTTTAGGGTGCCGTGTAGCAACGGGCTTTAGAGTGCCGTTTTGCAATAGGCTTTAAGGTGCCGTGTACCAACAGGCTTTAGAGGTGCCGTGTAGAAACGGGCTTTGTAAAGAGAGTCTTATTGGGCTTTTTTGGATTTTGCCCTCAAGGTAAATGAGTTTGTGCCTTTTTGTGGAGATGGTATAATTTGCAGCCCAATTTTGGTGATAATATGATAAGTATTTGTATGAAAACCTAAGTTGGATAATATGTGGGATATAATGGGTAATATTTGTGAAAGAGCCCAAGATTATTTATGGGGCTTATATGAGAAATATTTGTGGGAGCTCAATGTGGGTAATAATATGGGAAAATATTTGAGTAATATATGGGAAGTATGTAGGAAATATTTATGTGGGCCCAAAATAGTTTATGGGCTTGTATGGGTATTTTTTTAGTGAGTGGGCTAATGAGATTAGGGCCCGAAAATTTGTATCTCAACAATTATAAGAAAATCTTTTGGGATGTGTGCATCAAGGCACTTGATGCGATCGTAGATGCCACATATTTAGGGCCCATTTGGTTGGGAGAATAGAGAAATAGGAAGATAAAAAATATGGAGAGAATGGAAAAGTGGGATGATAGAAAAGATTTTAGTTTCCCTCATTTATGTTTGGTTGAGAGGGTAGAAAAGTGGAGGGATAGAAAACTTTTTTATTTGGTTGAGATGAAAAATAAGAGGACTGAAAATAAAGTTTTTATAATTTACTCTCATGTCCCTATTAAAAATAAAACAAAAAGTAACCCATTATATACTTTAAAATTGTGTATAGATGGGCACTTCATTAAAATGAAAATATAAAATAAAGAAATTAATCTAAAAATGTTTTCAAAAAAACAAAAACAAAAACCAACCAAAACTGATGAGAAAAAAAAGTGAGAAACATATGAGCACCCACAGAAAAAGGAAGGAAAATAATAATAATAATAAGAAGGAGGAAACATCCAGAAAAAGACAAAAATAAAAGCATCCAAAAGGCCTAAAACGTCCAGAACGTTTCTGTTGGGATATATTTTTTTAAAAGTAACAAGGAGATTTACTCCTTGTTTTCTCTACTATAATCTCCCAAATTTGGGGAGATTGAGTTTTGGTGAACTTGAGGAGAAAACACCTAGGCTCAACCGGTTTTCTCTCCCCTCTCTCCTCCCAACCAAATAGCTACTCCAACTATTTTTTCTTCATTTTTCTCTTTTATATTTTCCATCCAACCACTTTTCACTCCAATCAAACATACCCTTAGGGGATAGGTTTCTTGTTGTTGTTGTTGTTGTATAATAAGCTTTCTTATTGGGATATCAAGTGGGATAAGGTTATCAATGTGAGGCCGTGTGTGATTGGGTGTTGGTGCTATACTTTGTTGCCTTTTTTTTGTTCACACCCTTTTCGCCAATTGGGATTGGCACTCCTACCCAAAACTTGTTCAATGGAATACTTATGAATGGGCAGTCTTTGAGAGAGCAATATGGAGTTTGAGCTTCTTGACCACAATGGTGGTATGGTGTCATTTTTAGTTGGGTTTTTTTTTTTTTTTTTTAAATATTTTTTTTTGGTCCTGTCCAAGCATATGGGTGACATGACTTATCGTGATAGCTAGCATTAAATGGGTGATATCATATATGTTTTAATGACTAAGCAACCATCAGGCACTTAATCATGAGACTACTAACAGAGATGGATTACAGATCCCTTGTGAAAATGGAATCAAATGTTAAAGCCTGTTAAGGACATAATTTATGTAATTGGCTAATCTTTTGATAAAATATACTTTACTTGTAATTTGGTAGATTAAGGATGGGTTTAGTACTTCAAGAAACATGTTGTTCAAGCCAAGTATTAAAGCCATGAAGATTGGACCAAGAAACAAGTGAAAAAAAACTGTTCATTAAAGCTTGACAGATACCTCGACAGAAACAGTATCTATCGAGACTTAATGAAGAAAGCTCGACAAAAGCTCAACAGAAGTTGAATTTGTCGAGATCTACGAAATCAGAATTTTTAGATCTAATTTTAGGCTTATGATGACATGTATGTGTAGGGTTTCTTTTCTCACAACCCTAGACATATATAAGGCTTATTTTAAAGGCTGTTATACATAGAGAACACATGCAGAAAGTGACCTAGTGCCTTATTCTCTCTGCAAGAAGTTACTGCGTTTTGCGCCTTAGGGTTTTGTAACTGAGTGCTTCTTGATCTTCATTGTTGATGAAGTGAAGAAGTTTGCAACCAACAACATCTTCTTCAAGTTGTTGGAATTAGTCACGTATTGGGATCCGTGTATCATTGGTGGCATTCATATATTGAAGAGTTCAGAGGTTCTAAATCGGTAGAAGGTTTCTGCTGTAAGTTTGTGAGAGTGCCTTTTCTTTTAGCACACTGGCCCAAGGATCCTAGGCCAAATAAATGTAGTTTGGTGGACTGGGCTTGGTTCACCGCAGCTAAGGGGCTGTTTAAGAACCAAGTGGTGCATAGAGCAAGTTTCCTACAACACAAATAAACTAACAAGCAAGGATATCTGTATTGAATGACAACGAGAACAGCAAAGAAAATGCAAAATAATTAGAAAATACTCAAAAAGAATGGTTAAGGATCCCGGGATTAATGAGAGGTACTTTATTGGTTTTCTTTGATCATAATTACAATATGCTCACTAAGACGTGCTACAAGGTTCAAATAAGCTTAAAAATTACAGACTTAGATGACTATTTAAGCCTCCAAGACTTGCAAAGTTTGAATCCCTTTGAATCCGAGTATGAGCTATAGTGGCTGTTCTCGGGATACCGGGAGATATTCCTCTGTTTTGCTTAAACTTTACAGAGTTATGATTCTCTTATGATTCTTTTTCTCTTGCTGGATGCTTTCAACGTTGGTTGCTTCTTTCCTTTATAGCGTGACCCTAGGGCTCCGGGATACTAGTGATTTCTCCCTTTTGCCCCTCCCTGGGTACCAGAGTTCGTTTTGTGCCTATCACTCAAAAGGCTGAGCCTTTCCCTGTTTCTCATATTTTCCTCCCTTGGGTGTTGATTCTTTGAAAGCCCATGGCTGACTTTCCCTTCCAGGGTGTGCTTAGGGAGTTGTTCTCAATTTCACATTCCTCAAAACTTCTTACCCAGCTTTTGGCCGTCCTCCCTTTTGTCATTTTTCCTAAGTGAGCGGAATCCATTTCTGTCGAGTCGAAAGTTTCCTTCCAGCCACTCTTATTTATAGCTTCTCGTTCTGGGTTCCTCGTGGTATCGCTTCTTTGTTCATGAATGGTTGCTTTATATCTTCTGATCCCTTACTGCATCACTGGGTGCTTGAGAGGGACTCATCTATCTTTCGTTATTTGTGTTCTTTGGTGCTTTCCTTTGAATTATTTTAATCTTATTTAGGCCGTGTTACGCATCCTAGGGATCCCGGGTCCCTGGCAATCTCTGGGATCTCGGCCTAGCTCTTCCTATTGGGCTTCTTTTTAGCTTGCTGATCTTGGCCAGTTGGGCCTTTCCTTTGCTTCATGGGTTTTGAAAGCTTGTTCTTCCATGGGTCTTTGGATCCCACATCTTTAGGCCTTGGGCTTTGATTTTTGAACCTCAACATTTAGCCCCCCGAGCTCGTGAGTTGCCTGTAGCCCACGCGTGAGTAGTTGAGTTGCTATAGGATCCTACCATCTTGATCCTTCTTTGGGGACCCTGATCCTTTATTTTCGGTATTGGTATCCTAGTCTTTTTGTTTTTTTTTTTTTTTTTTTTGTAACTTCCCTCTTTATATGGGACGTGGCAGTTGAGTTATAGGGTGAAAAAAACTTCCTCCACCTACTCTTACGTTCCCCATAACTCCCATTAATAACTGCTAATAACTCTTCCTCCTTTAAATTAAATTTTGGCAACTGGCGCGTCTTTCTATACATTGTCTTCTTCAACTGCTTTGTGTCTTTACTGCGGGTGCTTCATATTATCTCTTTACTTCCTTGAATCCTCCATTCCCAAATCTCTTTTCTCCCTTTCAGTCAGTCTGCTACTTTTTTCTTTCTCCATCCTTCAATTCTCCTTACTTGTAAACATTCCCTTTGTTCTGATGGCCTCCTCCTCTTCTCGGAATAGAAGATAGCGCATTCCTAGTCCTTCTGAGGGTGAGGGCTCTTCTAGTTCTGCACAGGGCGAGTCTTATGAGGTCACTGGGCGTTCCGCCTTTCCTTTACGGGACCCCTAGTACACCCCTAGTCTATTCTTTCCTCAGGTATCCCATGGTGAGGCCCCTCCGTCTCCTCATTCCTGGGTATTTTCTGGTTAGGCAGGTTCCGCTGGGTCCGCTCAGGTCCCAGAACTTAGAGAGATTTTTGATCTCTAGATTAGGCAGGGACTTTAGGAGGCGGTTCCCATCTTTTTCGATTTCGTTGCTGGGAAGATCCAAGGCTGGCAAATCTGGGTGGATAAGGAACTCTCTAATGAGGAGTTCGTGGGTCGCCTAGAGCGTGCTGGTATTCTGAAGGCAGTGGCGATCTCCAGGAATCTTGTGGGTTTTAGAGACGCCAAAGGTCTTAGGCATCTGGTACGCCGTTGGTGCCCTGCTCTGCACACCTTTTTCTTTTCTATTGGTGAATTGACTATTACTCTGGAGGATGTGGTCAACAATTTTCTCCTTCCAATGTTTGGGGATGAAAATCCTTTTGATATTAATCTATCTAATGAGGATCTCGAGGTAGAGGAAAAGTTATTCACCCATTTTGGTGGGCGTACTGCTTCTCCTGGTGGGAAACCGGCCAGGATGGGTAGGTGGGTTATGAGCCTTTCGCGTGAGAAGGACAAGGAAGTTAGGCGAGCAGGGTTCCTTGCATTCTGGCTTAGCAAGTTTTTGTTCAGTGAGTTCCCTGGGTATGAGATTAAGTCTGCTCTCTTTCCGTTGGCGATTAAGTTGGCCCAGGGCGCTCAGTATCCCCTAGCCCCCATGTTCTTAGGCCATGTCTACTCTCAACTGGATCAGCTTCATGGAGATGAGGCCGCGAGCGACTCTTGTTATGCAATTACTTCTTCTCTCCACTGTGCCATTCTTCAGGTATTTATGTGGGATCGTTCTTCGGTTACTTTAACAAGGTGTAGGAATTTGAAGTTTGTGAAGGATAAGTTCTAGGGATCCCCTGATGTGGTTAAGGGTCTTTGTGGTAGTTCAACAGATAGCCACCCTATTATCTTCCGCTGGCTCAGTCTGAAAGGTGGTAGCCTTAACTTGGTTGAGTTGTTTGATCAGGCAGGACATTTGCATTGGCGTTCCCCCCAGGAGTTTGGCCCCAGTTTTGTTTGTGATTCTGTATTATCTCCCTTTCTTACTTCTCCAAGAAATACTTCTGATCCGCGTCGCGGTGACGAAGGTAGCTTAGCCTACCTAGCTTGTATTAGTTCTTCTTGGCTTCTAGTGCCTTCTTCAAGTGGCCCCAGGATATTCCCCCGTCCTTCAAAGACATAGTACCCTCTCTCCCTTCCTTGGACCCCTTTTTGAGATCCCAAGCCTTCTCTTATTGGTCGCGGAGAAGTCCTCAGTTTATAGTATCCAACTCCCATAGAGGGGTTTTTGCCTCCAGTGGTTATGCTGGCTATTGGAGAAGAGTGCAAAAATCCTTCGTTAACTATGTTGGTTCTAACACGATTGGGAGAGTTCCTAATCCTGACATTTCTTCTACTCCGTCATCTAACAAGCGCTTGTCTCTCCCTACTGCTGGCATTGTGTCTGCTGCTATGAGTAGCAGAACAGGGTTTGCGGAATGGCATGCTTCTAAGGGAGGTTGGGTGACTTATGCACAGGATTTCCTGGAAACTTGGTCAAGATGTGACCTTATCGTTGGTGCTTCTGTTGGGGTACCAATTAAGAGGGGGGCAGTAGAGGCTATAGGTGTAGAGGCTATAGGTGCTGATACTCCCATAGGCAAGGGCAGAGAAAAGGCAATTAAGCTGGAAAAGTTGAAGGAAGCTGAACTTGCAGAAAGTGCAGAGGGTACTGGCCCTGAAACAAAGAAGAGAAAGACTGGGAAATCCTAGAAGCAGTTGGTGCTCTCCGAGGGAAAAAGAGTTGGGCAACCTTTAGCTTCAAGGACCCGAGTGAAGCCTAAGGTAGAGTCTTCTTTTTCCCAGGTTCCTATGAGTTCTTCAGTCCATGGTTCTTTGGGATCTTCTAATTTTGTACTTCAGTCTTCCTTAGGACCCTCTGGCGTACTCGTAGTAAACAAAAGAAACCTGGAGATCCTATAGAGAGAGAGAGAGAAGGGCAAGGTCTCTTTCCTTCTTCTTTCTTTTATGTTACAGTTTGCTATTATTTTTTTTGAACTGATGATTGATTATTTTCCTTGCAGTCCAAGCGTAAGTCAGATCACAAGAAAGGTAGAAGTCAATCATCTGGTGAAGATGTGGTATGGTTTTCCTCCATTTGCGCCTTCTTCTATTTGCTTTCATCCCCTTTTCTGGTGCTATATATCTGTGATGTTCTGTTACTTATACTTGTTGTTGTTTGCGTTTTTTTTTTTTAGGTGGAAGTACCTCCTCCCACGGCTGTTAGGACTTTGGAGGAGGGAACGGTTGTAGCTGCATCTCAAGGTGTGGAGGAGGAGTCCCCCAGTGGTAGCATTATTGGGGAGGCCAAGCAGCCAATGCAGGGTGTCCAGACTACCCAGGATCCTGAGGCTTCCCAACTTCCTACGTCCCAAGGTCCCCAGTTTGAACAGACTCTCAGTCCCATCAGAACTGTGTTACCTTTGGGAGGCACGCCTCCACCCCAACAAACTGGTGAGCCTTATTTTTCCTTTTAATAGCGTTTAATCCCTTTTCTCTTGTATACCCCCTTTCTCTTTTCCTTTTTTTTTTTTGAGCTTTCTCCCTCCCTTTTCCTTTTCAGGCCAAGCCAGTGTGAGATCTGCCCCTGATGCTGCCTCTTCTTTAGAATCAGAGGATTCTGAAGGTGGGTGTTGATCGCCTATACTGTGTTTCCTTTTTTTTTTTTTTTTTTTATTTTTTTTTATGCCCTTCTTCTACCCTTTTCTTTTATGGCGAAGCCCCCTGTATCTTTACCCTTTTTTAGCCATTTTGCTGAGGCTTCCTCACCATTTCTTCAACTTGCTATGTGCTCTTTCTCAGAGTCCTTCAAGAAATCAGAAGAGCAAGAGGAGGAGGCTTTGCTCCAGGAGGCCGATACTAGTTTCCCCTCTTCCCCCTTTTACTTTCTATTCTCGCTCTCTTTTTCTTTTGAACTAAGTATGTTTCCTCTTCTCTTCTTCTTTTTTTTTTTTTTTTTTTTTTTTTTTTTTTTTTTGCAGGAGTTGATACAGGTGTTAGGGGTTCTGAGTTTGTGATTCTTGGGGGGGGCTGTGGGATCTGTTCAGGTTGCTGGTCTTCAAACTACCTAGAGGGCTGAAGGTTCCTTAGCTTTTACAGGTGGTGATACAACGATGGGGGAGGCTCCAGGAGTGGCTGCTTTAGATCCTGCTTCAAGGCTTCCCACCTTTCTGGCCCGCTTTGATCTTCTGGAGTTTAACAGCCTCCCTGCTAGCCACTGTCATCACTTTGGGCCCTTTTATGGCAGCTTCTTACGCTTCTCCGTGCCTGTGGAGGGTCTGCCGTTGCTAGAAGGCTTGTTTAAGAGTCATGAAGATTTTACCAGTGGTTTCAGGGGATGAGTATTTTTGGGTAACATTTTGATGAAGCTGTTGTGTGCCGTGTTGATTTCGTTGAGAGATTCTTCACTAGATTCCTTATTTGAAGAAAAGCTCTTGGAGTGGAGAGGAGTGGTGCAGGACCTTTTAGAAGCCAAGTTCAACTTGTCCTTCTTGCTGGAGCACTTGCATTTACTGGCCCATAGGCTATTCCAGAGACAGGCTTCTAGGAGTATAGATGCTGAGATTGCTGCTGCTGAGGAGGCCCTGGCTCGTGCTTACAAGGTCTTGCAAGATTTGAAGGTTAAAAGGTAGAGGGTTCTTTCTTCTTTAGCTGTTCCTGTTATTTCTCCAGATGGTTCTTTGTTGGCTGGCCTCATCCCTTAGCTTTGTTTTGCTGGTTTAGATGTGTGTAAACAATTTGGGGTTGTATAAGGTTTTTTTTTTTTTTTTTGGTTGCTGCTGGAACACTATTTCTTTCTTTTGTGTAGATTTGTGTTTGTTTTTTTTTTTTTGAGACTGCTTCTAAGTGTTTGCATTTCAAGACTGCTTCTAGTTTCTTAATGGCATGTAGATCTGTTTGTTTTCCTCTTTTTTTTTTTTTTTTTTTTTTTTTTTTTTTTTTTTTTTTTTTTTTTTTTTTTGTACTGAGTCCTGGGCCATGGTCCTTGCAAATTTTGCTGTAGGTCTTGGGCCAGGTACCCTTGTGGTTGTTTTGCTGCGCAAGTACTGAACTGGGTACATCGGGCGATTTCTCTTTCTTTCTTTTTTTAGTCCCAGTTCATGAACCTGGCAAGTCTTTTTGTCAAGTACTGGGCTAGGTATCCTGAGCATTTTCCCGGGATCCTAGATCATGTATTTGAAACTAACTGTGGGGTGGGTCTTGGGTCATGCATCAAACATTATTTTTTCTTTTAACCTAGGTATCCTTCCCTAATTCTGCCCATGCTTGGACTTTTTAGAATTTAAAAGAGATTTCATTAAAACACCATTACCATTCAAGGAACACAGCAAAAGTCATCAAAGATAGTAAAGACCACAGAGTGTCCTTCTACCATGGGTTCCTAAACAAAATTACTTAAATGAGAATTCATAAAAGCAAAGAAAATGATGAAAAACTTAGCAGGTTGGAGAGTCGGCAAAGGATCCCGGCGTACTGAGATCTCGCCATTCTTATGCATAGTACTGTTTCAGCCACTTCCCATTTATGGGTTCTGTCAGGACCATCCCATCTTCCTTTGTAAGGTAGTAATATCCACCATCATGAGCTTCTCTGATGATGTAGGGTCCTTCCCACTTTGGGGCGAATTTGGAGGGTCCTGACAGGTTCCTCCTTACATGCTCTGCTGTCCTTAGTACCAGCTGCCCTTCAGTGAAAGCCCTTGGGTGTACTGCCTGCGTGTATGCCTTAGTCATTCTCTGTTGGTATCTCTGGCTTCTCCTCTTGGCCAGTTTTCTTTCTTCCTCTACCCCCTCCAGGTCTGCTAATCTCCTTTCATTGTTTGTGCCTTTGGTGTCCTCCTAGTTTTCTTCAAGTACTACTCTTGGTGTGGGAACAACTAATTCCACAGGGCTGATAGCCTCCGTCCCATAGACTAGGGAGAATGGTGAGAATCCCGTGGCTGTCTTCACAGAGCTCTTGCATGCCCAAAGTACATTTGCCAAGTGGTCACTCCATTTTCCTCCATACTCATGCTTCATCTTTTTAAGGATCTTCAGTATCACCCTGTTAGTGGCCTCAGCCTGGCCATTTCCTTGTGGATAGTATGGTGTAGACCTTCCATGCTTGATGTAATATGCCTCAGTCAACCCCTTCATGTCTTTGTTTATGAACGGGGTTCCGTTGTCACTGATCAATCTTCTAGGTATCCCAAACCTTGTAATGATATGTTCTCGAATGAAATTTGCTACTATTGCTCCAGTGGCTTTTTTCAAAGGGATAGCCTCTACCCATTTTGTAAAGTACTCGGTGGCTGCTAAGATCCATATGTAACCATTAGATGGGGGGTTTATAGGCCCTATGAGATCAAGTCCCTAGGTGTGGAAAGGCCATGGTGTTGTCATATCCTACAACACATTTGGGTGGGTATGGATTGCGTCTTCAAGGACTTGACAGGCATGACAGGTTTTGACTAGTTCCTCGGAGTCTCTTTTCATCGTTGGCCAATAGTATCCCAATAGTAATAACTGCTTATAGAGCCTTCTTTTTCCTGGGTGGCTTCCACAATCACCGGAATGAACCTCCCTGACTATTTCCCTGGCTTCCCTTGGTCCCAGGCATCTTAAGGGATCCCCGCTGTATCCCCTTTTGAATAGGATCCCGTTCTGCAAGAAGTACTTGACTGCAAGTTTCTTGAGCTAGTGGGCTAGCGTCCTGTCAGATGGTAGGATCCTTTGAGCCAAGTATTCCATGAAGGGAGTTCTCCAATCTTCTATAACAAATACAGCGTAGCTCTCTTCCTTGTCCATGGAGAGTTGACATTCTTGACATTTTTCCTGTATAATTGCTGCCTCTTTGCTCATATTAGGCCAGTAATATCCCATGCGTTGCATTCTTCTATATAGGCTGATCTTTTCTGCGGTCCCGCAGGCTTGGGTATGTAGCTCTTCTAATCTCAGTTTTCCTTCCTTCTCGTTGATGCACCTGGATAGGATCCCTCCAGGCAGCCTCCTGTAAAGTTCCCCTTCTATCAGAGTGTAGTCTCTCAGCTCTCTGATATTCCCTTTGGGTCCTGCCTCTTTCATTTTTTCTTTGACTTCGCTCCTCTAATCCCACTGCTTGGACTCTTCAATGGACATCTCTTGGAGGATTATTATGATAGAATGTTCTTGCCTTCCTATTCTTACCAGTGTGTCCCTTCCTTTGAATGGTACTTGGGATCCCAGGGTAGCAAGCGTATTAGCAAACCTGTTCTTATTGCTCTGGGTGTACTTTATGTTAAAGGTCTGGAATTCCTGCTCCAACCTTTGTGCCCAAGTCCTGCAGGCTGCTAAACTTTGTTCTCTTAGTGCGAAGTCACCTTTCACCTGGGAAACCACAAGATTGGAGTCTCCTAATACTCTCATATGTTTTACTCCTATGCCAAGTGCTACAGTTAACCTGGTCAAGTATGCTTCATATTCAGCTGCATTATTAGAACATGAGAAACCAAGCTGAAAGGACAAGGGCATGGTATCCCCATCCTCATAGCTTAGCATAACTCCCACTCCATTTGAGGTGGTTGTAGCTGATCCATCAAACCTCATCGTCCATTTCTTTCCTGGGATCTCTGCCACTGCTACCTCACCTGGGATCTCTTCACTCAGTGAGTTTTCTTCCTCTCCTGGGAATTGTGCTAGTAGGTTGCTATGGCTTGACTTTTGACAGCCTTGGGGGTCTTGAGGCTTATGTCATATTGAGAGAGCAAGACCAGCCACTGTGCTATTCTTCTTGTTAGTAGGGGCTGGTGTAGGAGTGCTTTTATGGGATGGGACTTAGTCACCAAAAGGATCTGATGAGCTGAGAAGTACCTCTTCAGCCTCTAGGACGCGTAGATTATCACTAGGCAGGCTTTCTCCATCCTGGGGTACCTGGTCTCGGCGTCCTTGAGTGTCCTGCTTACATAGTAAACAGGCTGCTCATTCCCATCATCGTCTTCCTGTGCCAGCAGGGCTCCTATTGCTTGAGAATTTGATGCTAAGTACAGCAATAGGGGTCGCCCATGTACTGGTGCTTGGAGAGTGGGCAAATGATTCATGACTTGCTGAATCTTTTGGAAGGCTTCCTGTTGCTTCGTTCCCCAGGTGAACTCAGTTCCCTTTTTCAACAGTTTGGATAAACCACTTGTGACTGAAGCCAGCCCTGGCACAAATCTCCTAATATAGGAGACCCTCCCTAGGAAGTTTTTGAGCTCCTTTACGGTTGTTGGTCTTTTCATGGTGGCAATGGCTGTGGCTTTGGTTGGGTCTACATTTATGCCCCTGTGATGTACTAAGAACCCAAGGAACTTCCAGCAGACACCCCGAAGGCACATTTCATGGGGTTTATGCGTAGTTTGTACTTCCTACACCTTTCGAAAACTTGTTCAAGTACTTGAAGGTGTCATGTCCTAGTTTTTTACTTGACCACAATATCATCCACACAGTCTTCCATCTCCCTATGCATCATGTCGTGGAAGATAGCTGTCATAGTTCGTTGGTACGTGGCTCCTGCATTTTTAAGGCTAAAGGGCATCACAGTGTAGTAAAAATTCCCAATTGGGGTTCTGAATGCTGTCTTCTCCGCATCTTTGGCAGCCATGCGAATTTGGTTATACCCACTATACCCATCCATGAATGAGAACATTGAACTTCTTGCAGCTGAATCTACAAGGAGGTCAATATTAGGTAGAGGGAACTCATCTTTTGGGCATGCCTTATTCAAGTTGCGAAAGTCCACACAGCAACGGATTTGGCCGTTCTTTTTCTTTACAGGTACTATGTTGGAGAGCCACTTGGGATGTTGAATAGGCTTGATAAAACCAGCTGCTAGCAGCTTTTTGACCTCTTGGGTTATCTGAGTTTTTACATCAGTGTGAAAGACCTTAGCTGGTTGGATTACTGGCCTGACCCCTGGGTCCACGTTGAGAGCATGGACCACCAGCCCTAGATCCAGACCAGGCATCTCATCATAGGTCCATGCGAACACATCCATGTATTCCTTGAGCAAGGCCACTAATTGTTCATTTTCTTGTGCTGTCAATTGACTACTAATGAAAACAGGCTTCCGGGATCCCAGCTTAGCCCTCAAGTTTATTTCCTTTAA
This sequence comes from Quercus aquifolioides, assembly GCA_019022515.1. NCBI lineage: Eukaryota > Viridiplantae > Streptophyta > Magnoliopsida > Fagales > Fagaceae > Quercus > Quercus aquifolioides. The sequence continues at coordinate 31,046,503 of CM032326.1, forward strand.
TTCTTTCTCAGGCTGAATTTGCGTCTCTTTAGCTGGTTCCTTTGGGACTTCCTCTTAAGTCACCATACATTTTGGTGGTCCGGGACCTTCCTGCATAATGCACTTAGGCCACGCACACCTTCATAGGTGGTAAATTAACCTTCCTCCGGGTTCCCGTACTACTACACACTCCCGGGATCTCGAGGTGCTGGGCTCCCTTTCTTGCCTTTTTCTTTCCAAGAGGTCTCTTAGGTCGCGGGTATTTCCTCCTTCTTCCTCTTCCAAGATAGGTGCTCTTGGGTCCCTGGCTTGGGACTCCCATTGTCTGGTTCTAACTCATCATAGAACATTGTTTCCACAAAATTTACTTCTCCTTGGTTGAAAGGGTTATGGTTGGTAAGGATCCTTACGGGCCTTCCATTCAACCTCCCTTTAACACATTGATGGTACGTGGATGGTATAAGGCGGTGCTTATGGAGCCATGGACGTCCTAGTAGTACATGGTAGGACACCTCTGAGTTGATTACATGAAATCTGGTCAATGCTACTATTGGCCCCACTCTTAAGGCGAGCTGTACATATCCCTCGGTTGATTCTGCTGATCCTCCAAATCCGGTTATCTCCATAGGAGCCCTCAGGATCCTCCTGTCGGTCAGGCCCACGGCTTTCAAGGTACTCAAGGCTATGAGGTTGAGCGATGCTCTTGTGTCTACCAATGCTCTTCTGACTTGGACACCATTTATGGTGGCCATTAGAAAAAGGGGTCTACGGTGATCTGGATGCTCAACCTCCATATCCTCATCAGTGAAGGTTATTGCATTGATTGTCTCCAAGAAAGCTCGACTAGCATGTGATTCTGCTATGAAACATTCCATTCCTGAATCTGCTGCTATACTCATGAGAGACTCTGTGGCCATCCTTCTTGCTTTTGGTCCAAATCTGAGTTGGTTGAATAGTGATCTGAACTTGGGATTTTTTTGGAAGGTCTTGACTGTGCTCGGGTGGAAGGATCCCTCAGATTCTTCTGCTTCTGCTGGGTTCCTATGGATCACTACAGACACCACCCCCTTTCCTTTGTGGTTAGGCAAGGGGTTCCTTTGTACTTCTGGCTCTTTCTGAGTGAGCTCCAGGGTTCCTTCACTTAGCTTTTTGTGAAAGAGCCTTCAGAGGGTCCAGCAATCCTTGGTGGAATGCTTGACATAATTATGAATCCTGCAAAATAAGGGGTTCTTCCTTTCTTCCTCCGTTGGCGGCCTGGACATAGTAAATGGTCTAACAACTCCATCCCCAATCCATTTGTCCAGGACATCGTTTAACTCTTCCGCGGTACATGGGATCGCCGGTGGTTCCTCGAACACCTTTTCGTCAGGCCTCTTCCTTTTCTCCCCTACTAATGCTGTCATGGCTTGGGATACTGGCATCCTTTTTGTTCTTATAGTTTGCGCTGTCCTTCTGGTTCTCTGTAACAAGTCAGCAAACTATGTAATGCATAGATTTTCGAGGTTGAGTCTATAGTCGAAAAGCATGTTGGATATGTAGGTTTCTATGAGTTCTTTTTCTTCATGGTCCCCATAACAATCTAGAGACACATCTTCAAACCTTTTGATGAACTGGACAGGATCCTCTCCGGGCCTCTGCCTTACCATCTAAAGGCTTTGGAAAGTGACCTTGTCCTCACCAGGGTAATATTTTGCATAGAATTTCTCCATCATTTCGTCCCAGGTTTTAATGGACCCAGGCCTCAGCATGGTGTACCAAGTATATGCTCTGTCCACTAAGGATTTAGCAAACTCCCTTAAACAAAGTTCTCAGTCTCCTGCGTAGGGGCCCATGGTGTGAATGAATCTACTCATGTGTTCCATGGCACTTCCATTTCTTCCATCAAAAGGATGGAACTTTGGGGGTTCATATCCTTTGGGGCATGGCTTGCCAAGGAGTTCTGATGGGAATGGGGAATCCCGAGAAAATTCCTTGGGGATCCCTGGAAGTTTTTCCCTTTCTTGCTCCAAGGGGGCACTAACGTCTGCCAGCGTTAGGTACTAAGGGTTGGCTCCCCCTCCCACTGCTGACCCTCCCTCTAGTTAGGTTCTGTTTTGGTTGCCCACAAGAGGGACATTGTCCCTGATTTCTTGTGTCCTGCCTTCTTTGATGAGGCGAACCTCTTGCTATAAATCCTTCAACATCGCTACCATTCGAGCCACGGGGTCTGGCTCTTGCCTTGCGTTCCTTTACTCTGACACGACCTCCTGCTCCGTCAGGGGCACCTTGTTCCTCTGTCTAGAGGCCACTTCATTTTCTCCTACGGGCTCAGAGGTTGCAGGTGGCACATTATTCCCTTTGCTGTTCCTTTGTCTTGGAGGCATGCTTCTACGAAGGGATTGCTTTTCCCCTCTCCTTTACCCAGTCCCCAGTGGAGTCACCAAAATGTGAGGGTGCCTTTTCTTTTAGCACACCGACCCAAGGATCCTGGGCCAAATAAATGTAGTTTGGTGGATTGGGCTTGGTTCACCGCAGCTAAGGGGCTATTTAAGAACCAAGTAGTGCACAGGGCAAGTTTCCTACAACACAAATAAACTAACAAGCGATGATATTTGTATTGAATGACAACGAGAATAGCAAAGAAAATGAAAAATAATTAGAAAATACTAAAAAAGAATGGTTAAGGATCCCAGGATTAATGAGAGGTACTTTATTGGTTTTCTTTGATCATAATTACAATATGCTCACTAAGACGTGATACAAGGTTCAAATAAGCTTAAAAATTACAGACTTAGATGACTATTTAAGCCTCCAAGACTTGCAAAGTTTGAATCCCTTTGAATCCGAGTATGAGCTATAGTGGCTGTTCTCGGGATACCGGGAGATATTCCTCTGTTTTGCTTAAACTTTACAGAGTTATGATTCTCTTATGATTCTTTTTCTCTTGCTGGATGCTTTCAACGTTGGTTGCTTCTTTCCTTTATAGCGTGACCCTAGGGCTCCGGGATACTAGTGATTTCTCCCTTTTGCCCCTCCATGGGTACCAGAGTTCGTTTTGTGCCTATCACTCAAAAGGCTGAGCCTTTCCCTGTTTCTCATATTTTCCTCCCTTGGGCGTTGTTTCTTTGAAAGCCCATGGCTGACTTTCCCTTCCAGGGTGTGCTTAGGGAGTTGTTCTCAATTTCACGTTCCTCAAAACTTCTTACCCAGCTTTTGGCCGTCCTCCCTTTTGTCATTTTTCCTAAGTGAGTGGAATCCATTTTTGTCGAGTCGAAAGTTTCCTTCCAGCCACTCTTATTTATAGCTTCTCGTTCTGGGTTCCTCGTGGTATCGCTTCTTTGTTCATGAATGGTTGCTTTATACCTTCTGATCCCTTACTGCATCACTGGGCACTTGAGAGGGACTCATCTATCCTTTGTTCTTTGTGTTCTTTGGTGCTTTCCTTTGAATCGTTTTAATCTTATTTAGGCCGTGTTACGCATCCCAGGGATCTTGGGCCCCTGGCAGTCTCTGGGATCCCAGCCCAGCTCTTCCTATTGGGCTTCTTTTTAGTTTGCTGATCTTGGCCGGTTTGGCCTTTCCTTTACTTCATGGGTTTTGAAAGCTTGTTCTTCCATGGGTCTTTGGATCCCACCTCTTTGGGCCTTGGGCTTTGATTTTTTGAACCTCAACAAAGTTCATCTACGGGGATTGTAGAGTCTAAGGAAAAAAGTTTTGTACTAGATTTGAAACTTCTCTTTACTATAGTGAATTGCTTTTTGGGAAGGTTTCCCCCCAGGTTTTTACTGTGAAACTAGTTTGTTTAATTGGTTTTCCTGGGTTATTATATCTTGTTTTATTTACTATTCTGCTGTGCATGATATTGATGTTTATTTATTTTAACAAGGTTTATTCTTAATAAATCTAATTAACAACTTGAGTTTAAAACTTGTTAATTATATTAACCGGGATTTAAATTTCCCAACAAAGCCCAAAATAAAAACAACCCCAAGAGTTAAAGGTCAAAATATAGTTTACTCTTTAAAGAAAGGACCAAGTTTGGGATGAAATACTATGAATTCATATCATCAATATTATAATTCCATAAAGAAATGGAGATTCAAATCTTTATTCTCCCTATAAAGAATAATAAGCAATGTTATTGAGTTACAAGATTTTTGACACCTTTAAAGGCATTCAGACTCTAGTTTTACGATAAATATTCAAAGCTACTAGATTACAGGAATTTTAATAAATTTTTCTTCAAACCACCACCACTGTAAGATACGTAGTTAATTTCTATTTGCTAGACCCTAAAATAAATAAATACATACACACATATATATATAAAATAAAAATAAAAAAAGAAAGAAAGAAACATGGATTCAACTTTATTGATGTTGGTAATCGGTGAACCTTACAACCAAATTTAATATTAACATGTCAATAGCTTTGTAGCACAACTGCACTTCTCAATGTTTCTAAAGGAGATATCTAGATATCAAAGTCCCCTCCTTAACTATCCAATTATCAAAAAAAAAAAAAACAACAACAACAACAACAGATCAACATGGATTTTTTCATAAAACAAAGGGACACTAGCATTCTATGGTTGTGAAACCAAGAACAAAAAAATTATTGTTAACTCAATAACCATCGCAATTTGAGAGGTCCTTGATGAAAGCATTGATGCTGCTTTCAAACGATCCTCCTTTGACAGTCGCACGTTGACATATGTGTTGAACTTCACTTGCTTTTGATCTAATTTCTTTCATTTCATCACTTTCCAAATCCATAAATTTTGTCACTAACTCTGCAATTTCCGCTCCTGTCACCAAATTGTCTGCTCCCACATCTTTCTTCACCCTCCACCCAATTTTCCAATCCTCCACAATTAGCTTACTATTATGAATCTGATCAAATCCTATAGGATATGTAAGAAAAGGAATACCATAGAACATACCTTCTTTAGTGGAATTCCACCCACAGTGTGACCAAAAGCCTCCTATAGAAGAATGAGATAAGACTTTCAACTGGTCACACCAAGGCACTACTAACCCCATATCACCACAAACTTCATTCAACCTGCAGGTCTCATCACGCGCAACCCATAAGAATCTGACACCACTATCGTGCAAACCAATTGCAATTTCATCCATTTGGGCACTAGAAATTGAAAGAAAGCTTCCCATTGAAATATATAGAACTGAACTTCTAGGTTGGCAATCTAGCCAGTTTAGATAGTTTTGGTTACCGGGATTCATATTTTCTTCATGATCTAAGAGAGGTATGGTTGGGCCCACAGCATATATGGGAAATGAGAATTGTGAGTTTAGAACATCAATTGTCTCGGATTCCAACTCATAAATGGAAGCCAATAAGAGATATTGTGCTTTGGTTACACATGAACAAGCTTCGAAGAACCTTTGCGACATTTGTTGAACTCTCTGATCATGAGAAGAATCCACTACACGCTCCTCGGCTTTTACTAAAACACCCAAATTTAGTTGTATCCATAGAAATTGGGAGTTGGGTAACTAGTAGTAATTCACATATTTTGAAATAAAATTAAACGAATAATTCTGAAATTAATTTTATACTTCCCACTTACAGAAACTTAACAAAAAGGAATTTGTGACAGACTGTAGAGATGTATTCACCTGAGATGTAATCAGCTTGGATATGTTGAATGGTCGTGAACATAGACGGCGACATAGTCCAAAGCGATGCGACCGGAATATTCCTCCGATTGCCGACGCCAACTACCCAGGAAAGCACAGTATCAACTATGATAACTGTAACGGGTAGCTCAAGCTGATCAAGGAGCTGCACAAACGGAGCTTCCAACTTTGTCATGGTAGCTTCGAAGAAGGAGTAAATGTCAGCGGCGCGGACTAGCTCCGATGGGATAATGTTAGGTATGGTACTGAAGCGAATGTTGTCGGGCTTAGGATCGGAACCGATGAAACTGAGCCATTCTTCGGTGACAACGAAGGTGACGAGAATATCCTTCTTTTTGGAAGCTAGTATCTTGCAGAGGTTCATCATGGGGTTGATGTGGCCGCGACCTGGATAAGGCATAGCCACCACATGGCACTGCGTAGTTGGTTTAACTTTGACGGAATTCATGTCCGAAATTGGGAGGTACAGTGTTTGTGGTGAAAGAAGGACACTTCTCAAGTATATATCCTCCTGGCTTTAGGCATTTTTTCACGCGTAGTCATTGTAGTGTACTTTGATTTGATGACTGAAAGTGTCAAAAAGCAAAAGCCTTTTTGCATCTCCTTTCTACTTTTTTTAAAAAAAACTTTTTGACTAGAAATTTGTGTATTTTGGACCAACCACAACCAGTAGGTTTACTGGTAGGAATTTAATACGTTTATCTTTATCTTTATCTTTATCCTATATTATGTGTATTCTTCTTCTTCTTCTTTTTTTGGTTCAAATTGTAGGAGTTTGTTGGTTTGTTTTTTATTTATTTGATTTAGTGATGAAGAAGCCGGCATCATGAGCTGGATATATATTCACCATAAAAGTGAAAAGTTGTCGTTAGGGAAAAAGGTTATTGGCTATTTACTAATTACAAGCAGTAGTAATAGTGGTGTTAAAAAACTAAAAAGTTATTTTTAGCACCACTATATACTAAAAAGAGTGTTGCAGCAGTAAAGTTATAGTTATAATTTTTACCTATCTTGCTATAGTGCACTGGCTGTGCACTGTAGCTGAGAGCTAAAATAAAAAAATACTTTTTTATTCTCCCAAGCCAACCTAAGCCTCAAACCGTCGATCCACGCCTCCACCCAGTCTTTCATCTCACCGCTCACCCAATGCCGACAAGCCTGGGTTTCTCTGGATTTCGGGTGTTTCATCGTCGATTCAAGCTCTGGGTTTCTCTAGGTTTCATCGTCGAAGTCACTGCTGCCTTCCTCAGCACATTGCTTTGGTTTTCTGCCGATCTCAGGTATCACTATTCTTTCTCTCTCTCTTTTTTTTTTTAATTTTTTTTATAATGATTTTTGCGATATGATTTGTGGTTAAGACTTACGAGTTAAGATATGTGGTTTGTAGTATTTGAGATTTTGAGTAGTGATTTGGGTATTTTTAAATTCATTAAAATGGTGTGGCTTGTTTGTTCACTCTGTTCTGGTATCACTCTGTTCCGTGATGGGATCCTTGTGATTTGGTTGTGTTCTCTTCGTTTATGCAGTTTGTGAGGCTTTAAGTCACTTAATTGCATGTGAATCAAATGGATATGTTGGGGGAAATTCGGTGTTTGAACTTTTTTGGCTGGGGTTTTATCAAAATGTTTAGTTAGTTTAAACATTTTGGTTGGATGCTGAGAAAATGCTGGTAAAGGGGAAATTTAGGCACTAAGTTTAAAGTTTTATGGTTATATACTCAATTTTAAGGAATGTTTTTTGATTGCAAGGGGTTAGGGTAGTTGAGAAGGGTCAGGATTAATGCAAGCAAGTGTATGACTTAAAGTAATGTTTAAAAGTAAACAAATCTCAATGAAACTCTTCCCCTAACATTATCATATGTTGCTGTAATTAAGTTAGCCACTGTTTGGACCAAACTTTCTCTAATTCAATATCATGAAATTCCATAGTTCTTGCATATAAAAAGGAAAATTGAAAGTGTAAGGGCTTTACAACTATCAGGAGTTTTGAGTTGTTTTAAAATTTTCATTTATCTGTTGATTTGATGGTGGTTGATTTCAGATTTCACATTTCGTATTTCTGTGCACGTCATACATTGAAAGTGATTTCTTGCCAACCAAAAGAATCATAATCAAGGGCGGAGCCAGGGGAGGGTGAGAGGGGGCAAGTGCCCCCCTTGACCTCCCCCAAAATTCCTATATAATATACCTATAAAGCATTTTGCCCCCTCACAAAATTTTTCTATCTCAACTTTGCCCTTAGCATAAATAAGAAGACTTCTCTACTTCTAAAAGAAAGCAATCTAACGTTTTGTATAAGTACATAGCACATTTTCATCTTTTTCCAATGAAAACAAAGTTCAATGGCCCCACATAAGACTAAAAGTATTGTCCTTTTGACAAGTTTCGAAACTACTAACAGTAAATAATGAATTTACACAATTTTCGGATTAGATTCAGCCATTTTCACCATTGTCAGAGCAATACTATATAGTATATACAGTATTTCTCACAATAAATTTCACAATTGTTGAACATTCAATTTTCATTTTGACCTACCACTTACATTACTTTATTGTCTACCAGATATATAATTTCCAGTGTCAACTTGTAAAAATACCAACTCTCCATTTGGTGGGTTCTACATAATCATTATTTTTTATTAAAAAAAAATGGCCTACTTATATTCATATATAGCACTAAAACTATTGCCTCCACTCTTTTTCTTATTTTTTAGTTTTTATTTTTTTTTTCCAATCTTGTTTTTGCTATAATCCAAATTTTAACTGCTTAAAAGAATAGAGAAAAAATGTTTTTTTTTGGGGAAAGAGAAAAAATGTTGAATTCAACATTATTTTTTAATAGCATTCAAGGCAGTGAGAATATAAAATTGCTAGTACATTGTTATACTCCTAATACTTTTACAATAATTTATTTGAAGAAATAAAATTGATTGTTTAAACTCTATTTATTTAGATTAATCTCCAAATTACATTATATATATATATATATATATATATATACATTTGTGTATTTAGTTTGCTATTAATATCAATAATTTTTTTTTTTTAGATTAATTTTGTTTTTAACATTGCCCCCCTAAACTGAATTCCTGACTCCGCCACTGATCATAATCATGTTCTATTGTGTAGCACACACTTTGGTGTGTTGTATTGGATTTGAGATTCGATTCGAAAATTTCCAAGCCAAATATGCATCCCCCAATGACTTAGCAAATATGCATCCCCCAATGACTTAGCAGATCTCTAATTGATTTTCATATTGTAGCTGTGGGGCTGACTTATTCTCCACCTACAGATATGGAATTTAAAGAATTTTATTTTAATTCTTCCTTTTTTGAGAATTTAGTGCATCAAATATGGCCTATACATTATGGTTGATCGATTCAAATTTGATGCCTTAGTCATCACTTTTGGCATAGTTTAATCAAATTTCTTGGAAGCAAATTAAACTAAAATCTTTTTGTGATTTTATTTGATTTGCAGGAATCTAAATCTCTTAATGATACCCCAGTAGTGATCATGTCCTCAGAGAACATCCCATCAAGGATCAACAGGTAAAGGGAATAACATACATTTTTGTTTTAATTTAGTTACTGAAAAATGCATTTAGTTTTAAATTTAAAAAAAAAAAAAAATGAGAATTGTTCAATTCAGTTTTTAATCTAACATGGTCTAATTGGTTTGATCAGATGCTTGGAAGAAGCAGCAGAAGAGTTCTTTTTGAAACCAGTTCAATTATCTGATGTGAATAAGCTCAAACCCCATTTGTTGAAGGGAAGAGACAAGGAATAAGAGCCCAGCATCAACAAGAGAAAGGGCATGGAAGAATGCCACTCACATGACAAAACAAGAACAAAATATGATGGCTTGGAAGTGGTCTAAACTCTAACCAACAATTTGATGATATATGGAGCTTTAGATAATAGGAAATTTGTGGGAAAATTCCCCTATCTTTTACTCATTTTCATAATTAATTTTAAGCTTTTGAAACTCACAGGCTTGATAGAAATATTGATTCATTAGAGAGAAGAAAGACTACATTTTCCATCTCTAGGATCCATCCCCCCATGTTGTGCTTAGGGGTCTATTGTAAATTAAAACAAATAGTTCAATTTTGTTGACTGATTTTACAGACTATTAAACTCTTTTTTTTTATATCTTTGATGCATTTTGTTACCAGTCAAATATGTACAAAACAGTAAGGATAAGGAAACTCCATCTGGTTGAAAGGCCAGAACTTTAAAAAATGAATTCTGAAAGTTGGTCCAATTTCTTGATTAGGAAAATATGTGTTCAAATCAAGAGAGAATGAAAGAAGAAATGACGGCCTCATATCATTTGGTTTGAGTTATATATGTGAGTAATCTATGGACTATATTATTCCAGCTATAATATGTGTTCTATTTTATATGTTTTCTTATAAAGTTCTTTCATTTCATAGTTTACATTGTTTCAAGATTACTTCCAGACAATTGAGATGATTGTTTTAGTCAAATATAAATTTGTATATATATAATTTGGTTTCTAAAAAAATAATGTTGTTATTATACTAGATAATAGGCTATCATGACAATTAAGAAATTTTTTTTAGTCAAAAGATAAATTTGTATATATATAATTGGGGTTAAAAAAAAATATTATTGTTACACTAGATGACTATTTGCTATCATGATGATTGAAAAATTGTTTTAGTAAAAAAAAAATGTATAAGTTTAATTTGGGGTTAAAAAAAATCACTTGTTAACACTAAACGATTATTTGCTATCATGTGGCATTGGCAGTGGCGGTGGCAGCGGTGGGGGCGGCGGTGGTGGAAGAGTCGGTGGCGGTAGTAGTGACAGTAGCAGCGGTTGCGGTGGTTGTGATTGTTATTTTATTGTAGTAGATATATTATTTTATTGTAATGTTTATATTATTTTATTATGTTGAAAGCTAAAATAGATTCAGTGTTGCTAAATATTTTGTAAATTGAGTGAATAAAATAGATAAAGTAATTTTTTATAGTGTTGAATACTTGCTGCTTCGAGTGCGTGTGAGAGAGCTCTTTCCGGAAAATGTTTGAAGTGAAAATGAGAACTGAAATTAATTTCCGCCTTGCTCCAGCTATTTTACGGTCAAAGGAGAAATGGTTTGAAGTTGACTGAATTTTCCAAATCAACCAAACACACTAATTTTACGAAAATGCTTTTCCGGAATTACTTTGAACCCAATCCAAACGCAGCCTTAAATTTTTTTCTTTACTGTTGTAGATGCTCTCGGTGGTTGGAATTCGTGACTTTTTAACGATTTCGATTTCGACACCGTGAAAAAAGAATCTCAATTTTGACCGGAGTGTCCCCTCAATGGACATTGTGTCTATCAGAGTCAGAGAGCAGTACAGTCATTACCATGAAATAACAGTCTCAATTTTGACTAAAGTGTCCCCTCAGTTCACGTGTCTATCAAAGAAAAGTTTTGGTTTTGTCTGTTTCATTGTTTTTTATTTTCAATTTTTTCTCTATTTATCCTCACTTATTAATCAGTTTCTTTTTTTTTTTTTTTTTTTAGAAATGAAAAATGGGGTCTTTATGGTCATATTACAACTCCGAGCAGGGAGTCAGTGGCCTCGGTCGGGATAGCCCGATCTCGGGAGCCCTTCTGTACCATTGTGCAGGAGTTACCTCACATTGTGAGTACACCTCACCACTAAGTTTACCCACCAACGAAAACCTGCAGGCAACAGGACTCGAACTTAGGTGTGTTACACAAAGCGTCCGAACCTTACCTACTCAGCTAAGCCCTCGTTGACTTATTAATCAGTTTCTTTTTCATTTTTAATTCACAATTCTCAATTTTTCTTTTTCTTTGAATCCGGTAATGGTTGATCTTCCCTTATCTCTTTGGTCTTATGCTCTAGCTTGGCAAACGTTGATTTATAAATCTCTAATCTCCCTTTGGCAAAGACCGCCGCCTACACCAACCATCACATGTCGCTACATACAGCCATCATGATAATAATTTTTTTATTCAGAACATCATTAATTTATGAGTTTGTTTCTACTCAACTTTATTGATTTCTTTCATATATATTCTAACATTTCGAACAAAAATAAGGAAATTTTATGTAGAGAAACTATAAAGAAGCTCCAATACACATTGACTTTATTTGTTTTTTATTTTTATATCACAATTTATTATTTTTCTATACTACATAAAAATTATTAAGTAAAAATTATCTATATATAATAAAAAAAATTAATTGTCAACTTTTTTTATAAAGAAAATTTGTGTAATTTTTTTAGTGTGAATTATTTTTCTATAATATGCGCTTGTATTTTTAATTTTCTTTAAATTACTTAGGCTAAGCAAATTGTCCTACACAACTTATGCGTTGTCCTACCGTGATTACATCTTTTTAGGTAAGAGGTTGGTTACTATTCTGGAAGCTTTTATTTCAAAATTTATAAACTTCAATACGGTAGAATTTATGTATTATTAACTTTATTGTTTAGATTAGGCTAGAATATATTTTTTATTTTGTATATATATAAAAAAGGCTAAAATGCAAAATTCACCTTCTAAGTTTCTTCAAAATTCATTTCAATCCTCTAACTTTGTTTTTATTCATTTTAGTTATTTAAGTTTCAAATTTATTCCATTAAAGCATTTTCATTAAATTTTGTTGAAAATTTTTGAAAAAAAAAAAGGAAAATATTTTTCAATCATTAATTGATTTTTTAATTAAAAAAATTTGAAGAAAAATTTTAAAAATTGGAAAATTAACCACAACATATAACAAAAATTGATGGAAAAGTCTTAATTGAATAAACTTGAAAGTTAGAAAACAGAAATGAACAAAAGCAAAAGTTAGAGGATTTAAATGAATTTTGGTGAAACATAAAGGGTGGGTTTTGTATTTTAGCCACAAAAATTTTTTTTTTTTTAGTGTTTTTATTTTATTTTTTGGATCTATATTTTTGTACTAAAAGGATTATTAAAAAGAATATGATTTAAAAAAAAAAAAAATGTCATAACCGTTCACCCAACTTGTCTAAGACTAGGTAAAGTCATAGGTATGATTGTTAACATCGCGATCCAAGATCGTAGGATAGTAAGATTCTATGATTTGCACAACAAAATCAATCTGAATCTTACAAGGATCGCTTGTAAAGTAGAAATTGGATTGTAGAATTGTATAGAATCATGATCCTACAGAATTCTATCACACACTTCAATTGGGCTTTTCTTTTTTCGGTATTGGTCCTTTATTTAGAGATCAAAATGAAAGGAATTTGTTGTCTGGTCCAAAAGAAACCTCTAATTGGACTTAAGTCCATAAAATGACCAAAAAATTAAAAAGAAATATAAAAATTTGAAATAAACCTCCATTTCCTTCAATTTCTAATTGCTATTGTTGGTAAAGCCTAAAGTGGTAAGCTAGAACTTTAAAATTCCTCATTTGATACGCATGTCATGTTAAGAATTGTTGCTGTTACAATTTCACTAACATGCTATCATGTAAATATTTTTGAGCTTTTACTATTTTTATTAACGGTGTGATAAGTCAAAATATGCCACGAGACGCCCCTAGTCAACCCGTCAGCCTGGAGCTTATAACTCCTGCTGAAGGGCATTAAGATGGCTAACGGCCTTTCATGGTTGACGGGCATGAAGAAGGCTGACGGGCCTTCATGGCTGAAGGGTATGAAGAAAGCTGACGATCCTTCATGGCTGAAGGACATGAAGAGCGCCGACGAGTCCAAGGCTGACGGTTCGACAAAACCGTGGCTTGGCCACCACGCATAAAACTATAAAAGGATGACTTGTATTCCACGCTCATAATTAGAGTCCTATAAGGAAAGGATTCCGCAATCTACGCTCATAAGGATTCCTATAAGGAAAAGACTTCTACTCCAAGAAAGAGAGGTCCACCCTCTACTACTATAAAAGCTCCAATACCCTCATAAATCAAGGTACGCATAATTAACCCCTCTCTAGCACTCTAGAGTGGAAATAAGTTCTAACTTGACCTTCGGAGGGTATTTGGCCGGCACCACACCGGTGCTCTCTGTTAGGTCCTCTCCTTTTTATTGTGCAGATGTCGTTTCGAGCGTACAAGCATCGTGCAACTCACTGGTGAGATTTTCGGCATCATCAGTTGGCGAAGACCGACGACATGGCCAAGTCCACAAGATGGACAAGGCAATAAAGCTGACGGTCTAATAAAGCCCAAAAGAGCAGGATTTTGGAACTAATTTTTATATAGATGCATGGCAATAAGAAGAATTTATTCAGAACTACTGAAGTTTCTACTTGCAAAATTTAAATTCACAAAAGACCGACGAAATGGCCAAGTCCACAAGATTGACGAGCCAAATAGCTGACGGTCTAAAAATGACCGAAGTCCACAAAGTGGACAAGGCAATAAGGCTGACGGTCTAAAAATGACCAAATCCACAAAGTGGACGAGCCAAATAGCTGACGGTCTAGAAATGACCAAGTCCACAAAGTGGACAAGGCAATAAGGCTGACGGTCTAAAAATGACCAAATCCACAAAGTGGACGAGCCAAGTAGCTGACGGTCTAAAAATGACCAAAGTCCACAAAGTGGACAAGGCAATAAGGCTGACGGTCTAAAAATGACCAAATCCACAAAGTGGGCGAGCCAAATAGCTGACGGTCTAGAAATGACCAAGTCCACAAAGTGGACAAGGCAATAAGGCTGACGGTCTAAAAACAACCAAATCCACAAAGTGGACGAGCCAAATAGTTGACGGTCTAAGAATGACCAAGTCCACAAAGTGGACGAGCCAAATAGCTGACGATCTAAAAATGACCAAGCCCACAAGATGGACAAAACAATAAAATTGACGGTCTAAATAAAATGCTGACGAAATGACTAAATCAACAATAAACTCAGCTATTAAAGCTGACGGAATAAAAAGACACTCTAAAACCACAAATGGACGAATCTATAAGGCTGACGGTCTAAAAGGACTGAAGCTGTCAGTCTACAAGTAGACGAATCTATAAGGCTAACGGCCTAAGAAGACTGACAAGTTGCCCATCCACAAAGTGGACGAGCCAAAATAGGTGACGGTCTATTAATAGACGGCCAAATCTGACGACTTCACTAAGCCAACGGCCCTAGCACTACGGTCGAAGCTAAAGCTGACGGATATACAGACTAAGGGCGCATAAAAAGTGAGTAGGCTGACGACCCCAACCTAAGACTGGGAAGTAGCCTTAACATCCACAAAAGCAAGAAAGAGAAGCGCAAGATACAGAACAAAAGCGACGGGCGCCAACAACTTAAATAATAGTGTAACACTTACAAGCAAAAAAGCCCGAAAAACATGGGCATTTAATAAAACTGTTTACAAAATAAATGAAAAAAGAGACGTCAAATACAAGGGGGCGTCAATCTACTTTTTCTTAGCAGGGGTATCTTCCCCGTCAAGCAGCTCCACAGAAGGGTTGGGGGTAGTTGTTGGAAGACTCGCAGCTGGTTGGGCCAGGATGACGCCACAATCTTCAGCCGGAGGAGCATTCGCAGAATCGTCACCTTCAATGTA
This sequence comes from Quercus aquifolioides, assembly GCA_019022515.1. Classification (NCBI taxonomy): domain Eukaryota; kingdom Viridiplantae; phylum Streptophyta; class Magnoliopsida; order Fagales; family Fagaceae; genus Quercus; species Quercus aquifolioides. Next base: position 31,061,676 of record CM032326.1, read on the forward strand.
GACGGTGTCATTAGCAGGCGTCATTGGCGAAGCGTCATCCAACGTGATCCCAGATAGATCCAAGTCTGGGAAAGCCGACGCGACCTGCTTAAGGCAGTCGTCAAATCCAGCACCGTAATATCCCCCGCAGGAATCAATGAAGGAGTCTGACGCCTTAAACTTTCGGACCGCGTCAACCCCAGCCGTCTCCACTTGGTCACGTAGGGCCGTCAGTTCTTGTTCCAATTTCTCCTTCTGACGATTCGCCTCCTCCAGCTTCTGCTTTACCTCCTTTTGCTCGACGTTCAGGAGTCGGACGGCCTCCTTATACTGGACCTGCTGGTTCTGCATGTTAGCATTGTGCCTACTAACACGAGTGAGGACTCCTTCCTTGGCCACACACCGGTCCTGAAGTGCTTTTACACGTACCAGAGCCTGATAAGGGCACAACCGTCAGTTTAAAAAAGAAAGAAACAACGGAAAAATAAGAGAAGTGAGGAAGACGGCTTACCCGTGTGAGGTCAAATAAAGCCGACGCCCCCAAATCCTCCGTCCCCAGCAGGGCACAAGGATCAATGTCTGTTGGCTTAATGAACGAGTCTATCTCCTCGACGGCATAATCCTTGTGCGTCAAGAGGCAGTGAGGTCCCTGAAGGACGGGACCAGAAGAAGTCATAACCCCCTTCCCAACCCCGTGGGCTGACTTAGGAGGTGACTTCTCTGGGGCCTCGTTCCCAGGGGTGACGGCTACCTTCTTGGGTGGACGGACGTCCTTCCCGTCATTTTTCCTCTTTGAGGAACCCTTCGTGACGGCCTTGGGAGCTGGCGAACTCAGCAACTCCCCCTTAGCTCTATTCTCTTTCTTCTGACGAGCAGCTGCAGCTCTTATACGTTGCCTTGCTGACTCCATTTTTGCGAAAAACGACACATTAGAAAAATTGACGGTGGTAGGAAGTAACAGGACAACAGGAATAATTACTTACGACGGTGGGAAATTTATTTTAACTTGAGGGCTTCTAGCGACGGTTCCGAACCCCCACAAAATGCAAAAAGAGCGTCAAGAGTTATTAGATGACGGCACTTTCGTTCTTCCAGAGGGATCTCGAGAACCCGACGGATGAAGTCTTTTTGCTCGTCAGTAATAAGAGGACGAACATAAGCTGAAGAGATAAATAAAGATGACGATGTTAAGATAAATAAATAAGGAGTATGCGAAGATAAAGTGAAAACCGACGGGGCTAAAAGATGTAACCTGAGTCCCTGACGAAGGCCCAGGTGTTATCAAAATAGCCATGAGAAATTGTTTCCCATTCCTCCTGACGGCACACCCAGTCCGTCCCCTCAACAAAAAAGAACCTACTTTTCCAATCTCTATTGGAGTCTGGCATCTCAGACACTAATTTCAACTCCTTCTCCCTGACGGCAAAATGGTACATCCCCTTAGAAGAAGAGAGATGGTGGGGTCTGTAGCAATAGAAAAACTCGTCTAAAGTAAGCTGACGGTTTCCTCCACTCAGACGACCCCACAGGATCTCAGCGCTTATGAAGATCCTCCATGAGTTTGGGGCGATCTGGCTGACAGACAACCCTAAAAAATCAGCCAGCTGACGGTGCAAGGCCGTTAGGGGTAACCTAAGCCCAGCAGCAAACATGGCATCATACATACCAACGTCTGCGGTTCTCCCCATATAACACTTTTCATTCTCTCTGGGGAGACGAATTGGGATGTGGTCTGGAATTTGGAAACGGGTGCGTAACTCCTTGAAAACCTTTTCACTCATTGACGGTAAAAATTTGTTAACAGCCCATTCCTCGGGAAGGATGAAGGGACGGCTACCTCCAGGACTCCCTGAAGTTCTCTCACAGGACTCCTCGTCACCTTCATCCCCGTCACTACTACTCTCATCCTCCTCCTCAACATTAAACTCCCCCCTTTCTACTCCTTCCTGACCTTCATTACCATAACTCCCTACCTCCTCGACGGGAGATTGGGCAGACGACTCTCTCTCTGACGACTGGGAAGAGCCCTCGGACTCATCCCCTGAACCAAATACTTCGTCGTAGCCCGCTCCATCGCAGACCGACGAATGATCACTCGACGCGTCACTTGACATCTGACTACCTACAAGTGACGGATTGGTTCTAAGCACCTAGAATGACGATCTCACTATAAAAAAAATATATATATATATATTTTTAGAACGTGAAGGAGGACTTACAAGTTTTAGAAACGAGTGACGGCTTTTTTTGGAAGCGACGAAAGCAGCTCAAGTATTGACAGAGTAGATGTTGACGGAGTATATGTTGACGGAATGTGGGTTGACGGATCTTCTCTCCAGGAATTGCTAAAAGTATAAAGGCAGAAATGGAGGGGAGGTGGGTTATATATAAGAAAGAGAAAGGGCGCGGAAGACGAAGCGACGCCCTCGACCAGATACGGAGCCAACCAGGGTGCGCCACATGTCTAAGCATTTAATGGTTGGCGGCTCAAGGAATCGCCCAGTAATTACTCTCTCTCTCCTGACCCAGAGGGAAATTAAGAACTACGCAACTCCATAACCCGTCAGTTTAAACTGACGGAGATATGGAGTAGGGGGCAACTGATAAGTCAAAATATGCCACGAGACGCCCCTAGTCAACCCGTCAGCCTGGAGCTTATAACTCCTGCTGAAGGGTATTAAGATGGCTGACGACCTTTCATGGTTGACGGGCATGAAGAAGGCTGACGGGCCTTCATGGCTGAAGGGTATGAAGAAAGCTGACGATCCTTCATGGCTGAAGGACATGAAGAGCGCCGACGAGTCCAAGGCTGACGGTTCGACAAAACTGTGGCTTGGCCACCACGCATAAAACTATAAAAGGATGACTTGTATTCCACGCTCATAATTAGAGTCCTATAAGGAAAGGATTCCGCAATCTACGCTCATAAGGATTCCTATAAAGAAAAGACTTCTACTCCAAGAAAGAGAGGTCCACCCTCTACTACTATAAAAGCCCCAATACCCTCATAAATCAAGGTACGCATAATTAACCCCTCTCTAGCACTCTAGAGTGGAAATAAGTTCTAACTTGACCTTCGGAGGGTATTTGGCCGGCACCACACCGGTGCTCTCTGTTAGGTCCTCTCCTTTTTATTGTGCAGGTGTCGTTTCGAGCGTACAAGCATCGTGCAACTCACTGGTGAGATTTTTGGCATCATCACGGTGAAAACAAATTTTAAAACCATTTGAAATTTCTAGATCTTAATTACCATTTCATTTTAATTTTCCATTTTAGACATCTATTGTTAATTGTTATAAAGATTACCTAAAAAAGAAGAAGAAATAAAACTCATTCAAGTAAATGCTTTTAGTTGTTTTCCAGGCCATTTTGTTGTTATGGGTCTGACACTCTAACTTTACCTTGAGTACAATGAAAACTTGGAAGCACACACAAGCTGGGATTGTCAATCCTGTATTGGTTTATCAATTTATTGTCAATCCTAAATAAAAATGAAAAAAGAAAGCATGGATTCTGCTTAATTCGTGTTGATTATGAACGAATCTTACAATTAAATTTAAGATCAACGTGAAATTTCACCCAAAAAAAAAAAAAAATGAAGAAGGCAAGACATTTTATGATCATGCAGAACAAAAAAGTTACTTTGTACTCAATAACCATGCAATGTGAAAGGTCCTCGATGAATGCATTGATGCTGGTTTCAGTTGATCCTCCTTTTGCAATTGCATGTTGACACACACGTTGAACTTCACTTGCTCTTGTCCTAATTTCTTTCGCTTCATTATTTTCCAAATCCATAAATTTCTGCACTAGCCTTGCGATTTCCACTCTTGTCGCCGAATTGTCCATTCCCACATCTTGCTTCACCCTCCACCCAATCTTCCAATCTTCCACAATTAACTTACTATTCAAGATTTGATCAAAGATTATGGGAAAGGTAAGAAATGGAATACCACATAACATTCCTTCTCGAGTGGAACTCCATCCACAATGTGACCAAAAGTCCCATACAGAAGAATGAGATAAGACCCTCAATTGATTGCACCAAGGCACTACTAATCCTCTATGACCACAAACCTCTTTCAATTTGCTAGTCTCGTCACGTGCTACCCAAAAGAATCTGACACCACTATCACCCAAACCAGCTGCAATTTCATCTATTTGGACACTAGAAACTAAAAGAAAACTTCCCATTGAAATATATAGAACAAAACTTCTAGGTTAGCAATCTAGCCAATGTAGATAGTTGTTGTCCCTGTGGTTTGTGTTTTCTCCAAAATCAAAGTCAAGTACAATTGGGCCCATAGCATATACGGGGACTGAGAATTCTACTTTTAGAACATCGAATACTTTGGATTCGAACTCATAGATGGCTGTGAATAAGAGATATTGTGCTTTGGTTACCCATGAAAAAGCTTCGAGAAACCTTTGCGTCATTTGTTGGTTTCTCCCACGAAAAGGAATATTCACTAGTGGTGTGGAGGAAATTCCAGGGATCTAATTTACATGCTCCTCGGATTTTGTTGACATAAACAAAACCAATTGTATCATTAGAAATCCACAATTGGGTAACATAGTCCTAGTAAAGGCACGTCAATGAAGAAACTACGTGTATTGGTAATTAGTTCACTTATTCTTCCTTACCAAAAAAAAAAAAATAAATAAATAATAATAATAATAATAATAATAGTTCACTTATATTTCTAGTTGCTTTGAAGTTTTGTTCGAGTTACTATGAAAATAAAGTTGACTTTTTATTGGAATTAGCTCTTTCGTCTGAAGTAGCTGTAAGGGTTAATTAAATTTCATAGGAAAAAAATTAATTAGTAAAAATAAAACAAGAAAAAAAGTAAGAACACATGCAATTTTCTATTGTTGGTTGTAGCAAAACCTTATCCAAAAAGTAATCCATCCTCTTATTTGTCAGGGTGATCTCTCCATTTTCTACATTGCCTTTGTTCAGCAACTACAGCTTCATTCAGCATTACCACATCAATCTCTTTGTTAATCTTTCAAAGCATAGGATGAGCTAGTGAATGGCAGCAAGCGATGGCTACAACACTTACGGATTATAGGTGGTTGTTCTTTGCATTATCAAGCTTTAGAAATTTTATTTTTTTGGTGAGCAAACTTTTATGGATTTTTTTTTTTGTTTTTTTTGGGAGGGAGCCACAATTATGGATCCATTATCTATTTTTATTTTATTTTATGGGTCCCTTTAAGTCAAATTTTATTACTTAGAGCATTCATAGTGGTGATGCAAAAAAAAGTAGGCTTTTAGCAACTAAAAAAAATATTTTATTTATTTTAACACTTCACTTTAGAATACACTCAACATCAAAGGTTTTTTTTTTTTTTTTAATTACTAAATTTAAATATTCTTTTATTATTATTTTTATTCTTTATCTATGTCTCTTTCTCTTTCTTCCTCTCCATCACTCTCTCCTCTCTGAAGCAAGAACAATCAACAAGACAACAAACCCACACCTCTTTCTTCTCAATCTAGCAAACCCATAGCCACTGCCAGCATCAACAAACCCAAAACCACCACCACTGCCACCCACAATCCCAACAAATCACAACCGCCAACCACCACATAACCAGAAAAATCCATCAAATGGATACCCACCACAAACTGAAACCCACCCACCTGCCATCACTGCAAACCCCTGCCCAAAATCAACCCACCAAAAAACAACCTAACCACCACTGTGACCACAAACCAACCACCACCTCTATCATGCCCACAACCACAAGACAAAATCAAACCAACAACCACCACAAACCCAAATCAATCAATAACCAAACACATAATAGAGAGAGAGAGAGAGAGAGAGAGAGAGAGAGAGATTTTCAGCCCTAGCAAAAGAAATTCTTTATAAAAAAAGATAGAAGAGAGGGAAGAGCGGCAACCATCATTGGTGGTAGTTCGCCGCATGTTGCCACTATCAATGGTGGCCTCTCATTAGCTTTGTTTATGGATCTTAGCTAGATCCGGTTGAGAGAGAGAGAGAGAGAGATAAAGAGAGAAAGAGAGTGAAAGAATAAAAAAAATAGTTTTTAATTTTAACTTGTTGCTACAATAATTGCTATAGATAACAGTTACTGTAGCTAGTTGTTAAAAAAATTTAGCTTTAACATCATTGATAATACACATTTTTTGGCTTTTTGAGTGCTAAAATAACTATTTTGCTAAAATACCACCATCAATGTGGATGCTATTAAGATGCAACCCTATAATTTTGGAATCAAACTTTTTGTTAACTTCATCTACTTTTGCCATGTAAAATTTTGAAAACACATATTTTTTCATGTCATTATTTAAAAAAAAAAAAAAAAAATTGGTTGATTTTACTTCCTCCTACATTGTACATGTCCAACAAATATTTATATAAAATGAAGGGAGAAATCAATAGATATCCTATGAACATTAATTTAGAAAAAAAAATTAGAAATTTTTATGGGAAAATGAAAAAGTAATTGAATTTTTGTCAGCCTTTGATATTTCCCATAAAAGTGGTATCAAAAATTTCTAAAATGGTCCATGCACAACTGCCCTAAGGGCATCTGTTAACCGTAACTTAAATGAAAATGCTTTGACTTTTTGTTAAATTTTCTTTAATGTTGCCACATAATTTTTTGAAAATCCACATTTCTCCAAGTCATCATTTTAATATATATTTTTTAATTTGGTTTTTAGAACTTTTAAACAAAAAAATGAATTTATTTATTATGATGCTTTTGTGGCACCAATCACATAGCTACCAATTGTCAATTTGTAAACCTTTATAGTAAAATTAGTCATATATTTTATTATTTTCTTATATAGTATATTTCATAGATGTGTTTGTTAATATTATAAAGATCTATAATTAAAAAATAATTGGTAAAATCAAGGCTTGATTGACATAGTTCAAATATGTAATTATACCTACTGTAAGGGCACGTTTTGTTCCTAAGCCCAAAAAGTAAAAGGATTAAGGCCCAAAGAGCCCAACACAATGAATTTATAGAAAGTGGGCTGGAAACTAGACTTCAATGAGTTGGACAACAATCACGGTAGGTTAAAGATGACAAGAAAATAAAGACAAACAAGTTTTGTGCAAAGAAACTCTTCCTCGGCAAAGTCCGAGGACAACAGTCCTTGTATATATTTCTCTTGAACTTAATTACAGTTACAGTTCATATTGCTACAGTGTTTTTCCTACAGATCCTCAGATAATCCTCTTGTAATGGAGTCTTCTTCTTTATATTACCCTGTTTTGCTTCATCTCAGCCCTCCACGTGTAGATCAAGTTGCTGGTTTTAATCCTTATCCCATAAGCACCTTCCTGAAATCTTTGGGGGTAGCTGTAAGGCTGAATATTACTATTCAGGTATCACCTCCACATTAATGCGGCCATGGAGTTAGCTGCAAAGCATTTAATGTGATGGTAGTAGCTTTCTCCTAGATATTTCTCAACTTCCCTTTGTCATGTTTCCTCATGATGTTTATTCTTACCAGTAGAATTGTCCAGAATGTTGCTTTTGATGGCAGGTCAAACCTTCTGACCTCTACTTTGCTTAGCCGATGAGGCATTTCTCTTCGGACTACCTTCCCAAACCTTCACGACCAAAATCCCTCCATAACCTACTGATTTATACGTCTTTGCTAATGTCTAACTGTCCTCAAACTGCTAATGTCCTCGAACAAAGCTCACGGCCCAATATGCATTCTAGGCCTTGCATCCCTACAATAGCCCCTCGAAATTCCCCTCTTTTGCTCTTCTGAAAAAAAGGAGGATTTCGATATTACAACAATTATTTTGCTCTGCCCTTATGTCATCTTTGTCTGTGCAGGTGTCTTTTCAACAACCCAAAAGCACGCTCCTGACATTTCAGCATCCGGGACGCGCTTGCATTTATTTTCTATGGCTCTATGTTCCCTACGTTCTACAGTACGATGAAGATCCAACGGTTGAAGATTTTATAGGGACTTGGGCGGGAGTTTTCCTGCTTGCTTTTCCCTCTCATATATATATATTGCCTGAAGACCTCGACTTTTTCACTTTTTGCACTCTCAAATCTCAAGAACTAGTTTGAGGAGCCCATCTTCCCTTCCGTAAGTTGTCTTTAGTATTTTTTTTTTTTTTTTTTTTTTTTTTCTTTTATTTAGAGCCTTTTCTTCCTCAGCCCCTCTAATTTCTCCTCGCCCTCCTCATACCTTAGACTATTTTTCAAATGGGTAGATTTGCTTACCTAGTAGACACCCCTGAGGGTATAGAGTGCTTTAAAGCTCGTTACCATATTCCTCTTGGGGTTTCCATTAGATACTGTTGCCGGGGGGAATGGCATGCCCTAAGGCAGGAGAGAGAAGTGGTAATCCCTATGATTGCCTTCATAGAAGGAGGGATAAGAATCCCTATGGGGAGGGTAACTAAGGATTACCTCATCGCTCACAGACTCTCCCCTACCTAGTGTGCTCCTAATATGTTTAGGATTCTAGGTAGTGTAGACACTCTTAATGAGAGGATGAATGTAAACCTTACCCACCATGACGTGAATTGGGTTTACAATTGCCACAAACTAACAGGGTAGGGGTACTACCTAAAAACTAGAGTTCCCGCGATGAGACTCATATCATGTCTCCCTGAGTCCAACAAGGGTATGAATAAAGATTATCTAATCATCTCAGGGGAGTGGCATGATGGGCTGCACTGCCTAACACAAGAAGGGACACTAGGTGGGGTGTTTAGGTATAGGTCTACTGTTTTAACCATATCCCTTTTCTTACTAACATTTTCTACGTTTACCCTTTCTATCTGTATTTGTAATTTAATTCCTCTTTTACCTATGCTGTATTTCTAACAATGTTTTTGTTTTTGGTGAATTTGCAGATAAGTACTCTACCATCCCTAATTTCAGCCTTGTCAACGAGCCAGATCTAATAAGAATACTTAAGTCCGAGATCTTTGTCCACAAAGACGGACAATTGAGAGCAGCCCACCTTATCCTCGGCTACGAACCCTTATCATCCAGCTTCCAAGCACCAAAGTACGTGATTAGAGTGAGAGACCCATGCTTGCACTAGATCAGTATCGTCGTACCGGGTTTCCTCGTTACCGGCCCTGTTCCAGAAGGCATACAACAAGTAGAATTGCCATTTCAACATGCTGCTGAGAAGGAAGCAACTCCTTCCCAGCCAACAATTAAGGAGGAGGAACAAGTAGTTGAAGTTTCAGACTCCGGGGACGAGTTTGAGGTTTTCAACCAACCCCAATCCCCAGAGCCTCCAGCTGGTGACCTTAGCCACCTTCCTCCAGCCCAAATAAGTAGCATCCAAGAATCCAAGAAGCTGCAAGCGTTCCTAAAGCAATGGTGCTACAAAGCAAGGCTAAGACGAGTCTCTTGGAGCTTCTGGAGTCCCATGCGGGGGGTAATGCGCCCGAGGTGGCCATTCAAACCAAACCCCCCACTCCTCCTTCCCAAGCCTCTCAAGCTGACCTTACTGACAAGAAGAGAAAACGGGACCCCAAGGGCAAGGAAGTCGTGGAGGAAGGGGGAGGTCTTCGCATCAAAGAGGCTGAACCTCAGAAGGGGGCCAAAGTGGCCAGGACCGGCAAGACGAGGTCCTTCTGTGAAGGATCCATAGTAGACAGGGGGCATGACTGCATTTCCAAGATCCAAGCTTGGAATCCTCCATTTGTGCTAAATGGATCTCCTCTCCCTTCAAATGCCTCAATAAGGGACTTCCAGCAAGGGAGAGCTGGATACATGGCAGGTGCTGTGGGGCAGGCTCTGTTGCTACCAGGAGATATGGCCAACTTAAGGAACATGAAGAAACACGAGGTGTTTCTAAGTCTCAAGAGGGACCTTGCGCTGGTAAGTACTGTATAACTTTTTTCTTATTTACATTTATTTTTTAGTTATTATATATATATATACATACATATATATATATATATATATATATATATATATATATATATGTATGTATGTATGTATGTATATATATATATATACATACATACATACATATATATATATATATATATACATACATACATACATATATATATATATATATACATACATACATACATATATATATATATATATACATACATATATATATATATATATATATATTTACACTTAAGGCTCTAATTGCTTTCTTTCATTACTATACTATTTCTTTTGAAGGCTGTCCAGTCAGCGCATATGGCCGAGGAGCTAGTGACCAAATCCCACCGGCAAATGAAAGAGGAAGAAGGGAGGCGGATCGCTATCTTGGAGGCCTTTTTCCTGGCCGAAAAGAGGATCCAAGAGCTGAACAACCAACTGATCGAGGCTGATCGGGAAAGGAAAAGTGCTGAGGCTGCTTTGCATGGAGCCGAGAAACAGGCAAAAAGCCAACGCAAATAGCTTCGCTAGACTAAAGACCAGCTATCTGCAGCTAAGGAACAGATAGAGGATTTGAAGAAGAAGCTGGAAGAGATGGAGAAAGCTGTAGAGAAAGCCGAGCAGGATGGCTATGATGTTGGAGTGGCAGAGACTGAGGAGACCCTTAGGGCTAAGGTCTTTGGGGTTTGTAGAACCAACTACCTTCAGGTGTGGAATAAGGCCCTCAACCAGGATGGGGTTGAGACCTTTTCTGCCCTAAGGAATCCCTTAGCCAATCGAGCATTAGGACCTTCAGGCTCAAAAGCTGACACTGTCCCTAAGGATCTAAATTGCAATAAGGGCATATCTACTAAGGCTCTCCCCTCTTCCAATGATCCTCCTAAAGATGCAGAGCAAGTTGAGGCAACTGAAAAGGAAAATGACACAACTAAAGGAGTGGTCCCTGAAGCTACCAAGCTTCCAATTGCACCCAAAGACCCTTCTAAGGATAAAGGATCCTCCTAGAGCCTAGAAATTGTCATGGCAACCCTTCCCATGCCTACCAAGGAGGATCCCAAGGGTAAGGGTCCAGCCTCCACCACAGTTGCTACTGCCAAATCTACCAAGGCCCCAGTAAAAGATAACCCTCCTCTTAAGATTAAGTTGGACCTAGGCTAGATTTAGTAGACTTTCTTGTTTTCATGTAATTGTTGTTTATATTTGCAAAGTTGTACTTATTTTGCCTTTTCCAAGGCTTTATCTAATGACAAGTGCTAACCTTCTTTTATGCTCTATTACATTTGTGCAAATTCAAACATAACTTCTGCTTTACCTTGCACTTAATTGATATAAAAATGAGATATAATTTCATTCAATTTAAGATATACCTACATTCTTGACTTCAACAATTATCTATACAAGTGATAGTATTGTTGCTACACTCTACACAATCAACAATAGAACAGGCTAAACCTTCCAAGTCTACAATCTTTAATAAAGTGTAATCTTAACTTCAAAAACATACCTTACATGTCTGAAACAAGCAGCTCATATGACTATATGTGCTTTAGGCTTTCCTTCTCAATCTCGAATAATGATAAACCATGCACTTACTTACAGCTTCACATACTCATCCAACAGCATATCAAAGCAGTGGTAGGTGTTAATTTACCCATAGTATATGGTCCGAGGAACCAAACATGACTAAGATTCTGTTTAACACCTAGGGAGATACTAAGTAGTGTTAGTTTACCCAAGGTATATGGTCCGAGGAGCCAAATATGACCAAGGTTCTGTTTAACACATGAATATTTGCTTAAGGAGTATTAATTCACCCACGGTATGTAGTCCGAGGAGCCAGTCATGACCATGGTTCTGTTTAATACTTAAACAAATAATAAGGAATATTAATTTACTCAAGGTATGTGATCTGAGGAACTAGACATGACCAATGTTCTGTTTAATATTCAAAAAAGTAATCAGGAATATTAATTTACCCAAGGAATGTGGTCCGAGGAACCAGGCATGACCAAGGTTCTGTTTAATAAATATTAATTTACCCAAGGTCTGTGGTTCGAGGGACCAAGCATGACCAAGGTTCTGTTTAATATTCAAACAAGTAATTAAGAATATTAATTTACCCAATATATGTGGTCCAAGGAACCAAGCATGACTAAGGTTCTGTTTAATATTCAAACAAGTAATTAAGAATATTAATTTACCCAAGGTATGTGGTCTGAGGAACCAGGCATAATCAAGGTTCTGTTTAATATTCAAACAAGTAAAAAACACAACACATAATGTCATAAATAAAAATATGGCAGAGCTGCCTTTCATTAATAATAGTACCTTCGAAGGTTATTTACATTTTAAGGATGTGGCATAACATTTTCATCTAAATCCATAACCTTTCTTAATACTAAGTCTCTAGGTGCTAATGGTCTTAGCCTCACACTTGAGTCATACCTCTGTTTGAGCTTTTGTTGATAATATGCCAACTGAACCATGGCATTTCTCTTCATTCTTCAATCAAATCCAGACTCCTTTCCAATAGGTTGTCATTGCTGTTTGGAGTGAACAAGCTCGTCCTCAGTGTGGGGAACCTAGTCTCCAAAGGAATCACAGCCTCAGACCTATAAGTCATTGAAAATGGTGTTTCCCCGTGTTGACAGACTAGGGGTAGTCTGATATGCCCAGAGAATATGTGGCAGTTCTTCCACCCACTTACCATTTTCATCATCCAACATTTTCTTAAGCCCATTCACTATGACCTTATTGACAGCCTCGGCCTGTCCATTCACCTGTGGATAAGCCAAAGTTGAATACATATTCTTAATACCCAATTCGCAGCAGCACCTCCTAAAAGCCTTACTATCAAATTGAAATCTATTGTCCAAGATGAAGGAATGAGGAATCCCAAATCGGGTGACAATATTTTTCCACACAAACCTCTTTGCATCCACATCCCTAATGTTAGCTAATGGATCAACTTCAAGCCACTTGGTGAAGTAATAAGTGCCAATCAAAAGCCATTGTCTATTTCCTGCTGCCTTAGGGAATGGCCCCACAATATCTAAGCCCCATTGAGCAAAAGGGTAGGGACTAGACAGAGGATTAAGGACACCCCCTGACTGATGAATGTTAGGAGCAAATCTCTGACATTGGTCACACTTCTTCACATCTTCTTGTACTTCCTTCTGCATACTTGGCCACCAATACCCTTGAGTGAGGGCCCCATGAGATAGTGATCTGCCCCCTGTATGACTTCCACAAACCCCTTCATGTAACTCTTCCAAAAGTGACTCTACTACCTCAAGATGGACGCATAGCAAATATGGCCCAGAAAAAGAGCGTTTGTATAACTTTTGATTCTCGGACAACCAAAAACTAGAAGCTTTTCTTCTCAATTTATTTGCCTCCCCCTTCTCCTCGGGCAAGATATCATCCTTAAGGAACAAAACTATGGAATCCATCCAACTAGGCCCTACCCTAATTTGATGATTTTGGGCCGTCTCTCTCTTTATCCCAATGGGCTTATATAAATCTTCAATGAGGATAACCTGTAGTAAACTTTATGCCGAGGAGGTGGCCAGGGTGGCAAGAGAGTCAGGATGCGTATTTCTGTTTCTCTGGATTTGCTGCAAGGTGAAATACTCACTCTTGCATTCTCAAATCTCTAGCTTCCAACTCTCCTTTTACTTGGCCTACAACCAATCTTGAATCTGAAAACACCTCCGCTGCTCTTCCTCCCATTTTTTGAACCATAGTCATCCCTACCAATAAAACTTCATACTCAGCCTCGTTATTTATGGCTAAGAAGCCCAACCTTAAGGATTTCTCAATAGTAATCTTTTCGAGAGATACCACAACTAGCCCCACTCCAGATCCTCTTTGATTAGTTGCACCATCAACGTATAATTTCCAAGATAGAGGTCCTTGTAAGGAGATTGTCTCAACTGATTTTCCTTCCATTCTTTGCTTTTCGCCTTCCTCTTCTAGTGGGAGACTCAGTAAATTCAGCCACCAAATCTGCAAGGACTTGGCCTTTAATAGAGGTGCGAGGCATGTACTTGATATCAAAAGCCTCTAAGATTGTTCCCCACTTGACAATTCTTCCTGTGTAATTAGCTTTCTGAAGTAGTGATTGAAGGGGAAGTTAGGTCAAAACCACAACTGTATGAGCTCCGAAGTAATGAGAAAGCTTCCGTGTAGCATGCACCACTGCCAAGATGGCCTTCTCTAATGGCAAATAACAAATTTCTGCTTAATGCAACGACTTGCTCACATAATCTTATCAACTCTTATCAATACTAGGCTCACCGTGTGAGAGGCTACAGTAATGTAAGCAAACAGAACCTCCTCCTCTTCGGGCCTAGACATAATGGGTAGCCGAGAAAGATACTCTTTCAACTGTTGGAAGGCTACAACACATTCCTCGATCCACTCAAACCCCTTCCACTTATGTAACAACTAGAAGAAAGGTCCAAACTTGTCTGCTGACCAAGAGATGAATTGGTTCAGAGCAGCAGTCATTCCTATTAATTTCTGGACTTCCTTGGGATTCCAAGGAGGCTGCAGATTTCTAATTTCCTTGAACTGATCATGGTTGACTTCAATTCTGCGATGAGTGACCATATAACCAAGAAACTTGCCCGAACTAACACCAAAAGAGGACTTGGAAGCATTAAGGCAAAAATTATGCTTTCTCAGTATTTCAAAAATATTTTCGAGGTCATTCACATGCTCGGACTCTATCTTGCTCTTCACCACCATATCATCTATGTAGACTTCAATGTTTTTGTCGAGTTGAGGCTCGAACATCCTAGTCATCATCCTCTGATATGTAGATCCTGCATTCTTCAATCCAAAGGGCATCACTTTGTAATGGTAATTCCCAGTGGGCGTAATAAAAGAAGTTTTCTCCTGATCATCCAAAGCTAACGATATTTGATGATACCCTTGAAAGGCGTCCAAAAAGCTCATCCAAGGATGACCCACAGTTGCATCCACCAATTGGTCTATTCGAGGCATTAGGAAGGGGTCTTTTGGGCAAGCATTGTTTAAATTAGTGAAGTCTACACATACTCACCACTTCCCACTCTTCTTCTTTACCACCACTGTATTAGCCAACCATTCAGGATAAAACACCTCTTTTATTGCCCCTGCCTGCTTAAGCTTGATCACCTCCTCCTTGATAGCATCAGAGTGTTCTTTAGAAGAGCGTCGAGGTGGTTGCTTCTTAGGAGCAGATGGACTAACGTTTAAGTGGTGGCAAATAAAATTTGGATCCACCCCAGGAGCCTCATAAGCACTCCACGCAAGCACATCAACATTTTTCTTAAGGAAAACAATCAATTCTTCCTTCTCCCAAGGAGGTAATTGCACTCTTACTTGGAAAAACTTCTCCTCGTCGTCATCAATAACGATTTTTTCCAATTCTTCACACTTTTCCCTTCTACCACCACGTTCGCAGACAAGACTATTCCCCTTGATTGCTATAAATCCCTATTTGCAAGGCTGAGGATTCACCTCTTGTCTGATGCCTAATTTCAGCCATTAAACACTGTCTGGCCATAGATTAACTTCCAATCAGCTCCTCGACCCGATCCCCTGATGGATACTTCACCTTCAAGTGCAGAGTGGAAGACACAGCCCCCATGGCATAAATCCAAGGTCTTGCCACAATAGCAATATAAGGGGAGTAGGCATCTACTACAATAAAGTTTACTTCCACAACTTCTGACCTGCCTGAACAGGTAGTTTGATTTGGCCTTTCGGAAAGACAATCTTCCCATCAAACCCTATTAGAGGAAAGTCATAGCAGGCCAGGTCCTCAGGCTTCAGCTTCAGCCTCTTAAATAGATCACGGTACATAATCTCTGCATCGCTGCCCTGATCTACCAAAACCCTCTTCACAACATACCTTCCAATCTTGAGGGTAACCACCAAGGCATCATAATGCGACTGCAGGGTTCCCATCTTATCCTTATCGGAAAAGCTCAAGGCTGGTCGGACTTCCAATCTACTCCTCTTAGGGTCAGGGATTAGGACCTCTGCAAATGGCCAATCTATAGACATCACCCTGGATAAATGAGAGCTAGTCCTACCTGGGGCAGCAAGGATAACACTGATTGTCCCCAAAGGCGGTCTCAAAGAAGCATCCTTTTGAGCTTCCAACCCTGCCTGACTGCCTTGTCCACTGGGCTGATACAAGAATTGTTTTAACTTCCCAATCTTAACCAGCTGCTCTAGATAATTCCATAAAGTCCTACACTCTTCTGTAGTGTGTCCTCAATCTTGGTGGTACTGATAATGAAGACTTTGATTACACTTTGTAAGGTCTCCACCCATCTTATTGGGCCACCTGAAATATGGATCATTCTTTACTTTCTCCAAAATTTGGTGTACAGGCTCCCTGATAATAGTGCTGACTATTTGGGCAGTAGCAGACCCAGAGTGCCCAGCAAAATCTCTCCTGGGTCGACTGTTATTGTACCTTTCCGACCTGAAATCCCTTTAGTCCTGAGGAACTACCTTGGCCTCCCCCCCCCCCCCTTTTTTGTCCTCCTGTACCCATTTGTACTCATCAATACGATCCATGAGCTAGCGTACACTCCTAACGAGCTTCCTTGTTAAAGACTTCCTCAAATCGTGCTCGGCAGGCAGGTATCATCAAAATTCTCATCTATCTAATTAAACATTTCCCAGTACCAGATAGAGTATGTCTTCAGGGTTTCTCCCTCTCGCATGGTCATGGACAACAGAGAATCCAAGGGCCGAGGAACCCTACTGTAAGTAACAAAGCGAGAACCAAACGCTCTAGTGAGCTCTTTAAAGGAGTTAATCAAACCTTCCTTCAACCCATCAAACCATCTCATCGCCACGGGCCCCAGGCTGGATGGGAGCACCTTGCACATCAAGGCTTCATTCTTTGAGTGAACAACCATTCTTTGGTTGAAGTGGTTGACATGCTCCACAGGGTCTGTTCTACCAGTATACATGGTAAACGTTGGTTGAGTAAATCGCCGAGGAAGTTTTTCTCCTTCAATCCTTCATGTAAAAGGTGACTTATAAATCTAGTTCAAAGACTTGCTCATATAGTCGTTACCCAGACCTTTGCGAGATGGACTCTTACTTCTCTGCTTATAATGGCGATCCTCATCGCATGAAAAAGACTCACTAGGAGGAGTCCTTGATCTAGGCCTGTAGCTGTCGTCCCTATCATCATCAGAAGAAGGCTTCGAACTTGAAGGAGTCCCTTTCCGTCGCCAACGGCGTAACTTCCTCTGTAGATGGTCAATCTCCAACTGCATGTTCTTAGTATTCTCTCCATGAGACATGTGACTCCCACTTCGAGACTAGCTCCTATTAGTATGCGTGGTATGTACATTAACCTCCCAGTCTCTCATTCGCTCAAGGTTGAAAAACTGATCTTGACGTTGGGAACCAATAGATTCTTCTCAGTTTGGACCTGAACCTACTATGGCTAAACGTTGGTCTCACCAAAGCTCAAGTATTCCTATAGACGGCGCCAATTGTAAGGGAACGTTTTGGTTCCTAAGCCCAAAAAGTAAAAGGATTAAGGCCCAAAGAGCCCAACACAACAAATTTATAGAGAGTGGGCTAGAAACTTGACTTCAATGAGTTAGACAACAATCACAGTAGGTTAAAGATGACAAGAAAATAAAGACAAACAAGTTTTGTGCAAAGAAACTCTTCCTCAGCAAAGTTCAAGGACAACAATCCTTGTATATATTTCTCTTGAACTTAATTACAATTACAGTTCTTATTGCTACAGTGTTTTTCCTACAGATCCTCAGATGATCCTCTTGTAATGGGGTCTTTCTTCTTTATATTGCCATGTTTTGCTTCATTTCAGCCCTCCACGTGTAGATCAACATGTTGGCTTTACTCCTTGTCCCATTAGCAACTTCCTGAAGTCTTTGGGGGTAGCTATATGGCTGAATATTACTATTCAGGTATCACCTCCACATTAATGCGGCCAGAGAGTTAGCTGCAGAGCATTTAAAGCGGTGGTAGTAGCTTTCTCCTAGATATTTCTCAGCTTCCCTTTGTCTTGTTTCCTCCTGATGTTTATCCTTACTAGTAAAATTTTCCGAAGTGTTGCTCTTGATGGCAGGTCAAACCTTCTGACCTCTACTTTGCTTAGCTGAGAAGGCATTTCTCCTCAGACTACCTTCCCAAACCTTCACGACCAAAATCCCTTCATAACCTACTGATTTGTACGTCTTCGCTAATGTCTAATTGTCCTTGGACAAAGCCCACGGCCCAATATGCATTCCTGGGCCTTGCATCCCTACACCTATGATTTATAAAATGAAGTCTTTAACCTTTTATTGATTATTACGTTAGTTTAAATTGATTAGGATTTTGATCATCATTTTTATAAAAGCAACAGCATACTAAAAAAGTTGATTAAATTATATTTGATTTACGTTAAATAAATACTAATTTCTAAATTATTATTGGCACATGTATTTTTGTTGGGTTGGACTATGTTCCATTCTATTCCATATCATAAACCGGTCAAGTGGGGCATTTATTAGGGTGGTGTACGTTCATTACATACACCATGTTATACACACACTCAAATTGTACATAGACTTACAGTTCGAGTGTGTGTGTGAAAGAGTGTATAACATGATGTGTGTACTAATTCTCATGATGTGTGTACTAATTTTTACCCTATTTATTATTGATTCCCCCCCCCCCCCCCCCCCCCCCCCCCCCCAATAAAAAAGGGTTAGATTTTAGATTTTTTTTTTTAACATTCCATATTTTTTTTAATTTTTTATTATTATATATTAGTATTACTAACATTTATTTTTATAATTAGTATAATAGTATGTCATGGTTCATTGGCTCTGTAGTATAGATTATCATTTTTTGTGTGTGGATAAACTTAGTAGTTAGTGGCTAAACTTAGTATAGATTATCATTTTTTGTGCGTGGCTTCTAAACATTGGCTCTGTAGTAGTATCTATTATCAAGGACTCTAAAATGAATAAAAAAATCTCTACTAAGAGCATCCATATCAGGTGTGGTAAATGTGCCAAATGCCAAATATTTGGCACATTTACCACACCAAACACAAAAAACACCAAATATGAAATGTGCCAAATCTCATAATTTTTGCAATATGTGAACAGTACCGTTGCAAATTTGCAACGGTACTGTTCACATATGGTATATGGGATAATAATTTTTTATTCCCTTCTCTCTCTCCTCTGTCTTCATTTTAATCTTTTCTGTTCTCTCTCACCACCTTTGTTCTCTCTCAAGTCTCACCGATTCCCTCTCTTCTCTTCACATTTGGTGAGATTTTTTTTTGTTCTTTAATTTCAGATCAGTTTGACGGTGGCCATTATCACCAGAGGCGCAAGCGGCATGGGTTTCCTCTCACCGATTCCCCCTTTTCTCTTCACCGGAGGCGCAAGCGGCATGGGCGAGAATCGCGAGTTCGCCGCTCACGGTGGCCACGGCTCGCGAGTTCGTCGTTCACGGTGCACAAGCCATCGTCATCGCCGACGTCCAAGACGAGAAGGGCCATCGTCATCGTCGTCATCATCGCTTTGTGATCGGCGTGGGTTGTGGGTTGTGGCTGATTTTGCGACTTCGGATTGTGATCGGCGTGGGTCTCTGGGTTGTGGTGGGTTTGTGTGTGTGTTTTGCTCGCCGGCGTGATGGGTTTGCCTCTCCGTCTTTCTTCTTTCTTCTCACCGATCTGGGTTTGTGGGTTGTGGCTGTCTTCTTCTTTTTTTTTTTTTTTTTTTTTTTTTTTTTTTTTTTTTTTTTTTTTTTTTCGCGTGGTGGATTTTGGTTGCCACAGTGGAGGTTGATGCTGGTTGTGCTGTGGCGGAGGTTGCTATGACTGTTGCTGTTGTTGGATTATGTGGAGGATGTTTTTATATTATTTTAAAGTATGGTATATATTATTTTAAATGAAGTGGTAAAAATATAGAACATCTGATAAATGAAGCATTGTAAAATGATGTGGCAAAATAATAAAGTAGGCTTTTAATGTGGTAAAATGACATAATTTTTAGAACATCTGATACGGATGCTCTAAGGGTGTATTTCGATACAACTTATTTTGCTGAAATTGAAAAATTATTACTGAAAGTACTGTAGATAAAAGTAAAAGTTAGTTAAAATGGTACAGTGGGGTCCATGAATAGAGCCAAAAGTGCAGTGGGATCTATGAATAGTAGCAAAAATAATCTGAATAGTAAAATAATTTTAATTTTTAATCTTAACGCACACTAAGGGTGTGTTTGGATATTGCTTATTTTGCTGAAACTGAAAAATTATTGCTGAAAGTACTGTAGATAAAGGTAAAAGTTAGTTGAAATAGTACAGTAGAACTCATAAATAGTACCAAAAAAGTGCAATGTGACCTATAAATAGTAACAAAAATAAGCTAAATAGTGAAATAATTTTAATTTTTCATCTACACCCAAACGCACACTAATTACGCAAAGTGACAAACCCATTAAATTACCCACACTACCCCCACTTCCTCATCTTGTTATTTTCGCCGATCGTTAGATTCCTTCTTACTTCTTTCAAGTTTTAAATAAAAAGTTTTTTTTTTTTTTTTCTCTTTCAGCTTCTCTTTCTAACTTTTAGATCTACATCTGCCTCTTCTCTATTTTAGAAAAGGAAAGGGAATTGAATGAGCAAAAAGAATTTGAATTCATATGAACTCACCTGGGTCAACGAAGAAATGGCCATTTTGGACTAAAAGATCCACATGTTGGATGATGGTGAACATGGACATCGACATAGGCCAAAACGATGCGACTGGAATATTCCTCATGTTTCCGACGCCGATTGCCCAGAAAAGAAGAGTAGCAGCTATGATAACTGTAACCGAAGGGAACTCAAGCTGGTCAAGGAGCCGCACAAATGGAGCTTCCAACTTCGTCATGGTAGCTTCGATGAAGGAGCTAATGTCAACCACTCGGACTAGCGCTGATGGGATAACGTTAGGAATAGAGGCGAAGCAAATGTTTTCTGGCTTAGGATCGGAGCCGATGAAACCGAGCCACTCTTCGGTGACAATGAAGGTGACGAGGATATTGTTGCTATTCAAAGCTAGTATCTTGCAGAGGTTCATCATGGGGTTAATGTGGCCGTGACCGAGATAAGGCATGGTCACCATATGGCATTGCGTGATTGGTTTAGCTTTGATGGAATTCATGTCCAAAATTACATACTCTTTTTTTTATGGCCAGAAAATTTAACAACAGAAACACAAACTATAAAGACAGGCCAGCCTCACCCCTAGTCCTAGGCTTCCCTCTTCAAAGACAGAACCGTCCAAAATTACATACTAATTTTTCTTTTAATCTCAATCATTCATATTTGGCAAAATTTGCCAGATAGCATGATTTTAGAAAATTTTTAGGAAAGCAGCACACCGATGAAACTATTTTGTAAGTTAGACTATTTTTGGAACTCAAGTTTGGGCTGGAACTCGAGTTTGTCAAACTCGAGTTCTATTCAATATTGCTGCATACTGCTTGGAACTGGAGTTTGTCAAACTCAAGTTCTACTACATTTAACTTAGTTGGTGATTTGTTTGTGCTACCACGCTCATTGCATGTAATTGAATCTAGTTAATTTCACTTGGCTAAATTAATTGATTAAGTTACCAAATGGGTCAATACATTCTTGGCCTATTAGATTGGGAAGTTGTGGAAGAGCCACAAAGCTGATTTGAAGAAGAAGTACTACAAGAAGGGGCTTGAGAAGGAAGATGTACTGGGGTTGCGACCAGCAGAGGTTGATATTGAGCAGTTTCACACATTAGTTGAGTTTTGGTTTTCAAGGGATGGCAAGGTATTAATATTTGTTTTCTTTGATATGCTTAATGTTAAAGAGTATTATATATATTGAACTTGAAGAATATATTAGATTGTTCATGTAACAGTCCGTAATTTTCTTGAACATATTCGTAGGACTTGTGTAAAGTGAACAAAGAACACCGTGAGAAATAGGAGGAAATACACACATGTGGATCAAGAAGTTATGCTCAGATTGCTGATATCCTTGTGTAGACACCGCATTTTGTACCCCTTTGACTCGGGCCCTTATTCCCTAATGATGCTCAAACTCTAAGGCCCAAGGCCAGTTTAAAGCCCAATCAGGTATCAAATTGACTTGAGGAGTGTTAAACTAAAAAAATGTAACTTTTAAATGAGCAAAAATTTATTTTTGGAAATAAAATACCAAAGTGGCCCTCGGCCCACATACGTGGGCAATGATCTGTGTATGTGGGCCAAAACATGCATACGCAGGCACATTCCTGCGTATGCAGCTAGGGTTTTAGAAGCATGAAAAATGCAAATTTTCTACAATAATGGCTGAAGTTTGGAATGAATCACATTGTTTGGGAGCCGTTCCAAACCCCTTTTTTTCCACTATATAAAGCCTTACATGGTACATTTTCAAAACACACAAAAATCCTGGGGGAAAAACCTAAGATTCACTAGAAAATAGTAAATCAAAAGGGAGTTTTTCACAAAACACCCTCAAGTCAATTTTATTTGATTGGGGCCTTTTCTGACCCCCAATCCTTTTAGTTTAATGTTGCTAATGGCTTGTTTAATGACTTGTGATAGATTTAATTGAGGGGAACGGTCAAAATCAAAGCTTGGGAACTCCTTTTCGAGGTATCAAGCTTCAATGTTTCTTTTCTCTTTTTAGTCTTCCTTTTACTAGTTTAATCTATTTTCTTGCTTTGTTTGTGTTATAACCTGTTTGTTTAGAGTAGGTTTATGTTTTCTGGTATATTCTGAGCATGTTTGGTTGCTAGAATTAAGGTTTTCATTTCGTCTTTGTTTTTCTGTTAGTTCGTTTCTAGGTTAGGGTTTTGAACAACCTTGCGTGCATGTGCCATGAGCATGCATACACAGATCAAATCCTACATACGTGGGATTTGGCTTACGTACGCATGTCTTTGTCTGTGTACGCAAGTCGTTGCCCAGAAACCCTAATTCTTTTGTTTCTTTATCTGCTTCATATAACATGTTTTGGGGTTTCTTTTCACGTCTTATATTTTATAAAGTTTCTGTTTGCTTTGATCACATGCTTGTTTACTATCACATGTTTAGATTAGGGTTCTTTAGCTTTAGTACCATGTCATTCATTCACATGTCTATGCATTAATGTTATAGGTGTTGGGTTGCTACAAGGTGAGTGAAGGTAAGTCATGCATTGGTATAAACATGCATCTTTGTGATGAACATGTTTGGGTGATGTGTGGTTCCACGCATAGATGTTTTATATGCCTTATGATATGCCATATCTACCTTTTCTACCACGTTTATGTCGCTACCTTGGATGATGTATGAGATGATAAGGTTTCACATGTTAGATGTATGGTAGGGTTTGTATATGTGTGTGGGTTTGGCTCTCTTCTGCTTTGTGGATTGATATGATATGTGTTTAGGGATAATGATGTCATGATTGTATGTTTAGATGCATGCTAGTGTGTGTGTGAGTTTAGAATACAAGTACTGAAATTTTTTTACTAAGGTTAAGATGTAAGACACAATGATGGGAGGCCAACCTTAGGGTTGGGCGATCTTGGGTGCCTAACACCTTCCCAAAAGCGTACCTAAACTCTGAACCCATATCTCTGGTAGTAAGATCAAAAGGTCCTTCCTTGAAAAGGACGCTATATATATGGTTCCTAGACCATTGCAAAAACTAGAAGGCGACTCCCCTTTTGTGTCCACACCTTGTAAGAACTCTATTTATTATATTACTTACATAATGCTTAAATTATTTTGCTTTTGACCTAGAGTTGTGATATTATTAACAGTTAGTTTAATACCAAGAAAACATAAATTCCCAACCAAGTCTATAAGAACTTGTAGATTTTTTTTATACTTTCTTGGATGTTGGCAGGTCTATAAGACCTTTACAAGAGAGGGCTTGGTCATTGGCTATGAGGATGGTTGTGTTTTCTTAGTGTTTCATTTTGTTATTTCATTGGCTATGAGGATTAGTGTTATTGTGTTATTCGGTTAGTAACCTTGTTGTTAAATGAACTAATTTTGTATGATTTTATTATATTTTAGGATGGTGATGATGATTATGCAGATGACCATTCTTCAATTGTTGTAAATTTATCATTCGGGGATCCGCATTAGGAGGATACTTAGTTTGTGGGTGTTTTTGTACTAGTCATTTGGAATGTCATATTTTGGGCATAAAATTTTAGACATTTGGAATGTAATTTTTTGGGTACAAAACATTCTAGATATTTGGAGTGTATTCTTTTTGCATTTATCATAACCTTAAGTTGGTAATGTATATTTACTTATATGGTGTACTTAAAATTTTGGTGGTTTAAACTAGATCCTTTCTTGTATTTAGTATGGTATTTTGTTTAGCTATAAACAAAATGAGAAAAGTAAAATGCAAGAAAATTTTATGTGCCTGAAAAAAAAAAAAAAAAAAAAAAAAACCTATAGTGGCGGTTTTGAAACTGCTAGTATAGGCTATATGAGAAAAGTATAAAAATTCCTATAGCTACAATTTATAAATTGCAGGTATAGGTTAGGCCTACTACGGCAATTTTAAGTTTCGAAAAAAACGTTGGTATAGGGTTAAAAAACCTCCGGTAAAAGCTATGTTAGAAAAATATAAAAATGCCAATAGCGACCATTTAAAACTGCTAGTATAGTTTCAACCTACTATGACAGTTTTCAATATCTAAAAAGCGCAAGTATAGGGTTACAAAACCGCCAATATAGGTTATTCCGACAGCTTTTAAAAAGCACCGAGATAGGATTTCAAAATTGCTGGGACCTATACCGGTGATGTAGGTCAGCCGGACCTATTGTCACACTTGTTGGGCAGCGCTAGGAAGCGCCAGGAAAAAAACCGCCGGGATAGCCCATTTGGACCTATACCAGCGGTTTTTGGGGCTGTAGCCACAGTTTAAAAATGTTGTTATAGCCCAAGTTTTTTGTAGTATGTAATTCATGCATTATCCTACCATGATTATGTCTCTCTAGGTAAAATTTAAAACATTGGTTATTATTATGTAAACTTCATTTCAAATTTTATATACACCATGGTGAAATTTATGTAATATTTAACTACTTTTTTTATTTTCATGTTTTCATTTTTTTGTTCTCTTTTTGAATTAAAAGGAAGATAAAAAGAATATGTTTTTTTATGTGAAAAAAATATGTATCATACCAAGTTTGACACGACATGTCAAAGATTGAGTAATCAGAATTATTTACAATCTTGCACCACAAGGTCAATCAACATCATACTAAGATCACTTGTAAAATAGAATAGGAGTGGTATTGCAAGTTGGATTCAGAATCCTACATGATTCTACCACACACATTTCAATCCAAATCCGATTTGATTTGTTAATTTTGGTGGTTCTGATTGATAATTTCAATGGTTTTGATTGGTTTTGGTTTCTAGTTTTTGGGCTGCTAGAGAGAGAAAGAGATGGACTGGTGGTGGAGCCACATGAGGACCGAGGGGGGCCTCCCCCCCACCCCCCAAATTTTTTGAAAACATTTAAGGTAATTTTTTTTTGGAATCATCTTAAATAATTTGAAAATTTTTAAAGAGCCTTATCATTTTGTCCCCCCACACCCGATAATATACATATATATTTAAGAAAGTCTAAAAAATAAATATAACTTTCATTTAAATAGAATTCAATCCATAAATATATTTGTCAAAAAATTACAATAATTAAACATTCAGAATCTTTAAAATGAACACATAGGTATTTTGGCAATTACCTTAACAAATAAAAGGGGAAAAAAATTCTAATTTTCATCTCAACACATCTAGGGCTTACTTGTATCACAACAGTAGAAAAATTGAAAGGTCAGAGGCTTTATTGATTCATAGCACCACCAAGTCCACCACAAAGTTGCAGAACATTTTGCTCACAATGCTCACATGGGTGACTCTCTCTCTTGCTCTCTCTATCTTTGTTTGCCTTATTCTTCTTTTTCTTTTCAGTTCTTTCCTTTAGAATGCACTACTGCAGTTTTATGTTTACAATGTAAAAAGTAAAAATTCCATGTGACTAGACTAGACTAGACAAGAAAGAGTGAAAGACAAGTTTGAAACTTCCGTGTAAGCCCCTCACCCCTGTGCAATGTTCCTGTGCCTTTGGTTGATCGGTTGACCCCTTTTCTTTACCACTTTCCCAATTCCCAGGTACTTTACTTTACTTTTCATTTTCTTTCTTTTTTATTTTCCTTATAATATATTATTTGTTATTATAATAATCAATATATTATATATCGTATGACATTATAAATGTACTTAATTAGTTGATTAAAATATACAATGTATACTGATATATTAACATGTATTTTGTTGTTGTTTATTATATTTTTTTTTATGCATTGACATTTGAATTGAATGATTGTTTGCCTTTTATTTAGCAATCTTTGGACTATTAGTTTTTTTTTTTTTTTTTTTTTTTTTTTTAAATCTTAGTCATTTTATAGCACATATTGAGTTATGAAATACTTAACTTGTACATTGATCGTTAAATTGTATTGTACATTACTATTTTAGATTTCATACACACAAAACAATTTTATATATGACCCCCAAAGATAAATTAATGGCTCTGCTACTGTGGCAGATTAAGCGAAAAGAGAGATTATTTGTAGATTTATATTATTTTAATGAGTTGTATGTTAAAATAAAAACTTGGGTGTTGAGTGAGTTGTGAAATTGTATTGTAAAATAGATAAAATAACTTTTTAGAGTGTAAAATGACAATTTTTTTTAATAACTCGGATGCGAATGCTATTAGAGCTCTAAAATTTAAAGTTATGGTCGGTAATAAGTACTTTAAAATTTAAAGTTTGTCATTTGTTCATGTGTTGGTATTTTGGTACTTTGTAGTTATTTCTTTTTATAATTAACTAGCCACAAACTCATGTGATGCGTGAGAATATATAAATATTATGTAATAAGGTATTGTGGGGGAGAAAAGCCCAGCCCAACTCATTGGGCCCAAGGCCCTATCCGAGGACCACTGTTCGTCCGAGGAGACCAGGACGCAGCCAGAGGCCCATGTGAAAGGAGAATGTCCGCAGCTGAGCACGTGCACTTTCCGAGGAGATGCTCATGCGTCCGAGGATCCCGATACCCTCGGACCCGACGAGGTCTTTGTCCGGCACGTGTCAAGTGATCTGTTTGACAAGTGTTAAGGGAGAAAGGGGACCTCGGACACACAAGGAGGTGGCAGGAACAGAGAAATATCAAGGAGACAGACTTCAACCACCGCATTTAATGCACTGCACCTACCCTCTTGGCCGCATTTATGTGGAGAAGACCCCTGAACAGTGCATCCTCAGCTACCGCCACTCAGACAGGGCTAAAGGGGGAGTATGATGGGACATGCACTCAAGTGGACGCACAGATGGTGAACAAGTGGACGGTGGAGATGGAGGAAGGCAGCACTATATAAGAGAGAGGGCCTCTGATGGTAGAGGATCGAAAAACAAAGAGAGAAAAGAGTATATGATTTTACTGTAGCTCCAACATTTGTAACCTAAGTTCATCAATGAAAATCACCTCCTCGGACGAGACATTCACCTCTGTCCGAGCACGTATTGATTCAAATCTCCCCATCTTCTATGCCGTTTAATACTGTTATTTTTCATTATTAGCCTAGCTCTTTCACCCACTCTCTACAAATTTATTGTTTTGGGTTCAGTGGGCTCCAAATCCACACCTCCTTGGGCTTGGGCCGCAGAATCTGACCCTACAGGTATAATATATAAAAAGTAACAATTACTTCAAGTATTATCTTTTCTTTTTTTTAGATTTCTGTAAATATATATATATATATATATATATATTATCTTTACAAATATATCATATTATTATTTTTTGTATGTTTGATTAATACTTTTTTTAAGGTGAACCATCTTCTTCTTACTTTTGTTATAGTGTGTTATATTTACCTAATATACAACTAAACTTTATAAGTTTCAAATTTATTATTCAAATTTCTCATCTCTTAAGAAATAAGGACATTATCATAATAATAAAAACTCACCAAAAAATTATAATGTTATCTTAACCAAAATTAAAATGAAACCAAAGAAATAAAAGATAAACTTTATTATAATTTATTACTAAAACAATTGGTAGTATTGTAAACACAAAATTTTTCAGCTGCAGAAAATCAAACAATTGAAGAAAAAAAATGCTTTGCAAATATAAATTTGTATTGATGAATAATGAGTACAATTTCTATTTCAATTCTTTTACAAAAGAACACCCTCTGATTCTATCTTCTTTGAACTTGACTCGAACAAGAAATCTTCTTGACTTTGGTTGGAAGATGGATTGAACAGTCTTCACAACAAATCTCTAACTTTGAGCTTGTTAGAGATTTATTGTTCTTCAAGTCTTTGAATGTGAAGGCTTTTAGGTGAAGTTTTTCGGGGGCTTTAGAGGCTTGATCCGTTGAGCTTCAAGGATTTGGGGTTTGTTGAAGTTTAAGGAGGCTTTTCAGCTTAATTCCAATAGAACTTCAAGTAACTTCTTTGAATGTTCTTCGTATGTTCTTGAGGTAGAATTTCTCCAGAGTTTTGACGTAAAATTGTGTTGAATGAGAGGAGGTATGCCCTCTATTTATAGTTGTCTCAAAGGATAAGTCCCACTTGGGATTGACTTCCTTGTCGATAATTATCTCTATTTTTTAGTTATTTTAATAGAGATAATGATTAACTATTATCATTCCAATTTAATTAAAATATATTTATCTCTATTTAATTAGGATAATTATCATTAGGATATTTATCTCTATTTAATTAGGATAATTATTATCTTAAATGACACATGTCAACACTTGATTTATCTAATTTAATGACATATTAATTTAGAATTTGTCACTAACTTTTAATGTGACATTTTATAATTGGCTTAAAATTTTGCCACCTACAAGTATATTCAAATTCATAGCCATGTAAATTGTATTTTGATATAAACTCAAGTTCCTATTTCAAAAATGGTTTCAAAAAAAAAAAAAAAAAAAAAAAAAAAGGTTCCTATTTCCAAAAAAACCTAAGTATTAACCCAAACCAAAATTCAATCAAAGCAATAAAAGGGAGAGAGAAGACTTTGTAATGAGAAATTTTAGAAAACACAATACCAAAACACATATTTAGTATTTAAAAAAAAAAAAAAAACCCATCAACCTTACTCAAAGTTATAAGAAAGAACAAAAATCCACCGAGAGAGAGAGGGAGAAAGAGAGAGAGTACTCACAATTTTTTTGGGAAAAATATGGATTGAATGGAAGAAATAATATCAAATTTATACAAAATAAAATGGGGAGAAGAAGAGTCAAAATATAAAAAAGAGAAAAGGATGAAGGAAGTGTAATGGTAAAGTTGAGAGTAGTGGGGAGATAAAGAGGCAAAAAGGGAGGGGAAATGTTGGAGAAAATGTAATAGTAAATGTGGACTAATAGGGAGAAGAAGAGTTTTTTTTTTTTTTTTTTTTTTTTTTTAAATAGGGAGAATAAAAGTTTAAAAAGAGAAAATAAGTTGTAAAAAATAAGTGGATGATGTAGCTCAACAAGAGCGTAGCAACAATAAATATTACGCTTCAGCTTTTAGATATATATATAGATATAGACGTGTCAAGTTTTTTTTTAATCGATTACTTAACTTATATCATCATTATTAGTGTTTTGTCGCTTTTTTATTTTTTTATTTTAATAAAGAGTAAAATCTTACAATTCTCTATTTGAACTACAAGACTCTCTCAACGATTCTATATAGGATCATGATCAATGATCATAACAACCATGGTCATAGGTTTTGTAACCTGTTAGTGGTTTAGTCAGTGACCTAAACAACTAAACCCAATCTAACCCGAACAAGACTAACTCGGCCTGTTTGCCAAGTATGAGGCATTAGTTAAGTTAAAAAAGAACCAAAAAAAGCCCAACACCCCTAAAGTCTCTTCACAATTTATAATCCTAGTTTGAGTTGCACTTTTATATTTTTCTTTTCTTTTTTCAATGTTGCACGTTTTAAGTTTTTTTTTAATAAATTTTTTTATATAATTGTTTTCGCATCTAGATCAAATTTAACATAAAACAATTAAAATTATTATTTGAAAAATATACATAATTTCCTGTAACTACCATACCATCAATATAAAAGTTATGAATTTCAATTGATAATATACACACGTGATAATCACTAAGTAACGGGAGCGATAAAAAATAGAGTTCATCAAATGCAAGGTACTTCATGTGCAAAGAATGACATTAAAAGATAGTTGACCAAATGCAATATACTTCATTTTAAAAGACTTAGGGCCAATTTGGATTGAGGGGGGGGGGGGGGGGGGGGTGGAGAGGAGTAGAATAGAGTTGATTGAAAATATGCTAATTTTGATCTAACTCTGCTCTACTCTACTCCCCCTCCCTCCCCCTTAAATTCAAACGGACCATTAATGTGACAATACATTCACATCCACTATTGTAAAATACCTAAAAAACTAAAATAGATTTGAGCCATGTATACTAATTACACAAAAACACCCCCTTAGCATCACTACAAAAATTTGTAAAAGTTGAAGTTCTCTTCTAAATATACACAAGAATCTTTAGCTCTTGTAAAAATTTTAAATATCTTCACTATACAAAAATTTGCAAAAGTTACAGTCCTCTTCTAAATATACAATATAATTATAGCTCTAGTAAAAAATTGATATTCCTTTTTTTTTTTTATAAACTTTTTGGTACTCTCTCCTCTCTTGTACCCTCTCTCCTTTGCTATCTCATTAGATCTACAGCGGCTGATCACTCTCTCTTACTCTCATGACAATACCAAAGATGGTGGTCTCATCAAATCAGTGGTGAATGGCAAATTTGTTTTTTTCTTTTTTTGAATTAATTTGGTAGCTAAGAAAATGTTGTGGTGATCTAAAATCTATCAAATTTTTCATCCGAAAAGACATTGTAAAGAATTAATTTATCATAATAAAATCTTCTTATTATTTTACCATAATTAAAGAATATTGTTATCATCAATTATTGTTCATGAAGATGCTTTTTTAAGAAGCCCAATTTGTGTTGAAAAGTAATGCATAAACATTTAGGGCTTGTTTGGATCGAGGGAGAGGGATGGGAAGTAGAGTAAAGTTGGCTAAAAATTAAGAGTAAAAATCAATTTTCGGTCAACTCTACTCTACTCTCCCTCCCTTCCCCTCAATCCAAACAAGCGCTTAGTTTCGAAAGACACAAATAGTGTTGGAAATTTTTCAAGAAAAGAAGGAAACTAATCTACATCATACAATATTCATGTGACATGCTACTAAAATTTAATAAACAATAACCCTTACTCAATCCAATAACACAATAATTCACTCTATTGATGACATCATGAAGCATGATATACTAGATGTAGTCATTTGCTAGAGATTCTTCAAATGGACAACACATTAACACACTTGAAAAAAGAAAGAAGAGTAAGTTTGCAATTAAAAAACAAAGATTATTATTACAAAGACCTTAAATAGGCCACTGGTACTTTACTAAGTGAGAATCATTTTCGAACCTTAACTACCTTGTTGAAGTACATTATATAATACCGAAGTAGTTGTAAGTTCAACCTATTTGGCTCATTATTATTTTAATTTTTTTATTGTTATCAAGCTTAAGGTCTTGAAAACTCCGTAAATAATTGTGAAGAAGGCATGACATTTTATGGTCATGCAGTACAAAAAAGTTACGTTCTACTCAATAACCATGCAATGTGAAAGGTCTTGGATGAAGGCATTGATGCTGGTTTCAGATGATCCTCCTTTTGCAATTGCACGTTGACACATCTGTTGAAATTCGCTTGCTCTTGTCCTAATTTCTTTCACTTCATCATTTTCCAAATTCATAAATTTCTGCACTAGCCTTGATATTTCCACTCTTGTCACCAAATTGTCCATTCCCATATCTTGCTTCACCCTCCACCCAGTTTTCCAATCTTCCACAATTAGTTTACTATTCAATATTTGATCAAAGCCTATGGGAAATGTAAGAAAAGGAAGACCACATAACATTCCTTCTCGAGTGGAACCCCACCCACAATGTGACAAAAAGCCCCCAACAGAAGAATGAGATAAGACCCTCAATTGATTGCACCAAGGTACTACTAATCCTATATGACCACAAAGCTCTTTCAATCTGTTAGTCTCGTCACGCGCCACCCAAAAGAATCTAACACCACTATCACGCAAACCAACTGCAATTTCATCCATTTGGCAATAGAAACTGAAAGAAAACTTCCCATTGAAATATATAGAACGGAACTTCTAGGTTGGCAATCTAGCCAATGTAGATAGTTGTTGTCATTGTGGCTTGTGTTTTCACCAAAATCAAAGTTAGGTACGATTTGACCCATAGCATATACCGGGAATGAGAATTTTGCTTTTAGAACATCGAATACTTTGGATTCGAGCTCATAAATGGAAGTTAATAAGAGATATTGTGCTTTGTTTACCCATGAAAAAACTTCGAGAATCCTTTTCATCGATTGTTGGTTTCTCCAATCAAAAGGAATATTCACTAGTTGTATGGAGGAAATTCCAGGGATGTAATCTATATGCTCCTCAGATTTTGCTGACATAAAAAATAAATAAATAAAAAACCAATGGTATCAATAGAAATCCACAATTGGGTAAATATAATCCTGGTAAAAGTATGACAATGAAAAACTACGTTAATTGGTAATTAGTTCACTTATTTTTCTAGCTGTTTTGAAGTTTTGTTCGAGTTACTATGAAAAAAAGTTGACTTATTGTTGAATTGGATCTTTTTTCTAAAGTAGTTGCAAGGGTTAAATCTCATAGGCAAAAAATTAATAAGCAAAAATAAAACTAAAACAAAAAAAGTAGGAACAAAATTTGGTTACAAACTTGGTTATAACATAAGGCTACTACCAACAATAGGAAGATTATATGTGTCCTTGTCATATGCAATGTGCCTAAAAATGATTGTATACAATCACTTAAGTGTGATTTAGTAAGTAAACACATGACATTTTCTTATTGTTGGTGTGGCCAAATTTTATCCAAAAAGTAATCCATCCTCTAATTTGTCAAGGTGTTCTCTCCATTTTCATAATTCCATTGCTTTTGTTTAGCAGCTATAGCTTCATTGTGCACTACCAAATCAATTACTTTGGTAATCTTACAAAGCAAAGAAAGAAAAAGCACCCTCCACGCCCAGGGGGTAAAAAATGATTTCTGTGAGAAACCAAGAACGTGACCAAGGAATCATAACAAAATTAGGATTTCATCTTTGGAAGCCATAAAAATAAAAAAAAAAAAAAAAAATCAACATTAAAGATTGAGAAATATAATAATAATAATCGAAATTAAATTAATGCATGAAAAATAAAATTGAGATCTATTCGACATTAACAAAACATAAAAAGAAATAAATTATAATTGTTTCTTAATAAATTTTCTTATGTAAATAAACATGACAATCTTATATTTGTAGATACAATTCAAGATCATGCTTCAACGAACTAAAATCAATTTCATTAATTTCAATTTGGGTAGATTTTGTATCAGGATTTTTAAAATTTGATAAAATATGTTTTAGAGGTTGGCGATTTATGGCTAGTAAAATATGGTACAAGTATAATACGGTAAATTTACAGATGAGTATATTTCAGCATCTTTAAAAAAAAGTACATTTCAAAAATTCAGCATAAAAATACGGAAACAAATAAAAAATAGTACATTTATCGTATGGGTATGTTATGTTTATTTTTTATTAAAAATTAAAAAAAAATACGTAAAAGATTTACCATATATATTTTTTATAGATAAAAGCAAATAATCTTTGTATCATAACCTTTTAAACTCTTACTAAGTGTGACTTAATCCTTAGAAGATCCCAACAAAATTTAAAGTTAAAAAAAAAAAAAAAAAATTTGATAAGAAGATAGCAACTTTCATTAAAAATAAGATAAAAGTAATACATCTTGAGCCAAAGCAAGTTCAATCATATAAAATTTAAATTTTTCTAAGAATGATGTTAGAGATATTACAAATTTAACTATATAGGTCTTATAAATTGATGCATCACTAATTATAAAAAGTCATTCAAATACTCATTATTATGCACACCAATCACGTTCATTCGTTCATCGATTATTAAGTTTTTGTATTAGGGTACGTTTGGTACACTGTATGAGGATTATAACAGGAATTGTAATCTTTATTACTAGAAATCAAATGTGTTGTAATGTAATAACTAAATCTATTCATTAGTTTGGTTGTGAGTTATAACATTAGAATGAAACTTAAGATTTATTTTAGGAAATATCTTACTTATAAAATTATATCTCCTTAAAAATTATTATTTTTAAATTTAAGAGAGATATATGTTATTTTTTATGATTTTTTTTTTATAATAGTTAGTTGCATATGGAAAGTTTGTTTATTTGGAAATATATTAAGTTTTGAAATTATTACATTTAGTAAGGAATAGCTAATACAACCTTTTAAAGAGGAATAGTTATTCCTCATTTTGAAGAATAGCTATTCACAAGGAATGACTATTCCTTGTAATAAAAACATAACCAAACTAAAGAATAACTAAACCATAGGAATAACTATTACATTACAGTGTCTATTACAGTCTACCAAACATGCCCTAGGAGTTAGGGGTGTGCATGGGTCAGGTTGAGGAGTTTTTTCAACCCAACCCAACCCAACCCATCACAGGGGTCTAAACCAATCCACATGGATCGGGTTGGACCCATGGGTTGGACAATTTTATTTTTAATTACTATTAAATTGAGCATTAGAACAAAACCACCCCAAATAAGAGCAAATTTATAACCAAATAATCATGAGCATAACACCAAACAAATACAAACTATATGAGAAGAACTTAGGGTTTGGGTTTTATTTAGGAAGGGGGGCAAAATGTAAATAACAAAATTATATGATAATTTTAAAATTTTAAAATATATTAAATATAGGTGGGTCAGGTTGGGTTAGGTGGATTTGTAAATCTCATGACCCGAACCCAACCTGACCCACTGTAAAAAAAATTCATAACCTAACCCAACCCACCAACCCTTAAAAACTGACATAACCCAGTGGGTTGAGTTGGGTTGGGTCGGGTCAATTTTGGTGGGTTGGCGGATTTGTTGTACACCCATATTAGGAATAATACTATAGTTACAACAATTTCACAACAAATTCTTGGTGGCAAATTGTTACTAGTGATGGTGAATAAAAAAGTGATATTAGTAATGAATAGAGATTACAATCAATACCAACTTACTACCTAGACTTTATTATAAAATTGTTGTGAAAATATTGTAGATGCAACAATACTAATTTATGTTGCAGTAGTATTAGTTTCTTTTTTTTTTCTTTTTCTTTTTTTTCTTTTTTATTAAAGAAACTAAACATGATTATTTGGGCATTGGAAGCATGAGACATAGATTTGGGATTTGTGTTTTGTGTTTTGTTGTCAGCTTTGTTTTTAATTTTTGAGTTATATACTTGAAATATATTAAACATGACATGCTCTGGGATTTAGTGGTTGACATGTGTATGTTTTTATTGAGATTTTTAAAAATATTTTATTTCTCTTGTCTTACGCTAACCACTGTCAAGTTTCAATAAAAGTTGCTTTTTAATCTCTTTTATAACAATCCATATAACTTGCCGACTTGTCCATAACTAACGCGTGATGTACTGATGTACGTCTAGCCTCATAGTAACGCGTTTAATTCTGTATGTTTGCAGTTGCACACAATACGTAAGACGTGAGTAATTTTAATTGTTACACATGTACGCGTATTGTACAAGTACAATACATGTACTTCCTAACTATACTATACGTTATTAATATTGGCTTCTTAATTATTTGCATTTTTTTTTCTTTTGAAAAAGTAAAATATTATAGTCAGATTTCTCATAATATACAAATTAAATAGAAGTCATATTTATTACATTTTTTTTTTTATACAAGATAGAATTCTACTCTAGACTAATCTAAGTGTATATGTGTGTGAAGCTCCCTCCTGGAGACTTGAACCCCGGCCCTTGGCCCCCACACTCCACAAGCACTTATACTTGTGGAGTGACTATCGCATCAAGGGTATGCGGTGGTTATTTATTACATTATTATATGTCCAATATTCTTCTAAATGGAAAATTAATTAAAATTGAATTGCCATATTAAAAATAAAATAAAATAAACTCAAACACATTAATCTTTGCGGATTGCAGTGGTTGCTCTCCTTGGTAGAACCACTTAAGGACATCAAGATCAATGATTGTTGGTGGACACTAGTGGTTGTCCCCAAAGGATGAACTAACTTAAGGGCATAGGTTATGGGCTAACTTTAAAGGATTTGTTAAAGGTAAAAGACTTTTTTCTTCTAATGTTTTTTGGGAGGGAGCCACAAGTATGGATCATCTGTCTATTATATATTATAGGTCCCTTTAAGTTAAATTTTATTACTTATTAGGAAGTCACGCTATAATTTTGGATTCAAACTTTAAATTATTTTATATATCTATAATCTATATCTCTATGGAATATAAAATAAAATAAAAATGACTTTCTATTAATTTTTTTCTATTATTGCCGCATAAACTTTTAAAACACATTTTTTTCACGTCATTATTCTAATATGTATTTTTTGTTGACTTTAAATTCTATAAGAATTCACTATAAAAGCTCTTATATTTATCGTCTACATTAGAATTTTGTCATATTATATTTTCTTTAAATAAAATAATAGATTCAATTCCATTAACAAACACAATCATATATTATGAATATCTTTTAACAATCCGTATAACTTGCCGACTTGTCTGTAACTAACGTGTGATGTACTGATGTACGTCTAGCCTCATAATAACATGTTTAATTCTGTACGTAAGACACGAGTAATCTTAATTGTTACACACGGTACAATATGCATACTTACTAACTATACTACATTATCAATATTGGTTTTTTAATTATTTGCATTTTTTTTCTTTTGAAAAAGTCAAATATTATTGTTAGATTTCTCATAATATACAAATTAAATAGAAGTCATATTTATTACATTATTATATGTCCAGTATTCTTCGAAAAGAAAATTAATTAAAATGGTATTGCCACATTAAAAATAAAATAAGATAAACTCAAACACATTAATCTTTGCGGTGGTACTCTCCTTGGTAGAACCACTTGAGGAAATCAAGATCAATGATTATTGGTGTACATTGGTGGTTGTCCTCAAAAGATGAACAAACTTAAGGGCGGAGGTTATGAGCTAACTTTTAAGGATCTGTTAAAGGTAAAAGGCTTTTTTTTTGGGGGGGTGTGGGTTGGGAGGGAGCCACAAGTATGGATCATCTATCTTTTATATTTTATGGGTCTCTTTAAGTTAAATTTTATTACTTATTAGGAAGTCACGCTATAATTTTGGATTCAAACCATAAATTATTTTATGTATCTATAATCTAAATCTATATGCAATATAAAATAAAATAAAAATGACTTTATGTTTGTAAGGACGCAATTTGAGTCCTTAGCCCAAAGGATAGATGAACTTGAGCCCAAAAAGCCCAATACAATGAATTTGTAGAGAATTGGTTGGGAAAATGGGCTTTAATGAATCAGACAACGAGTAAAGTGAATTCAGATAACAAGAAAATGAAGATAGACTGGTTTAATCTAAAGAAAATCATCATCGGCACAGTTCGAGGAGATCAATTCTTATATATTTCTCTCAAGTTTAATTACAAGTTGAACTCGTGATTGCTACAATGTTTTTTTCTTAATTTCTCAATCCCCACCCCTTAGGGTCTTCTTTCTTTTTTATACTATCCTCCTCCTTCATCTTTACCCTCCACGTGTAGACTAGATTGTTGGTGTTGATTCTTGTCCCATCAGCACCTTCTTGAAGTCTTTGAGGAGTAGCTGTAAGGCTAAAAAATATTGTTCATGCATCACCTCTTCATTAATGCAGTCAGAGAGTTAGCTACAGAGCATTTAATGCGGTGGTAGCAGCTTTCCCTTTAGATATTTCATGGCCTCCCTTTGTCTTATTCCTTCTTGATACTTATCCACATCAGTGGAATCGTCTAGAACGTTGCTCTTGATGTCAAACTGCATCTTCTGACCTTGGCTTTGCCTAACCGAGGAAGCATTCATCCTCGAATCACTTCCCTGGAACATAATGCCTAAATCCCCTCCTTTATTTATTAATGCTGACCTCTATCACATGTTTAGACATCCTTGGACTTATGAGGTGTCCTCGGACTGGGCCCTTGGCCCAATATATTCTACTAGGCCTAATACCCCAACAATAGCCCCTCGAAATTCCCCTGTTTTGCTCCTTGGGCAAAAAGGAGGATTTCGATATCGCTGCCTCCATTCTGCCCTTATCATACGTCACTCCTCATTGTGCAGATGCCTTTTTAATTGCCCAAGGCCCGCTCCTAACGCTTCGGCATACAAGACGCACCCTCATTAAATTTTTACGGCTCTATGTTCCCCACGTTCTACGGCACGATGCGAATCCAACGGCTGAGGATTTTGCTAGAACTCGGGCGGGAATTTTCCCGCTTGTAACTTTCTTTTTGATATAAATACTGCCCAAATCAATCATTCATCTCACTTTAGCATTCATGTGTTGAACTTTTGCACCCATAAACTGAACCCTTGCACTCATAAATACCAAGAGCTAGTCTGATGAGTGTTTTCCATTTCACGTAAGTCTTCATAAATCTTTTTATTTATCTTTTCCTCTACTATTCTTTTCAGTCTTTTTCTCCTCGGCTCTTCTTCCTTCTCTTTTTCTTCTTAGTATCTCCAAATCTCTCTTAGAAATGGGTAGATTCGCCTGTTTGGTAGACTCTATAGAGAATATGGAGAATTTTAGAGCTCAATATAGGATTCTGCCAGGATTGTCACTTGGGTATTGTAAGGAAGGAGAGTGGCATGAGAGAAGGCAAGAGGGAGAGGTGGTAATCCCGATGATTGCCTTTGTAGAGGGAGGGATGAGAATCCCTATGGGCACTGTCGCTAGGGATTACCTTAGGGCTCATAGGTTAGCTCCCACCCAATGTGCCCTGAACATGTTTAGGATCTTGGGGAGTATAGACACCCTTAATGAGAAAATGGGCTTAAGGCTTACCTTACATGATGTTAACTGGGTTTACAACCTCTACCATCTAAAGGGGCAGGGATATTACCTAAAGTCTAAGTACCCTGGGGTTAGGCTCATCCAATGCCTCCCCGATTCTAACAAAGGTCTAAACAAGGATTTCATAATCGTTTCAGGGAAGTGGCACGATGGCCTCCTTTACCCGACGAGAGAGGGGACACCAGGTGGGGCTTTAGGTCTAGGTTGATCATTTCAAAATCATTTCCTTCACCTTTTCTTTTGTTTGTATTTGTATATGAGTTTTCCTTTTACTCGTTCTGTTTTTTTGCTAATGATATTTTTTTTGTTTTTCCCAATGGTTTTGTAGATAAGAACACTGTTGTGCCTAACTTCAACCTTGTCAATCAACCAAGCCTAGACAAAATTCTAAAGGCCGAGGTGTTCGTCCACAGTGACGGTCAGCTCAGAGCAGCACACCTCATCCTTGGCTACACCCCCATCTCTAAAAGCTACCAGGCGCCGAAGTGCGTCATCAAAGCAAAGGACCCTCCTCTACATCGGATAAGTGTTGCCGCTCTGGGTTTTCTCACCACCAGTCCTATCCCAGAAGGCACGCTCACCACCGATCCTATACCAGAAGGCATACCAAAGGTAGCCTTGCCACCACAATATACAATCGGAGAGGCCACTCCTTCTCATTTTGCCATCATAAAGGAAGAAGAAGAAAAAGAAGAAGAAGTAGTTGAAGTGTCTGACTCTGAGGATGAGTTTGAAGTCTTTAATCAACCTTTATCCCCATCCTTTCCTAGCCTAATCTAGCCAACACCGAGGAGTTATTTCCATAACAAACGATATGGGAATCCAACGCAAGTCGAGGTCCACCCTGCAGGAACTACTAAATTCCCAACCAAGGGGAAACGTGCCTGGGAAGACAGCCTAGACTAGGCTTCCCACCCCTCCACCTACCCAGCCCCTCTGACTTGAACTCGCTGACCTCAAAAGAAAAAGGGAGCAAAAGGGTAAGAAGGTGGTGGAAGGAGGAAAAACCCACCCCTCCCAAGAGGATGAGGCCTAAAGAGGGGCCAAACAAGCTAGGGTGGGCAAAAGGGCACTGACCAGAGGAGTGATTCTCAGGTCGCACCTCCGTCCTGAACCCCCACTCTAATGCTAAATGGAGCTCCTCTGCCCGCCAATGCCTCTATCAGGGACTTCCAAGGAGGGAAGGTCGACTATGTGGCTGACATGGTGGAGCAGGCACTGTTACTCCCTGAAGACATGGCCGATCTAAGGTCCCTGAGGAGGCACAAGGTCTTCCTTAGTCTAAAAAGGGACCTCGAGATGGTAAGTCTTTCAACTCGCCCCCTTTTCTTTTTTTTTCTTTTTTTTTTTTTTTTTTTTACAAGTTTCCTCCCCTTTCTTCCCTTTACTATTTCCCTCTATTCACCTTTACCATGTTTCTTTCCTCGGCAGGCCGTTCAAGCCACATTCCGAGTAGAGGAGATAACAAATTTCTGCCACCGCCAGAGGAAGGAAAAAGAAGAGAGGTGCAATGCCGCCGTGGAGGCCTTCAATCTGGCCAAAAAAAGAATAAATGAGATGAAGAATAAGCTGTCCATGGTAGAGAGGGACAAAAAGAGTGCAGAGGCCGCCTTGGATAGCGTTGAGAGGCAGGCTGAAGGTTAATGGGTACTCCTTCGTGAAGCCGAGGATCAGCTGGCCACCTCCAAAGGGCAGATCACCGCCTTAAAGAAGAAATTGGATGAGGCCAAGAAGACGAGAGACCAAGCCGAGCAAGAAGGCTACGATGTGGGGGTAGCAAAGACCAAAGAGGCCCTCAGGGCTGAGGTCTTGGGGGTATGTAGAAACTACTACCTCCAAGTGTGGAATAAGGCCCTTAACCAAGCTGGGGTTGAGGCCTCTTCTGCACTTAGGAGAGCAGAGAGTGTATACTACCCTCCTGCTATCCGCACACCAAGCTCAGCCAGTTCCAAGGCTAACACCTCCTCCGAGGTGATAGAACTTGGAAAGGGCAGCCCGGCCAAGGCCCCTCCTTCTTCTGGTAGCCTGTTGGAGGAGGCTCAACAGCAGGGGGTTGCTGAAAAAGAAGTCGATGCTAACAAGGGAGTGGCCCCTAATGCCACCAAGCCCCCGATGCCACCAAGCCCTCAGCTGTGCCTTAAGATCCACATAAAGAGAAAAAGGTGCCCTCTACAATGGAGGCACAAGGTCTTCCTTATTCTAAAAAGGGACCTCGCAATGGTAAGTCTTTCAACTTGCCCTCTTTTTTTTTTTTTTAAACAAGTTTCCTCCCTTTTCTTCCCTTTACTACTTCCCTATATTCACCTTTACCATGTTTCATTCCTCGGCACGTTCTGGGCAGAGGAGATAACAAATTTCTGTCATCGCAAGATGAAGGAAGAAGAAGGGAGGCGCAATGCTGCCATCAAGGCCTTCAATTTGGCTGGAAAAAAAAAATGAGATGAAGAATAAGCTGTCCGAGGTAGAGAGGGACAAAAAGAGTGTAGATGCCACCTTGGATAGCGCTGAAAGGCAGGTTGAAGGTCAGTGGGTGCTCCTTCGTCAAGCCGAGGATTAGTTGGCCGCCTCCAAAGGACAAATCACCGCCTTAAAGAAGAAATTGGAGGAGGCCGAGAAGGCCAGGGACCAAGCCGAGCAAGAAGACTATGTTGTAGGGGTAAAAGAGGCCCTTAGGGCTGAGGCCTCGGGGGTATGTAGAAACTACTACCTCTAAGTGTGGAATAAGGCCCTTAACCAGGCTAGTGTTGAGGCCTCTTCTGCACTTTGGAGAGCAGAGAGTGTATACTACCCTCTGCTATCCGTGCATCAGGCTTAGCTAGTTCCAAGGCTAACAAATCCTCTGAGGTGGCTGAACTTGGAAAGGGCAGCCCGGCCAAGGCCCCTCTAGCCTGTCCAAGGAGGCTCAACAGTAGGGGGTTGCTGAAAAAGAAACTGATGCTAACAAGGGAGTGGCCCTGATGCTACCAAGCACCCAACTGTGCCTCAAGATCCACATAAAGAGAAATAGGTGCCCTCTACAATGGAGATTGTTCTAGCAACTCTCCCATTGCCTGCCCAAGGTGACCTTAAAAGCAAAGACTTTGGATTTTCAGAGACAGCACTCTCCCAAACTACCAAGGGTCCACCAAAAGAGAAAATTGTAATAAAGAAGAAGTAGTTTAGAGTAATAGTTTTTAGTTAGTGTTTGTTTGTTTGTTTTTTTTTTTTTTTTTTTTTTTTTTTTTTTTTTTTTTTTTTTTTTTTTCAGAACTTGTAATTCAGTTTGATCTTTTGTAAGAAATTGGCCTTTTTCTAAGGCTAAGATCAAAGATAATTATGAGTTTTTCCTTCATATTTGTGACATTGATATTGATCCTAACATAGTTTTTGTTTTATTTAACACTTAACTGACATAGAAATAACATATAGCTCCATTTAGTTATCTGCATAAGTGATAGCACAGTTATCACATCCCACATGATTAGCAACAGAATAAGTTAAACTTGCTAAATCCATAATCCCAGCAAAGTGTAACCTTAATCTCAAAAACATACATAATTGCAGAGCATCTGTTCATATCAGGCTCCATTTAGTTTCCATTCATCAGTAAGTCCAAGGAATTGGGGATGATAATCAATTTTCAAACTGAATCATGGACATACTTTCAAATGCTTTAAGTGATGCTCATTAGTGTTTATTTGATCATGTTATTATAACAAAGATTTTTGCCACTTAGCATGGCCGGTTCTACTTGATACTTAGATAAATAACAGAAAGTATGAACTTGCCCAATGTATGTGGTATGAGGAACCAAGTATAACTAGGGTTTTGTTTAACACTTAGAAAAATAGCTTAAAATATCAATTTACCCAAGATATGTGGTCCGAGGAGCCAGACATGACCAAGGTTCTATTTGATACTTAAGAGAATATCTTAAAATATTAATTTACCTAAGATATGTGGTCCGAGGAGCCAGGCATGACCAATGTTCTGTTTGATATTTAGGAGAGTATCTTAAAATATCAATTTACCCAAGGTATGTGGTTCGAGGAGCCAGGCATGACCAAGGTTCTATTTAATACTTAGGAAAATAGCTTAAAATATCAATTTACCCAAGGTATGTGGTCCAAGGTTCTGTTTGATACTTAGGAAAATATCTTAAAATATCAATTTACCCAAGGTATGTGGTCTGAGGAGCCAGGCATGACCAAGGTTCTGTTTAATACTTAAGAAAGTAGCTTAAAGTATCAATTTACCTAAGGTATGTGGTCCGAGGAGCCAGACATGACAAAGGTTCTGTTTGATACTTAAGAAAATAACAGGAAGTATTAATTTACCTAGAGCATGTGGTTCGAGGAGCCAGGTATAGCTAAGGTTCTATTTAATACTTAGAAAAATAACTTAAAATATCAATTTACCTAAGGTATGTGGTTCGAGGAGACCGGCATGACCGTGGTTCTGTTTGTTATGCCCAGCTTACAGCAATACCTCCTGAAGGCTTTGCTATCAACTGAATACCATTGTCCGAGATGAGTGTACGAGGGATTCCAAACCGAGTGACAATATTTTTCCAAACAAATCTCTTGGCATCCATATCCCTGGTATTTGCTAGTGGTTCAGCTTCAACCCATTTGGTGAAGTAATCTATGCTAACCAGCAACCATCTCTTATTCCCTGCTGCCTTAGGGAAGGGCCCTACAATATCCAAGCCCCATTGAGCAAAAGGCCAAAGGCTGGACAGAGGGCTAAGGACACTTCCTGGTTGGTGAATGTTTGGGGCAAATCTTTGGCATTGGTCACATTTCTTCACATATTTTTGTGCTTCCCTTTACATATTTGGCCACCAATATCCTTGAGTGAGGGCCTTGTGAGACAAATATCTGCCTCCTGTGTGGCTTCCACAAATCCCTTCATGTAATTCTTCTAGGAGTAGCTCAACTGCTTCAGGGTGCATGCATAGAGATATGGTCCAGAAAAAGAGCGCTTGTACAACTTTTGGTCCTCAGACAGCCAAAACTGAGAAGCCTTTCTCCGTACCTTGTCGACCTTAGATTTACTCTCGGGTAAGATATCTTCCTTAAGGAATAGCACAATAGAGTCCATCTAGCTAGGACCCACCCTAATCTGATGAATATGAACCACATTTCTCCCTATTTCAATAGGTTTACACAAGTCTTCTACAAGGATCACCCGAGGTAAACTTTGTGTCGAGGAGGTCGCGAGCATGGCAAGAGAGTCAGCATGTGTATTTCTACTTCTAGGGATTTGCGATAAATTAAAAAACTCAAATCCTGATTGTATGTGTCTAACCTGGTTCAAATATTCCTGCATTCTGAGGTCTCTAGCTTCCAACTCTCCCCCTACTTGGCCTACAACCAGTCTCGAATCTGAAAATATTTCCACTGCTTTTCCTCTCATTCTCTGAACCATAGTCATCCCTACCAACAGAGCCTCATACTCAGCCTTGTTATTGGTGGCCGAGAAGCCTAACCTTAAGGATTTCTCAATAATGATCTTCTCAGGAGAAATAATAATCAACCCCACTCCAAATCCTCTTTGATTCGCTACACCATCAACGTGTACTCTCCAGAGTAAAGGTTCTTATAGGGAAACAATGCCAATCGATTTTCCATCCATG
The DNA here is from genome assembly GCA_019022515.1 of Quercus aquifolioides. Classification (NCBI taxonomy): domain Eukaryota; kingdom Viridiplantae; phylum Streptophyta; class Magnoliopsida; order Fagales; family Fagaceae; genus Quercus; species Quercus aquifolioides. The sequence goes on from CM032326.1 coordinate 31,106,373, forward strand.
TTCTGTTTCTCAACTTTTTCTTCAAACGGGGTTTCAGCAAACTCAGCCACTAGATCAGCGAGGACCTGACCCTTGACAGAGGTGCGAGACATGTACTTAATATCAAAAGCCCCTAGGATTGTACCCCACTTGACAATCCTCCCTGTGTAATTAGCACTTCGAAGTAAAGATCTAAGCGGAAGTTGGTTTAGGACAACAACTGTGTTTGATTGGAAGTAGTGGGGGAGATTACGCGTAGCATGCACCACTACCAAAATGGCCTTCTCTAGCAGTAGGTAACAAACCTTGGCCTCATATAGTGACTTGCTCACATAATAAACTGGCCTCTGCACACCACTATCAACCCGTACCAGCACCAAGCTCACCGCATGGGAGGCCACTATAATATAAGCAAACAAAACCTCATCCACCTCGGGTCTGGACATAATAGGTGGCCGAGAAAGGTATTCCTTCAACTGCTAGAAGGCCAGGACGCACTCCTCAATCCATTCAAACCTCTTTACTTATTTAACAACTGAAAGAAAGGTCTACACCTGTCTACTGACCGAGAGATGAATCAGGTTTAAGGCAGCAGTCATTCCTGTCAACTTCTGGACCTCTATGGGGTTTCGAGGTGGCTGTAAATTGTTAATTGCTCTAATTTGGTCAGGATTGACTTCAATTCCATGGTGAGTAACCATGTACCCCAAGAACTTCCCTGACCCGACACCAAAAGAGCACTTAGAAGCATTAAGTCGCAACTCCTGTCTCCTCAATATCTCAAAGATATTCCCGAGGTCGTTAACATGCTCAGATTCCAACTTACTCTTGACCACCATGTTGTCTATATAAATCTCAATGTTTTTCCCCCGCTGTGGCTCAAACATCCTGGTCATCATCCTTTGATAAGTAAACCTCGCATTCTTTAGACCAAAAGGCATCGCCTTCTAGTGGTAATTCCTAGTAAGAGTGACAAAAGTTGTTTTCTCCTGATCATCTAAAGCTAAAGGTATCTGATGGTACCCTTGAAAGGTATCCAAAAAGCTCATCCGAGGATGGCCTACAGTTGCGTCCACTAGCTGATCAATCCGATGCATAGGGAAGGGGTCCTTTGGACAGGCCTTATTCAAGTCTGTGAAGTCTACACATACCCACCACTTCCCATTTTTCTTCTTCACTACCACTCTATTAGCCAACCATTCAGGGTAGAACACTTCTTTAATAGCCCCAGCCTACTTAAGCTTGTTCACCTCCTCCTTGATAGCATCAGAATCCTCTTTAGATAAGCGTCGAGGTGGTTGCTTCCTAGGGAGGACAGCTGGGTTGACATTCAGATGATGGCAAATGAACTCTGAATCCACCCCAGGGGCCTCATAAACATTTCATGCGAACACATCAATATTCTTCCTTAAAAATGCTAACAGTTCTCCCTTCTCTTGAGGAGGCAGCTGAGCTCCGATTTGAAAAAATTTCTCCAGATCACCATTTGTAACGATTTCCTCCAACCTCTCACACTTTGACTCTTCTGAAACTGTATCTGTAGATAGGACCAGAATCCTTGATTACTATGAGCCCCCCTCAACAGAGGCCGAGGACTTAGCTTCAGGCTGGTGCATAATTACAACCACCTGACACTACCTAGCCATGGATTGACTTCCAACAAGCTTTTCAATCTGGTCCCCAGACGGATATTTTACCTTCAAACGTAGAGTCGAGGAAACGGCCCCTAGGGCATGAAGCCAGGGTCTGGCCACAATGGCCATGTAGGGAGAATATGCATCTACCACAATGAAATCCACCTCAACCACTTCTGAACCTGCTTGCACGGGCAGTCTAATCTGACCCCTTGAAATGTCAACTTTCCCATCAAACCTTACCAAAGGTGAATCATAGGCTGTCAAATCCTCGGACTTTAGGTTTAGCCCCTTGTACAAGTTAGGGTACATAATTTCTACACCACTGCCCTGGTCTACTAACACTCTCTTCACATCGTACCCTCATATCTTGAGGGTGACCACTAATACAACATCGTGTGGCTGTATGGTTCCAATCTTTTCCTCCTCTAAAAAGCTTAACGTCGGTCGGACCTCCACCCTAGCCCTCTTCAGCTCAGAATTAAAGTCCTCGGCAAGAAGCCGAGCTACAGACATCACCCTAAAGGGATGAGAACTAGTTCTCCAGGAGCAGTAAAAATGACATTAATTGTGCCCAAAGGGGGCTTTGAATGAGCATTCCCTTGAGCCCCTGACCTTGCTTGGTTTCCTTGCCCATTGGGCCGATACAAAAATGGTTATAACCTTCCCTCTCTGACCAGTTGCTCTAGATGGTTCCACAGAGTTCTGCAATCTTCGGTGGTATGCCCTCGCTCCTGGTGGTATTGGCAATGAAAACTTTGGTTGTGCCTCATGGGGTCTCCTCCCATCTTGTTTGGCCATTTGACGTATGACTCATTCTTAATCTTCTCCAAGACCTGATGTACTGGCTCTCGGAACACCGTGTTAACCATCTGAGGAGTCGTAGACCTAGATTGCCCAGCAAAGTCCCTTTGGGGCCTGTTATTATTGTATCTATCCAACCTAAAATCCCTCATGTCCTGAGGGATAACCTTAGCCTTTCCCTTCCCCTGCTGCTGGTCTTCCTCGACCTACTTGTATTCGTCAATACAATCCATAAGCCAATGCACACTTCTTACCGGCTTCTTGGTCAAGGACTTTCTCAAATCATGCTCGGCAAGCAGGCCGACCTTGAAGGTCCTGATGGCCACATCGTCAAAATCCTCATCGATCTCATTAAACATCTCCCAGTATCTGTTCGAATACATTTTCAGGGTCTCCCTTTCTCACATGGACATGGATAAGAGGGAATCTAAGGGTCAAGAAACACTACTACATGTGATAAAACGAGATCCAAACACCCGGGTGAGCTCCTTAAAGGAATCAATGGAACCTGCACCTAAGCCATCAAACCACCTTATCGCCACAGGCCCCAAGCTAGATAGGAATACTTTACACATCAAGGCCTCATTCTTGGAGTGCACAGCCATTCTCTGGTTGAAGTGGCTCACATGTTCCACAGGGTCTGTTCAACCATTGTACATGGTGAACGTGGGCTAAGTGAACTGCTGAGGAAGTTTCCCTCCCTCAATTTTGCGTGTGAAATGTGATCTAGAAATTTGGTTGAGCGTTTTGCTCATCACATCATTTCCCAAGCCTTTGGAAGATAAGCTCCTATTTCTATGCTCATGGTGGTAGTCCTCATCATACGTGAAAGACTCACTAGGGGGAGTCCTCGATCTGGGCCTGTAATTGCAATCTTCTTCCTCATTGGAAGAAGAAACAAACCTTGAGGGAGTTTTTCTTCGTCATTCACGACGCAACTTCTTCCGCAGATGATTAATCTCCAGCTGCATGTTTCTAGCATTCTCCTCGTGAGAGACGTGGCTCCTACCTCGAAACTGGCTCCTAGTATGGGTAGTGTGCGCACTTCTCTCCCGGTCCCTTCTTTGTTCAAGATCACGGAAGTGATCTTGACGCTGAAACCCCATTGATTCTGCCTGGTTCGGACCTGAACCTACCATAGTTGAACGTTGGACTCACTATAACACCAGAAATTCCTACAGACGGCGCCAATTGTAAGGATGCAATTTGAGTCCCTAGCCCAAAGGATGGATGAACTTGGGCCCAAAAAACCCAATACAATGAATTTGTAGAGAGTAGGTTGGAAAACTGGGATTTAATGAATTAGACAACAAGTAAAGTGGATTCAGATGACAAGAAAATGAAGATAGACCGGTTTAACCTAAAGAAAATTGTTTTCAGCGCAGTCCAAGGAGATCAGTTCTTATATATTTCTCTCAAGTTTGATTACAAGTTCAACTTGTGATTGCTACAGTGTTTTTCTCTTAATTTCTTGATCCCTACCCCTTAGGGTATTCTTTCTTTTTTATGCTATCCTCCTCCTTTATCTTTACCCTCCACGTGTAGACTAGATTGTTGGTGTTGATCCTTGTCCCATCAGCACCTTCTTAAAGTCTTTGAGGAGTAGCTGTAAGGCTGAAAGATACTGTTCAGGTATCACTTCTTCATTAATGCGGCCAAAGAGTTAGCTGCATAGCATTTAATGCAGTGGAAACAGCTTTCCCTTTAGATATTTCATGGCCTCCCTTTGTCTTGTTCCTTCTTGATACTTATTTTCATCAATGAAATCGTCCAGAATGTTGCTCTTGATGTCAGACCGCATCTTCTGACCTCGGCTTTGCCTAGCCGAGAAAGCATTCATCCTTGGATCACGTCCCTGGAACATAACGCCTAGATCACTTCCTTTATTTATTAATGCTAACCTCTATCACATGTTTATCCATCCTCGGACTTATGAGGTGTCCTCGAACTGGGCCCCTAGCCCAATACATTCTACTGGACCTAATACCCCCACAATGTTAATTTTTTCTATTATTGTCACGTAAACTTTTAAAACACATTTTTTTTACATCATTATTCTAATATGTATTTTTTCATTGAGTTTAAATTCTATAAGAATTCACTATAAAAGCTCTTATATTTATCGTCTACATTAGAATTGTCATATTATATTTTCTTTAAATAATATAATAGATTCAATTCCATTAACAAACACAATCATATATTATGAATATCTTTTAATAATTATCAAAGTCCATAACTCCATATTTAATTTTTTTTATTATAAAAAAACATAGAGAAGATAATATTTTTGTTACTTTTGTATGCATTGCTAAGATTACTAACTAATTATAATCAATAATTTTTAATATATATAAAACCAAAGCAATTTGACTTTTGGTTGAACATATAATATTGTATTACGTAAATTTTTGAGAACTTACAATTTTAAACATCGTTATTTTAATATATATATATATATATATAATTAAATTTAAATTTTATTTCATATTTAAACTCACTATTAAATTCTTAGCCCATCATATTTCTTCAAGTTCTAGAATTTATAGTTTCATATATAAATAAATCATAATGAATGACTATTAAAAACTAAGGGCTTGTTTGGTTAACCTATCACTCATAATTCATCACCCATAACCCATATTTCATATCCCATATCTCATAACTCAATTTTCAGTTTTTGAAAACTCTTAAAAGTTGTTTTCAGTTTTTATGACTCTAACTCACTTTTTTGAGTAATGAGTCGTGAGAATTGAGGTAAAAAATTGAACCAAACAACCATCCTTAAGGTGAGGCCCGTGAAATTTGAGAATTAAGTGATGAAAAGTGAGAATTGAGTGATGAAAATTTCTAAACCAAATACTCCCTAAATCTTTGTTTGGACTGTGTTCCGTACCATAAAAAGGTAAGGTGGGTTATTTTATTATTGGGATTTTTGTATTCCAATAATGCTTTTTTTTTTCTTTTCTACTCACATATTAAAAAAAAAGTTGAAATATTTTATTTATTATTTACTAAGAAAACAAAGAAGTAGAAGGAGATATAAGCAAAAAGAATTTGTTTTAATAATTTAATACATACTCACCTGAGTCAGCTAGGAAATGACCATTTTTTACTAAAAGATCCACATGTTGGATGATAGTGAACATGGACTGCGACATAGGCCAAAACGATGCCACCGGAATACTCCTTCGGTTCCCAACTCCAACTGCCCAGAAAAGAATAGTATCAGCCATGATAACTGTAACCGGAGGCTCAAGCTGATCAAGGAGCCGCACAAATGGAGCTTCCAACTTCGTCCAAATAGCTTCGCCGAAGGAGTACATGTCAGCGGCGCGGACTAACTCTGATGGGATAACATTAGGAATGGTGCCGAAGCGAATGTTGTCGGGCTTAGGATCGGAGCCGATGAAACCAAGCCATTCTTCGGTAACAACGAAGGTGACGAGGATATTGCTGTTTTTCGAAGCAAGTGTTTTGCAGAGGTTCATCATGGGGTTGATGTGGCCGCGACCGGGATAAGGCATGGCCACCACGTGGCACTGCGTGGCTGATTTAGCTTTGACAGAACTCATTAGCTGTTGCCACCGGTGGGCTTCCAAACCTCGACACGTGTCAAGCTGTTATTGGCTAAGTCAACTTGCTGAAGTGACGGCAACAGAAAAAACCAAGCTTGTAGTGTCCCCGTGAATGAGTATTTGCTGAGTTCCACCCCTTCCAACTAATAGTCAACCCGTCAAAAGACGAGTTTGAGAGATACCCAAATAAAGAATTGTGCTTTAGAGCGAGTTCAAGCAAGTTTGGTGGGAGTGACCCAATGAGTTTGTTGTAACTCAAATCGAATCGTCTCAAATTCGAAAGCGAGTTGATTGAGTTTGGAAGAAACCCAGTTAGAGAATTATGAGAAAGGCCCAACGAGTCAAGAGATTTAAGGTTGGTAATGGATACAGGGACTGAGCCAGAGAACGAGTTGGATCGGAGAGAGAGGGTTTGGAGGTTTGAAAGAGATGAAACGGAAGAAGGTATAGGGCCAAAGAAAGAGTTATCAGAGAAGTCGAGGTAAGTGAGTTGGGAAAGTTGAGAAATGAGTGGGCTGAGTGTACCTGAGTAGCCAGCTGGGTCGAGTCAGGGGAACAAATAAGGCCGCAACCAAACACTTTTAAAATCTACAAAGGTCGTCAAAAAACAACACCTGTAGAGTGGTTGCTAGCATCTCCAATAGAGTATGCGTAGCTAAAATATAAAGAATATATGTTTTAAATCTCTACTGTTCATATTCTAACAGCTTTTCTATACCTCAATTTTTTTTGGCTAATGAACAGTAGCCCCTCAGACTTGATGGGCTACTATTCATTCTTCAAATATTTTTTTTTCTATTATAATAATTAGGTGTTGAATAAAAAAATATTAAAAGATATATAGTTGTTAAAAAATAAATAAATAATGAATGAAGAAATAATATTTAAATAAGATAAAAAATGAAATAAAAAATCTATTAAAAAGTATATTTAAAAAAGTTAATAGATAAAGATAAAAATCATTATTCATTCTTCAAACAGTATAAAAATTTAATAAATTTAGTGGAGATGCTCTTGAACCATTTCACACCTGCGCTTTGATTTGATAACTTTGAAACTTCAAAGTCATGCAGTGTCGCTGCCATGAGCTCAGCCTTTGTTCTGGTCAAAAAGTGAAACCTCGAGTCTTTGACTAACAAAGTGCAAGTGGAGTGTACTAGCGCAGCAATGGATTTTCATTATATTATTGTAGAAAAATGGTCTGAATTTTGACTGAAGTGTTCCCCTCTTTAGACTTTTTGTCCATGTGAGCCTGACACTTACGACTTTTTAAGAGCACATAAAGACTTTTGGACGTGAAAAAGGGTTACTCTGTTTCCGATCTACTAAAATAGTAAAATTACAGGTAGAACTTGTAGAGTATCTTCAATAACGTAGGTAAAACCAAAATACTCTCTACAATAAATAGTGAAACCATAAAAAATTTCGGCCCCTAATATTTTATCACTTCTTTCTCTTTCGTCTTTGATTTGTTTTTGAGTCTCACACTCTCTCTTTGTTTCTTCTCACAGAACAATTCTTGTTTTCATAAAACCAATTTAATTTAAACAACAAATCTAAAATCAGAACAACAACGACAACAGATCAAGAACAGAAAAAAAAAAAATTAGAACATAATTTTTCTGTTTGGCTTCTTGGAAAATATTCAAATAGCTTTCTTTCTTTTTTTGGCTATAAGTTTTGATTTTAATCTGTGAAACTTGGGTTTTTTTTATCAATGGTTTATGTGTATTATATTGAGGGAGCTATAACCATAATTTTTTTTTTCATCTTTTGCTTTTTATTATTAAACTTTATTTTTGGTGGGCTTGTTGAGCTTTATCTGCCCTGAAATCACGGAGAAAGAGTCACTTATCAAAAGAACAGGGGAAAAAAAATTAGAAAAACAAAAGATCAAGAAAAGAAAAGAAAAAAAAAAGCCGATCTGATAAATCTAAAATCAGAAACAACAACTGATCAAGAATAAGGAAAAAAAATAGAAGCCGATCTGACCCCAGGCTGCATGCACTCGGCAGTGAGAAAGAGGAGCGGCGGTGAAGATGCAGTGGTGGCGGTGCGGTGGAGCAGGGGCAATTTCTCCTTTCTCTCTAGTCTCTATACGTGTCTGTGTGTGTTTGAAGATAATGAAACCAAAAGGAAAAAAGGAGGGGGTTGGAGAAAAAAAGGATTGGTCTGAACGTGTTATGACTTTTGTTTTTTGATAAGTATGGTATTGTTTTCCGAGCAGCAGCAGCAGCTGAAAAGAGAAACAAACAAAAACAAAAAACAAAACAGTAAAAAAGGAATGGTCTAAAACGTGTGGTTGACTTTTTTAATAATAATTGATAAGTATAGTATGTGTTTTTTTAAGGAAATTAATTATAAGTTAATGAATAATAAGAATAAAAATCTCTTAAATTAAGATTAAATGGGTTTTTCTTCAAATACTAAAATTGAAAGTGTAATTGATAAGTTAAAATATAGTTAAGAATTTGAAAAATATAGTTGTTGGGAATGAATAGAGGAAGAATAAAGAAAGATTAAAATAAGTATAAAGAAAGAATAAAAAATTAATATTTAAATGAAATGGAGAAATGATAGACAGTCTGTTTAAATAAGTAAAAGGTAAACGCAACTATTCACTCTCTAAACGGTACAAAAATTTGAAGATTTTGTTAGAGATGCTCTTAACTTTTAGTGAAGGGAAAAAAAATCACCATTGTTTATTTCATAGTTTTCATTCTCAAATCTTTCTCTATTTTTGTTCGATATATCATAGAAAATTAACTTATTTTTTTGATTATGTAAATATGAGCACAAACATATCTAATCATAAAGAACACAAATAGATATTATGAACAAGAATAAGGGACGGAACCAGGATTCAAACTTAGGGGGGTCGAATTTCTTTGTTCAAAGATTTTAAAAAATTGAAATATCAATATAAGAGGTTGTCAACAATGCATTATTAGCATTAATTTTTTAATTATTTGTATTTTTTATTTTTTAAAAAATAAATCGCAAATGACAATTTCTAATCAAGAGTTTTGTAAATTGTGATTTACAACTATGTTTTTTATTGGCTTTAATTCCGTGTCAAATTTGATTGTAATTATGTTCAATCATTTCCCTGCATTTTTGTGGGATTTAATGTAAGCGTTGTGTGTGAGAGTTTGTTGAAGATTATGTGAAAATGAGGATTTCACGACTAGCTTGCGAGTGCCAACTCGCGAAACAGGCCACTCGAGAAGCACATGCTAGAATTTGAAGAGTCTTTGACAGGCTGGATTTCACGAGTCATTCGTGACTCAGGCCAAGTTGTGAGTGAAATATTCAAACATTGTAGCGTACCATTTATGAAAATCAAAATCAAGTAGTTCAAATATCAAAATCACGTAGTTCAATATTCAAATATTGTAATTTCATTTCTTTATTGATGAAAATGATGGGGATGTTACTTTGATCAAGAAAGAAGAAAATAGCAATTAGAGGAAAGCTAATCAAGAAGTAAATAGCAAGCATAGAAAAGCAAGTCAACGGAATTGTACCATACCATGAGCAATAAGGCTTGTAAGTCTTAACCCAACGTAGCAGTAAGTCAATAACAAAGAAAAAGTCTTTTGCCAGGAAACTTGGGAGGCTAGCTAGCCACAAAATATTTGGTCGCAATTTGCTATTCACAATCAAATGACACAGAGTTAATAGTTATGACTAAGCGGAAGGCTCATGTGTGATAAAAGCACCATTTTTCTACCAAATATTAAAAGCACTTTATCAGGGACAAAACTAGGATTCAAACTTAGGGGGGTCAAAGTTATTTGTTCAAAATTTTAAAAAAAATTAAAATATCAATACTAGAGGTTGACAACTATGCATTATTAGCAGCAGTAAGTCAATAACGAAGAAAAGTGTTTTGCTAGGAAACTTGGGAGGCTAGCTAGCCACAAAATATTTGGTCGCAATTTGCTATTCACAATCAAATGACATGGAGTTAATAGTTATGACTGAGCAGGAGGCTCATGTGTGATAAAAGCACCATTTTTCTACCAAATATTAAAAGCTTTTTATTAGGGACAGAACCAAGATTCAAACTTAGGGGGGTCAAAGTTATTTGTTCAAAAATTTTAAAAAATTGAAATATCAATACCAGAGGTTGACAACAATGCATTATTAGCATTAATTTTTTAATTATTTGTATTTTTTATTTTGAAAAAAAAAAATCACAAATGACAATTTATAATCAAGAGTTTTGTAAGTCAATTGGCACGTCTTAATACTTTCAAGGTCTGACCAAGATTAGTCTGATTCTTTATTCTATCGACATTATAAATTTTTTTTAAAAATAAAATAAAATTATGTACTCTTTTCACATACTTCTATAACTAATAACTTTGTAATGCTATATGTATAGTTATAAGATTCTTAAAAAAAAATACAACAAACTATAGTTAAAATTTCAAATCTATGTCAAGCATTATTTTAATAAAACAACCAAAATAATGGTTAATAATATCATGCATTAATATTCAGCATAAAAATGTGTAAGACAATTATTGGTGTCTTGGTAAGTGTAGGGACTCGATTTGCAACCCAAGTCCAAAAGGTATGGATCTTGGCCCAGTAGGCCCAGTACAATGAATTTGTAGAGAGTGAGTCAAAGAACTAGGCCCTAGTGAATTTAACAATGGCTAGTATGGATGCAAAAGGCGATCAAGTAAGAGCAAAGCACATAAGACTGAATAAATTCTCTGTCCGAGGAGACAAATCTTGGTGTAAATTGATAGAATCGATTACTAGTGCAACTGTGATTGCTATAGTGTTCTTTTCCTATTTTTTCTGATCCCACTTCCATCTAGGGTCTCTTTCATTATATATCTCCTTCCCGGCGATCTTGACCCTCCATTTGTCAATCGTCCAAGCTACTACTCGAGTGTCCGTCCCATCAGACACCCCTTCTAGCTCTCCGTGAGTCACGATAGCCAAGGAAGTACTGTTCAGGGGTCTTCTCCACATAAATGTGGCCAGAAAAGTAGATGTAGTGCATTTAATCCGGTGGTAGCAGCTTTTCCTTAGATATTTATGAGTTCCCATCATCCTTATATGTGTACGATGCACGTCCTTATCGCTGGATCTTCTTGGGAGGTCACCTTAAATGTTGGAACACAGATTTGAACTACACTCATCATATCCGAGGAGGAATTCCTCCTCAGACCACATTCCATTCGTTCATTACTTATGAGACTTCAAAATTGGAACCACTCATAATTATCCGCACCCCCTCGAACATTCCCCCATCCTCGGATAAGGCCCATGGCCCAATATGCAATTTTTGGGCCCTTATCCCTACAATAGCCCTTCAAAACTTTGGTTTTTCCCTCTCATCTGAGGAGAAAAAGTGGGGTTTTGATTTTTAAGAGACAAAACCATTTATTCCTCTGGTTCACATGTGTGAAATCCCCGCTTTGCGCGTTCCATGATTGCTACTGACGCTTCGAAATCCGCAAGGCGCCATTAATTACTCCGGGTGGCTCCTTGTTCCCCAGATCTAACGGTGAGGCGCAGATCGAATGGCTGAACTTTCTCTTGAAATTTTGAGCGAGATAACTCCCACTCATTTTCACCCCTAAAAAAAGCCTTGAGGGAGATCATTCTCCCTTTTACTTTACGAATTTTTAAGTTCTTCAGAGATTTCAAGCATTCTAACTCACCAAACTCCCTGTGCTCCTGAACTTTCGTAACTCCTTTCCTTCAGAAATTTCCACAAGGCTTTCCTAAAGGTTTAGGATTTAACACATTCACTTACTCTTGTAAGTATCTATCTCTTCAAAACTTCTTTTTCTCCTCGGCCAACTTTCTCGACCTTCCAATTCTTCCCTCCTTACTTACAAATTCCAGTCACTTCTTCTTAGGTTGTCCATATGGGTAGGTTTGCGAGCCTAGTAGACTCCCTGGCCAAAATAGAAGCCTTTAAAGATATGTACCAAATACCCCAGGAAGTTGGCCTACGATATTGTTCTCCGGAACAAGTAGTGACCCATAGGGAGGAGGGGGAAGTCATCATCCCTATAATAGCTTTCATAGAAGGGGGAATGACTTTCCCCATGGGTAGGATAACGCGAGATTACCTCCTTAACCATAGGTTATGCCCTTATTAGTGCACGCCTAACCTATTCAGGGTTTTGGGTAGCGTTGATGCTCTCAACGAGCACTTGGGTTTGTGGCTCACCTGGCATGATGTGGTCCACATGTATGAGTGCCACTCATAGAAAAACGCGGGATATTACCTTAAATCCCGATCTGACATTGTCAGATTAGTGTTGTGTCTACCTAAATCCAACAAGGGTATGAAAGACAATTACATTATAGCTTCGAGAGAGTGGCATGATGGCCTCCATTGCCCTGTCCGAGAGGGAGAGCCAGGTGGGGTACCTTAGAGTTAGGATCCTTAGTAAGAGATTTAGACTTTTTAGCTCTGACCACATTTTGTTCCTTTTGTTTCGCTCTCTTTTAATGATGATTTTAATTTTCTAACCATGCCCTGCTTCTCGGCTATTTGTGCAGATAAGAGACAAGTAGCTCCTCGGCTTAATCTGACCAACGTTGCCGCACTCAATTACTTGCTAAGATTAGAAATCTTCGTGAGTAAGGATAGACAGTTGTGAGCCATCCACCTGATTCTAGACTTTCAGCCTATCTCAGAAACATACCAGGAGATAGGTCACGCCATAAGGGCAGGTGATCCCATATTGGCCCGGATTGACGTGTCTCAGCCCAGTTTTCTGTCCCGAGATGATCTTCCGCTGGTCGTGCACCCATACCAATAGAACTTTCCCCTGGTAGTACAACCATTCCAATAGGTTCTACCTTGTTAAGGACATATTGTATGTAGTTGGCTAATCCTTTGACAAAATGCACTTTACTTGTAATTGGGTAGATCTAAGATGTGTTTAATGCTTCAAGAAACATGTTGTTCAAGTCTAGTATTAAAGCCATGAAGATTGGACCAAGAAACAAGTGAAGAAAAGGTGTTCATTAAAGCTGGCTATCTATCGAGCTTCTTAAGGTGTTTCTTATCGCAATCTCAACACCTTCTCAACAGCTGGTGGATCGATCAAGAAAGCTCTTGTCCCCTCGACAGCTTCTCGACACCTCCTTGACACCTAGTTATCTATCGAGGTTTAAATCTCGACACCTCCTCGACACCTACTATCTATCGAGGTTACGAAAATCAAAATTTTCAGATCTGATTTTGGGCCAGGCTTATGTATTTGTGTAGGGTTTCTTTTCTCACAACCCTAGACATATATAAGGCTTATTTTAGAGGTCGTCACATAAGAGGATACAAGGAGAACATATGCAAAAGGTGACCGATGCCTTATTCTCTCTAAAAGAAGCTACTGCGTCTTTGCGCCTTAGGGTTTTGTAACCAAGTGCTTCTTGATCTTCATTGTTGATGAAGTGAAGAACTTTGCAGCCAACATTCTTCTTCCTTAAGTTGGTGAGTGAGTCACGTACTGAGATTCGTGCAAAGGAGTTAGTCACGTACTGGGATCCACGCAAAGGAGTTAGTCACATACTGGGATCCGTGCAACAAAAAGGGTGGCGTTCATATATTGAAGAGTTCAGAGGTTCTGAAGCAGTAGAAGATTTCTGCTGTGAGTTCATCTACGAGGATTGTAGAGTTTAGGGACAAAGGTTTTGTACTAGATCTGAAACTTCTCTTTACTATAGTGGATTGCTTTTCGGGAAGGTTTCCCCCTATGTTTTTTACTGTGAAACTGGTTGGTTTCATTGGTTTTCCTAGGTCATCATATCTTGTCTTATTTATTTTTTTCGCTGCATGATTTTGACATGATATTGATGTTTGTGTGTTTTAACAAGTTTTATTCATAATAAATCTAATTAACAACTTGGATTTAAAACTTGTTAATTCTATCAACTGGGGTTTAAATTTTCCAACATACTTGAAGCAGCAGTAGCAGAAGAGATCGCCTCTTCAAAATCTTTGCTCGAAGAAGAAATCGACAAGTTTCGTTTTGAGGAAGGAGAGACTCAGGGAGTGCAGGTGATCCCTATCTCAGATGCCAAGGACAAGCCCGATAGGCATTCTAGTGCCCACATCCCGATCCTTGTGACTTCCGGTCAAGAGACTACCTTCGAAGAAGAGGAGGACGAGATGGCTTCAAATAAGGGAAACAGAAGCCTAAGGGACCTTATGGCTGGAAGGAATAAAGCGCCAACTCCGAAGGAAACCTCTAAGCCTCAAGTTCCGCCCACACTCCCCCTTCCTCCCTCAATTCCCACTTACCTTGGATTAAAGATCGTTTCGGATCTGAAGAAGAAGAGGCCATTAAAGGAGTAGGAAGAGGGAGAGGTGGCCCCTCAGAAAGGGTCTAAGCAGCAGAAGGTGGCCAAGGACCCATGCGATAAAAGGTCCACCTTTGTGGACATCCGGGAGGTGGAGAATAGGGTCGAGGTGCACCTCCCGCAACGCACCTAGTCCCCTCGGCTGAAGGTGGATGGCGCCGCCATTCCTTGGAGTGCCTCGGTTAAGGACTTCCAACGAGGTCGTGCAAGTTATGTCACCGAAGCCTTGGAACAGCCTCTTCTCCTCCGCCGAGACATGGAGGCTTATAGGCGTTTCAAGCAGAACGACATTTTCTTGTCCCTAAAAAGGGATCTTGCTATGGTGAGTATTCTGTCATGCCCTTGAACTCAAGTGTCGAGATGTATTTTTATCTCCTCCCTCCTTTTTATTCATGTAATTCTTCCGTTGTTTTTGTGCAGGTCACTCAACAAGTTTTCGTGGCCGAGGAATGGGTTCGTGATGCCCGTAATGAGGCCGATGCTGAGGCCCTCTCCCGTGCTGATGCGGAGAAGTCCTTGGGGGTCCTTATGTAAGAACAGGCTGAGTTGTCCGTGCAGCTAAAAGAGGCCGTTCAGGCTCAAAAGAGTGTCGAGGCTGGTCTAAAGACCGCAGAAAAGCAGGCTGAGGATCAGCGCCAAAAGCTGTATCTGATTGAGATTAACTTGGCCACTAAGAAGCAGTTGGTTAAAGATCTTAGGACTGAACTCCAGAAGGTACGGGAGGCTGCCCAGTTGGCCAAGGAGGCAGCAGAGGCCGAGAAACAAACGTCCTACTTGCTCGGAGTGGAAGAAACGCAAGTTAGGCTCGCTGAGGAGCTTTCCAAAGTCTATAGGGATTATTGCAATGTATCATGGGATAAGGCCCTTGATGCTGCAGGCGTCCTAGCAAACTCGGCATGGAGGCAGCCTGGGAACATCTACTATCACCCAGATATCCGTGAAGTCCCAAGCGCAACCATTTCTACCTTTGCCCTTACTCCTGAAACTGCTGAGCAGCCCCAGACTGGGCAAGCCGCTCTCCCTCTCCCTCTCCCTGAAGCTTCGAAGGGATCCAGCCAAGCTGGTGATCAAGGCCAAGGGGCCGAGGGGGCTAAGGACAAGAGTAAAGAGAAAAAGCACCCCTCAGAAGCTATAAGTGCTGCTAAGGCTGAGGAAGCTGCAGCTAAGGCGAAGGAAGTGGAGGCCAAGGGGGCTGATCCTAAGGCCAAGGATGCTGCCACCTCTCAGGCGAGCCACAAAGAGGACCCTCCTGTCCCCAAGGCCAAGGCATAGAACTTAGGATTTTTTTTTTTGTTGTTGTTGTGGTTTTTTTTTTTTTTTTTTAGTGAACCTTTTGTCACAGAATGTAACACACTCCTTCTTCTTGTTTAATGAATGACTACTTCTTTTATATCTTGCGCCTTTGCTTTACATGCTTTTACGCTTACTGTCACTTGCAAACAAACTTGACCTGTTGCCACTTTAGTTCTAATGAAAACTAACAACAATACCTTGCCATAAGTGTAAGTAATTTGACTAAGTACCAACAATGAATAACTTACCCTATATTTGCACCGTGAGCTGCTGTTTCTGTACTAAGGGCCAAATCAAATAAAGACAAGTAATAAACTTATACTTGGATGAATAATTACGGATTTTAGCTTACTTAGAATTATCAATCCGAGGAGTTGGCTGTAACTTTTGATCTGTCCTAACACTTAACGAGAGTCGAATAGACAACACAGTGTTAATTTTACCAAAGTATGCGATCCAAGGAGCTTTATATAGCTTAGGTTCGGCTTAAAAACTTATAAAAGATGTCATGGTTGTATTAATTTTCCCCAAAGCATTTGGTCCAAGGACTTCAGGCATGACTAAGGTTCAATTTAAACACTTACATAAAAGATGTCATAGTGTTAACTTCCCCAAAGCATCTGGTCCAAGGACTTCAGGCATGACTAAGGTTCAATTTAAACACTTATATAAAGGATGTCATTGAGTGTTAATTTTACCCAAGTATATGGTCTGAGAGACCTGACACAACTTAGGATCTATTTAACACTTATAAGAGATGTCATAGCGTGTTAATTTTCCCATAGCATCTGGTCCGAGGACTTCAGGCATGACTATTGTTAGGGACATATTTTTATGTAATTGGCATATCCTTTGACAAAACGCACTTTACTTGTATTTGGGTAAATCTAAGTAGGTTCAAAATGATCATCACAAGTGGTTAAATTGAAGACATGAAGATTACTCAAGAACTGCTCAAGAAAAAGTGCAATTTGTAGGTCTCGATACCTGCTCGATAGAATCTCGATCTGTCGAGGTTCATTAAATCTCGACAGCTGGTCGATCGATCGAGCTTACGGGCCTTCAGATTATAACCACAACGTTTTTAATCTAAAAGGCTATTTGTTTAAGGGTTTGTATAATCCTTATTGGACTAGGAAAGCCCAAGGTTTGTGTAAACCTATTTGGAATAGGATAGCCCATTAAAGCTCCTATTAAAAGGAGGTGGGAAAAAGAAAAACCTAACCCTAGAGAGCTTCATAAGGTTTTCTTTTTGAAACCCTAGCCTCCTCCTACAGAAGAAAGAGTGCTTGCTGCGTTTCTTGTACGCCTTTGGGTTTTGTAACCAAGCAAAGTCTCTTACACCAACATTGAAGATCTTATTGGTGTTTCTATGTGAAGCTGCTGCAAATCAACTACAACAATCAAAGGGTTGCTGTGGAGTTAGTCACGTACTGGGATTCGTGCAAAGGAGTAAGCCGCGTACTGGGATCCGCGCATCAAACTGGTTAGTCACGTACTTGGGAGCCGTGCATCAAAAGGGGGAACTGTCACTACAGATCAAGTCCAATTGGGTATTGGGGTAAGGGTTCAACTGTAGGTTGGTAAGGTACTTGGGATTCCTTTCTTGTAACCGCTTGATTTGATAATAGTGGAGTTTCGGGAGTGGTGACCTGAAAATCACCCGGTGGGGTTTTTGCCATTAGGGTTTTCCCCATTCGTAAACAAATCACCGTGTTATTTATTTTCCGCTGCATATTTAGTATTTGGTGATTTGTTTGTGCTTCCACGCAATTGCATGCTTAATTGATTAATTAACAACTTGGCTAATTAATTAATTAATTAGGGTTTATCACAAGGGGTCATTCAGATTGTGACCTAACAAGTGGTATCAGAGCAGGCACACTCTGATTAGGTTTAATCTTTGCTGTGTTGATCCATTGACCCCTGTTGTCATGGAAACTCTTGATTGTTTTGATTTGCATGATCTTATGTTGAATGATGATGATGATATTCAAGATGCCTATTACAAGCTTTATAATTTTTGTATGAAATCTCTTGAATATTCTGAAAAATTAAAAGCTAAATTTAAAAAGGTCAAGCTTGAAAAAGATGATTTGATTGCAAAATTGGATGAAGCCAATAATTTTAATAAGAATTTTAAAAATCAAATTTCATCTCAGGTGGACAAAATTAAGAGTTTGGAAGAGCAACTAGTTAAATTTAAAACTAAAGTTGAAAAATTAACTAGTGCCAAACTTGTTGTTGAGCCTAACTCAAAAGAAAAAGATTTTTATATTCCCCCATTTAAAAGGAATAATGAAAAGTTGAAGGTTAATATTGCTAGGATAGACAAAGGTAAAATTTCTGATGTTAACGCTGAAGTTTCTAAACCTATGTCTAAAACTCCTCCTAGGTTGAATAAAAATTCTGAATTTGTCCCCACTTGTCATCATTGTCATATTGTTGGTCATATTAGGCCAAATTGTCCTAAGTTGTCAACCTCTAAGGTTAGACCTCCTTCTAGGAAGCCGAGTAGCTCTAAAACTACTCATGTTTGTCACCATTGTGGTGATTCTGGTCACACTCGTCCTAATTGTTTCAAGTTGTTTCCTCATAAGCGAGTGTCCGATAGGTCTCATCCTTTGTCTAAAGGCTCTGTACCTATTCTTAGTGAGTTATTAAAAGCTTTGAGCTTTTTGACTCAATTTCAGGGGAATTCTAATTCCTCTATGTCCTTTAGTAATCATACTAGGACACGTGCCTTTTCATCTTCACGGCCAAAGACTCGTGTTGTGTGGGTGATGAAGGATCCTAAGACTTAATTGTATTTTCTGTTTTTCCTCTGCTTTAATTCTTTCTATTTAAAGTTGGACTTTCTTTGCTTGATTTCTTATCTGTTTTTGAAATCATGTTTTCATGCATCTGCACTCTTCTATCATGCCTTCATGCATATGCATCTTTCTTTCATGCTTTGCTTAACATGTTTTTGTTTGTTTATTTTCAATTTTGCTTATTTTTGTTTTTGATAAAAATTAAAAAAAAAAAAAATTTTGAAAAATACAAAAACAGTGTGTGTTATGTGTACTTTGGTATTTGTGTACCTTGGATGGCCATTGAAACAAAGTTTCTAAACTTTGTATCTCTTGTAGCTTAGATGAGCATCTCTATGCACAACTAAGCAAGTGAGCTTTGTGGCTCTTGTTTGTGATGAGTAAGATTAAGTTATCTCTTAAACTTAACACTCATATCACTCTTTTTGACGGGTAGGACTAGAAAATCCTAAGAGAAAGGCATAAATAACCATCTCACCACTGTTACCCGCCAATCATAGTATGACACCTGTATGCTTCGGCATAGCAAAAGTGCAGTGTCATAGACACCTGTATGCTTCGGCATAGCAAAAGTGCAGTGTCAAAGACATTCGTATGCTTCGGCATAGCAAAAATGCGATGTCAAATGCTTAACATCTTGGGTATTTCTTTTCTCTTCTTTTTATGCCCATGCATGATATGCTTAAAAGAAAAAATATGCAAAGAAAATATAAAGCAAAAAGATTAAAGATGCTTTAAATATGATTGCAAGCGTGTTTTCTAGGAGATGTGGGAGTTATAGGATGTACCTCGAAGGTGATAGTCCCCATCAAACAGTTATGATTGTGTGTGAGTTAAAGTTATTTTCTCATATCTCAGATCGTCATAACATGTATGCACATATGCAATCTTGCGATATTTTTCACACACAACACGCAATATTCTTTGTTACTCTTGATACATGTGCAGGTACAATGTGATTTGACCATCACAAGTGTTTACATATGCTAATGTATGCTCACTAAACTGTCTTGACTTGTTTTTGAAATATAAAATTGGTTAGACTTGTTTAGTGTGTGTGTGTGTTTCTGAGGATCCATGTGTTTTAACTTCTTTTGAGAGATGATTTTGTGAGCTTAACATGTTGTTTGGATCTATGGTTGAGGTGTAAGTTGAATTGCATTCATGTCTGTGTTTTTCTCTTCTTGGAAAACTGCCTTTTTCTGTGGGCTCGACACCTTCTCGACACCTCCTCGATACCTGGTCATCTGTCGAGCTTCTCAAGTTGTTTCTTATCGCAATCTCAACACCTCCTCGACACCTGATGGATCGATCGAGAAAGTCTCTGTCCTCTCGATAGATTCTCGACACCTGTTGGATCGATCGAGATTCACTTGTGCTATTTGTGTCTTCTTTCTCGACACCTCTCGATCGATCGAGATTCCCTTGCATGCATTTCATTTTTTTTGTTTTGCATTTTTTTTGTCCATAGCATCTTGTTATTCTTTTTCTTGTAGGTCTATGGTTCCTTGTTCTCCTCTTTTCCCTCTTTGTCAGTTTTCTGTCTGTCTCCTGTCGTGTCGTTTGGCTTTTTATGCCCTTTGACAATCGTGTCAAAAAGGGGGAGAGATTTGAGAATTGAATGTCATTCCTCAGGGGGAGTAATAGATTTAGGGGGAGAACTTCATGCTAAAGGGAAGAATGTTTTTGATGTAACTAACTTAGGGGAAGAGTTAGTTTGATACACATTAATCTTGACATTATCTTTGTGTTGTGTATCTTTTGGTTTTGTAACCATTTACATACATCATGTGTTGGTTCTATATTTGATGATGATGTATGTGTTTCACTCTTTATCTCACATGTGTTGTTTCTTTTCTCTCTTTATACACATGTTTCTTGTTTATTTAACTTGTCGTTATTTTCCACATGGTACCTTGATGTGTTTTGTTTAGTGCCTTTCAGGAAAGACAAGTTAAAGCCAAGTCAAGATTCCGAACCTTCTTCTTGCAGCAACTTCCAAGGTTCAGATCTTTTAGACTAGGCTTATTTATTCTGTAATCTTGAGTAGAATGTATTCTAGGACATTCAATGTACTCTTGTGGTTTTGTCACGGATTGCCAAAGGGGGAGATTGTTAGGGACATATTTTTATGTAATTGGCATATCCTTTGACAAAACGCATTTTACTTGTATTTGGGTAAATCTAAGTAGGTTCAAGATGATCATCACAAGTGGTTAAATTGAAGACATGAAGATTACTCAAGAACTGCTCAAGAAAAGTGCAATTTGTAGGTCTCGATACCTGCTCGATAGAATCTCGATCTGTCGAGGTTCATTAAATCTCGATAGCTGGTCGATCGATAGAGCTTACGGGTTTTCAGATTATAGCCACAACGTTTTTAATCTAAAAGGCTATTTGTTTAAGAGTTTGTATAATCCTTATTGGACTAGGAAAGCCCAAGGTTTGTGTAAACCTATTCGGAATAGGAGAGCTCATTAAAGCTCCTATTTAAAGGAGGTGGGAAAAAGAAAAACCTAACCCTAGAGAGCTTCATAAGGTTTTCTTTTTGAAACCCTAGCCTCCTCCTACAGAAGAAAGAGTTCTTGCTGCGTTTTTTGTACGCCTTTGGGTTCTGTAACCAAGCAAAGTCTCTTGCACCAACATTGAAGATCTTATTGGTGTTTCTATGTGAAGTTGCTGCAAATCAACTACAACAATCAAAGGGTTGCTGTGGAGTTAGTCACGTACTGGGATTCGTGCAAAGGAGTAAGCCGCGTACTAGGATCCGCGCATCAAACTGGTTAGTCACGTACTTGGGAGCCGTGCATCAAAAGGGGGAACTGTCACTACAGATCAAGTCCAATTGGGTATTGGGATAAGGGTTCAACTGTAGGTTGGTAAGGTACTTGGGATTCCTTTCTTGTAACCGCTTGATTTGATAATAGTGGAGTTTCGGGAGTGGTGACCTGAAAATCACCCGGTGGGGTTTTTGCCATTAGGGTTTTCCCCATTCATAAACAAATCACCGTGTTATTTATTTTCCGCTGCATATTTAGTATTTGGTGATTTGTTTGTGCTTCCACACAATTGCATGCTTAATTGATTAATTAATAACTTGGCTAATTAATTAATTAATTAGGGTTTATCACAAGAGGTCATTCAGATTGTGACCTAACAACTATGGTTCAGTTTAAAAACTTATATAAAAGATGTCATAGTGTTAACTTCCCCAAAGCATCTAGTCCGAGGACTTCAGGCATGACTAAGGTTCAATTTAAACACTTATATAAAAGATGTCATTGAGTGTTAATTTCACCCAAGTATGTGGTCCGAGAGACTTGACATAACTTAGGATCTGTTTAACACTTATAAGAGATGTCATAGTGTGTTAATTTTCCCATAGCATCTGGTCCGAGGACTTCAGGCATGACTATGGTTCAGTTTAAACACTTATATAAAAGATGTCATAGTGTTAACTTCCCCAAAGCATCTAGTCCGAGGACTTCATGCATGACTAAGGTTCAATTTAAACACTTATAAAAAAGATGTCATTGAGTGTTGATTTCACCCAAGTATGTGGTCCGAGAGACCTGACATAACTTAGGATCTATTTAACACTTATAAGAGGTGTCATAGTTTGTTAATTTTCCCATAGCATCTGGTCTGAGGACTTCAGGCATGACTATTGTTCAGGTGTCATTGAGTGTTAATTTCACCCAAGTATGTGGTCCGAGAGACCTGACATAGCTTGGGATCTGTTTAACACCTATAAAGATTGAATAATGAGAAATATAACGCCTTTTGTGAATGGACATATTGACAAAAGAGACTTTCATTAATAATTATACATTTTCAGGTTGTTTACATTCCACGGGCGTAGTATTACATGTCCATCTAAGTCTTCCAAAAAATATGCTCCTATACCAGCCACCGAGGTGATGCAGTATGGTCATTCCCAATTGGGCCCTAGCTTTCCCCACACTGGGTTCTTTGCAGTACCCAGAACCTTTCTCAACACCAAATCACCAGGTGCTAATGGTCTCAGCTTCACGTTGGCATCATAACCTTGCTTGAGTTTGTGTTGGTAGTATGCCAATTGAACCATTGCATTTTCTCTTCTTTCTTCGATAAAGTCTAAGCTCCTTTCTAGCAACTCATTGTTACTGCTCGGATTGAAAAAGCTAGTTCTGAGTGTAGGGAAGCCAGTCTCCAGAGGAATAACAGCCTCGGCCCTAAAGGTCATCGAGAAGGGGGTCTCCCCGGTTGATCTGCGAGGTGTAGTTTTGTACGTCCAGAGCACATGTGGCAGTTCCTCCACCCATTTTCCTTTCTCATCATCTAACCTCCTCTTAATTCCAATCACTATGACCTTGTTAACAACCTCTACTTGTCCATTCCCTTGGGGATAAGTCGGGGTGGAATATCTATTTGTAATTCCTAGATCACAACAATATCTTCTGAAAGATTTACTATCGAATTGAAGACCATTGTCTGAAATGAGGCTACGAGGGACCCCGAATTGTGTGACGATGTTCTTCCATACAAACTTCTTGGCATCCATGTCTTTGATGTTTGCTAAAGGCTCGGCTTCGACCCACTTAGTGAAATCTGTGCCGACCAGCAGGTATCTTTTGTTCCTTGCTGCTTTGGGGAAAGGGCCCACTATGTCTAAGCCCCATTGAGCAAACAGCCAAGGGCTGGATAGTGGATTTAGGGCTCCCCCCGGCTGGTGTATGTTGGGTGTGAATCTTTGGCATTGGTCGCACTTCTTTACATATTCTTGTGCTTCCCTTTGCATATTTGGCCACCAATAACCTTGTGTGATAGCTCTGTGTGCGAAAGATCTGCCTCCAGTGTGACTACCACAAATCCCCTCATGTAACTCCTTAAGGAGTAATTCTGTTGCCTCAAGGTGTATGCATAGCAGGTGTGGCCCAGAAAATGAGCGTTTATATAACTTTTGGTCCTCAGACAGCCAAAACCGAGGAGCCTTTCTACGTACTTTATCTGCTTCTGATTTCTCCTCGGGCAGAGTGTCTTCTTTTAAGAACAGTGTTATAGGGTCCATCTAGCTAGGCCCTACCCTAACTTAGTGGATATGAACCATCTCTCTATTCATCTCTGTGGGCTTGCATAGGTCTTCTACAAGAATGATCTGAGGTAAGCTCTGCGTCGAGAAGGTTGCGAGCGTGGCTAGAGAATCGGCGTGTGTGTTTCAGCTCCTAGGGATGTGTAACAGGCTGAAATATTTGAATTCTGATTATAGGTGCCTGACCTGACTCAACTATCCTTGCATTCTTTCGTCACTCGCTTCGAATTCTCCTTTCACTTGGCCAACGACCAATCTGGACTCTGAAAACATATTAACGACCTTTTCGCCCATTTTTCGGACCATTTCCATTCCCATCAGCAGAGCCTCATATTCTGCGTCATTATTGGTGGCCGAGAATCCCAATCTTAATGATTTCACAATGGTGATCTTTTCAGGGGATACTAGTACTAACCCTACTCCGGAACCCTTCTGATTTGCTACACCATCAACATACACTTTCCAGGATAAAGGACCCCGTTGGGAGATCGTGCCAACCTATTTTCCATCTATGTATTGCATTTTTGTTTCTTCTTCTAACGGGGATTCAGTGAACTCTGCCACCAGATCCGCGAGGACTTGACCCTTAACCAAGGTACGAGGCATGTACTTGATGTCAAAAGCCCCTAGGATCGTGACCCATTTAGCAATCTTCCTCGTGTAATCAGCGCTCTTGAGCAGAGCTCTGAGCGAAAGCTAAGTTAGGACAACAACCGTGTGTGCTTGGAAGTAATGGGGGAGTTTGCGTGTGGCGTGTACCACTACCAGAATAGCCTTTTTCAGCGGCAGATAGCGGATCTCGGCCTAATGTAGTAACCTGCTCACGTAATAAACTGGCCTTTGTGTGCCGCCATCAACTCATATTAGGACCAAGCTTACAACATGAGGGGCCACAGCAATATAAGCAAACAGGACTTCATCAAGCTCCGGGCTGGACATGATAGGAAGCCAAGATAGATAATCCTTAAGCTGTTGGAAGGCCAAGGCACATTTCTCGGTCCACCCGAACCCCTTCCATTTGTTCATCAATAGGAAGAAGGGTCGGCACCTATCCGCTATCCGAGAGATAAATCGGTTCAGGGCAGCAGTCATTCTGGTCAGTTTTTGAACTTCCTTGGGGTTTTGAGGTGGTTGTAAGCTGTTAATTGCTTTAATTTAGTCGGGGTTGACCTCAATTCCCCTATGGGTTACCATGTAGCCCATAAATTTGCCTGATCCCACACCAAAGGAACACTTAGAAGCGTTGAGGCGCAACTTGTGTTTCCTCAGAATTTTGAATATGTTCCCGAGGTCTCCTAAGTGCTCGGACACTACCTTGCTTTTTACCACCATGTCGTCTATATAGACCTCGATGCTCTTGCCCAACTGTAGTTCAAACATCCTAGTCATCATCCTTTGATAGGTAGACATTGCATTTTTCAAACCGAGGGGCATCACTTTGTAGTGGTAGGTTCTGGTGGAAGTGACGAAAGCTGTCTTCTCCTGATCATCCAGGGCTAGTGGTATTTGGTGGTATCCCTGAAAGGCGTCTAGGAAGCTCATCCGAGGATGGCCTATAGTTGCATCCACCAGCTAGTCTATCTTAAGCATGGGGAAAGGATCCTTTAGGCAAGCCCTATTCAGATCTGTGAAGTCCACGCACACTCGCCATTTTCCACTCTTTTTCTTTACCACCACGGTATTGGCCAACCACTCAGGGTAAAATACCTCCTTGATAGCCCCCGCCTGCTTTAGTTTCTTCACTTCCTTTCTGACAGCATCAGAGTGGTCCCTGGTCGAGCACCGAGGAGATTGCCTCTTGAGAGTGATAGATGGATTAACATTTAGATGGTGACAGATGAAGTTCGGGATCGTCACCAATAACAACCTTCATCAAATTTTCATATTTCACCTCCTCCACTGACCCATCGACTAGCAACACCGGAGCTTTTAATTGCTATAAGCCTCTTTCGGTATGGGCCGAGGATTCGACCTCAGGCTGATGCTGGATGGCAGCCACCAGGCACTGCCTCGCCACAGATTGATTTCCCAGGATCTCCTTAACCTGGCCTTTAGACGGGTATTTCACCTTCTGGTGCAGAGTAGAAGAGATGGCTCCTAGGGTATGAAGCCAGGGCCTGGCCATAATGGCAGTGTAGGGTGAATAAGTGTCCATCACAATGAAGTCCACCTCCACTACTTCTGAACCAGTCTGCACGGGAGGCCTAATTTGGCCCTTCGGGATGACGAGCTTTCCATCAAAACTCACTAGGGGCGAGCTATAGGGTGTTAGGTCCTCGGGTCTCAAGTTTAGCCCCTTATACAGGTCGAGGTACATTATCTCGACGCCACTGCCTTGGTCCACCATCACCTTTTTTCACATCGTATCCCCCAATCCTGAGGGTAACCACTAAAGCATCATCGTGGGATTAGATGGTTCCGATTTTATCCTAGTTTGAGAAGCGTAAAACCGGTTGAATTTCTAGTCTAGCCTTCTTTGGCTCTTGAATATCGTCCTCGGCGGATAGTCGAGCCACAGACATCAGGGCAGGACCCAATTCTCCCTAGAGCAGCGAAGATCACATTTATCGTTCCCAAGGGGGGTCTTGAAGAATCATCTCTTCGGGATTCTGAGTTTACCTAGCCCCCATGACCACTGGAGTGGTGTAAGAGTTGCTTTAGCTTTCCTTCACAGATGAGCTGGTCCAGGTGGTCCCACAGACTTCTACAATCTTCTGTGGTGTGTCCATGGTCTTGGTGGTAGTGGCAATAGTGTTTGTGGTTTCGCCTTGTGGGGTTTCCCGCCATTTTATTTGGCCATTTAAAAAATGGTTCGTTCCTAATCTTCTCCAAAACTTGATGCACTGGCTCTCAGAACACCGCGTTGACCGCCTGAGGATTGGCAGATCCTGACTGTCCGACAAAATCTCTCCGTGGTCGGTTGCTGTTGTACTGGTCTGACCTGAAATCCCTCCTCTCCTGAGGGATAACCTTATCCTTTCCTTTCTCTTGCGGCTGATCTTCCTCAACCCTTTTATACTTGTCTATTCGATCCATAAGTTGGCGTACACTGGTGACGGGTTTGCCAGTCAGAGGTTTTCTTAAACCGTACTCGGCCGGGAGGCCGAGCTTGAAAGTACTGATGGCCACATCGTCAAAGTCACCATCTATCTCGTTGAACATCTCCCAGTATCTATCAGAGTACGCTTTCAGGGTTTCTCCCTCTCACATGCTTAAGGACAGTAGGGAAGCCAAGGGCCGAGGGACCCTGCTGTAGGTGATGAAGGAAGAACAAAACGCCCAGGTGAGCTCCTTGAAGGAACTTATGGAATCCACCTTTAGGCTGTCGAACCATCTCATCGCAACGGGTCCCAAACTGGATGAGAAAACCTTGCACATCAAGGCTTCATCTTTGGAATGGACAGCCATTCTTTGATTGAAATGGCTCACATGCTCCACGGGGTCTGTTCTACCGTTGTACATGGTGAAAGCGGGTTGAGTGAATCGTCAAGAAAGTTTAGCCCCCTCAATTTTACGCGTGAAGGGTGACTTGGAGATTTGGTCCAAGGCCTTGCTCACAGCATCGTTTCCCACGCCTTTGTAAGGCGAGATTTTGACCTTCCGTTTACGATGGTGTTCCTCTTCGTAAGAGAAAGACTCACTGGGCGGGGTTCGAGATCTTCGCCTGTAACTGACGTCCCTTTCGCCATCAGAAGAAACATCAGAGTTAGAGGGAGTTCGCCTTCATCGTGCATGGCGTAGTTCCCTCTTTAACTGGTCAATTTCCAACTACATGGCTCTGTTATGCTGGTCTTGAGAGACGTGACTTCTAACTTGAGTATGGCTTTTGCTTGTATGCGTAGTGTGCACACTGCCTTCTCGATCTCCTCTCCGTTCGAGGTTGACAAAAGGGTCGCCATGCTTGGATCCCAAAGATTCTACTTTGTGTGGACCCAAACCTACCATAGTTAACCACTGCACTCACTATCGCACAAGTTTTTTCCACAGACAGCGCCAATTGTAGGGACTCGATTTGCAGCCCAAGTCCAAGAGGTATGGATCTTAGCCTAGTAGGCCTAGTACAATGAATTTGTAGAGAGTGGGTCAAAGAACTAGGCCCTAGTGAATTTAACAACGGCTAGTATGGATGCAAAAGGAGATCAAGTAAGAGCAAAACACATAAGACTGAATAAATTCTCTGTCCAAGGAGACAAATCTTGGTGTAAATTGATAGAACCGATTACCAGTGCAACTGTGATTGCTATAGTGTTCTTTTCCTATTTTTTCTGATCCCACTTCCATCTGGGGTCTCTTTCATTATATATCTCCTTCCCGGCAATCTTGGCCCTCCATTTGTCAATCGTCCAAGCTACTACTCAAGTGCCCGTCCCATCAGACACCTCTTCTGGCTCTCTGTGAGTCGCAGTAGCCAAGGAAGCACTGTTCAGGGGTCTTCTCCACATAAATGCGGCCAAAAAAGTAGCTACAGTGCATTTAATGCGGTGGTAGCAGCTTTTCCTTAGATATTTCTGAGTTCCCATCATCCTTATACGTGTACGATGCACATCCTTATCGTTGGATCTTCTTGGGAGGTCACCTTGAATGTTGGAACACAGATTTGAACTGCACTCATCATATCTGAGGAGGAATTCCTCCTCGGACCACCCTCCATTCGTTCATTACTTATGAGACTTCAAAATTGGAACCCCTCATAATTATCTGCACCCCCTCGGACATTCCCCCATCCTCGGATAAGGCCCATGGCCCAATATACAATTTTTGGGCCCTTATCCCTACAGTAAGGTTGAGAATTTTTCCTTTGAAAAATTGCAAGTTTGAAAAAATATTAAAAGAGATCTATTAAACAATCACATGATAATGGACGGTAACTTTGAGTCTTTAACTAAGTAAATAATAAAGTTTTTCCCGTCATTACATTAATTTAGTTAAGTCACAAATGCATGCCAAGTGTGTCCCAAAGTTAACTAATCTCACACATGCATGCCAAGTGTGTCCCAAAATTTATAAAATATTAAAAATAAAAAATAAAAAATTCTACCTTTCAAAAAATAGATAATTTTTTTCCATTGATGAGTTAAAGACACAAACTATGTTGGGAAATCTGGTTTTGTATCTCATACAAAACACACAGCGGAAGCAATAACCATGGATCTACTTCAATCATGAAAGATAACATGTAACCATGAATTCTAGAATAAAGAACAGAAAGCGTACCTTGATGCAGTGAATTTCAAAACATGACTTGAGAATACCTTCAATCTTCATCTCAATTCCACATGGTGCCCAAGATGTGTGGTCTCTCAATCAATCTTTTGTACATAGATTCTCAAAGAAAATTCTTCTTCTTCTCCTTGTGGAGAAAAACCGATTTCTTTTCCTTTTTCATCTTACGTACGTTAAAACTATTCTAGTAGTTTCTTTATTTAATAAATCTTATTAAATAATGACTGAGGATTTCTTGATCTTGGATATGTGGGAGACCAATTTACTTGGAGAAAACATTTTGCGGAGGGTCATTCACTGTGGGAAAGATTAGACCGTGGGTTGGCTAACCATGAGTGGTTCATGAAATTCACAGGCACAAAAATTCACCATCTGCACTCAGATTCTTCGGATCACACCCCATTGTGGATCTCCTTGGATGGTTTAGACATCCCATCTTTTACTAAACCATTCAGGTTCGAAGAGATGTGGCTCTCAGACCGTGGGTGCTCAAACATTGTTGAGGCAGTTTGGTTGTCAAGTGGAGAAGAGGAGGATCATAACCATGTCATGCGCAAAATAGATAAATGTGGTAAAGAACTTCGAAAATGGGAGCGGGACTGCTTTGGGAATGTGAAAATGACATTAAGCCGGAAGAGAAAAGAATTGAAGGAGGCCGAAAAGTTAGCCATGAGAACTAGAAATAATCAGCATGTCCGTGTGCTGCAAAAGGAGATAGAAGAATTGATTGATAAAGAAAATAGACTTTGGTTCCAAAGAGCAAAGGTCACGTGGGCTAAATTTGGAGACAGAAATTCAAAGTTCTTTCACAGCCATGCATCTCAGAGGAAGAGGAAAAACTTGATCCGACAATTGAAAGATCCAAGTGGCCGAGTGTTTAACACCAATGAGGACATTGCTGAATGCCTGGTGAACTATTACCAGGACCTTCTCCAGTCACTCAACCAACAATTCTGTCCCGCGGCTACAAATTCCATTCAGAAAGTCATTACTGAGGAAATGAATTCCATGCTCTCATCCGAATTCACCCACTTGGAGGTAAAGCAAGCCATCAACCAAATGGCCCCACTAAAGGCTCCTGGTCCTGATGGTATGCCTCCTCTCTTCTATCATCATTACTGGAACTTAATTGGTCATGATATCTCTAATTCTGTGTTGCATTATCTCAATTCTGCTACTTTACCTAACCACCTCAACCACACTTTTATAAGTCTCATTCCAAAAATGAAAAATCCTGAATTTGCCTCTGAATTTAGACCAATCAGTTTGTGTAATGTTTTGTATAAAATTTTCTCAAAAGTGCTATCAAATAGACTTAAGAAAATTTTGCCAAATATTATTACTGAGAATCAAAGTGCTTTCACAAAAAGTCGCCTTATTTCTGATAATATTCTGGTAGCTTTTGAATCTTTACATAGTATGCAGAGACACACAGGGAAGGACGACTATATGGCCATCAAGCTTGACATGAGTAAAGCATATGACAGAGTGGAGTGGGACTACCTATCTTCAGTTATGGAAAAAATGGGTTTCAATGAACAATGGATCCGCCTTATGATGTTATGTGTCAAAACTGTGACATATTCCATACTGGTAAATGGGGAACCCAAAGGTATGATCACTCCAACAAGGGGCATTAGACAAGGAGACCCACTCTCCCCATTCTTATTCTTACTCTGCACTGAGGGTCTGAATGGGCTGATCAACCAAGCCTCTCAACAGGGCCACATAAAGGGCTACTCTCTTTGTAGAAATAGTCCAAGACTAACCCATCTTTTGTTTGCAGATGATAGCTTGCTGTTTTGCAGGGCCACCATAGAGGAGTGTCAAAGAGTTCTAAATGTATTGGAAGTTTATGGGAGATGTTCAGGACAACAAATTAACCGAAGCAAGACAACAATCTTCTTCAGTAAATCTACTAGTGATGACATCAGAAATCAAATAAAGTTGGCACTGGGGGTTCCAGAAATTGTTCAGTATGAGAAATACTTGGGCTTACCATCACTGGTGGGCAGAAACAAAAAAGCAAGCTTCAATTACATAAAGGAGCGAGTTTGGAAAAAACTACAAGGATGGAAGGAGAAACTCCTCTCACAGGCTGGAAGGGAAATCCTGATCAAAGCAGTGGTCCAAGCCATTCCAACCTACACTATGAGCTGTTTCAAACTTCCTCTAGGTCTTTGCTCAGAAATTGAGTGTCTGGTACGAAAATTTTGGTGGGGCCAAAAAGGTGAAAGGAGGAAAGTCCACTGGGTGAAATGGGAAACACTTTGTCTACCAAAAAAGGAAGGGGGTATGGGCTTCAAGGATCTAGCCAACTTCAATGATGCTCTCTTGGCTAAGCAAGCTTGGAGATTACTTCACAATAAGGACTCTCTATTCTATAGAGTCTTTAAAACGAAATTTTTTCCAAACTGTAGCATTTGGGAGGCTCAAGAATCTAGCACTGGTTCACACGCTTGGAATAGCATCTTAAAAGGAAGAGATGTTCTACTCAAGGGGGCAAGATGGAGGATTGGTTGTGGAGAGGATGTTAGTATATGGAATGATGCATGGTTACCATCTTTGGAGCATCCACGAGTCCTATCTGATATTGTTCCAGGTTTCGAAGATGGAAGAGTATCTGACCTCATCAACCCACTCACAAGAACATGGGATCTCAATTTAGTGCATGGATTACTATCACCGGATGAAGCTGACTTGGTCCTAAGCATCCCATTGAGCCGTACTCCTGTGGAGGACAAGATCATTTGGCCCTTCACCCCCTCAGGTAAGTATACTGTTAATTCAGGTTCAAAGTTTCTAACTAAAGTTAATTTGGTGCAGGCCCCTACAGCCAACCAGCAGCGGCAAAGTGGCATTTGGAACCAGATTTGGGGGCTTAATGTCCCTAATAAAGTGCGGCATTTCCTATGGAGAGTTTGCAAGGATGCGGTACCAACAAAGCAGAATTTAATGAGGAGGAAAATCTTAATGGAAGACAAATGTGAGCAGTGCGGTGTGGAGCCCGAAACGGCAATCCATGCTGTCTGGGAATGTGCCAAGCTCGATGAAATATGGGAGGCGGTTCCAGGATTTGAAGACCGAAGACAACATGCTATCTCAAACACTACAGACCTGATTAGTGTGCTACTTGAGAAGAAGAAAAATCTGGAAATTATGGCCATGGTGATGTGGACGATTTGGTACCGACGCAACCAGCTCCGGATTAGTTCGAAAGAGTTTCCCAGATCGCAGGTTCTCCATCAAGCAACTCAGTCCCTAGCTATCTTCCAACAAAGCCAACATTCCACTTGCCAGCATTCAGCTATGCCACGATCTCCCCCTCACGCACAGTGGAGTCCACCACAGCCGAACTGTTTTAAGCTGAATTTCGACGGCGCCATGTTTCCGGAGTTGGGCAAGGCTGGACTGGGAGTGGTCGTTCATGATAGTCAAGGTACTGTGATTGCTTCGCTGTCGGAACAAGCTCCTATGCCATATTCATCGGATATCGCGGAAGCCATGGCAGCAGCAAGGGCGTTGGTCTTTGCACAAGAACTGGGTATAGCCGCATTTGTTCTTGAAGGCGACTCGGAAGTAGTGATTAACACCCTCCGCAGCAAGGAAGTTTCGTTCTCTTCGTTTGGCCACCTTCTGGAGTCAGCAAAATCCATGCTTGCTTCTAGTATTTGCTTAAGTTTTTCCCATGTACGTAGAAGTGGTAACAAAATAGCCCATAACCTAGCTAGACATGCAAGAAATGTCAGAGGTTTTTCAGTGTGGGTGGAGGATGCTCCACCCCACCTAGTTGATGTACTTTTCGCCGACCCTGGCTGATTTTATAAAAGCAGTAGTTTTCTTTCTCAAAAAAAAAAAAAAAAAAAAGATTATCTAATTGGGTTAGCCTTTTGGGCTTACGCAATTGGGCTTTAGTTTGTGGCTTGAGATGGGACCAAAGGGAACAAATAAGACTCTATCTCATCTCCAATGGGCCTTGGGCTTTTCTGTCAACTCTTGACAAGTCCAAAGTTACCATTAATTATATTCAATACCACTATAAGAATATAATTGCACTCTAGGCCTTATTAATAAATTATATCCCAAGACTTTATTATACATACAACCCCTTCATTAAAATATTCGTAGTAATACAAAGTCATAAATATAAACTGTCACTTTGAAGATTACTACATCTTAATCCTTGAGTACCCGGTTTAATCATTTATGTTATTCATCATATATTTATGAAATCTAATTCCATAAATATATACTTTAGTAACTCCTTACTAAAGTGGTTGGGCCCAATACTCTGAATAACCAAACTCATTAAACTTATCTCAATGGAATATTTTATATCTCCGTTAAGAGATTATGAATTCCATCTTGAGAATATATGTTCCATCAACACTAAATGCGGCTGCCCAACATACTGAGGTTTTGACCGTAACTTATAGATCTCACTTCTGATATATCAAAGCAACCTACATCTCATGATCAGATCCATTATTCTCTCAGGATTTAGAGTTGATGTAAATAGAAATCGTGAGATTTATTATTCAATTGACAGTCGTTAGGAGAATAATAAATCTCACAGCGGTCCAGTTCAATATGTCTTAACTCTTAAAACATATCAACTAGAAGTTCCCACTTCCATGATCAAGACAAATCATCTTAGTTGATATGTTATAGTCTTCGCAGATGAAATGCCCAATTTCATCACCGACTATGAACTAAAATTCTGAGTTTACAAAGAACTTGTGATTTATATCTTCTGTGACTTTTCACATAAATCACATATTATGCATGTCATGGACTAAGATAATATCCCATTAGTTCATTTATAAATAGTCTCTAATAACTAAACAATTTAATTATTTATGACATGCAAACCAATTGGATTTTAGGGCACAAACCCCAACAAACTGATCCAAGTTGTTGGTAATTAATTAGTGCGTGGATGGAGCGATCAACAATATAAGAGTTGTCTCTATGTCTATGAGGTGGAGTCATTTGAGAGAGGCATAGAGCTCTCAAATGAGAGGGAGAAATTAGGTAAAAGTTATTGGGTTTTTGTGATTTGTTTTGCTAGGATTTGTAATTGATTTGTTGTTATTGTTTTTGCTTAGACCATATTTATGATTTTCCCAAAGATTTTTCTTATTATCCGGGTATGTGTTTTTTTTTTTTTTTTTTTTAAAGATTTTTCTTGTTATCTATTTTTGAGATTTATTAGTCATCTTGTCAATTTTTGGGGGAGGTGGGCCAAGTATATAAATTTTAGAGTTTAAAGTAAATTTTTTGTGTAAATATATATACTATAAGATTTTTTTTCAAAGACTTGGGAAGGCCCAAAAGAGGGGGGGGGGGGGGCATGGCCACCCTTAGCCCTAAGGCAATTCCATCCCTGACAAGAGCAATAAAACAAATAAAAATTATGTAAAATAATTTACTCACAGACTGGATGCATTAAGAATGAATGATATAATTTTGATCAAGGAGTTTGTTGTTTGGTCCAAAAAAAACTTTTAGTTAGCCCAAAATCCATAAAATGAACAAAAAATTGAACATATATAGCTTTAAACCTCATTTCCTTCCATTTGCAATTGCTATTGCTGCTAAAGCCGCTAGTTAGAACCCTAAAATTCCCCATGTTGGGAACTATTGTTGTCGCACTCGCACTGCCGATATCATGCAATCATGTAAATATGTTTTACCTTTTAAAACTTTTATTAATGATGAAGATATAAATCAAATCCGATGTGTTGATGCTTTGTACCTTTTCATTTTAATTGTGTAAGGAGCAATGTTTTAAACATATATTGAAACAAGTGTGTAGATTATATATTAGAAAATAAAGAAAAACTCGTTCAAGTAGACGAGTTATTGGCAAAATTTGCAGAATAGTACTTTTTAAGGAAAAATTTAGGTGGATAGCACAAGAGTGAAGTTATTTAGTTATGTAGACTATTTCTAGAACTCGAGTTTGTCAAACTCAAGTTCCAACCCAAAATCGAGTTTACCAACCTCAAGTTTCAATTAGTTTAGGTTGCGTGGCAGTCTGACGTTGTATAACAAATTGGAACTCAAGTTTGCTAAACTCGATTTTGGGTTAGAACTCAAGTTTGTCAAACTCGACTTCCAAAAAGAGTCTACATAACTAAATAACTTCAGTCACATGTTATACTCCTAAAATTTTCTTTTAAAAAATACTATTCAGCAAATTTTGCCCATTTTAATTGTTTTCCTCTAGCTATTTTGTTCTTTCAAGTCTAACTTTGCCGCAAATACAAATGAAGACTTGATGAAATTTAACTTAAGAGAACAAAGCATACATAATGTGAAATTGTCAAACCTCTTTTGGTTTATCAATTTATTGCCTATCCTTTTTACTTGATTTTTCCTTTTCTCTTGAATAATTTTTAAACTTACTCTCTCTATTTCCCATATTTGAAATGTGTGCAAACAAGTTAAAACTTTTAAAGTTTGAAATTTGTCATTTGTTCATGTTTTAGTAATTTGGCACTTCTTAGTTATTGCCTTCAATAATTAATATGTCGAATTTATTTTTTAACAATGATTGTTTAACATATAACATCATTATTGGTTCAGTCCAAAAAAAAAAATCATTATTGGTGATTTCTTATGATTCTCGATCTAGTTTGAGTTGCATTATTGGTGATTTCTTAATACTTCACAAATTCGTCTACACAAGACATTTTCTGGGGCCGACATGTGAAATCCAATTTAAGTTAAGAGTGATGATAATTGTACACTGTGTATGGACACACAATACCACGTCAACTAGAATCATGTTTTCATTTTAGTTAAAATTGTAAAATCATGTTTTCACCATTTTTCACAATTATAATTGAAATTGTGTTTTGAAAACACTATTTAACAAATAATGTGCATGAAGAGTGTGCAATAAGGAATGTGCAACAAGATTTAACATTAATTTAAAGTAATGTGGTTTTAAAGGTATAATTATATGTCTTAAGGGTTAAAAACAATTTTAGTTTGAATTTTCATTTAAAAAGTTATGGTAAATTTTGTCTTCATGGGAAAATTTGTAATTTCAGCAATACTGCAAATTGAGGGTATTTTGGTAGTATATTTGCATCTAGAATTTTCTAAGAGATTCTAAGTATCTTGGGCTTTCTTTACTTTTAAGTCCAAATTAGTCTTTTATAGGTTATTATCTCATTAGTTTTTTATATTAACGAGTACTCATAGGCATTCGCAAATTGATCATTTTAAGAAAGTTTTGATACCACTTTTTATGAAAAATATAAAAAATTTGTAAAAAAAAAAATCAGTTATTTTTTTCTTTTCTCATAAAAAGTTTCTATTTTTTTTCTAAACCAATGCTCTTAAGGCATTTGTTAACTTTTTCCTTAGTTTATTAGTCAAACTTGGAGCCCTAAATATGTGGAGTCGAAGGGAAAATTATTAGATACTCCCAGAGTACCATAAATACGTACTCACCCCTCTCACATGAATGGTGAGTCCCACCATGAATTTAATTAGTGGGACCACCATTCATATGAGAGGAGGGAGTACGCATTTATGGTACTCTGGGAGTACGCATTTATTTCTTGAGTCGAAGCTAGAGTTTATCTCTTTTACTTCCTACTTATAATATTACGTCAAATTCTTCCTCTTACCAGTCAAAAGCCTGGAACCCCACGTATTTTCTCTAACAAATAACCATTAAATATATATATATATATATATAACCTCATACCATAGCCAACTAGCCCAACTCTATGCCTTAACCCTTTCTTCTACAATTCTAAATGAAAATGAAAATGAAAATTAAATAGACAATTTCCATCTATTTTATTCTGTAAATGAGAATAAACTGAGTTTATTAATGAAGATGTCACTCGACCCCAGGCTCAACTTCGTGTTGCAAGATCAGAACTCCTGCTTGGTTGAATCATGGTCTACTCTACACAATATACAAGATATAAGAATAGCAAAATCATACAAGGACATATATATATTATGCAATGGCATAAAATAGCCTTAGGTAATATTGAACCACATGCTTGCCAAATGACTAGAGCAAAGCTGTAGCAATATATTCTGGACCAAGTGCACAATTATATCACAATGTATAAACTTCAACAAAGAACTACTTAAAATGCCAATTTTATAGTATGCACTTACAAATTTTCATTGGTAAGTTACACACAACCAGTGGACTCTTTTAAGTCCATGAACTTACCTTCCACATTTGCTCTCTAACAAGGGAGGAAAGGGACAAGGTGCCATTCAAGCTAAAGTTCGTTGTTTCAATTATTTATTTATTTTTATAAGAAAAATTTTATTGAAAAAAAAGACTACTTCATGCAAAGAATCACGAAGAAGTTGCAAAGATACAAAAAAGATTATGTAAAAAAAAAAACAATGTAAATATGGGGAGGGATTCACTAGACATGAGACCCCAAGACCGAGACCATTCAAAATGTCTACAAACGAGTCAAGAAGCTGATCCCCCAAGTTCTCCACATCCTTGAAGATGCTACACTCCCTCCAAATGCACCACATCAAACACAATTATGTCATATTCCAAATACTAGATGAATACTTCCCCAACTAGTTCCTCCACCCAGTCAGTAAATCTAGCACTCTTTCTAGTAAGACCCTTTCTAGTAAGACCCAAGAAACCCTAAATGATCTAAAAGCAAAGTTCCACAACTAAAGAGCACCCTACAGAGGTGATCCATCGTTTCCCCACTACATTGGCACTTACAACACCAATCCACAAGGAAAAAAACCCTCTTCTCCTCAAATTTTTACTAGTGAGTATCTTCCCCCTATCCATCATCCAAACAAAAAAGGATACCCATAGAACCTTCACACCCCCAAAAAACTAACTATACACCCCAGAAAACCCACTTCTTAAATTTTCACCCGTGAGTATTTTCACCAATCTATTAAGGGTGTATTTAGATACTGCTTATTTTGTGGAAATTGAAAAATTATTGCTGAAAGTATTGTAGATAAATGTAAAAGTTAATTAAAATAGTACAGTGAGACCCATGAATAGTTCCAAAAAGTGCAGTGGGACCCATGTATAGTATCAAAAATAAGCTGAATAGTGAAATAATTTTAATTTTTCATTTCAATCCAAATGCACACTAACAAAGAAACTAAAGACTTTTGGTATTTGGTAGAAGGCAGTGAGCATCAGACAACTTCCACAAGTTTCAAAGTTCTACTTCTCAAAATATAAAAAATAAAGTTTCAAAGTTCTATCAAAAAGAATATCTCACATGACAGATGAAATTCAAAATCCTATCCTCTTGCATGTAGTAATAGCAAGAATATACCAATAAACACAGTGATTGACATCAGTTACCATAAATATTTAGGAAACTACCACCTAAACAAAAGATGGATAATAGATAAGCACCTTTGCCTCTTAAAACAGGCGCCACATGTCTCAACAAGATTGTTTCATTCACATGCAGACGGCAATGAAGAGACGGCAACAGCAATTGGGGTGCAGGTTTCTTTACTTGCAATTACTGCAGAAGCATCAGAATCCATTTCTTCTGACTTTCTTTTTCTATTCAGAGGTAAGGGTGTCAAAATTTGACACGACCCGCGAACCCGACACGACACGACACGAATTTGCAGGTTCTGGGTTGAGGCTTAACGGGTTCGTGTCATATTCGGGTTGACACGACTAACCCGTTTAATAAACGGGTTGGGTTAGTGTTGAATACATAGAACCTGTTTGACCCGTCTAACCCGTTTAATTCAATGACATTTTACTAATATACCCTTCAAACTCTAGGTATATAAACTTATTAGTTGTTGTGATTTATTTTCTTTGACATATTGTGATTGATTATTTGTGATATTGAGATATGCTTTAGTTTTGAATGATTATTTGTGATGCAATTACTCGTTAATTCTGAATTTTATATTAAAAATATTTATTTGTTTGTTCTTTCATAAATTTTTTTTTTCATTTTGATAAAATCTGATAAACAGGTCGACACGACTGACCCGTTTAATAAATGGGTTGTGTTAGGGTTGAGGAATCTTGACCCGTTTAATAAACATGTCGGGTTAGTGTTGACCTATGTAGTCAAATACTTATGACTTGACACGACACAAACCCGACACGCAAACACGAATTGCCACCCTTATTCAGAGGTATGACTTCTGGACATTTTCCCAAGTCATCATCAAGTGACCCTCCATTCATTGTGGAATCTATCAACTAAGGTACTTGCAACTTTCCTTCACAAAGCAATCCACCTATATCCTTCCAGGGTCATCTCTCATCTCTTTGGCCATGGCATTATAAGAGGACGGAGAATCACCACTCAGGAAAACTTCCAACCATCTCCATCACCAGACCAGCAAGTTTTGTCCCCACTCCGCAGAGCTATGCCTCTGGCTTGGGTAGGACAATTCCACTCCTGTTACCTTCTAATGTTTCCTTTGTGAATTTATGTATACTAGAATCTGATCCCACCAAAGCTCTTCCAAAAGATTCTTCCCTTAGTTCCTACTCCCTCCATAAACTGCATTTATCACCCCCACAATTGTTGCTACCTCCCAGGAGAACTTCCCTTATCCAGCCTACTATGCTCTCCATGAAGAGCTACGACTCAAGCCAAAAAAAGTACAAATGAACATGTTATGAGTAATAGGGGCAAAATAGTAATATCATGCACTTTATATATAAATAATATTTTATGTGTTAGGGTTGACTTATCAAACCCTAAACACCTTCACCGTAAACAACATGGTATCAGAGCCACCAATCCACCGCTGCTGTTAATCCTCCGACCACCACCCATCGATATTGTTGTCGCCGGCAACCATAACAGCACCTCACTAGCTCCGAAAACTCTAATAGAAACCTTCGACAATCTCGATTTAGTGGCTGAAGGAGTTGTCCAACACCGGTGACCCTCTCTCGAGTCTCACCAGCCTGTGTTAAAGTTGACGTTTCTCAAACTTTGAACAACCTAAAATGTAGGTTTCTTCTTAAGACCCTGGCCAAGATGGGCTTTTCCTGAGAATGGATTAAGTGGGTCTAGCAGTGTGTCTGCACATCAAGAGGTTCGTAACTACTGATAAACCATGAACCCTATGGCTTCTTCTCCTCGGAATGTGGCGCCATAGGGGGATCAAGTCACAGGTCTAGTAGATGAGGATACCCTATATTCCATTCGGAAAGAGAGAGCCTTCATCAAGTACATCTATCAATCATCTAGTCTTGAATCTCTTGTCATACATTCAGATATCGAGTGCCTGCCACCCAGAGGGATTGATTGCCCA
Organism: Quercus aquifolioides; assembly: GCA_019022515.1. Classification (NCBI taxonomy): domain Eukaryota; kingdom Viridiplantae; phylum Streptophyta; class Magnoliopsida; order Fagales; family Fagaceae; genus Quercus; species Quercus aquifolioides. Next base: position 31,146,406 of record CM032326.1, read on the forward strand.
AAAATCGATCAATTGCCCACAGACCCATAGTGAACGTGTGAGTGTGGGATAGCAGCACCTGAGCCCGAGAGTGGGAGAGGGCAACAGAGGGATTGATTTCCCAGATGGATCGATGAGCCCTACTTGAAGTCTGCAAAAAAGGATTCAACAAGATCTGGCAAGTTCATCTTTTCCATCTGGACAAAGAGTGAGGCATTAAACTAATCCACTGCTTGAACCGATCTCGCTACTGCTCCTAAGGATTTGCCTTCATAGACTACTACTCTAGCGAAAGCGATAGCCAGTGCAGTGAGTGGACATGGTTCCATAGAGGCGACTAAAGGTGAGAGGAAAGCTTTTTCTTCATCATAGTGACCTTCCCCAGCAAGCATCCTAAAGCAAAGAAAGAGTTTGGTTGAAATGTTTATAAATATCGCACGCTTGTTATATTTCTTTATATAGTTATAACACTAAGTGCCTATCAATTAGTTCCAAGAAAGTGCTCGTTCGCGTCAAGTAGTTTTCTTTGATTTCGTCGAGATAAAGTGGGTGTTCCGTGTACCTTAATACAAGATCGAAAAGAATGCTTTGCATTCCAAGTGAGATGCCCAACAAGCCCCATGTCTTTCTTGGTCGGGCTAACCCAACCAACGATTTCCAACAAGTCTTTCTTCATTTTTAGAGCAAGAAGCAAAACTACAGGGATGAAATCAAAAGTGTTTCTTACGATTACGCCCAACAGCCCACTTGAGTAATTTGCCATTCTCCCATTGATTCCTATGAATATAGGAAACTTGTATTTCTCATTCACAAATCCATCCTTATTTATGCTGCTAACTCTCAGTTTGGTCCTACTTCTGATTCATTTGGTTACTAAAAACGGAGGAGGAAACTCAGTACCAAATGCTTGGCAATCCTTGGTAGAGCTTATTTATGATTTCGTGCCGAACCTGGTAAACGAACAAATAGGCGATCTTTCCGGAAATGTTAAGCAAAATTTTTTCCCTCGCATCTCAATCACTTTTACTTTTTCGTTATTTCGTAATCCCCAGGGTATGATACCTTATAGCTTCACAATTACAAGTCATTTTCTCATTACTTTGGGTCTCTCATTTTCTATTTTTATTGGCATTACTATAGTGGGATTTGTTGGGAAATTTAGACCCCGGTTGATAGAATTAACAAGTTTTAAACCCAAGTTGTTAATTAGATTTATTATGAATCAAATTTGTTAAAACAAACAAACATCAATATCATGTCAAAATCATGCAGCGGAAAAATAAATAAGACAAGATATGATGACCCAGGAAAACTAATGAAACAAACTAGTTTCACAGTAAAAAACCTGGGGGGAAACCTTCCCAAAAAGCAATCCACTATAGTAAAGAGAAGTTTTAGATCTAGTACAAAACCTTTGTCCCTAGACTCTACAATCCCCGTAGATGAACTCACAGTAGAAACCTTTTATCGCTTCAGAACCTTTGAACTCTTCAATATATGAACGCCACCCTTTGATGCACAAATCCTAGTACGTGACTAACCAATTGCGCGGATCCCAGTACGTGACTTAATCACCAACTAGAAGAAGATTGTTGGTTGCAAAGTTCTTCACTTCATCAACAATGAAGATGAAGAAGCACTTGGTTACAAAACCTTAAGGCGCAAAGACGCAGTAGCTTCTTTCAAAAAGAATAAGGCATCGGTCACCTTTTGCATATGTTCTCCTTGTATTCTCTTATGTGACGACCTCTAAAATAAGCCTTATATAGGTCTAGGGTCGTGAGAAAAGAAACCCTACACATACATGTCATCATGGGCCGAAAATCAGATCTGGAAATCTGAATTCCCGTAACCTAGATCGATCGGGAGGTGTCGAGCTTTAAACTTCGACAGATACAGCTATCGAGAAGCTATTGAGGAGCTGTCGAGGAGACAGAAGATTTCTCGATCGATCCACCTATCTATCGAGAGGTGTCGAGATTGCAATAATAATCAACTGAAGAGCTTGATAGATAGCCTAGCTGTCAAGAGGTGTCGAGCAGCTGTCAAGCTATCTGTCCGCAGGTGTCGAGCTATCTGTCCAGCTTTAATGAATAGCTTTTCTTCACTTTTTTCTTGGTCCAATCTTCATGGCTTTAATACTAGACTTTAACAACATGTTTCTTGAAGTATTAAACACATCTTAGATCTACCCAATTACAAGTAAAATGCGTTTTGTCAAAGGATTAGCCAACTACATAAAATATTGACATATGTTCCTAACATGATCCACATATGTCCTAACAGGATTTCAAAGAAATGGGCTTCATTTTTTAAGCTTCTCATTACCCGCAGGAGTCCCACTGCCGTTAGCACCTTTTTTAGTACTCCTTGAGCTAATCCCTCATTGTTTTCGCGCATTAAGCTTAGTAAAGATTTTAAGTGGGTTCACTTGGACTATGCTATGTATGAACGATTTTTTATATTTCATTGGAGATCTTGGTCCTTTATTTATAGTTCTTGAATTAACCAGCCTGGAATTAAGTGTAGCTATATTACAAGCTCATGTTTCTACAATCTCAATCTGTATTTACTTGAATAATGCTACAAATCTCCATCAAAGTGGGTAGTTTTTTATAATTGAACAAAGCGAGGAGTGAAGTGAAGCCACTTTACCGAGTTTACGAGGTGAAGGAGCGAGAACTTCCCCCCGGAAGAAAAAAAAAATATTCCAATCACGTCTGGTCAAAGTCTATCTTGTCTTTCTCATGAGTCATTTTCCTTGGCTAACAATGAATTTTAGTTTTTCTCATATCCACGGGTTCTTCAATTTGCTTTCTCCCTCATAGAAAAAATAAGTAAGGTGGTAGACTATATTTATCCGCTTATTGGAACTCCTTCTAATGACCTATGCATTCTGTTATCATTTCCAGTTGGACGATCCATTAATCCAATTTGAGTAAGAAACGAACTCTTTCCATTTTTTTTTAGGGCTGTCGCCCTTTACTTCTTTAGGGGCTTGGAGCAGATGAAGCCTTCCTTCTTTCTTCCATTCTCAAGAGCCGCTTTGGCTCCTGATCTTGAGCTCGCTGTTCTTGGCCTCAGGCTTGGCTTCTTCTTGGAGTCCTTGCCTTTTCGATACTTTAGGCCCTTGCCCTTGGCCCGGTCTCGACTTCCCCTGGCTAAGTACTTTCAATCTAGCAGGCTAGCTGCCTGTGCCGCCCCTAAGTCTTGGACATTTTGGCGTAGGTTGGAGCCCCTTCATGAAATCGAAGAGCCGGTCCTCTTCCGTCATATCAAAAATGTCCAGGGAGAACTACGAAAGATGGCCTTCACATACTTGCGTATGGGGCCTGTTTGCTTCAGGCTCATCAACATGCCGGACCACAACCGGGCAGGAACCCTCCATTCTGCCTGAAACTCGTCCTCAAAATGGATCTAATTTCACTTCACGCTCTGCGTTCTTTACGTCTTTTGGCCCGCCACCAGAATTTGGCTGAACTATCAAGATACATGGCAGCCGTATTCACCGACGCCTCCTCGGACTACGTCCGACAAGCCGCTCCATATCCTAAAAGTCTTCGATCCTTAGCATCTCTTCCGCCAACCCGGATTCATGTAGCGCTTGACTTTCCTAATTTGGATAAGCGCCCGGTCTTCCCTGAAACTCTTAGTTGACGCCGTTCTCTATCTTTATCTTTGGTCAAGTCTTTGATCGTCGAGTCAAGCTGATCGAGGAATCAAGACCTTCCCGAATGGGGTACAGTCGAGATCTTAAGAGGAGGTTCATAGCGGGAGGGGCTAAATAGAAAGATCTCTAGCAAACCAAGTCGCGAACTGCTTGTATTGCGTCTATCGCGTATTTTGAAGCAAAAAATCCTCCTCAAGTATGATCATTTTTGAAGCAACTCTCCGGTTGGAAAAGGTCTTTAGGAGAAAAAGACGCCGTTTCCTAGCTAGATGCGGTAGTTTCTGGACTCCAATACCTGATAGCTACTCGAATATTGCTTCTAGTCGCCGAGCTGAGGCTATCTCTTTCCTAGGTTTGGCTAAGGCAAATGACTGAACCTGTAAAATAGGAAATGAAATGTTATCCGCCAACTCCCCTCTTTCTTCTTCTACTGATCTAAGTATGCTTTCCCTCCAGGGATAGGACTGATGCCCGCTCGAAGCAGCCTTCATTGATATTGATCACTCTTACTATAGGATAAGAATATTCGTAACTAAGAAACTGAAAGGAAAGAAGACCTGACTAGGATAGCTTCCTGGCCTAGGTAGTTTTTATGTGGTAGTTAGCTTTCTTTTCCCTAGATTGCTTAGTGCTGAGCGAAGTTCCGCCCTTTCCTATTAGCTATAGTAGGAGGTTGACTATGTCCTCTAGGACGGAAAGGGATAAGATCAACAATGCCATCATTGACTTCTTCCTCTGACCGGGCTTTTTGTTGATTGACTGAACCCGGACTTCTTTTCCAATCCAAGCAACCTACGTGATCAAGTCTTCACGTAGTTACTTCTCTCACGCGCTTTTCCACGATTCGCCTGCGGTAAAGCAGCTCTCTAATATCCTTATTGCTCGAGTGAGGTTTCAACTATGCTAGGAGGGGCTAGAAGGTAGGAGGCTGGGGGTCTAGGTCACAGTACGAGAACCTATTATCCTACCTCTTATTACTGGTTATTACTGGGGTTCTATACCCCTTTTCTCAACGTCGAAATAGGCCAGGGTTCGTCTATTTCGATACAAAAACCACGACTTTGAGAGACCAGACCAAACCCACTTTGGGAACTCAAAGACCAGGAAACGGAAGCACGCTTTTGGCCATATTCCTAGGGTCTTTCTTTTGGACGGACACCCATTGGTTAGAAGATGTTCGAAAGCAGGGGTTCCGGATACCTTATCCATCGCACCGTCGAAGTCAACTCTTTGGTGAAAATCCTGACATTGAGGTAACCCCGCCAGTTTCTATTCTGAGTCTCTGCTCTTTCCCTATCAGACGTTCAGACGCAGATGATAGCTGCAGCTTCTTCCTCTTGCTTCTTCTGCGTCTTCGTCTTATCGTCTGCTACCTTGGATTATACATATTTTCATATTGCGTATATAATGAAAAGAGATGCTACCATGAGAATCAGTGAGAATCAGTCCTATGCTTCTCTTCTCCTAGCGCAGAAAGCTCGGGAACCCACTCTATCATCCTATGCGGGGATGAGCCCTACCTCATTCAATCTTCCTATTAATCTATCTATTCCAGTGGCATAGGGAAGAGTGACCACCAAGATATGCGACAGGACCGGGCTCTGGCTGCCCAAGCTGCGCTACGTACCCTTTGTTAAGGGATCACGTCGCACGTAGTTCTCTCCTATGGAAAGCAGCAAACATTAGAAAAAGTTCCGCGACTCCGTCTTTTATATTGGTATGTGATAGGTTGTAGCAACTACGTTTTCCTTTCTTCCCATCATGATGGGCGTCTCGCTCGGGTAATCGAGCGGGGCGATAGTAGGGTGATTCCCTACTAATGGTCCTGATCGCCCAGAGTGCTTTCGTCAGCATTTTGGGAGTCACGACTTCCCTGAGGCACTCCTGCTGGTTGTCTTTTAGATGATATAGCAGGAACTACCTCACCTGGTACCTAGGGCGTGACGAACCCTACGTACACAGGACTTGGCAATTACCAAGTGCCCCCCTAGGCTCCACCACGAGATGGTGCCTGTGGGTGAGATCGTGTGTGGTCTCAGATTGATTGAACTCAGTGTCCTTGTGGCCTGAGGTACATATCCAACGGTTTCCTGGATTGTGGATTAATACCCACAATTCAGGGGTGCGTGGAACCTCGCCCAATCCAGCGATGGAGAAAGGAAGGAATCCTTCCTCTGACTCACTCAATGACCTTCTATGGTTGAGTTAGTAGGATTCTGACCCGACAAGTGCAGTGCGCACAGCCTCACGGCAATCACTGCTGGTTCCTAGAGAAACTAACAATGAAACCGTTGTTTAATGTATTAATTAATTTGAGACCACTCCGGTGGCAGAAGATCATGAATATCCTTCGACCGTTATCTCCTCATCTTACTATTTCTAAACTCACTCCAATTGCCCGTAGATATATGTATTCGTTTCTCTTACTAACGACTCTTGTTATTTTTATGTATTTTCTTTGTCTGAAAATAGGCTTTCTTGCCTATTTCATTTCCGTGTTTTGGAAGATAGGGTTCCTGTTGGCAGGGAGAACCCTTTCTTTTTTGTTGCCACGACGCCGGTGGGCCGGAATCTTAGTCTTCGGGCTTTCATCGGTAGCGAGGCCACGCCCCCTCTCGGGAATATGATGTTGCCTGCAGGGGCTTCCGGCTCCTCGAGCTCAAACCCCCGGTGGAACCTTGATCTCAATCTGCATCCACGGGAAGAAGTAGAAGTTCCCGCTGAAGAGGCCCCCCAACTCGATATGGATGTGTACGGGGAAAAGGATCAAGACCGAATTAAGGAAATTTTAGATTTCCAACTTCGGGACAAGATCTCGAAGAAGGAGAACGAAATAAGAAGGGTCCTTGAAGGGCTGATCGAGGGCGAGATTCTCAAAAGGAAATTATCTAGCTCGGATTTCGATTTCCGCAACCTGGACCAGTTTGTGGGGGAGGTCATCGGCAAGCATGCGCCAAACTTTGCTCCGAATGATCAACTTCAAAAGAAACATAAATCTATTTCCTGGCTGTTAACGCAGCTTAGGAAAGATGATAGCTCCATAAACTTTCAGGTGAAACGCGATATTGAACGCAATCTTCTCGATTTCATTGTCCAAGAATGAAAAAGAAGCTTCTATCAATATTGTGTCGCCCCCGGCCCCCCCCTTTTCTAGTTAATTGTGCCTATTTATCAATTTGCCTTTCCTATGATTCTCCTTCGGACCCTCATTCTCATTTTTGTTTTCGTATTATGGATCTTGGTTCGCGATGGTACTTGTGGATTCAAGGGTACAAGAAGGCCCGGTGGTGTGGGTGGTGCTTAAACAGATAGAAGGAACCCAGCGAAGGTAAGCTGGTGCTCAAACTTATCAACTTATGAAGCATCTACCCTTGCTTTAATGGATGGATCTGTCTATGCCTATGTACCAGAAGTTGGAAGAGCAGCCCTTGATGAGGGGTATGCTTCTAGGTCTCGATCACGAAGGTCCTAATCGTCGATAACGATCTATAAAGGCGACCACGATCACGAGAAGCATAAGCTCGATCGGGATCTATATATGCGACTTAGTCAACAGCTTCAACTGATGCTCGGCCGCTCCCCATGCTACTCACTCTGCGTTGAGGTGCTGTGCCTCCACTGGCTCCGCTACTTGCTCAGATGTTGCTTTGAAGGGAATAATGAAGAATTCATATGTTCCCAGTGCGAAGAATGCATCGTAACATAACAGATATGCATATTTGCCTCCCGGGGAAAAAGAGAATCTCAGTGATCCAACAATGGAGCCCACCAAGTGCTACGAGTGAAGCTAAAGGAGAGTGAGAGGTTGGTGCGGACGAGAGGTCAATAGGTTGATAGGTTGATGAAGCTTTCAAAAGTCTATACCAAAAAAAAACCAGCAAGAGCAGTAGCATCAGAGGTTGAGATGGGAACGGAGACGGAGCAAGCAGAGGTAATAGACGCAGGAGCAAGGCTAGGGCCATATCCAATTGACCGGGTGTAGGCACTACCGGCAGAGGTAGCAAAGGCAGTGCCGGTCCACCACCATAAACAGTAGCACCACCTACTTCATAAGCATCAGTAGCAGGGACGGTTGGCCGAGCTCACTCAGCAGCTTATGATCTTGATCTTTCTGACCTTGATTCTGTCGATTCATAAGCAGTGAAAGGTGCACGAGTAGTTCCAGGTGCAGGAGCATCGATAGTAGCACCATTAGCAACGGCATCGGTAGTAGAGATAGGGGCATAGGTAGGAGCGCTTGTTTAACCGACTGATCCAGTTGTTTACAACAACCTTGACGATGAACCAGTTTATTCAGTCATCACCTTGGATAGCATTGTTGCTAGCATTGTATAGTAATAGATGTGTGTTAAGACATATGTGTTTTCACTTGTTAAGAACATATGTCACCTATTTATGTAAATTGGCTAATCTTTTTGACAAAACGCACTCTACTTGTAATTGGGTAGTTCTAGGTGTTTTTAATACTTCAAGAAACAAGGTTTCAAGATCAAGTGTTGAAGTCATCAAGTCTGTTCAAGAAAAACAAGTTGAAGTGCAAAATCATTAAAGCTCGACACCTGCTCGACACCTGCTATCTGTCGAGATTTAAGAAAATCAGAATTCTGATCTGATTTCTTGGGATCCGTGAATATGTCTTTGGGCCTTCTTTTCTCCTAACCCTAGACATATAAAAGGACTATTTTAAGAGCCGTCAAAGTAGACACAAGTTGCACAAGCATTGAGCAAACTCTGTTCAAGCAATTTGTGATCAAAGACGAAGTTCTTGACCTAGTTCATCTTCTCTGAAGAAGTTGCTGTGTATTTGCACCAAAGGGTTTTGTAACCAAGCATCTTCCTGATCTTCATCGTGTAGGATGAACTGAAGAACTTTGCAGCCAACCTCTCCTTCTAAGTTGGTGTTTGAAGTCGCGTACTGGGATCCGCGCATTGGTTAGTCACGTACTTGGGAGCCGTGCATCAAAAGGGGGAACTGTCACTACAGATCAAGTCCAATTGGGTATTAGGGTAAGGGTTCAACTGTAGGTTGGTAAGGTACTTGGGATTCCTTTACTTGTAACCGCTTGATTTGATAATAGTGGAGTTTCGGGAGTGGTGACCTGAAAATCACCCGGTGGGGTTTTTGCCGTAAGGGTTTTCCCCATTCGTAAACAAATCACCGTGTCATTTAATTTCCGCTGCATATTTAGTTTATTGGTGATTTGTTTGTGCTTCCACGTATTTGCATGTTAAATTGATTAATTAATAACTTGGCTAATTAATTAATTGGTTTAATCACAAGGGGTCATTCAGTTTGTGGCCTATCAATGTGCGTATTTGCTCGAGACTCACCCACTGGAACCTGGCCTTCGGCTCCACCCCCATTATCTTAAGCCACATTGAACCTCTAGGTAAAAGACAAGAAAGCCACATCTGAACACACCTATCCAAAATAGCATCCTTAGGCACGTCCTTATCGTGGGAGGGAAGAGATGAAAGATTCATAGTCTCGAAGACCCCCTTTCCCGACTTAGTCACATGCAATCAGGCTTTCAACCCGACCAACTCTCCCTTCAGTGCCACCTGACAAAAAAAGGTATGGTCTTTTTTAGAATAAGAGCATATCCGCCTAGAAGACCTTTTGGAAAGTCGCCTATGAAAAGAGCATACCCAACCAATATGAGCCTGTCCGAGACTTGCCATTCCCATGGAAGAAAGTTTCTTTGTGTATTGATTCATTACCTACTGATAAACAGAAAATGCTTGTTTCTATTCCCTCCTTCCGAGCGATGAACCGTGATTGTCTAGTTGTACGGAATCCCTGGGGAATGAAGGGATAGGTGAAACAAGAGGGGGTGGAAATTTCCTCCAATTGGAATACTTGCTTTTCCATAGAGATTGCATGCCCATTTCAGGGATTAATCACTTCATGGGAGAGAACACGAGGGATGAACAATGATCAACCTACCTAAGTTTTTACTAGTAATCCTCGGTTTACTCGCTTGCTGAAACCTCCCTCCATAACCGATTAAATGGTTGGATAGCCACTTAACTATACACTGTACTTCCTGTATCCCACTCCCCTCCCTATCTCTCTCAACCCATTCACCGGAGTATGTTGGGCTGGAATTCCTCCATTCCCATCCCATCCCATCCTTTATGATCTCTAGGCCTTCCCGCTATGAGATATTCCCAGTGCAGAAGCATATTCATGCAAAATACTCTCCTACTTCTTTCCCCTCTCTTATAGGGGTAGGAATTCCTAAAAGAGGATAGAAGGTCATTTTTTGACATCAGTGGAGAAGCATGCATGATACAGATACTCCTCTATGTGAATGTTTTGGCTTTCAAAGGACAAGTAAGGGACGAGGAGGGGGAGGGGAGTTTGGGGAACAAAGCCCCCGGATTTGAAAGTTCAGCCCTACCCTATAGTGTAGTATATTTTCCCTATCTAAGCTATATCAACATAGCCAACTAGAAAACTCATCTGCTTGTCAATGAATTCTTGGTGTAATACTCACTCATAAATGATTGGTGTCAGAATTTTTCACTGATCAGGTGTGATCAGTCTCATCCGTGTAAGAATTAGGAATTCCTCTTCCAACTCGTCCCAGAATGGGCGTTATGGCAAAATACAAAAGGAGAAATTTGTGCAATAGTAACGAATGGTGCCTCCACAGGTTGACATCCGATCCAACCTAGTAGTAAGCAATCTGCCAAAAGCAACCAAAAAATGAACAAAGTTTCTCTCCAAACTAGTTTAGAGAGAAACCCTACAAACTCATCATATATCTTTATATTGAGTGTGAATTTTGAAAATCTAACCATTAGATTGCATGTTCTTATTACATTCTTAATGTTTACAAAATTTCAAGAAGATCAAAGATCAATTGCTATGTCATCAAATAAATATTATAATTTCAAGTTTTTGTGATCTAAACTTGTATATAAAAAATAAGTTAATTGATCAAATAGTAAATAACATCCAATTTGAACGAAATTTGATACGTATGTTAAGAACATAAGAAACATGAAATTCAACAGTTAGATTTTCAAAATTCACACCCAAAAAAGAAATATATGAAAAGTCAATATGATATTTGCGTTGGTTTTTCCAACGAAACTAAGCACTTTTTTGTCTTTATCATTTGAAAAGCTCAATCCCAAACTCTGACTTCAATGATGGGAACAACCTCCGCACTCTGGCGCTCCAATGAACGACAGTTCTCCGCCTTACTATATTTAGAATAGTGGTCGATCCCTCGGGAGTTACATTCGTAACTTAATGTTATGTTCACGCAGTGATATTCTATCTTTCTAAGAGTACTACCTTGTACGTAGTCTATGTCTGGTGAGCATACTTGACTAGAGATAGAGACAAGCGGTAGAGAGGTCCCCCACTTGGATTCCCGCCCCGCTAGCATCTCTGATCTGAGATAAGGGATTACTCTGTTAGGTCTTTTAGGTCCAGCACTGGCCGGTAATGGACCTACTTACCTTACTTGTGGACCAGTTGCAAAGCTAACCCTTGTTCTATTGGTTTGGTGGTTGCTACCAAGACGATTTCTTTATGCCCATCAAAGGACCTCGGGATGCTAATCCATGAAAAATGATATGAGAAATTTGAAAGAACTCATATATATGGAACGAGGGTGACCCATGAAAATACATCAGTTTCTTACTCATGCAAAGGAACTCTTTCCTGGCAACTTGGACAACTTAGAATGATGTTTGTCTCGCATATCACTAGGAAGATCGGGATCTTTACAAAAAGGCTTTATAAAGTTTTCATCTTAATTCATATTTAGCTGCGAGCAATCTACGTTTGTGATCTCGTATATTTCGCTTCTCCGACATCTTACTGAGTTTCCCCCTCATCTTTTTGCAAAAAGCCGTTCCACGGTGGTAAAGTCTCATCTTATGTGTTGGCCTAAGTGACAATAGTCACGTTGAACCCTCAAATATGTTCGAAGATCTCGAAATGATCTTCCAGTTCTAGGGAGAATTCGCAAAACTCTACTTCCTTCGAGAATTGAATGGAGTTTTCCCGTATTTCGACTAGAGAATCTAATAGAGACATTACTGTCAAGATTCTGACCGATAAGTTATACATTCCATGCCCTTAGAGAGTGCTTTGTCGTGCTAGGTCACTGACATATCCTTTGTCTTTATTTGACCCCAAGAATGGATTGGATCAAAACGACTTTCCTATCGAACCCCTTTATGTTTGTATGAATTTCTGTCCGCACGGAATCTCCACAGCCAATTTTCCATTTATTTTTATTAAATCATAGGATGCCTTTGGTACTACTCTTATTTCACACGATCCAGGAACTTCCATAACGTTGGCGTGATTCGGTTTGAGCAATGGATCCTAACGTGATACATCTTCGTAATGAAAACAGAGTGGAAACATGAGTTGGCTTTTACAGTATCTATAGAATGAGCACTGTGAACTATCTGCTTCAAAAAGATAGTTGTAAAAATGAAAGTTTAACCTTCTTTCGTCAATCAGAATACGAATGAAATCAAAAAGGCCATCATTGAGGCAAACAATGCAATAGCTTCAGTTAGAGCAAAGCCCAAAATGGCATAAGAAAATCATTGTTTAGCCAATGATGGATTTCATGCCACAGAATGGATCAAAGAACTAAACACATTTCCAATACCGATAGCAACTCCCCTCTCGCTCAGTCCAAGTCCGGGAATCCTCTTCGTGATTTCCAAGAAATGACAAAGAAACAATAGGAGAAAGGAGTGTAGGATTGGTATGGGTCGAAGCGGGCTGCCCCAGCTCCTAACTCATCTGGAGAATGAATGGGGCCCCTATGTTGATGATCTACTAGTTGATTCAAGATTTGAGTGATTCACCCCATTAACTAGTGCCGCAATTGGTCGGGAATCCAAAATGACGGCACAGCACAAGCCACCATACCTCCGGAGCCTCCGCTTTGCCACAAATCCACTCTGGTTTCGTCCCGAACCTCTCATTGACTTATCCTCTTTGATTCTGATTAAGGAGCATTCAATGCACTTGATGTAGACTAGAAAGAAGAGGCTTCTCGTGGGCTAGGGGAGTAGCCACCTCTTCACTCTCCTTCAACCGATTCGGATACCGAATCATATCTCTTGGAGAAAGGTGCAAAAGCTCTCTCTTTGACTCAATAGGGCGTTCCACCATTTCGACTGAGCGGATGCGGTTCCCTCGTCGTGAAAGAAGTAATGAAGAAAAGGAAGCCTCATGTCAAACCACGTTTGTTGTTGCCTGTATAGCTTTCTAGAGCAGAGATCCAATGCATTCTAGGCACAGATCATTGGTATTGGATGCATCGTTAGGTTGTACTGAGTAAAATTTGCTCCTTTTTTTCCGTTGCAGAAAAGAGATCCCTTCCCCCCACTTTCAAAAATGATGAATATGAAGTCTATGGGACTGCAGGTACTATGGATCCTCTGACTCCCAATCGGGTTGCCTTCCCAGGTCTCACCGGTCTTGCCTGTAGGTCGTGATGTGCCTCTAGATAACCGTCTCCTGTCCCCCTGCCGAGGGGAATCTGGTCCTGGGTCGTTGTTCTGCTACGTCTAGCTCGTCCTTTAGGCACCTTTGGAAGGCAGGGAGTGTGATAACGTACACGCTTCCCTTCATAGGGCCTTCTCATCAGTTGCAGGGTTTAGTGGCCCGAAATTGACTTGGCTTCGCCAAAAGGCCTCATCTCGTTGAAGCCCGGTTCGCGAGGCGTCCCTCTCGTAGTAGGGTTCCAAACCTCGCCTCACTCTTGTGACATGCTATATTTCCCTTATTCATTCCCAAGTAAAGGGTGAGTCTCATGCGTCAGTTTGTGGATCGCAGTCCCACGCACTAATCCCTACAGGTATCCATATTAGGCTGGCCGCCTTACCTAAACCAATCATCAGATCGATCCCTAGGCCTCATTGCTAGAAAGGCTCAACTTCAAAACCATATGTGGAGTTTCCGCCTCATACAGCTCCTCTAGGGATGGGGATAGGCCCAGCCCAGGCTTGTGCGGTTTTAAGGTTGTTGTACACGACCTCATTAAAAAAAGAATGAAAAAAATGATGTTTCCAGCTTTTGGTCTTTGACATAAAGAAATAACTAGATCATCTTCTGGAATCGTATAACTCATCCCCGATCGAGAATTCCCTGTAAGGTTGCGTAGACTTCCCCATTTCTTCCTTCTTCAAATAACAAAATCATTACTTGATGAAGGGCAGTTGGGTTATTGACCGAGGACGATATGAGTTCGGTGATCACTTCAGTCAGGCGCTCCTCTGCCACCAGCTACCAGCCTCATCACAAAATGAAGAGGGAGCGCCCACTGAGTAGACCACAAAAAAATAATAATAATAATAATAATAAGAAACACCGCCCGAAGAATCTTGATAGTAGTTCAATAAAAAATCCTTTGCAGGATTAGATTTTTTTTTATATTTAACAAAAAAGAAAATCCAATACCGCCCTACCCCATTATAAGACGGATGAGCTCCACCATATGGTCAAAGTAGAAGCTGTTAACCTGGTGGGTTAACAGATCCTGCAATATTTCCGATGTATGGGAGATGCTCCCCTGAGCATTAATAACCTCCACAGTGAGTTCAGGTATTGTCTAGCTCTGTGGAGCTTGAAATCCCTGCATGCTACAAAAGGTTAGAAAGGGTCTCTCCGGCACTCTTATGAATAGAGTCGAGATCTCCGCCCAGGTAGGAGTAGGAGTCTGGTGCCTATTCAAGCTCTGTTCACTGACTACAGGTGATCCCGAAACCGTATCACTACCTGGGGAAGCAATCCCTGAAGACTCAACAATCGAGGACTCAGAAAGGGTCTCGAGAGCATGATGGTGAGATGCCTGGTCCCCCTCTGGAGGAGGTGGCGCATCCAAAATGGGTTGGTTAGAGTTGTTACTCGACAAGCTTTCTGTAGGTAGAACAACCCTACCTCCATGTTCTTATTAGCGGCACCACCACCATCGAGTTCAACCACAAGAGGTTAGGGTTGCCAAACAGGTGGTAATGGCGCTTGGTTTACTCCCGAGCTTGATGCACTAGAAGCTCCTAACACCACCATCATGTTAGCTGGAGTCATCTCAATATCAAACAAACCCCCAATGCCTGCCAAAAGGATACCTCCTGTAAACCCAACCCTTTGTAAAAAAAAAGAGCCCGAGAGCCCCTTTGCAAGGATTAGGGATTCCATTTTAATGAAAAGGAGGTTCAAATCCAAACTCATGATGAGACAAACAAACAAAAAAAGATCGAAATCAAGGTAACAAGATTCGAACCTATGGCCCTCTGTACCCAAAACAGATGCGCTAACTAGACTGCGCTACACCTCGTCTTAGCCCCCGAAGCATATAGATCCACCCGATCAATGAACACTTGCACCGAACTCGCACATCCTTTTGGGCACAAGGACGCGAGAACCAATCCAAGTAATCCACCACTTTTTTTAGAAAATCTGCCTCCAGCAGGATAGGGGCGACCCTCACTCTTCCTCTCACTTCCTAATCCTAAAAGCTCACTCCCGGCTACCTGTCCTTTGGATCCTTCACTCGCTTAGAAGTGGATTCAAACCACTAACACAAGGATTTTCAGTCCTTTGCTCTAACCAGCTGAGCTACTTGAACCACTTTCCTAAAGTTTGTTTTCTTCATCGAATAGCGCCCTACCTTACCACTTGACTAATAAGGGAAAAGCCCTTTATTAAGAAAATATAGATAGGGCCTTTTTTGCTTGTTCATCAAGCTTTTGAGTAGCTCTTTCAACTACCAGCTAATGTCCTAACATGTTCAAGAACCGAGAGCAGCCGCCCAAGGGAGCTTGCTTATAGAAAGAAGATAGGCCGGTCAAACAAAAACAACACGTAATGGGCTCTCCACTCCTAGTCACTAAGTAGTGCTTGCTATTCTATCCCCCGAGGAATTCAACCAAGAGGTTCTTTCTTTCTCTCATGTAATTTCGCCCGCCCATTCCATTTCCGTGCCGGAGGAAATGGGATTCGAACCCATGATACAATCTTCTTGTATGTCGATTTAGCAAACCAATGCCTTAAGCCACTCAGCCATACCTCCAAGTTGTTGATCGAAATGTTATATGTCAGGTTTGGTTGGTTGCTCGAAGGGTTATTTAATCTGATCAACTATGTAAGCCGTAGCGCGCTAGCGCGCATACTCTTCCTCTATCTACGGGTGAGACTCTATCCAGATCTATGGGTCTCCCTAGCATCAATGTGAGACTCCATCCAAATCTGCCACTCGTTGGGCGACGCCTTCTTTTCTATAAACACCCCACCACTAAATGATGAACTTTGCCAGTCTTCGCCTCCGACCCGACCAGGAGAGAACACAGGGTCAAGCCAAGCCCTTACCCGCCTGAATGGAATTAATATCTCCTTCGTCTGGTCGAGACGGGAGAAGCCCCGAGAACTGGACTGTAACTCTTCTATTACATTACATTACGGAGAAGTCCATTCTCGTCATGATCGATCCACGTCCTACCGTAGTGCCCGGAGAACCAGGCTTGCTTAGCTTACAAAGCTAGCTTACTAAGGCGAAGGCTTTTTTCGTTGATTGCACGAGCTAGCCAGCCAATCCAGCCGTTTTCTTGCTTCCATCCGCCTATCAGCTCTTTTTAACTGGCCTAAAGCTTAAAGACAAATGGCCATAGAAAGCGATGAACTCATCAGACAGCTGCCAGCTAGCCTTGCACTTCCTTATTCACTCTTGAACTACAAGAATGCTAGACTGAAGACTGTCATGCTTTGCTTGATCTCCTGCGCCTACCAGGACAGGACGGATTTGCTTTACACATACCTGATTACTTGCTACCGGAAACCGAAGCACCTATGCTTGCTGCCTTAACTCCACCTTTGGAAAGAAAATATTACACAACAAGTATAGTGTTATGTTAAAGGAAAGAGAATCGTAAAAGGATAATCATACTGATTACGCCTATTACTATGGACTAGACCGATTAGGGGAATGCTACCGCTTACCTTAGACTGCTAAAGGGAAGAGAACTAATTGTCGTCTATGATACAGGTATGAATTAGCTACTCAAAAAAGGAAAGTATATCATAAGTCCAATATGACATGCTACCCCCCTTTAGTGATTAGACTAGCTCTTGAAGAGGGACATCCTTAAGGAAGAGTATAGGGACTTATACAATTCATTTGTTCTCCCCTCAGCCTCAGCCCCTAAGCGCTGGCTTCACTCCATTTGAAAGTGAAAGGATAGGCCTTTGTACCAGAAGAATGCAGATCAGAATCCGGAGAGTGAAGAAAGGAAGGAACATAAGGCATCCTTCTTGCAAGAGCTCAGACTTCAGTTCGAGCCTTAGAAGGAAGCAAGAGTAGGGATTCACTTGATCAGATGAAGCCGACTGTCAATTGCAGCAGTATCGAGATTCAGAAAGGGTGATAGGGATTCTCCGACTATCCGAACTTGATGTCTCTTTCTGTTCCCGCTTCGAATGGGAAATGTGACCATCACGACTTGATGAAAGAGGCAAATTACGGTATCAGGGACCTGGGAAGACAATAGCTCATTTAGAAACAATTCATCAATCGAAGAAGCGAGTTTCCAAAGAGCAAAGCAGACCGGGGCCAAAAGAATTCCAATTTCCTATTATGTTGTTGGTGGTTACTGCTAGCAGGCAGGTGATACGTCGCCTAGGCTGACAGGGGAGGAGCGAGCAAAAGCCAAGTCAAGAAAGGAAATCGAAGATTATGCTATCGAGCAAAAGACTATGAAAATAGTCCAAAAGAAGATAGTAAAAAATAGAACGAATAGACATCTTCTTCAAGCATATTAATGATCT